>OX387436.1:31264630-32003766 GCA_947563755.1 Lochmaea crataegi
CATTTATCGAATCCTTTGCGATACCTACCATCATTAAAGGGGAAATCCTTCACAATTACCAAAGTACCATGACGGTCAGACCAGCACGTTGAACACATATTTTTATTCGTCGAATATATGTTTCAAGTTCACCCCATCTTGCTTGAATAACACAATTACATTACAATTATCGCGTATAAGCTGTTTCGGTATTTTTGAATATGTTTGACAAAGATATGCAGCATCGATATCTTCATGTCTGCACATGGAGTAATATTCACGAATTTTCTGTTGACCATCACATGCAACGTCATCGAATAAAAAGACAGAATTAGGCCGAGCTTTATCTTTTTTTTTTTCGGGCCGAGATGGGAAACTCATGTTCGAATGGGTCCAGGACCCAAACAGTGTTGGACTCATCCCCAAGGAGATGCCTACCAACCAAACCCACCTCAAACTCGCCGTTACCCCCGCCTCGGTATCACTACCCTAGCATACTTCGAGTCGGGCGGCGGTCCCTCGCACACTCTCCGCTCACACCGTCATCTTCTCCCTCCTATCACTACTGCCTCTCATGCCATATTGAGTCCTTCTCTCCCCCTTACCATGCTCTCTACTACTCCACTCACCTCCATCCATTCCTCCTCCCCCTCAACATTATCTCCACCATGTTTTCCCAGTACACCGCCTCCCCTAGTTTCCTCTCCAACTTCTTCAGCACTTCCTCGTTCCAGCATCTAAACACATGCCCCAGATCATCCTCCACTTCACACCTCTCGCACACACCAGTCTCTCGTTTCCCAATCTTGTGGAGGTACCCTTCTCTTGACCCATGTCCAGTGAGCACTTGTGTCAAGAAGTAGTTCACCTCCCCGAATTTCCGGTCCATCCAATCTCTCCTATTCCCAATCGCTCCTTTTAGCGCGCCCTCAAACTCCTCCCACCTTCTCTCCATTTCCTCCTCCATCCATTCCCGTACCTCGTCTTTGGTCGCACCCCTCCAGCGTTTGTTCCTAGCTCTAGCATCCGTCTTCGTTCTTTCTTACACTCCCTCCACAGCTCCTCTATTTCCTCATTCCACCAGTAATTGGCCCTCCGCTCACGCCTATTGCCCCTCTTTCTCTCTCTTTTACAGCCCTGTATCACATTGTACAATTCATCTGCGTCATGTCCAAGTCCCCTTCCTATCTCTTCTCTTACTTTCTTCCTCATACTCTCTGCCTCGGCTTTCGTCCACTTCCATTCCCACTCTTCCACTAAATCCTTTCTCTCTTTCCTTATATCCGTCTCCACATACCTATGTAAGCTCAAGCTTTCCTCATCCTCCAGCACCCCCCAACTAAACACTCTTTCCCACAGCCATTCATCACATGCTGTTATATCAATGAATGATGAACACCCGTCACCCCTCACGAAGCTTGGACGCAGCTTGTAAACAACACGATATTTCTTACTGGAAGAATAAGTCTCTCGGAGAACGACACAAAGCCGATCAGATACTTGAAGATAAAGCTTGGGCTCGCGTCAAATCAAAAGACGCTTCTTTGGGAGAGAAAACTGCTGCATTACTTGTGACAGGCGGAATGAAGGTGAAAAGAAAGCTGGGAATGGGATGTCGCCACAAACGCCGTTCCTTGCATCGAGATGTTATTCTAAAAGTGGGAAAGTCCATGAAAAAGGGGCATCTTTGAAAGACACCGCAGCCAAAGCACTTAATGAAGAATTTGGTGGGAAAAAAGAAGTTGAGGTTCCTCGAGTGATACCTGTAGCGAAATCCGGAGGCTTCCTACCGCTTATTCCTTTGTTTGTTGGTCTTTCGGCACTCGGAGCTTTGTCAGGTGGTGCTGCTGGGATTGCAAAAACCGTCATTGATGCTAAGCATGCGCAAAAGAAATTGAAAGAAGATGTACGTCATAATAAGGCTATGGAACGTGTAGGATCTGGTCTGTATCTGAAAAAATATTCAGAAGGCGGCTTCGGATTGTATTTGAAAAAAAACTAATAAAGCTACCCAATCACGCACTATCCGACTTCGACATAGCACATTACGCAAAATCGCTTAAAATACCACATTTTCGAGGAGTTTTTATGCGGGTCACTCTCCCCAAAGACGGGCCCCGAAGACAAGAATGTGCAGTGGTTAATTTGGATACCTCTAAGAATAGCGGAAGTCATTGGGTAGCTTACAGAAAGATAAACAACAATATAGAGTATTTCGATTCATTTGGTAAACTTGAAGCAGCCAAAAGAAGTTGTTAAATATCTCGGAAAAAGTGCGCGAATTTTCTACAACAATACCCAATATCAAAACTACAATCAAATCAATTGCGGACATTTGTGTTTGGACTTTCTACAACAATGACGGAACTATTACTACAACACATCTACCATGGAAAAGCATTGAGTAGTTTCACTGCCGAAGAACTAAAGTACTTTCCCATTGAACATCTAATAGAGTGTGTAAGGCCTTCGGAATTGCTTGATATATGGCATAAGCTTCCCAATGAATATCGAGCAAATTTTGAACTACAAATACGAATGCCTTGTTTTATCCATTACAATCGACCTGATTGGACGACGCATTGTGACGGACCTCCGAGTTCTCAAGCCACTTGTTTTCTTTGTAAACAAACAATAAAAAAAGATATTTAAATTCAAACATGTCTCGAATTTCATTAGTCATCATGTCACAGCTGCTGAGAGTTAACAGCACCAACTACGTGTTTACCTTTCAACCTTCTACTCCTATTGTTCTCGATCCAAGGAATGATTACGAAATAGCTCTACGATCTTTTCATTCGTATCACAGTATACCAAACATTGAAAATTGTACGTTTTACTACTACGATACCAAAGACAAGCTGCAAAGTTTTGATTTTCCCACTGGATGTTATGAAATTGCTGACCTTGAAGAGTTTATCAGTGATAAGTAGGGTGCGAGCAATTCAACTAGATCGGATGGTATATTTTCACTAAAACCCAATCACAATACGTTGAAATGTGAAATTTTCAGCAAATACAAAATTTCCTTCATGCAAACTGATAGTCTTGGGAGAATATAGGGATTTTCACCGAAAATACTCGACGCCAACAAAATGCACTATTCAGATCTTCCCGTCAAAATCACTAAAGTATCCAGTATCCGTTTCGATTGTAACATTACCACTGGAGCCTTCGATGCAAACAGACCTGCTCATACTATCTACGAATTCTTCATACAAGTAGATCCAGGATATTCCATTGACGAAATTCCTTATAATTTGCTCTACTTACCCGTTATACCACAACGTGAAATAACCAATATCACCGTCATCGCCTTAGACCAAGACGGTCAGCCTGTAAACTTTCGTGGAGAGCTTAGTACTTTAGTGTTGGAGCTTAGAGTGCGAAGCAGATGGGACTAATAATCAATCATAAAAGACAATCTGCAGAGCTTCCAACTTCATTAGCTAAGCAGTCGTCAAAGCTAAAACAGCTCACGTGCGCAAACAAATTGGTCCTGCAATCGCTGGGTTTTAAATGGAAAAATGACAACCATGTATGGAAAACATCTTCGTCAAAACGACAGCATGCCTTCGATGTTTGATATCTACCGTAAGCCGATGTTTGACGATTCAATTCGAAAGGCTGAATACAGAACCTATGCTCCATTTATAAAATCATTCAATTGCAGTGACATTGTGGAGTTTAGCATTAATCAAGTTGATTCGTTCTTTGCAATGAGCGAAACTTTGTTGTGCATTAAAGGTTCGCTTGAAGCACAAGGAGGTGGTGATGTAAAATTAGCAAATAATATTGGAGCCTTCCTATTCGATTCATGTACGTACAGTGAAAGTGCTAGGGAAATGGAAACAGTTCGGGATCCTGGAATAGTAAGTGCCGTGCGTGCTATGACATGTTATAACTTGTTCTTGATTCCAATCATATGGCTATAGCCTGCTGGAATTACCCAAAAGATCCTATTCTGAATGGCAGCCACAAATCCTTCAACCTTCAAATACCCCTCAAACATATTTTCAACATTTTCAACGATTATCCCATGATTACATGTGGTCGACAAACAATACGATTA
This sequence comes from Lochmaea crataegi, assembly GCA_947563755.1. NCBI lineage: Eukaryota > Metazoa > Arthropoda > Insecta > Coleoptera > Chrysomelidae > Lochmaea > Lochmaea crataegi. The sequence goes on from OX387436.1 coordinate 31,268,682, forward strand.
GTTCGAGCACGAAATGATAATGATTGCATATATATCACGGAAAAGAATGTCTCTGGCACGCTCTCCCATACAACTGCTAAAATTAATATTACAAGTGTTGAACTAAAAGTTAAACATATCTTTCTCAATGATGATATAAAGATAAATCTCATGAAATCCATTCAAAAAGATCAACCTATAGTTATTCCATTTAGGAAGTGGGAGTTACACGAATTGCCCTCAATTACTAAAGGTGCAAGACGTGAAGTCTGGGCTGTTAAAACATCCACTTCAGTTGAAAGACCCCGTTTTGTTATTGTTTTCTTCCAAACCGACAAACGTAACGTGACTACAGCCGATCCTACTTTATTTGACAATGCCGACGTGCAAAGTATAAGACTGTCACTTAATGGTGACTATTGGCCTAATGAAAGAATGCAATTGGATTTCGCTAAAACTGACTGCAATGAAGCATATTTTAACTATACTGAATTATATCCCAACTACGCAAACTCCACACAGAAGCGCCCTGTGCTGGATTATTCTTCTTTCAACAAGCGGGCATTATTTGTTATCGATTGTTCGAAACAGGAAGAAAGCATGAAGGCGTCCACAGTCGATGTAAAACTTGACATTGAAGCAAACATAGGCTTTCCCGAAAATACCAAAGTCTATTGCATCATCATTCACGACTGCGTGATGGAATACTTCCCCTCGCCGAAATTGTTAAAAGCTTGAACTAGATGATGATCAGAGTTAGTATTCGAGCAGACGTTACCATGAGAGTAGCATTTGTAGACATTCAAGGCTTTTCGTTGGCAAATAACTCACCATAGAAATTGGTTTCAAAAGTTCACATTACATATTTCTACCTCCGCGACCGTTTTCTACATTAAGTCATGTGGATAAAAAGACTACATCCTACTTGGAAAGGAGTGTGCATGGCATTCGATACTCTTCAGGAGATGTAGAATATTCTAAAGTGAATGAAATATTGGAAAGCAAGCAATTATTTGCTGCAGACTACATTTACGTTCGAGGACAACAAAAAGTGGAATTCCTGATAAAGGAATGTCACACATTTGGTGTTTTTCCACACATTATTGATGTTTGCAAATTTGATGGTACACCCTGTAAAACTGGAAACTTTGCTCAAGATCCAAACCCCTGTCACGCATCTGGACTATTTTCATGTACCGAAAGAAATGTACAACGCCTCCGCCACTGGTTTTCAAATACTGTATTACCATTATAAATAATGATGCTTGATCTACTCCAGTAATTTTCGCTGTAGTTGTATATCCTATATAATTGTCTATTAGGTGTACAGACCAGATACCTGAGAATAGTAGAGATTGTTCAGCAACTGCGCAAAGTAGCTTTGTGCACGTATTGTATACAATACTTTCTCCGCAACCACGCTTTTCAAAGATAAAATATTCACAATCCAAACAATTATATGAAAATGATTTAATCTTGTTCTTTTCGACCAATTCATGATTTTAAAATATTTCTTTTCGTACTTTATTGCCTTTGATATATCAAGCCTAAGGGCCCTTTTCAAAAATGTTTTTGAATGAGCATTATACAAAAGAATCACAAAGAATATCTATTGTAATTGTTACCATAAACCTAAAAAGTGTAATTTATTCTTCCGTTTTCCCGAAAATCCTACTTTTCTCTGCCCTTAAGAGGGCCTTTTCGAGATTTAGCCCCAGGCCCCTCAAAGTCTTAGTCCGACGCTGATATCAAGTAATAAGTTACGCTCGTTGCAGACACTACGGATTTGGACGTACGATATAAATTCGTACGTCCACATTCCAATAGTGGCACGAAGAAATAGATTACCCATTGCACACGCTTCGTTCACGGCACGGTAGTCGTGATGCAGCCGTGCTTTGCCACTGGAAACACACGGTTTCGAATCCTCCAAACTCAACAGAGGCCTACGTGACTGAATGCGCGTTCGCACACCTTACGGTGATCAGTCGTACGGCAGATTCCAAATTGGTTGTACCTACAGAGCCGACGGATCGTGATTCGTGATAATTAAAAATTGTTTTGATAATATGGTTGAGATAGACAGTGAATTCCTTATTGCCTTAGTGGAAGTAAGACCCATATTATGGGATAAAACTTTGGACATTTATAAAGACAGAAATGCTACTAGAAATGCCTGGCGTGAAGTATGTATCGAGCTCAACCCAGATTTTGAAAATCTTGGAGACAAAGAGAAAAATGCATTCGGTGAGTATTATCCTTTTTTTTGTAAATATAATTTATACTATTTTATCTAAAACGTATTTTTTACACAGTCTCGTAATATACAGTCGTTGAAATTGCGAAGCTTGGTGATGGTGAGAAATTCTGAGAGCTTGTGTGATGTTGGTGACATTTTTCAATATCTACAGGGTGGCGCAAACTTCTGTCATCGCAGAAAACATAGTTGTGGGAAAATATTTAAGTTTCAAAGTTTGTTAGAACTAATACAGGAACTAAATGCACCTTGTTTAATATACACAAAAATGTTTACCAGCCCTCTACTAAAATAAAAGATTTTGAAAGTTAAAGAATTTATTTATTTAGTTACCATATACCCAACAGTAACAGCTCATGTACATTGCTCAAATTTTTTTATTTTGCCAGGGTACAGCTCCAACTTCTGATACAAAATATTTCGTTAAAAGGTTTCTAACATTATTTGCTGCTAGTCCTCCTCGTGCTGGGCGCTGCACTGGAAAATCTTCAAGCCCCGTAATTGTTGTAATGTCTTCAATTTCAAGTCCATCTCTATCTCTTATGAAGTTATGTAAAACAACGCAAGCTTTAACAATAATTACCGCGTTATCTGGTTAAAGAGTAATGGGGCGATGAAATATTCTCCACTTGTTAGTAAGAATACCAAAAACACACCCAACATATCTACGAGCTCTGCACAGTCCATAATTGAAAACTCTTTTTTCTACCGTTAGGTGTGTTCCACCATATGGCCGAAGCAAATGTTTATGTAGCCCAAATGCTTCGTCTCCAATGAAAAAGTATGGTACTTTTGGACTAGAAGTTCCTGAAAGGCACTTCTCTTCTGGTATTTGTATTGTATTGTTTTCTACAGCTTTCCATAAATTTGTTTGTTTAAAAATTGTGGAATCGCACTCTTTGCCATAGCTCCCAATATCGACGTATACAAAGCGATACTGAGAGTCTGCGATCAATACCACTGAGTAATATTCTTTGTAATTAAAGAACATTGATCCACTGTTAATAGGACAGACAAGTCGAATGTGTTTTCCGTCGACTGCCCCTAAACAGTGTGGAAAATTTGCAGTTTGTTCAAAATGGGAAGCAATTGATTCCCACTGTTCTGTTGAAGGTGTAGGTAAACATTCACGGTACATGATGGACCAGATAGCTATGCATACTTCTTTTACTATTATTCCGACTGTACTGATACCAATTCTGTACGAATAGTGCAGATCTGTGAAAGTACACCCACTTGCAAGATATCTGAAAATAAAATAGGTTCATTGTTTAAATGCATTGTTTTGTTAACACTACTAAGCTTTTTACAAGTATAGAACATCTTTTTAAAAATAAATCAAATAAAACACACATCATACTTATGCCAAAAGTTATGCATTTGTAAAGTAGCCTAGTCGAATCGTTTTCTAAGTATGGATTGTCTGCCTCGGGTTGTTAATACATTTGTGATAATATTTTACAAAAAAAAATCATGCAGACAGTTACACATTACAACTTCACTATCGTTTTTTTTTCTAGGAAAGGAAGTACTACGAAAGTGGACAAATTTGCGGGATGCATTTTCAAAATCCCGAAAAAGGATAAACGAAAGTAAAACAAGTGGAGCTGGGCAAATTATAAGAACAAAGTATATATTTAACGACCAGTTACAGTTTTTACAGAAACTTTATGAATCAAGAGGGACGGATGACAGCGTTGATACTTTGGAAAATATCCATCGCGAAGAGTTATCCGAAAATCAGGACAATTCTCAAGCCCCTGCTGAAAATAATAACATTGCCGACAAAAGAACTACTACAGAACATCTAACAAGTTCAAAGACACGAAAACACCGAAAACCAGATGAATTGGAGTTAAAAATTTTAAAGGCGTTAGAACCTATAAAACCTAACCCGCACATTGCGTTTGTTGAAAGTGTGATGCCTCATTTAGAACAATTTAATGCAAGTGAAGTCCTACAGTTTCAAATGGGCGTGTTGCAGTTAATAGCTGATATTAATGAAAAAAGTAGAAGATCACAAACATCTACATTTCTCTCGCAACCCTCTCAATTTACATCGCAGACTCTCTCGGTTGCACCTCCATATGCTTATCAACATCATCCATTTCCGACTCTACTCTATCTCCTTCACCAAATTATCCACCTCTTGCAACGAGATCTTGTTTCACATCACTGGATAGAAGTCAACAAGAGATAAACACAAGACAACAAGCATCCGCATCTACGCAACAGCCGCAGCTGGCAACATCTGCTTAGCAGATAACGTCTTTATGCTCCCCACACTTTGAACAGACGGTATCAGATACTCCAGGGGACAGTATGTCTCCAGGATCCTCATCAAACCATACCATAGATTTTGGTGCTTTTTGAATGTGTTTATAGTTTTTCTAATAAAATGCAAAAAAAGAAAAAAGGAGCAATTCATTTATTACATGTCAAGGTCCATTGCAACTGAAATCTAGTAATGAAATGATTATATATCCTTTATCGTTATTCTGATAATATTACATCAAAAATCGTTAACACTTACCTCAATGTAACAGCTAACATTTCAACTGGTTGTATACAGTTTCTCATTTTTGAATTCTGTCTTTGAATAGAGTCCTTCAAGCGTTCATGTAGTTCGTCAAAAGATGATATAGACATGCGGAAATAATTGAAGAATTTATTATCATCTTTCCGTAACTCTTCAAACAGGGTATAGAATGCACCAACCTCGCACCTCATTTCATTTATTGGATGAACCCAGTAAACACGAGTATGTTTACGTTCCTTTCGACGGCGGTGTAATAGCCACATTGCAATAATTTTGCGTTTGCGATCCATTCCACTTCACTTCACGACGATCGAAGGAAAACTAACTGGACGTTCGATAAGAAAACGTAACGTGTGCAAGTAAACATGTCACGGACAAAAGTCGTTCGAATATTTTCCGTACGTCCAAATCCGTAGTGTCTGCAACGAGCGTTATCTAACCTATTCTGCAACATTCGGAGGTGAATTTTCCGTATCAGTGTCAGATGATAGATTTTAATGATTCATTTTCTACTCCTACGGTAAAAATTTGTTTGTGCCAGATACATTCGGTAATGACATAACTATAAAGAATCGATGATATAATACTTAAATTTAGATATATTATACGTATGAGAATAAAACAAATGTAAGTTTATAATAACAAGTTTGAATTTTAAAGTTAAATAAGTATTCCGCCCAGCACAAGTTGTCATTTCATAAAACATATGAAAATTGACAGAAAATGAAAACGCCACCTCGGTTTATTAAACTATATTATATTTAAACTAACGATACTATTAAATTCTTTTGACATAAGTGTGCGCATATAAATAGAAATATTTTTTCTACGTACATGCAAAAACCAAAAAATGTCTTATTTAGGTTGCTCTAAATGGACTAAAAATGGCGTCGATTTGAATGTTTATATTTGTCATGATTACAAAACGCTAAGTAAAATGACAGATGAGTTCTTGTGGATTCGGGTAGGATGGCTCCTCCCCGGGGCGTAGTGATCCCTGTGGTTGGCCGGTGTTGGAAATGAACACGTCGTAGCGTATGCAAGCCGCAGTAATTATACTATAAGAGTTCTGGACCAATATCGAGTTTTTAACATGGGAATTTCCATAAGAAAATCCAAGGTTAAAAATAGCGAAATTGTCTCTTTTTTAGAGTTGATAAGATTCAAAGAGAGGTTGGAGCATTCAGAGTTTGTGTTCGGATATACCCGCTTGGTTCCACCTGAAATGTGAATGATAACGTAGGTCTAGTATACAAACATTAAAAATTTATACAGATTATACCAAAAAAATAATCGCGTTGAAAAGGTTCAGGATATTAATTTTACATATATAGAGTATATTATACAGGGTGTTTTCAAATGACACTTACAACGTTTGCATGTAGATACCTCTCGTAAAATTGGACAAAATGATATAGGGATTGGGGGGTCTAGCCTATTTACTTTTCGAAATACAGGGTGTTAAAGTTATGAAAAATTAAATGTTTTAATTTAATAACTTTAAAATGGATGAATATATTGATTTGACATTTGGCATTTCACCTGAAAAACGCATAACCTTTACATATCAAAAAATTTGTAGTTTTCAAGATATTTAATGTTTTTATGAAGTCTGCAAGATCACTTTTTAATAATGAAATAAAAAAAATATTTTTCTTGAATTGTTTTTAATAACTACCAAACTACTAATGGTTAGAATATGTAACATGAACTAATTTCTGGAACAGCAATGCATCTTAAACATTGAGAGAAGATTGTTGAAAATACTTTTCCAAACTTGTGATTTTATTAACAAAAGAATTAATGACACTAAAAAATAAGATAAGTACCTAATTACAAAGTTGAATAATATCCCATTCAACATAATTATTCACTAAGCAGCCAACAAATTACAAGAAATGTTCAAAATTTTGCCCATTCACATTATTTATACATACATAATCTGCAACGTTTTCTCATTGAAAATCGCATACCTTGGAAAGACTGGCGATTGCCGGAAATAATTTCTGTAGCTGCATGGATTCTTGCTATCAGTTCCTCCTCCGTTTCTACTATTGTATAGTAGGCTGTCGATGTCAATGATGAAATGGTAAATGACATTTTGTTTAACGTCAAAACCAAAATAAATTATTTGCAATTAAATTTGTTTGTGCAACTTTCATTCACATTTTGTTATGATGGATTATACTTTTGAAGACATGGCTGATATGCAGCTAATATACGGGGAAGCCAGAAAGAATGGTAGGCGTTCCGAGCGCTTGTATAGAGAAAGATATCCAAATCGACCTAGATTTCCATGTCACACAACATTTTCTCAAATTGACAGGAGATCGCGAGAATTCGGACAATTTAATTCAAAATTACAAGGTAGCGGTAGAAAACGAACTGTAAGAACTGTGCAATTAGAGGAGGCTGTTCTAAACCGTATTGAAAAGAGACCCTATTTAAGCACTCTTTAAATGTAAGTAACTCAACTGTGTAGAATATTTTAAATGAACAGCAGTTGTATCCTTATAAGTATACACAAGTTCAGGCCCTGAAACCAACAGCTTGTCCTCAAAGAGTGGAGTTTGCCAATTGGTACACCCAAAAATGTTTAGAAAATAGGAACTTTACCGAATTTGTTCTATTTACTGATGAAGCCAAATTCACAGGTGAAGGAATTTTCAATTCAAGGAATAGCCACGTGTGGGATGACGAAAATCCATATGTTATTCCACATCGTGGATTTCAGGAAAAATTCTCGCTTAACGTGTGGGCAGGCATTCTTGGAGATTGTATAGTGGGTCCATATTTATTACCTAATAAACTCAATGGTAATATTTATTGTAATTTTTTTGAGAGAAACCCTGCCTGATTTATTAAACGACGTTGTACCATTAAATATTAGGGCAAATATGGATAATCTATGGTTTCATCACGATGGGGCATCTGTACATTATACTCTAGCGGCCAGACAACTTATAACCCAACAATACGGAAACCACTGGATAGGCCGAGGTGGACCCAATATGTGGCCTGCGAGGTCACCGGATTTGAATCAAATCGATTTCTTTCTGTGGGGTTACATGAAGTCCCCGAGGAAGTCCCTTGTCTACTATAAAATAGTAGAAACGGAGGAGGAACTGGTAGCAAGAATCCATGCAGCCACAGAAATTATTTCTGGCAATCGCCAGTCTTTCCAAGATATGCGATTTTCAATGAGAAAACGTTGCAGATTATGTATAAATAATGTGAATGGAAAAATTTTGAACATCTCTTGTAATTTGTTGACTGCTTAGTGAAAAATTATGTTTGAATGGGATATTATTTAACTTTGTAATTATCTTATTTTTTATTGTTATTAATTATTTTGTTAATAAAATCACAAGTTTGGAAGAGTATTTTCAACAATCTTCTCTCAATGTTTTAGATGCATTGCTGTTTCAGAAATTAGTTCCTGTTACATATTCTAACCATTAGTAGTTTGGTAGTTATTGAAAACAATTCAAGAAAAATATATTTTTTTATTTCATTATTAAAAAGTGATCTTGCAGACTTCTTAAAAACATTAAATATCTTGAAAACTACAAATTTTTTGATATGTAAAGGTTATGCGTTTTTCACGTGAAAACCATTGAGGAATACAAAATAAAATAAAAATAGCTTCAAATGCCAGTGGCGTAAAAAATGGGAGGGGAAAGGTGTCATATTCTTCCAAATGCACACCACTGGATCAAGAATTGAAACATGTTTTTCCATCAAAATATTCCCTTTTACATTTAAAAATAACCTGCCATGTCAAATCAATATATTCATCCATTTCAAAGTTATTAAATTGAAACATTTAATTTTTCATAACTTTAACACCCTGTATTTCGAAAAGTAAATAGGTTAGACCCCCCAATCCCTATATCATTTTGTCCAATTTTACGAGAGGTATCTACATGCAAACGTTGTAAGTGTCATTTGAAAACACCCTGTATAATAAATAAATCATATCGTTGAAAAGGTCGGCCAGGATATCATCATATACAGAGTATATTGGAAAAAATTATAAAATCATATCATTGAAAAAATCGGTTTAGGATACTATCATATACAGAGTATATAAAAAATGCAAATAAATCATGACATGTGTGAAAAGTCCTAACTTCATAGTAAATATACGGAGCAAAAGAAAAAAAATTTCGGGGTCAAAACCAAGAGGTGGTAAAGGTTCAGGATTTTAATTAACATATATATAGTATATTATATAATAAATAATAAATAAATCATATCGTTGAAAAGGTCGGCCAGGATAATATAAAGAGTATATTGAAAAATTTACGACTAAATCAAATCTTTGAAAAATCGGTTTAGGATAATATCATATACAGAGTATATAAAAAAATGCAAATAAATCATGACATGTGTGAAAAGTCCTAAACTTCATAGTAAATATACGGAGCAAAAGAAAAAAATTTCGGGGTCAAAACCAAGAGGGCCTTCACATGCTCACATTTTGATGTATCAAGCGATTCGCAATATGTGATACATATTAGATGGTTCTACTATAAGTCAGATTTTTTATATGCATCGATTGATCCGCGATATACCCGCTTGCTTAAAAAGCTGATATTTTCAGGTGGTACATACATGGTGAGTCAATTTCCACTAAAGGAGACTAATAACAATTTTTATAACACATCAATGAGATTTATTGTTACATACGTTTTTTTTATAGGATATATAAAAAATAGTAGAGTCAATTTAATAATTTTTATTTCATTGATTCTTTATTCATACATATACATTGTTTTCAATTGCTTCAACCAAGATACACAAATCCAACTAAATCTGCAATCTACGTTGTACCTATAATAAGATTTTTTTTGTAGAAAAGTAAATATGACTATCCACATGTTGAATAAAAAACGTGACGGCTGAACATGATAGTTCTGAAAAGAAATATGTAACATGTTTGGATCTTGAGTTAGATAATCAGCAATTGCATTCCCCGAACGTTTTGTATATTTCCACACTACCTTGAGGCCTTTTATATTCAAAGACTTATAAGGTAAAACACCGGCGCGTAGCCTTTTTTATTTGTGGAAAAGCAACCCCAGTAGGCCTACGGAAAACCACTTTCACTTAATAGGATACCAATATCAATTTTTTTGTTGAGTTAGTTAGTGTTTGATAAATAGTATTACTTTCTAGTAAAGACGCCCCAAAAATAGTGAATTTTTTAATACCAGGAGTGAATACACAGGCTCCCAAGTTTAGTTAGGAGGTATTCTTCAAACCTGGTGAAGAACATTTTTTAATACCAGGAGTGAATACACAGAACCCCAATTTTTAGTTATAGGGTATTCCTCAAATCTATTTATAATTTCACTATCTTCACAACAACTGATAGATCACAGGAAGACCATTCAGGCGCGTATAGCCCAGATTCAGTTTAGTCTCGACGGTGATTTTGCTATAGTTGAAATAATTAAAAACTGTTTAACTCAAAACCAGAAACTTCGGTGGCTCATGAAAAGGTCGTCACGTAAACATAAATTTAAATTTTTTTTTACCAGAGTGTGCATATATTATAAATCTGAAGTGTATATGGTATAGGAGCTGTGTAAAGGACATAGAAGAATATTCATTTGGTGGATAAATTAGCTATCTTGGTGCCTTACAATTATCATTCCTACACTTTGAAAGGCTTCAAAATTATTTGTAAATCTACAGCATACTGAAAAAAGAGAACAAGTTAGTGTAAAACCTACATATGAAACACCTAATATACAATGCTGAACTAGAAACTTAATATCTATATGTTGATAAAGTAAATATAAAACTCCTAATATATATATAAGCATGCAATGCTGAACTAAAAAACTTAATATCTATATGTTAATAAAGTAAAAATAAAACTTGGAAAAATATCAAATAACTATGAAATGTCACTATATATCCACTTCCATGGAGCAAGAGGCACTTATAGAATAGTGTCCCCAGGGTAAGGTGTTATCTGTTCCAGGAACCAAGTTACGTTTGTCTTCCTCAGGGCTGAGGGCAACCTTATGTTGGATAGTAAAGTACACCTGATGTTTTTCAGAACGAATCAGATTTTGAAGCACTGTTTTCTGTTGCCAGGTATCGAGACATTCTTCATAATCTTCATACATTATTGTAGTTTTCACAACAGTTGACTTTACTCCCTTAGCTTTCTTAGCTACCCCCATATTCTTGAGTTCAGACTCTATTTCATACTCATCATACCCTTCATCAATCAACTTCTTCCGTTTCTTAGCAACATCATCATCAGTTGTCAACACCCTAGTCGAGTAAAGTTTCGAACGAAGACCCACATACTCAGTCATTGGAACACCATTATTCTCATCCTTCATCATTCCCAAGACTTTCTTATTTACCAGAGGAATGCCATATACATTTTCAGGAGCATAGTCACTTGTGTCAAAGCGCCGATGACAGTCACGCTTCATAACTTCATAAGGGTCTTGATGAAGCTCATAAATCAGAGAGTCAGTGTCAGTATACATGACTGAGCAGGTGGGGAAAGCATCAATCATGTACCCATAGTGAAAATCATAAATTGTTGTTTTAGCAAGATCTAGGATTGCCTGCCCTACATATGTAGGCTTGTTTAACCAAATCTGAAGCTTCCGCAATTCCACTGCAACTAGATCAGGATTTTCACTGAAAATTGTGCTATTCTCGAACTCAGGCTTGGCTATGTAAGCCTCAGCACCATAATGACCGCTCCACTCAGTCAACAATCGGATATTAACCCGCTTTCGTACATTCTCCATAGTTTTTCCTGTAACAATAAAAATGATTAGAACTAGAGAAACGTTAGTATTAGTTCATGTAGAAAAAAAACTTACCAAATACTGCATTATTCATCAACTTGAACAAGTTCTTCTCGAACTCATTCGTTGACTTCTTTCTCAGCTCCGTGTTGAGATCTATGTAAGACTTCAACCATGGACTTTGTTTAAATCGTAAAACACGATGAATTTTTGTTACAACAAGTCCGTACACGATCGCCTGCTTCAACGTTCTATAGTGAATGATATACTTCTTTTTATCATGGAGGGTAGCCATTAACTTAGTCAACTCTTTAGCATCCTCCGGAGGTCTCATTGTCATGGGATTGATGTGAAGAGGACAAAACGGAATATCTTTATGCTGATCGTGAAGGTGTTGGGGGTACTCCAAATCTACTTCTAACATATACCCAACATCAGCATCATCGGGTACTGTGGTGACGTCAATGCTGGTATCACACTATTCAAAACCGCCGTAGGGAAGATGCTGAGACATTGCCCAACCATACTGAAACAAAAAAAAACTGCTCTAAATTTCTCGCTTATTTTAGACAAGGAGTAACATACCTGGTTATTAATGTCAAAATACATCATAAATGTGCTTGGCTTGGAGGGGTCGTAGTTGTTGACATACTGGTTGTTAGCTTTGGCTCTCCTCTTACTACAAACTTGACTAAGACCACCACGAATACCACGTTCAACGAAGAGGAACATATCGAGGTCCGTCAAAAGCTCCAATTCAACACCAGTATATTTCAACATTGCATCCCAAGTGTAACCGGGCAGTGTAAAATAGTGGGCAGGATCGAGACCATGTGATTTGAGGGTGCTGTTGCGAAACATCTCAAAGACATCTGCAAGAAGGAGAATGTCCGTCTTCATATATAGATCGACGTACTCACCCAATGTATTGCAGTTGAAGGTAGTCCATACTTGGTGAGCACGCTGGTAGAGACGGCGGGGGCAGGGCTTATTTTCCAGTTTATTATAAAATTTATCTTGTGAAGGTAAAGATGTTTCAGTGAATCGTTCAAAAGAGTCGATATAATCATATGGCATCACACCCTTTTTCGTCAACATTATAAAATCATCTTCAGGACCATTGAAAAAATGTGATTTTAAATTTGGAAATTCCATTAGATAAGAAGCTAACTTATCCAGACTAGATGCCATAAATCTGAAGGAATCGATAAATCTGAACTGGATTGGAAAGTCATAAATGTGTTTGGTGAATGATATATATTTTTCCTTTGTTATAGGGAGCAAGTCTACGGTTCCCTTCATCCTGGTGGCAATGTCAGTAATTAGAAAATGGGCGTCAAATCCAGAAAGATTATGAAACACCACCGACACCACGTGACTGTCCTTATAGTTGACATTGCATGATTCATGAGCTGCTCCACGATAGTTGTTGGTGGGGATTAAATGGTTATGATCACGCACCTTCTTATCTTCCTCGGTAAATGTTTGTTCACAAATGTGGCAGTGTGTAGCTCTTCTATGCTCAACTTCCTGCAACCATGTCATATCAATATCATATGGACACCAAAACACTGTAGCAACATCCTCAGCAAGACTGCTCATCTCATCCGCAAACCATGTCATACAGTCCTGCCCTCGGTATGATCGGTAAAAAGATAGGGTGTCATCATAGCTGCATTTGAGATAATACCCAACGGCAGCTGGAACGTGGTGCTGCGGCTTCTTCGGATCTTCAATGGGCTTCAAGACGCTTTCCAAGTCGGCATACACTATGAATGGTGCTTTTTCCTTGTTTTTATAAATTTTAAACTTAAGTATATTCTTTCCGGGCTCGGGCATCTTGATTGCGCTTTCATTTATTTTAACACACTCCTCGATATGTTTATTAAGTTTTTCCTGCGAGTGGAAATAGTGGAGACAGCGGTCACAGAAGAATTTTTGACCCTTATGTTTACTAAGCTGTTTAGAGAGGAGACGAGACAAATTTTTAATCCAGACGTAATGGTATCTGATGTTCCCTTCAGATTCATCATATCTATCTTTTATTAGCAATAAATTTACATGGCGGTCTTTTTTATTTTTAGATAAATATGTTGGTAAAATTTCAAAAGTTTTTTTATTTTTTTCCAGGAGGTATACATTAACTGATACATCATTTTGCTTCTCAAAACTGGGAATTTGCTTTACAGTCATCGGAAACTGTATCCCCTTTAGTTTTAATACCGAGGAGTAGTGGGGGTATGATGATGATCGATCAGAATGTTTTTCACAAGGGTACAATGCTGATGTTACGGCCCATGCATAACATGCATCATCATTGTTCTTCACGTTGATACAAGCATGTTTCTTCACAATTTGTGGAGGTAGTTCAACGTATGATGTGACGCGTTTTACCTACCCTTTGGATTTTACCAACAGGGCACGCCACTTTTGACACCCTCGACAACTTACACTTTCTCGGGCGCCAGATTTTTAGCGTGGTTAACTCCACGGCCCCTTGACTTCAAACGTCAAGAGTTCCAGGTAGCCTCAGATGGAGGTACGGTAATTTCCAGGGGTCTAGTTATATCCCAATCCGGCCGGGGTAGTGGTCTTTGTTGTTCCTGAAACAAAAGTTTACCCTCCTGGCCCACGATGCGGGAAAGCTAAATTCGTGCTGCTAAGCGCCTACTCTACTTATAGGGAAACTCTACACTCTACAGCAGGTCAGAAAAACACACAGGTTCAGTTAAGTTTTATTACACCTACCCTCAATAGTATATACAATGGTTGTGGCTGCCTGAAGCCGTTATCACATTAATAATAAAAAGAACACTATTATACAAGAAAAGCGTCAATACTCTGGTATCCAAAAGCACAAATATATAAGCAAACTAGAGGTACAGTTAACATGCGCAAGTTAGAGAAGAAGCGGGCAGGACATAAGCAAGAGAGGTTTAAAAGCTTAATAATGGTTTTATACAGAAAATAAACGGTGAAATCAAACTTAAATGTTAGGGGTCTTTTCGCTAAACAGGTTGATAATTAAATAAATACACCGGATAATATGTTATCAGATGTGTCATCACTTTTGATGCACCCGGTAGGTAGAATAACTAGTAATACTAAAACTTTACATTTGGTGGGATCGGGAAAAAAAATACGAAAGGTTTTCTGGTTCGGGAATAAAAATGTCAAAGAAGTTTTATTCGGGAATACTACAGGATCCTGTCCTTGAATTAAAATATCAAGGGGCCCTGGCCAGACGCCTGGCACCCCTCAAGATTTCAATTAGAACGGCTTTACGAATTAAAAGATCAAGGAGCCCTGGCCAGACGCCTGGCACTCCTCAATATTTCAATCGGGACGGGATTTGGAAATCGGGAATAAATATTAAAGGGGTTTGTTGTTAAACTAAAATATCGAAGAAGCTTTATACGGGAAGGCAACAGGATCCGGTCCTTGAATTAAAATATCAAAGGGCCCTGGCCAGACGCCTGGCACCCCTCAAGATTTCAATTAGAACGGCTTTACGAATTAAAAGATCAAGGAGCCCTGGCCAGACGCCTGGCACTCCTCAATATTTCAATCGGGACGGGATTTGGAAATCGGGAATAAATATTAAAGGATTTTCAAGAGGAAATTATACTTGAGTTCGGAAATATTTGTTAGGAAACGGAAATACTGACTCTTACTGTAAAATATAATTTTAATACAATGGAATAAACTTTATTTATTAAGGATTGAAAAGACCACCTATTTTAAATGTAAATAGTTTCCAATTAATTCTTACCTTCGCAGCAACGGTTTCAACTTTTATCAAATAAAAGTAAAATTACTAAAACAGAAAAATCAAAATGCAAACTGCAAAAAAAAAATTAGAAATATCAAAACAACAACAATAAAAAAAACGGCAGACGGAACGTTGAACGGTAGCTAGCTTGTTTCAGCCGTGGCCAGGTAGAACTTCCTTTCGACTCTCTGACTCTCAGGGCTTCGTCTCGCTATCCCCTTCTCTCGATCAGCTTGACCTGCGCGCTACCTACTCTATATTTAGTGGCAGTGGGGAAACATGAATTTTCGAACCGCAGCGCGGTGAACGTACAATTTTGATTACAATAAATCGGAGAAAATATTATTTTTACACACAGTCAGAGGGTATAATGGGTTATATACAATCTTAACTTAAAATGTATTTTAAACAAAATAATTCTTAATAACTAAAAAAAACCTCGTTACATCCCCCCCTTTCTTCGGTAAAAAAAAAATTAAAGGACGCAAGCATCGCTTTCGTGATTTACATTTTTTTTTATAACCTACTACCTAAGAAACAAATATAATAATACTACAAAATTTCCTAAAACTAAAAGCAGTCTATGTGCCGGAATAATCCGGACTTTATTTGATGTAGTGGTGTTTAGAGCCGGTAGCCTCTGCTACGAACTCCGGAGCTTGGTCCAAATCCTCGGACTCTGATATTTTGGTGCAGGCGGGAGTATCTTTCGTGTAGGCGGTTGGTTGCCGGTAGTGGTGACATGGAACATTCGCATAGGTCGCATTGTACACCCTTCTCCAGGGTTGCCCGTCGTGGACGGGAATTAGAACGGGATACTAAGTGAGCCTGAACGGCTACGGACTTCATCGGTTTCATAGTTCGGGAACGGTCGGTAGTCCGGTCACATGGACAGTCTCGGGACATTTTTCCCACTCTCCCACATCGGGAGCAAAACAGGACAGCTTGACGGGTACAAGCATGCCGGTTGCGGCCAGAGGTTCCACACCTCCAACAAAGGTCAGTGGTGATGCGTATGAAACTCTCCGATTCCGGGTGGTTTCGCTTCCTTTTGGTTCGCGGAGAAAGAACATCGGACTGGGAATAGCAAGCTTTCTGCTGCTGCTGTATTCGGGGAACTTCAACTGTTTCGTTAATTTCTTCTGAGACCCTTTTCACGGGCGCCAAATTTGTGATACGCGTGGATAAACCCTCCGCATCATCTGATAGACTATCGGCGGTGTCGTAAAAACTCAACACTTCATAGGATGACTCTGACTCGGGATCCATTTTCCTTTTGGGAGTTCCGGTCTTCTGTTGTGACGGTTTGTACTTCTGGCATTGTAAACACCGGCGAACGTACTTGGTGATGTCTCGAAACATTCCAGGCCAATAGTACGACTTAGCAATACGGGTGATAGTCTTAGCAATTCCCAGATGCCCTGCATTAGGAGCATCATGATTCTCTTGGAGGACTCGGGTTCTGTCGGATTTTGCTATGCATAGTTTTTATGGATCACTCATCTCAGGTTATCTTAAATCATTTATATCCCAAAAATGACGGTACAACCGTCCTTCTTTGATGCAGTAGTCAGGGAACTTGTCTGGTTCCTTCAGGACTTCTTCCTTTTTATTCCGGTACCATGAACATTCGGTGGATACATCGGTCAGACAGAGTACAGATGGTGGGTCGGCCTCGGCGGTCATTGGAAGCGGATTTCTGGACAGGGCGTCGGCCACACGGTTTAGAGCACCTTTACGATACTGTATTTCGAAGTCATATTGTTGCAGAAAGATACTCCATCGCGCTAAACGTCCGGACGGACTAGCTATGGAATGTAACCATCTAAGGGACTGATGATCGGTGACAACCGTGAAATGGTAGCCCTCTAAATAAGGACGCATCTTTTCAATCCCCCATACAATGGCAAGACATTATTTTTCTGTGACGGAGTAATTTTTCTCGGCAGGACTCAAAGTGCGGCTTGCATACGCTACGACATGTTCATGTCCATCCTTCTGCTGGGTAAGGGCTATTCCTAACCCATACTCGGAGGCATCGGTCTGTAGAGTGAACGGTATACTGAAATCGGGACAGCTTAATACAGGAGCTTCTGATAGACAAGTTTTAATTTTAGTGAAGGCGGTTTCTTGATCTTCAGTCCATTTCCATCGCTGAGATTTGCGAAGCAATTTTGTTAACGGAGCCACCTTTTGGGAAAACGATGGCACGAACCTCCTATACCAGGATGCAACTCCCAAAAACCTTCTTAGTTCTCGGATATTTCTCGGAGCTGCAAACTTAATTATACATGCGACCTTTCCTGGATCGGTACGGATTCCATCTCCAGTAATGACATGGCCCAAATACTTCATAGTCGGCAAACAAAAATGGCATTTTTCCGGGTTTAATTTTAGTTGCGCCCCTCGTAATCGACGGAATACTATCGATAAATTTTCCAAGTGTTGATCAAACGTCTCCCCCAGAACGATCATGTCATCCAAATATGCAAATGCATAAGGGTCTAAATCCGGACCTATTAACTGATCAACCAGTCTCTGGAATGTGGCTGGTGCGGAGTGTAAGCCAAATGGAAGAACCGTGAATTGAAACAATCCACGTCCCGGTGCGGTGAAGGCGGTGATGGGTTTGCTTTTGGGTGTTAACGGAACTTGCCAATATCCACTCTTCAGATCTAAACTGGAAATGTACTTGGCTTTTCGCAGTTTGTCCAGTATAGCATTGATAAATGGAAGAGGGTAGGAATCCTTCATTGTTACCTCATTGACCTTACGAAAATCAATGCAGAAGCGGTTTTTCCCATCCTTTTTCTTCACGATTACAATCGGAGAACTCCACGGACTTGTAGAGGGTTCTATTACTCCTTCTTTCAACATGGCGTCTATTTCAGTATTGCAAATTTCTTGCATTTTCGGATTCTGAGGTCGGTATCTCTGTTTGATCGGACGAGGTTGTAGCAGACGTATTTCATGCTCAACCAGTGTCGTTGGACCTTGAATCTTCTCAAATTGCGGTAACTCTCGGTTCAGAAAGGTATTCAGTCTGTCTGTCTGTTCTTTTGATAAGTTTCTTTCAGTAAGGGGAATTATGGTTTCCAATGGACATCCTATATAACCAAAATTCTCGTCATCCCCTAAATCTTCCCTGGAGAACGCAGATAATTTAGAAACGGGTTGCTCCTCATCGACCCCTAACACCAGGGAGGACGCAGAGTCTTCAGTAACAACTTGCTCCTTGTCAACCCCTAACACCAGGGAAGACGCAGAGACTTCAAAAATAGTGTTTTCTTCATCAACCACTAACAACACCGGGGAGGAATCAGAAGTTTCGACAACGGACTGCTCCTTGTCAACCCCTAACAACTCCGGGGAAGACGCAGAGACTTCAACAACAGATTTTTCTTCATTAACCCCTAACAGCACCGGGGAAAACTTAGAAGTTTTAACAACAGATTGCTCCTTGTCCACCCCTAACAACTCCGGGAAAGACGCAGAGACTTCAGACATAGATTGCTCTTTCTCTTCCCCTAACACCAGGGAAGACGTAGAGACTTCAGAAACAAATTGCTCCTTGTTAACCCCTAACTCCAGGGAAAACGCAGAGACTTCGGAAACAAGTTGCTCCTTGTCAACCCCTAACACCTGGGAAGACGCGGAGACTTCAGAAACAGACAGGCTTCGAGAACAGTGGTCTTCAGAAAAACGATGGTTGGCTTCTTCCTTACATATCATCGGTACAGTGGCATCGATTTCTTTCGTGGGTGTGTTCACTTTCTCCAGTATTCCAACGGGACTTGCTAATGATGAACTAGTTCATTATTGATATATATATATTTCCGGTTCCTAATTCCAAACGGAAATTATATTTTCGGAGAACATCGTGTCCTAAAACAATATCGGTTATCAGACCAGGGAAATGTTCGAACGGTCCTTCCATAATGACGTCATGGGTCTTCAATTTTAGCTCATAAGAGTCGGCGATAGAGACCAAATTTCCATTAGCTAAACGGGCCTTCGTATCTTGACGGGCGGTGGTTTGCTTTCTTTGGGAAAATGTCTTAGCTATCTGATCACCGATGTATGATTTCGCTGCTCCAGTATCTAACAGGGCTTTAAACTTATAGTTTTAAATTTCGACGGTGATGTGCGGACGGAAATCGGTCATTTCTTCTGGTATTTCAGCATGAGAGGCAAATATTTGTGGAAGCTGTGTCGGCCTCTCCTCGGGACAGCTTCGGATTAGTTTTCCTGCCTCCTGCAGGAACAATCTCTGGAAAATACTCCTTCCTTATAGCAACGGGAACAGAATATCTTCTGAGGGTTCTGACAATTGTTTCGGTAGTGTCCAGATTCTCCGCAGCGGAAACAGATTGGTTGCCGGGAAGATGAGCCAGACGGTTGTTGAGTGGGATCATGTGGCGGGCGGCAAGGAGTATCGGCTGATGTCGGTTGACTAGTACCGGAAATGGGCTCTCTGTACAGACCAGGATTCGAGTTAGGGGACGGTCCATATCTGGGTGTATTCATCGGCTGCGGACGGGTTGATCCACGGTTCGGTCCACTGTGGCTGGGTACATTCTGGAGTTCTTTTCTAAGAAGCTCATACTCCCTTACCACTTGACAAAATGTGGAGAAGTCATCAAAGTCCCCTTTTCGAATTTGCAGACGATATTCGGGCAAAAGGTTACGGTACAACCATGCTAACTGTTGTTCAGGAGTTAGCTTTCCATGTCTTCGCATGAGAGTTTGTAGTTCGGTCATGTAGGTAGCCACGGACTCATTTCTCCTTTGTAGACGTTTACCTATCTAAGTCTATCTAAGTCTACTTCATAGTTGACGGGATAAAAGAAAGAAGTATATCTACTTCGGTTGTTTCGGTACCATAATGCGGGTTCGCCGGACAGCAATTCCGGCAAAACAGGAAGCAAATTGTCTTTCTGGACATTCTTTGCCGTACATATTTCTTCAATCCTTTCGATGAATGCAGCAGGATCTCCCCTGTTTCCAAAAGACACCTTCCAATCGTGTACGTTTATCGGTGGAGTGGTCATAGCGGTCGGGTTTTCAACAGGTTCCTCCTGGTCTATAGCGGATCGGGGAGCAATATTTCTTCGTCTCAAAAAGTTGACGAGTCTTTTCCGTTTGTTAGGAACGGTGCCAGCAACTGATAAATTTCTCTCTTTTAATTGGATAGTTAGACCCTCGTTTTTCAGTAAATATACCCAACTTACTCGATGGTCTGTGACTTCTTCCACGGAACTTACGGTCGGTAGTTGGGACGGTACCAAAATATCAGATTCGGAGTTTTCCGCTCCTCCTTGATCAAACAGATGGGTGAAGTCAATTTCTTCAGAGTTTTCTCCAGACATAAAAGGCTCTTTCGGCTAGACAGCGGTAACTAGTTCGGTCTGTATCTCTAACTCAGCTCTCCTCTTCTTCTTAAATCTTCGATGCTTCGCAAAACAGTCTTCGCAGCACAGAAAACAGTTTTACCATAGTCCTTCGCAAAAAAAAAACAAAAAAAAAATACTAACTAAAATATCGAAGAAGCTTTATACGGGAAGGCTACAGGATCCGGTCCTTGAATTAAAATATCAAAGGGCCCTGGCCAGACGCCTGGCACCCCTCAAGTTTTCAATTAGAACGGCTTTACGAATTAAAAGATCAAGGAGCCCTGGCCAGACGCCTGGCACTCCTCAATATTTCAATCGGGACGGGATTTGGAAATCGGGAATAAATATTAAAGGGGTTTGTTCTTAAACTAAAATATCGAAGGGCCTTGGCCAGACGCCTGGCACCCCTCAAGTTTTCAATTTAGAACGGCTTTACGAATTAAAAGATCAAGGAGCCCTGGCCAGACGCCTGGCACTCCTCAATATTTCAATCGGGACGGGATGGGAAATCGGGAATAAATATCAAAGGATTTTCAAGAGGAAATTATACTTGAGTTCGGAAATATTTGTTAGGAAACGGAAATACTGACTCTTACTGTAAAATATAATTTTAATACAATGGAATAAACTTTATTTATTAAGGATTGAAAAGACCACCTATTTTAAATGTAAATAGTTTCCAATTAATTCTTACCTTCGCAGCAACGGTTTCAACTTTTATCAAATAAAAGTATAATTACTAAAACAGAAAAATCAAAATGCAAACTGCAAAAAAAAATTAGAAATATCAAAACAACAACAATAAAAAAAACGGCAGACGGAACGTTGAACGGTAGCTAGCTTGTTTCAGCCGTGGCCAGGTAGAACTTCCTTTCGACTCTCTGACTCTCAGGGCTTCGTCTCGCTATCCCCTTCTCTCGATCAGCTTGACCTGCGCGCTACCTACTCTATATTTAGTGGCAGTGGGGAAACATGAATTTTCGAACCGCAGCGCGGTGAACGTACAATTTTGATTACAATAAATCGGAGAAAATATTATTTTTACACACAGTCGGAGGGTATAATGGGTTATATACAATCTTAACTTAAAATGTATTTTAAACAAAATAATTCTTAATAACTAAAAAAAACCTCGTTACAATGAGGAACCAAGCTGAGGGGTGTACTTGTTGATGTTAACACCAAGGTTCACCACCTTCTTCAATGCCCAACCGGAATCGCGCTCTTGGAACTCTTCTAGTTCCTTCATAATGGGGGATTTAACTTTCTCCTGAAACCAATCATCGAGGTTGGTGTCACGGTAAATTGGTGAGTTTGAAGTTGTGAAGTACTTGTACTCGACTCGTACACTATCCCCCTTCGCTATTTCGAACTCACCACAGAATGTGGTGTTAACCTTAACTGCAGCATCTTTCTTGAGGGTATTCCGAATCTGCAGCTTGAACATCGTGTTACAATCATTCAAGAACGTTGTAGGATCCTTATGTTTCAAGTTGCTAATCACTCCAGTTTTAATGCGACTATTAAAAGCTGACTCCGCATCTTCCCATTTCACCCGATCCCTTGCGGTATTATCCCGTGGTGACAGCCCTGCCCCCTTTTTCTGTGCAGCTTTAAATTGGTTTCGTAACGTCTTTATATTTCGCAACGAGGCCTCTAAATGTTGCTTCTCCCCAATTTTTTTCGCATACCTCATTGCGTTACGAATTCTTTTAACCCCTTTATCACATTCAGCTAGTCCTTCACGTATCTTCACGTCATTATGCTTGGATTCTACCAATCCCAACAACGCTGCAATGTAGCGCAACAAATCGGTGAAGAGAACCATTCTGAAAAATGGAAACAATGAGTGATTTATAGTATAACATAACATTCAACTTACTTTTGAATTGAAAAAATTCCAAATAAAGAGCTTCTAAGGACACGTCTACTATAAATCTTTATTATCATAAATTTTTACAGAAATATATTGTGGACTGTTAGAAAATCTATTTACATTATTTATGTACAAATAATCAATAGATCACGGCTTATGCCGCTTCGCCGGTGTTCTGGCTCCACTAAAGTTCCCAATATTCGTAGAATTCCCTCAATTACGGCTCCTTGCATGTAGCATTATCCATATGTTCTGGCTGTATATGAAATATAATCGACACGTCCGAACTAAACAGTTAGCATTCCCTCAGAGATTGTGTTGTAATGTCTCTGAAAAGCTTGCGAAAAACAGAGTCACATGTTAAAGGTTTGATTTAGGTTTGGTCAGCAAAAATAAAATAAGAAATATAAATGAGTTGGTCATGTTAAAATAACCGATATGCTGGTATAAATATCTATATATGTACACCCATGTGCCCTCCTTTCATCCTTATTTACACCGCAGCCACCCTCTTTCATCCTTCTTCACTCATTCTTTTCTATGCTATGATCTATAATTACAAAATTTACAATATTTACAATTTACAGTGTTTGTATGATTCTGTATTTAGGTGAAGTTAAGCTCTGGTAGGGACTCTATTGGCAGGTCGGCGTGCAAGAGTTTATAACCGTGATATTTACTTGCGCGTTGATTTTTCATTTTTTCCCTTATACTGTTAGGGAGGCAGTAGTTGTAGTATTTTACTGCAAGTTCTTATATATTTTTTCTGATAAATGGTAAATTCGCCTGTTTGTGAATGACCGTGTTTTTTGGAAATCTGTTGAAAACTCCCTTCCAAACTGCCATTCTGATGCATTTGTTTTGCACAACTTGCATACTCTCGTACGGTTGTTTACTAGTTTCCCAGAAAACCGGGTAGCCGTATGTCATTGTCGGTCGAATAACTTGTCTGTATAAAAGTAGTTTATTCTCTATCGAGAGACGGCTATTTCGACATGGATACAGCTGCCGCATAGCCACTTTGGCTCTTGTAATTTGAGATTTAATATGCAAGTTGTGCAGTGTGTTTTGTTGTATCGTATAGCCCAAGTATTTGACCGATGTTCTGGGTTCAATTATTGAGTTTTGGATTTTTATGTTTCTGGAGATGCCTGTGTTCAATCGGAAATAGCCTTTAAGGATCATATATTCCGTTTTAGAGGTATTGAGCACCAGCTTATTTTTAATAAAATACGGGATTATTTTATGATTGATATGATTTTCTACTTTATTTAGTGCAGAGTCCGCTGTCCTCGCTGTTTGAACTAAACAGACGTCATCTGCATATAGGGCCGTCAGTATTGAGCTACTGACTGGGAAGTCTGAAGTAAACAGCGAGTACAGGGTAGGTGAGATAACCGAGCCTTGCGGTACCCCTGCTTGCGTAATATATGGTCCTTGTTCGGCGTTTCCGATCTTCATACAGAATTTTCTGTTATCCAGATAAGAGTCCAGGAGTGATATTAAGTATCCAGGAATGCCCAGCTCAGTCAATTTGTAGATAAGCCCTGGGAGCCATACGGAATCGAAAGCCTTGCGGATGTCCAGCGAAACTAAGATAGATGGGTGTCTATTTCTGAATCCTTCCCTGGTATAATTAATGACTCTTATGAGTTGCGATGGACATCCGTGTTCCGCTCTGAAACCGAACTGCTCTTCAGGTATCAGCTTCAAGCAGTTTACCGCTCTTTCAAGTCTATTTAATATCACTTTATCAATTATCTTGGCTAAGTTGCTTAGTAGTGAAATCGGGCGATAATTGTCAATAGAGTTCCTACCTTGCGGCTTTTTTGGGACCGGTATTACGTTAGCAAGCTTCCAGCTTGTTGGGTAATAGCCAGTTTGCAGAATATAGTTGGCTATTTTGGTTATATTCGATACGATTTTCGGGGGGAGGTTCTTGATTAGAATGTTGTGTATCTCATCTCTTCCGGGTGATGTTTTAATTTTGAGTTTACTGATTATTTGGTATATCTCTTTATTAGACGAGAGAGATCTACTGGGCAAGGAGTGTTTGATTTTTTTGATTTTTTCAAATTGATCTATTATTTTGTTGTGTTCTTCATTCGAGGGCATGTTATTAGTAAAGTTGTTTTGGAAGAACTCTCCGAACGCACTCGCGATGTCTTTCTCGTTTGTTATTGTGTTCCCGTCTATGTTAATTTTTGTAATTCCTTGTCTTTTTTTCCGGATTTTTTCATTATTCCCCAGAGATTTCCATCTCTGGAGTCAAGGTTTTCAAGAAAGTTGTTCCAATCGTTGTTTCTGTATTGTGATATGTCCTCATTAATTTCTTTTTGTCCAGCATATAGTCTTTATAACGTTTGTCTTTAGTTCTTTGCCAGTCCTTACGTATCTTATTTCTTGTTTTCATTTTGTTTGTGATTTCGTCGGGAAGATTGTCCGTTTTTCCACGTATGGTAACCGTCTTCGTGGTTGCTAATCTGGCAGAAGTAATGCACGTTTGTAGCTCTGTTATAGTATTGTCTAGTTCGTCGTTTGATGTTATAATTTCGAGGCTCCTTGTGTTGGTGTTAAGGAACCTCCTGTATTGTGCCCAGTTGGTTGTCTTGTAGTCGTAGTATGTTTTGTTTGTGTTATTGGTCATGTGTTTGAGTTTGAAAATTATTTGTAGAGGGTCATGGTCTGATGAAAGTGCACTTATCGTTCTGATTCTTTTAATTCCGTCCATGTTTTTGCCGATTGCAATATCCAATGTACTCGGAGGGTTTCCTGAGAAGGGATAATAGGTGGGATTCGAAGTACAATAGATATCGCAATCTGCATTTTCACAGAACGTTCGGAGAGTTCTCCCACTGAAGTTAGGTCTTTTACAGAGTTTGTCCCAATCGGGGTGTCTACAGTTGAGATCACCAATTAATAGGACTCGATTTTTAATAGAGAAAATATCGTTTAACTCTTGGGAAGTGATTTTATTATCTGGGGTGTTGTATGCTCCGATTAGTAGAAAATTATTATTAATTAGAATAGGAATGTGTTCTATTGATGTATTAAACTGGTTTATTATTTTGTAATTAATGTGTTTTTTAATTATCGCGAGCATTCCTCCTCCATGCGTGACCCGATCTTTTCTATGTATATCATAATGTGTATTTCTAATTTTAATAGTATTTCCCGGATTTAGAAAGGTTTCCCCTATTACGAGGATATCCGGATTATATTCCCTTAGGAAGTATGAAATATCATTGATTTTATTATTTATACCCCTAATGTTAATATATATAATGTTTATTTCGCCTTTAATATGTGTACCTGTACCCCACATTGCTTTAGAAATTATACATGTCGATATTCTGGACGAATCTATTATATATCATAAATTTATCGATTTTGCTACTTGCCTGAACCATATTATTGTACAGATCGGTAACCGCTCTTGTTAGTTCGTCTAAGTTGATGAGTTCATTAAGTTTTGCGAAGATGCTATTCAGATTGAGCATTTTCCCAATATCGTCTTCGTTTGTGTTTTTCTGCTGGGGGTGTGTGCTGGGAGGTTCTGTGTAGTGAGTTCTTCTGCGGGCGGTGGGGAGTTCTGGGAAGTCACTCTTATTGATTTTGGCATCTGTGATGTCGATCACTTCTGGTCTTTTCTCCGTCCAGGGGTTGGTTTTGGGTAGTGGAGCGTCTAAGTATCTTTGAGTATTTTGCTGCTTAGCTTTTGTTCTTCTCTCGTCTAGGAATTGTTTTCTTTTCTCAAAGACAGGGCTGTATGAGCAGAAGAGGAAATTGAACAATGTAAAAATTACTCATCACATAATAGCTCTTAGCAGCTTCGAGAAATAACGAAGGACCACCTGCATTGCGCTGCAGGAGCTTATTACCCGTACCCGAGGCAGAGGGATAACCTATTCGTGAAATAAATATATACATGAAATGAGGAAACAAATAAAAGTCAATAGTTAAAAAATAGAGTATTTACTATAGTACGTAAAAAAGAGGTTATTTACAGAGGGAAATCTAATGAGTGAAAAACCCATTTGTAGGATGAAAAAACACTGCTAGATTGATAAGAATATTAATAGACGAAACAAACGTTTCAATATTGAGAACACCGCCAATACGAACATAATTAAAGGTCGGTGGAATGTCAGGAAATTAAGCACTAAACAATGTTTGTAGATAATTTACAATATTTACATCTAAAGCTTGTAACGTTAATTTCGTTCACTTTACTTCCCTCGATTGAATTAATAAATTATCGTATGGGCGGCGAATAGCCAGTCCTTTCTCATGCCCAACACCGAGAAATGTTTCAAGGCTGAATATATTTACTGTCGACGAGAGTCGAAATCAACGTTTCTATGCGCGATGATCGAGGCCCGTCTGTCGGAAAATAGTCACGCCCATCTTGAAATTCCCACTTCGATTTCGTGTCTCTTCTTCTTCTACCAATTATAAATCAAATATGAATCAAGAATTCACTACTGAAAGGTAAATTCCTTTCCTGGTCAAATCGTATGAGCGTGACACGAACATGAGACGTAAGTCGGTTGTCGTTCACATGATTTAGTGTATTTAAACAAGTGGCAAAGGGGTTTCGTTCTTTCTTTCCTGCATACATGTGCTATTGAAGCCTTATGGCTTATATTATCTTATCTTAGAAGTGCATTCATTTGAGTGCACTTTACCTGGGACTAAACTTTACCTGGGACTAAACTTTACCTGGGACTAAATTTTACCTGAGACACTTCCTGGAACTTTACCTGGGCCAGGACTTTTACCTGGAATACTCTACCTGGGAATATTATCTGGGACAAGATATGTAACTTCAAAAGGACACCAAGGACACCATCTCCTCACCATCACTCCAGGAAAGTAATATATATATTTCATCGCTTCTTCAACGACTTCAATAAAAACTAGTCAATTTTTTTTTACTTTGTTTGTAACAAAAGTCAATATACAACTTGTAAATTTAATAACGTTGTTCATATAGTTTTTTTCCCTTCCAATCTTCCAGGATTTGTCGCTATAATGCAGAGGTGAATAACAAATAAACTAGTATTATTCAGAGTGGCGCCCACTTACCTTTCCTAATTTACATCATTTATCTTTATTTCACTTTAAATAAATTTCAAGTAGAATTACCCGCGAACCGGTAAGACTACTCTCTGAATTTATACTAGTTTGGTCTGTCTCACCTGAGGTGCTCTCTAACCTGAGCAGCCGTTACAAGCTAAAACCGCACTTAGCTTTCAAATTACAGTATTCGCGCAACAGTTTCACACTAATATACTTAAACAATTGACAGAAAATAGCGACAGGATAAACCGATGAAAATTACATAAATCTGTGGAGAAAATAAATCTTAAAATTACTAGGAATCTTGAAATCAACTATAAAAAGTTCTCCGGCCTTAATGAACGCGCGGCAACCTTGCAATATAAAGAATTTCTAACTTTGAGGCGAGCAGATATCAAACTTGCAGCTTTTCCGTTTGAAATGAATAAATTATGGTACTTACAATATGTTGCAATCACAGATAGCACTATACTTAACTAGGGGTTACAATCCCCATTTTATAGAGGATAAAACTGAATTTTGCTTTAAAAGCAGCGGTGGATATACGTCTTCTCTCTTACATCGTATTAGTACGAATGCTGAATTTACCCTCACATATGTGACGGTCGCACCGAAGTTTTATACCGGTGGCGGACGGAATGACTTTTGTACGGATTTCAATGAGAAATTCGTACAAGGGCATCTATCTGAGTTCGCTGGGTGGTCACCCTGGCAATTGCAGCATTTTGCGGGGACAGACGGACTTTTAGTACATTCCATTGTTCTGTGTGGTCCAGCGCACTTAAGGCATCTGGGTGGACGGCCGCAGTTTGATGTCGCGTGGCCCCATTGTTGGCATGTATGGCATTGTATAATTGACTTCTGCTGTTTGCGTCTTTCCCAGATGACGCGTGTGCTTTCGATTACCCTAACATTTTTGTTAAGGTAATCGAGAGTGATGGTAGGCGATGTTATGACTAGGAAGAGGGGCCTTCCTTTCGTATTCATCTTATACGTTTCTTTCGCCTTGATTTGGTAGAGTCTGTCTAGATCATCTTTAATGTCATCAGGTTCGATGTCAGCTGCGAGTCCGCGAAGCACGAAAGCGTGAGATTTATCCTCTTTTTTCGTATAGGAGTGGAAAGGGACTTTTTCTTTGGTTAGGATGTCTTTTAGGGTCTTGTGATCCCGTTCTTCTTGTGTGAAAATGACTACTGAATTGTTATTGTATTTCATTTCCACTTTCCCTTTGATGTCTTTCTTGAGAAGAGACATCATTAGCTTGTGGTCCGCCACACACCCGTCTACAACGATTGGGGGACACATCTTTTTATTAATTGTGGTTTCCTTCGTTGTGTTGGTTTGCGATACCGTGTTTCTGTTGTTCGGCTTGCCTCTAGTTGGTTTGTTACTTGGGTTGGGATTCAATTTTGTTTCTTCTTCGCTTATGATATTATTTACATTATTTACATTTTTATGGAGTTTTGTGATTTTTCTTTTTTTGTTCATCGGCTTGGATTCGTTGATGGTTTCCTTCTCCTCTCTGAACATTATTTATGCAAATATTAGGGGTATTAAAAGAAAACAAAACGATGTCACACATCTTCTCAGGGCATACAAACCCGACATATTGTTTTTATCGGAAACCCTCCTTAATCCTAAAGATAGCATTAAGTTAAGGAACTCACTATATTCTATTCATAGGGAGGACCGAATCACTTCAGGGGGAGGGATTTTATTAGCCATCAAGAAAAACATTAGTTTTAAAATTCTTAAGAAAGTAAAATCATCGATTGAAAATATCTCGGTCATGATCGAGAACAAAATTGTAGTCATCGGGGCGTACAGCACTCCGAAAAACAAAATCTCAGACGACGATCTGTCGAATCTTTTTCTGCAGCATAGTAGGGTCCTTTTAGTTGGGGACTTGAATTGCAAGCACCACGATTGGGATGCGAACTGCACTCTGTCAAATACGAGTGGAAATGTTCTACGTAGGTACTGCGAAAATACCGATTGCAATGTTTTCTGTACTCCGAACCCAACCTTTTACCCTTTCACAGGAGGCACTCCGAGTACACTTGACATTGCCATCGGGAAAAACGTTGACAATTTGCAAAGGATGAGAACTCTGAACGAGCTATCATCTGATCACGATCCTATACAGATTGTCATTAAATTAAACCATAAAATAGACATTGTTAAAAAGACATACTTTGATTATAAAACCACAAACTGGCCACTATACAGAAAACACTTAAACCAAAACATTCAATTAATAGACAAGATAACTTCTAAAGACGAACTCAATGCAATAATCACCGATATACAAAATCAAATCATTAAAGCAAGGGAGATATCCACGAAAATAATAATACAACACAACAAAAACGACAATTTACCCGCAGAAATTCTGAATAAAATAAAAGAAAAAAATAAGACAAGAAAGGACTGGCAAAGAACAAGGGAACACAAGTACAGAGACCATATGATGGATTTACAGAGACAAATAAACAATGAAACAAACACATTGCGAAACAACAACTGGAACAAATATCTCCAAAACCTGAATCCGGGAGATAACAATCTCTGGGGACTCATGAACAGAACCAAAAAAAATAGAACGGGAGTGACAAAAATTGACAATAACGGGACAATTATAACTGACCAAAAAGAAATTGCGAGAGCTTTCGGGGAGCATTTCCAGGCGAATTTTACAAACAAAGCAGCAAATAATTTAGAACATTCGGAAATAATAAACGAATACAATAAACTAACGAGGATCAAACATTCTCTTCCAAATAAATCCACAACATCTAACAAAGAAATATATAATATTATTAATAAATTTAAGATTAAAACAGCACCGGGGAGGGACGGTATACATAACATATTAATTAAAAATATGCCACCAAAAGTCATTTCACTGTTGGTGAAAATCATAAACTTTATCTTGGAAACAGGTTACTACCCAGAGCCCTTCAAATCGGCGAACATGATACCCGTTCCCAAAACACAGCATGGCAGGAGCTGCATTGAGAACTACAGACCAATTTCGCTTCTCAATAACCTAGCAAAAATTATAGACAAAGTAATTCTAAATAGGCTGGAAAAGGCCCCCATAATAGACAAATGCAGTACTTTCGGAGAACATTTCCATTCGAATTTGGCAAATTGCAGTTCGAGTCCCACTCTTGATGCTTGCAGTTGACATCTCCTACAATTAAAACTTTATGATGCTGTTGGAACAAGCATGCCAGGTCATTCTCTGGAATTTCATTATTCGGTGCGTTATAAGCGCCGATAATAACAATTTTATTCTCTATCAAGATAGAGATGTTTTCAATAGTCGTGTTTACCGAATTTAGTATTTTAAAATTAATGTTTTTTTTAATTGCCACAAGTAAACCCCCACCATGAGTGATTCGATCCTCCCTGTGAATGAAATACAATGAATTCCTAAGTTTTATGCTATCTTTACTATTAAGAAACGTTTCTGAAAGAAATAAAATATCCGGTTTATAAGACCTGAGTAGTTGCACAATATCATGGATTTTGTTTTTAATCCCTCTGACGTTAGCATAAATAATATTCAGATTACCATCAATATGTGTACCTGTACCCCACATAGCTCTAGATGTTGTATCTGTCAATGTTTTGAACGAATCTATTATAAATCGTAAATTTGTCGAGTTTAGTACTTGCCTTAAGTAGCTCGTTGTACAAATCCGTTACAGCCCTTGTCATCTCGTCTAGATTGATGATCTCGTGTAGTTTGGCGAACATTTTATTTAAGTGGAACATTTTCTCCATGTCATCGCCTTGATTGGTGGTGGTTGGATGTGCTGGGAGGAGTGTATCGCCGGAAATGGTGGTAGCTGGCCTCTCATATGACGGCTTGGTCCTGAGCGAGGGGAAATCTGTTTGGTTGTTAATATTTATGTGTGTTTGCTTAGAAATATCCGTGTAAGGTTTTCTCTTCTCGTCCCATGGATTGGTCGTTGGGATTGGAGCTGCAACAAATTTGTTGTTTGTAGTTGTTGCTTTTCCTCTCCTTTCTTCCAGATATTCTTTCCTTTTGATGTAAACCGGACATGAGTCTGAATTGGCAGGGTGACTGCCCTGGCAGTTGCAGCATTTAGCGGGTTCCTGTAAGCTTTTCTTGCACTCAGACGTCTTGTGAGATCCGGCGCATTTCATACATCTGGGAGACCTGCCGCAATTTGACGTTGCGTGTCCCCACTGCTGACATATGTGACACTGGATGATCGATTTTTTTGTTCTACGTAATTCCCAGATGATCCTTGTGCTTTCTATGATTCTCACATGTTTGTTGAGGTAATCTAGTGTTATGGAAGGAGCAGTGATAAGCAAGAACAGTGGTCTTCCTTTAGTATTCATTTGATATACCTCCTTGGGGGTGATCTGGTACATCTTTTTCATGTCGTCTATGATGTCGACAGGTTCCACATCGCTCGCGAGGCCTCTGAGAACGAAGGCATGTGACTTATCATCCCTTTTTGAGTAGGTATGAAAGGGAAGCTTTTGGTCTGTTAGAATGTTTTTTAGATTTCTATGGTCTTCATCATCATGTGTAAATACAACAACTGATTTGTTGTTGTATTTCATTTCAAACTTTCCTTTCATATCCTGTTTAAGCAGTTGTACAACACTCTTGTGGCCACTGACTTGACCATCAATGACAATGGGAGGACATGCTCTTTGAGTGGTGGGATTTGCGGCTTTCCCTTTCTTGACTTGCGAGGGTTTGGTGTCGTCGGTCTTCGGTTGGCTAGGGATGGCCGTGGTCTCCGAATTCTTTAGTTTTATTTCTCGGCTTCCTCCTTTTTCTTTTTTTGTATGCTTGTTCTTCGTCGGGCATTTGTGTTCTTTCATCCACTTCGTCTTCAGAGAGCGATTCGTATGGATTATCGGTCGGTAAAGTGTTTGTTTTCTCGGCATATTTCGCTATCAGTTGGGCGTACGAGACCGTTTTCTTGTGTGATCTCGTCTGTGATCTCGTCAAGCGTTTCTTGGAAGTTCATTACCTTCCCGATAATCTTTTTGTTAGCAGTTGATAGCTTATTGTACTGCGAAACAAATAAGTCTTCATCGTTCTCTGTACTTTTGCTTGTCAGAAAAGTTGGTCTGAATTTCGAAGTTGACTGCCTGTTTTGATCGACTGCATCGAGATTCTTCGTTCTCTCGGTCTCTTCCACTTCGTCACTCCAGTTCGGCGATGCGCTGTGGACTAGCGCCTGAGTTACGTGTTGCACATTAACAATGTTCGCCGGTCCATCTGGCGAAGAGGTATCTATAGTGCTTTCTATACACTTTTCATTTGCGTTAGGAAAGGTGTATAGAACGTCTTTTTCTCGGGTGACAGAGGCCGGTGGACTAATAGTCGACGTCTTGGTATTTGTGAGTTGTAAATTACTAATTACAGGAACTTCTGAACATTTTTTGGTGCTTTCTATGCACTTTTTGTTTCTTTCGATGCAGTTTTTTAAAGTTTCTGTATGTTTGTCAGAGTCCGTTTTTGTTTTCTTAAAATTGTGTTGGGCGGTACGCGATGTATCACTCGCTGTGTTGGACGATTCGGTACTAGAATCGTTGTTCTGTACACTTTTTAGAGTCGGACGGTGGTGTGAAAAGACTACCGTCGTCCCCTCTGAATTGGCGTCGAGCTGTGGTCTGTCCAAATTTTTGTTTACGACATCAACATAAGCGATCTGATATAAGCTTTTAACCCCTTCTTTTTCAATCCTGCCGGCTTTAAGCAAGTTCTTCTTTGCTCTAACACGATCAATATGTTTCTTGTAATTTTCTGTGTTGATTTCTGAAAAAGTGTATGGAAAGCTTTCCATACACTTTTTTAGTGGTTTTTCGTCCGCAGATTCCCCAGATTCTTCTGTTAATGTTTTATTAGGATTAGTGGTAGAAAAGCCTTGCCATTTAATATTCTTAAACCGTTCCCTAGTTTTGTTAGAGACCACTGGGAATCTCGGTTTGTCGGCTTTTTTATTTAAATGAGGTTTCCTACCTTTTATTCTGTTCTTCTTCTTCTTCGTGAGATCGTGGACTTTATACAGATGACGGAGGTTTTCTGGATGAAAGTGGGCCGGCGAGTGGTTGATAATGTTCTGTATTTTTTTCTTTAGGTTTAACGTGTACTGGGTGGGTTCACCCTGGCTGACATCACCCGGTTCATCGGGAATTATAACTTTAATACCACTTATTATTTGGTGTTTTTTAATAACTTTGAATTTTTGAATAACTTTTTCTTGTTTTTTAACAGTAAAAAGAATGAATATAAAAACGACTTTCGGAAAAAAAACGTCTGTCTCCTAGCGAGAACAAATTGAAAACAAACAAACAAATATTTGAAGTTATATATTATATTATTTAATCAATCGTTCAGTTTTCCGTCCGTCTAAAAGTATACTTAATACCTATCAATATTTATTTTTATCATTTTTTTTGTCGTCAGGAGTGTCAAGGTTAGATATATAGATCGGCGAGCAGTTGAGTGAGGTAGACGTGTTTTACTGAGCTCTCTGATTTTTCGATAAGACGGGTGTTCGGAACGAAAGTTCGGAAACGGAAAGTGCGAGACGGTGTGACGGGAGTGACGGAAAGTGCTCGAGTAGCGAGAAAGCGAACGGCAAAACGATACGAGAGAAGGTACATGTTTTTTTCAAAACATTACCAACTCGAGTGCGTGGAAGTGAAAGTGCGAAAGTATTAGTGAAAGTGTAGTGCGTACAGGATTAACCAAGGAAGATCTACCAGAATTCATAAGGTAAGTGGAAATTTTAATTACCAACATTAGGAGTGATTTCTTTTAAAACAAAATGGAGCCGGAAGGCTCCAAAGTGGCGAGGGAAAAACCCTACGACAGATCGGCTTCCCTTGATAGGAAGAAAAAAATAATGCAATTTGCGAAGCTAGAAGAAGAAAACGCCAGGTTAAGGGCGCAAATTTTTGATATGAAAGCGGAATTAAGTAGTTTTAAAAACACAGTAGATGCTCTAAATACTACAATTAAACTATTGAGAGACGACATGAAAGAGGAGAGAAATAAAAGGGACAGGAGTAGAAGCCCACTAAAACAAAAAAAAACATAATGAAAAGACAACCTCTGAAGCAGAAGACTTTGACAATGACACGAGTAGTGAGGAATGCGCGGCCGACATAACAAGCCAAAAAAAACCAGAAGGAGATTTCAAAGTACAAAAGTCAAGAAGACAAAGAAAAAACCAAAATAAAAAAGACGCTAGGGAAAAAAGCGCGGAAGAAAAAAACAGAAATAAGGATACGGAAATGGACATACAAAACATAAACGAATGCGACGATATACAAGTAATACAAAAAGAAATAACGGACACGGTACGAATCGAAAAAGAGAAAGAGTATTATAACTCACAAAAAACAGCGAGAAGACCACCGCCAATTATCTTGAAATCGGTATTGGCATGGAACAATCTAAGAAGAGGAATAGGCAACAGAGGCATTAATGTACAATGCAAAATAACAAGAAACAGCGCAAAAATTCAAGCGGAAACCGCCGACGACTATAGAAAAATGACCGCGTATATGAAGGAATTTACGCAAATCGAATGGTACACTTACACGTTAAACGAGGATAAAGAAAGAAAGCTAGTCATCAAAGGACTAGCAGAAAACACAGAACCGGAAGAAATACAACAAGCACTAAAAGAAGAAGGACTAAACGCAAACAGAGTATGGCAACTACGCTCTAGGACAGGAGAAAGAAAACCTCTACCCATATTCATGGTATCAATAAAGCCAGAAGAGGAACAACACTACAAAAGATTGAGATATCTATGCCACACTAGAATAAGTGTGGTAGAACAAAAGAGAAATGAAGGCCCTGTACAATGCTACAGGTGTCAAGGTTTCCATCACGGCCAAAGCACGTGTAACATGGAGTTACACTGCGTAAGATGTGCAGGAGCACACAGAGCCGCAGATTGTACCAGGAGTATGGACGAGGCTGCAAAATGCCATAACTGCGGAGGAGACCACCCCGCAAACTACAGAGGTTGTCCGAAAAATCCGGCAAAAATAACAGAGGCAAATAAACAAAGAAAACCGACGACAACAAACACACAAAACAAAAGCTACGCGCAAGCAACTAAGAAAAACCCGACGACGGAACAGGAGAAACAACCAACAGAATTTGTGACGGTGTCACAATTTAAGGACCTCATGGATAGCTTTAAACTCATCCAGGAATTTATGCAAAAAATCCAAAACCAGTAAATGGATATACAAGCCCTACCGAGCAAAATAAAGATCGGTTCATGGAACACCGGAGGACTACGAACTAACATAAATACCATGGGAGAAATCCTGGAGAGGGAAGATTTTGACATCTTCTCGCTACAGGAAACAAAACTGCCAGGAGATGACTACAGACTCACCTGGCCGGGCTATAACGTATACAGAAACGACATCAACGGAAACTCCGGCGGCACAGCGATCCTTGTCAAAAAGGAGTTGGGCCAACACCAGGAGAACACGCCGGACGGACTCATCACTATGGAAGCCACAAGGATTATAATCAAGACAAACTTTGGAGATGTAAGAATCGCATCGGTATACGTTAGGCCAAACACTGTGATACACGAAGATGACGTGTTAGCAGTGCTCCCAGACGGTAAACAAGGCATCATAATAGGAGACCTAAATGCCAAGTCCCCCACGTGGTACTGCACAGCAAGGAACGGACAAGGAAGAAACTTGGAGAGGATAACGGAACGACATCCCGCTCTCCAAGTAATAGGACCGCATAGACCAACACACTACCCTCCAGCAGGCGGACAACCGAGTGTCCTAGACATCGCGATGTTGAGAGACATCGAGGTGCCCTGGGACATTTGGACCGCCGACGGAGGAGACGCCCACGTGCCAATAGTTCTCACCGTCGGGGACGGCTCAAGACAAGAAAGAAGACAAGTAAAGAGAACTGATTGGACGAAGTTCAGGAGAATAGCGGGCCAACTGCTAGGCCCGATAGAAGAAATAAGAAGCAAAGAAGAAATAGAACTCAGAGTCCGTTCCTTCGAAGAAGCACTATCAGAAGCGATAGAAAGAAGTACCACGACAACCGTATCGGAAAAATACGGGAAATTTCAATACCTGAGCGACGATCTAAAAAACCTATTAAGAGAGAAAAACAGAGCCCTGAGGATCGCCCGAAGAACACAGGACCAAGAGGATAAAAATAGAGTAAGAACACTCAAAATAGAGTTAGAAGAAAAACTAAGAAATCATAACAGCGACACATGGAATAGAAAAATAAACGAGCTGGATCCGCAAAAACCAGGCCTCTGGAAAATCGCGAAACTACTAAGGGAACCGAACAAACAAATGCCACCTTTGCACGGAGCAAACGGAATGGCATACGAAGAAGAGGAAAAAGCAGAAGCACTTAAAAATACCTTGGAATTGCAATTCATGCTAAACGAACACCCTGACGAGGATATGGACTTTTCGGACAGGGTAGAAGAGGAAGTAGAAGAACTCATAGAAGAGGAAGAAGAAAACCCAGAAATACTCGGATTCTCGACCCCGGAAGAACTAAAAGAAATAATGCGATTTATGTCAGCAAGAAAGGCACCAGGAATAGACGGGATATCAAATAGGGCTCTGAAAAATATGCCGGTAAAGGGATTAATGCATCTAAACTGCATAATCAACGCGATGCTAAGGATGAGATACTTCCCAACCAGATGGAAAAAAGCCGAGGTAGTCATGATCAAGAAAATGGGTAAATGTCCGACTTTTCCTCAAAATTACCGCCCGATAAGCTTATTACCGTCAATGAGCAAAATTGCCGAAAGAGTAATTCTAAGGATTCTGAAAACTCAAACAAGAGAACTAAACATATTGCCAGAGGAGCAGTTCGGATTCAGAGAAGAACACAGTACCGAACAACAAATCCTGAGATTGGTAGAATACACCACTCAGGGTTTCAATCAGAAAGAATCCACAGGAGCAATATTCTTAGATATCAGTAAGGCCTTCGATAGAGTCTGGCACGAAGGATTGATATATAAAATGAATGAACAGGGATATACCAAACCTATTTCAAGACTCCTTTACAGCTACCTCAAAGAGAGGAAATTCCACGTGAAAGTAGCGCAAGCAAAATCTGAAGAAGGACACATGGAAGCCGGAGTACCGCAAGGAGCGATACTTTCACCATTGCTTTATACTATATACACGGCGGACATACCAAAAACAGAGAACACCATGATGGCAATGTACGCTGACGACACAGCTATAGCGACAAGATGCAGAAAACCTAAGAACATCACTAGGAGACTACAAACAGCGACAAAAGCTATAGAAGAATGGTGCACCACGTGGAAAATCCAAATCAACGGAGAAAAATCCCAGGCTGTGTTTTTCAAGAAAAAAAGACACAGACCTGAAGAAAACATAGAAATAGACGGAGAAGAAGTCCCTTGGACGGACAAAGCAAAGTATCTAGGAGTGATACTAGACAAGGGACTAACATTCAACGAACACGTGAACTCAGTGGTAGCTAAAACTAAACAGGCAAGGGCGAGGCTAAACGGACTACTCGGCAGAAGAAGCAAATTGGACTTGAAGACAAAACTACGATTCATAAGAAGTATAATTATACCAATTTTAACATACGCATCAGTTGCATGGGGACACACCAGTGAAACAAACAGGAAAAAACTACAGGCACAACAAAATATCTCGATCAGGCAGGCTCTGGACGCTCCCTGGTATGTGAGAAACGAGGACATTTACAACGACCTAAAACCGCAGAAGGTACTAGAGATAATGGACGCAAGAGCCAAAAAGCTATTTGAAGAGCTTAGATCTCATCCGAACACAGAGCTGAGAGACCTGACGAGTTATACAAGAGAAGACTATAGGTTGCACAAAAGACCTAGGAAACAATTAGAGGACCACCCATAGGAGGCAAACCACCAGAAAAACCCCACCAAAAAAAAAACATACAAAAAACACAAAAACCATGCACGTGGGTGCGCGTGCGCACGTCAAGGCGGGCACATGCGCACTCGCTGGCATACCAAAAAAAAAACAAAAAACAAAAAAACCGCGAGTGTGGATGAGCGGGGCGAGTCTGTAACAAGGCAAGCACCGCTTAGCCACATAAGCACCAAAAAAATTTAAAAAACCCAAAAACCAAAAAAACCAAAAAAACACAAAAACAACGGGGTAGACAAGAAAGAACACGGCGAAGAGGAACCCCCCAACGGAGGCCCCGCTCGTCCGATAAAAAGAAGCGCGGGGATTCCCGAGGGGTCAGCTCTAAAGAAGGCGAAGGACCACTCGGGCTAAGGCCTGTTTCACCAGGGCGGGTGGGACGGATCTTGGCACGAGGCAGCGAAAGCACACACACACAAATCGAACCGACACAACGACATCAAGAGGACAAGGGAACACAGCCACCAGAGCTACCCCTTAACAAGAGGAGACATCCCTGGCGCCCCCCACAGTAGAAAGGGGGGAAAGGGATACGCGATCGCGATAGTACGAGTGAGGTCCTGTCGGAAGAGACAGGGGGTGGTGGAAGGTTCTGCTTCGCATCGACCCGTGGGCCTAAAAAACCCGGGGGTAGATGCGTTGCGGGACGGGCTTACTCACGCGCATGTGTGTGTGTGTGTTTTTATCATTATAATCGGCGAGCAGTTGAGTGAGGTAGACGTGTTTTACTGAGCTCTCTGATTTTTCGATAAGACGGGTGTTCGGAACGAAAGTTCGGAAACGGAAAGTGCGAGACGGTGTGACGGGAGTGACGGAAAGTGCTCGAGTAGCGAGAAAGCGAACGGCAA
This sequence comes from Lochmaea crataegi, assembly GCA_947563755.1. Classification (NCBI taxonomy): domain Eukaryota; kingdom Metazoa; phylum Arthropoda; class Insecta; order Coleoptera; family Chrysomelidae; genus Lochmaea; species Lochmaea crataegi. The sequence continues at coordinate 31,308,211 of OX387436.1, forward strand.
AACGATACGAGAGAAGGTACATGTTTTTTTTTTAAAACATTACCAACTCGAGTGCGCGAAAGTGAAAGTGATAGTGAAAGTGTAGTGTGTACAGGATTAACCAAGGAAGTCCTACCAGAATTCATAAGGTAAGTGGAAATTTTATTACCAACATTAGGGAGTGATTTTCTTTTAAAACAAAATGGAGCCGGAAGGCTTCAAAGTGGCGAGGGAAAAACCATACGACAGATCGGCTTCCCTTGATAGGAAGAAAAAAATAATGAAATATGCGATAATGGAAGAAGAAAACGCCTCGCTAAAGGCGCAACAAGCCTCGCTAAAGGCGCAACATTTAGAAACGATGGCGACCGTAAGTGGATTAAGGAGCACAATAGACAATCTAAATCTCACAATTAAAGCCTTGTCAGAGCAAATAAGTAGATTAGAGGGGGAAAATAAAAGGGACAGGAGTAGAAGCCCAATAAAACAAAAAAACACACTGAAAAGACAGCCACCGAAGCAGAGGACTTTGACAACGACACGAGTAGTGAGGAATGCGCGGCCGACATAACAGGCCAAAAAAGACCAGAAGGAGACTTCAAAGTACAAAAGTCAAGGAGACAAAGAAAAAACCAAAATAAAAAAGACGCTAGGGAAAAAAGCGCGGAAGAAAAACGCAGAAATAAGGATACGGAAATGGATATACAAAACATAAACGAATGCGACGATATACAAATAATACAAAAAGAAATAACGGACACGGTAAGAATCGAAAAAGAGAAAGAGTATTACAACTCACAAAAAACAGCGAGAAGACCACCGCCAATTATCTTGAAATCGGTATTGGCATGGAACAATCTAAGAAGAGGAATAGGCAACAGAGGCATTAATGTACAATGCAAAATAACAAGAAACAGCGCAAAAATTCAAGCGGAAACCGCCGACGATTATAGAAAAATGACCGCGTATATGAAGGAATTTACGCAAATCGAATGGTATACTTACACGTTAAACGAGGATAAAGAAAGAAAGCTAGTCATCAAAGGACTAGCAGAAAACACAGAACCGGAAGAAATACAACAAGCACTAAAAGAAGAAGGACTAAATGCAAACAGAGTATGGCAACTACGCTCTAGGACAGGAGAAAGAAAACCTCTACCCATATTCATGGTATCAATAAAGCCAGAAGAGGAACAACACTATAAAAGATTGAGATATCTATGCCACACTAGAATAAGTGTGGTAGAACAAAAGAGAAATGAAGGCCCTGTACAATGCTACAGGTGTCAAGGTTTCCATCACGGCCAAAGCACGTGTAACATGGAGTTACACTGCGTAAGATGTGCAGGAGCACACAGAGCCGCAGATTGTACCAGGAGTATGGACGAGGCTGCAAAATGCCATAACTGCGGAGGAGACCACCCCGCAAACTACAGAGGCTGTCCGAAAAATCCGGCAAAAATAACAGATGCAAATAAACAAAGAAAACCGACGACAACAAACACACAAAACAAAAGTTACGCGCAAGCAACTAAGAAAAACCCGATGACGGAACAGAAGAAACAACCAACAGAATTTGTGACGGTGTCACAATTTAAAGACCTCATGGATAGCTTTAAACTCATCCAGGAATTTATGCAAAAAATCCAAAACCAGTAAATGGATATACAAGCCCTACCGAGCAAAATAAAGATCGGCTCATGGAACACCGGAGGACTCTGAACTAACATAAATACCATGGGAGAAATCCTGGAGAGGGAAGATTTTGACATCTTCTCGCTACAGGAAACAAAACTGCCAGGAGATGACTACAGACTCACCTGGCCGGGCTATAACGTATACAGAAACGACATCAACGGAAACTCCGGCGGCACAGCGATCCTTGTCAAAAAGAAGTTGCGCCAACACCAGGAGAACACGCCGGACGGGCTCATCACTATGGAAGCCACAAGGATTATAATCAAGACAAACTTTGGAGATGTAAGAATCGCATCGGTATACGTTAGGCCAAACACTGTGATACACGAATATGACGTGTTAGCAGTGCTCCCAGACGGTAAACAAGGCATCATAATAGGAGACCTAAATGCCAAGTCCCCCACGTGGTACTGCACAGCAAGGAACGGACAAGGAAGAAACTTGGAGAGGATAACGGAACGACATCCCGCTCTCCAAGTAATAGGACCGCATAGACCAACACACTACCCTCCAGCAGGCGGACAACCGAGTGTCCTAGACATCGCGATGTTGAGAGACATCGAGGTGCCCTGGGACATTTGGACCGCCGACGGAGGAGACGCCCACGTGCCAATAGTTCTCACCGTCGGGGACGGCTCAAGACAAGAAAGAAGACAAGTAAAGAGAACTGATTGGACGAAGTTCAGGAGAATAGCGGGCCAACTGCTAGGCCCGATAGAAGAAATAAGAAGCAAAGAAGAAATAGAAGACAGAGTCCGTTCCTTCGAAGAAGCACTATCAGAAGCGATAGAAAGAAGTACCACGACAACCGTATCGGAAAAATACGGAAAATTTCAATACCTGAGCGACGATCTAAAAAACCTAATAAGAGAGAAAAACAGAGCCCTAAGGATCGCCCGAAGAACACAGGACCAAGAGGATAAAAATAGAGTAAGAACACTCAAAATAGAGTTAGAAGAAAAACTAAGAAATCATAACAGCGACACATGGAATAGAAAAATAAACGAACTGGATCCGCAAAAACCAGGCCTCTGGAAAATCGCGAAACTACTAAGGGAACCGAACAAACAAATGCCACCTTTGCACGGAGCAAACGGAATGGCATACGAAGAAGAGGAAAAAGCAAAAGCACTTAAAAATACCTTGGAATTGCAATTCATGCTAAACGAACACCCTGACGAGGATATGGAGTTCTCGGACAGGGTAGAAGAGGAAGTAGAAGAACTCATAGAAGAGGAAGAAGAAACCCCAGAAATACTCGGATTCTCGACCCCGGAAGAACTAAAAGAAATAATGCGATTTATGTCAGCAAGAAAAGCACCAGGAATAGACGGGATATCAAATAGGGCTCTGAAAAATATGCCGGTAAAGGGATTAATGCATCTAAACTGCATAATCAACGCGATGCTAAGGATGAGATACTTCCCAACCAGATGGAAAAAAGCCGAGGTAGTCATGATCAAGAAAATGGGTAAATGTCCGACTTTTCCTCAAAATTACCGCCCGATAAGCTTATTACCGTCAATGAGCAAAATTGCCGAAAGAGTAATTCTAAGGATTCTGAAAACTCAAACAAGAGAACTAAACATATTACCAGAGGAGCAGTTCGGATTCAGAGAAGAACACAGTACCGAACAACAAATCCTGAGATTGGTAGAATACACCACTCAGGGTTTCAATCAGAAAGAATCCACAGGAGCAATATTCTTAGATATCAGTAAGGCCTTCGATAGAGTCTGGCACGAAGGAATGATATATAAAATGAGTGAACAGGGATATACCAAACCTATTTTAAGACTCCTTTACAGCTACCTCAAAGAGAGGAAATTCCACGTGAAAGTAGCGCAAGCAAAATCTGAAGAAGGACACATGGAAGCCGGAGTACCGCAAGGAGCGATACTTTCACCATTGCTTCATACTATATACACGGCGGACATACCAAAAACAGAGAACACCATGATGGCAATGTACGCTGACGACACAGCTATAGCGACAAGATGCAGAAAACCTAAGAACATCACTAGGAGACTACAAACAGCGACAAAAGCTATAGAAGAATGGTGCACCACGTGGAAAATCCAAATCAACGGAGAAAAATCCCAGGCTGTGTTTTTCAAGAAAAAAAGACACAGACCTGAAGAAAACATAGAAATAGACGGAGAAGAAGTCCCTTGGACGGACAAAGCAAAGTATCTAGGAGTGATACTAGACAAGGGACTAACATTCAACGAACACGTGAACTCAGTGGTAGCTAAAACTAAACAGGCAAGGGCGAGGCTAAACGGACTACTCGGCAGAAGAAGCAAATTGGACTTGAAGACAAAACTACGATTCATAAGAAGTATAATTATACCAATTTTAACATACGCATCAGTTGCATGGGGACACACCAGTGAAACAAACAGGAAAAAACTACAGGCACAACAAAATATCTCGATCAGGCAGGCTCTGGACGCTCCCTGGTATGTGAGAAACGAGGACATTTACAACGACCTAAAACCGCAGAAGGTACTAGAGATAATGGACGCAAGAGCCAAAAAGCTATTTGAAGAGCTTAGATCTCATCCGAACACAGAGCTGAGAGACCTGACGAGTTATACAAGAGAAGACTATAGGTTGCACAAAAGACCTAGGAAACAATTAGAGGACCACCCATAGGAGGCAAACCACCAGAAAAACCCCACCAAAAAAAAAACATACAAAAAACACAAAAACCATGCACGTGGGTGCGCGTGCGCACGTCAAGGCGGGCACATGCGCACTCGCTGGCATACCAAAAAAAAAACAAAAAACAAAAAAACCGCGAGTGTGGATGAGCGGGGCGAGTCTGTAACAAGGCAAGCACCGCTTAGCCACATAAGCACCAAAAAAATTTAAAAAACCCAAAAACCAAAAAAACCAAAAAAACACAAAAACAACGGGGTGGACAAGAAAGAACACGGCGAAGAGGAACCCCCCAACGGAGGCCCCGCTCGTCCGATAAAAAGAAGCGCGGGGATTCCCGAGGGGTCAGCTCTAAAGAAGGCGAAGGACCACTCGGGCTAAGGCCTGTTTCACCAGGGCGGGTGTGACGGATCTTGGCACGAGGCAGCGAAAGCACACACACACAAATCGAACCGACACAACGACATCAAGAGGACAAGGGAACACAGCCACCAGAGCTACCCCTTAACAAGAGGAGACATCCCTGGCGCCCCCCACAGTAGAAAGGGGGGAAAGGGATACGCGATCGCGATAGTACGAGTGAGGTCCTGTCGGAAGAGACAGGGGGTGGTGGAAGGTTCTGCTTCGCATCGACCCGTGGGCCTAAAAAACCCGGGGGTAGATGCGTTGCGGGACGGGCTTACTCACGCGCACGTGTGTGTGTGTGTTTTTATCATTCTGTTTCAGAATTCTGAAGCGTTTAGACGTGTCCTTAGAAGCTCTTTATTTGGAATTTTTTCAATTCAAAAGTAAGTTGAATGTTATGTTATACTATAAATCACTCATTGTTTCCATTTTTCAGAATGGTTCTCTTCACCGATTTGTTGCGCTACATTGCAGCGTTGTTGGGATTGGTAGAATCCAAGCATAATGACGTGAAGATACGTGAAGGACTAGCTGAATGTGATAAAGGGGTTAAAAGAATTCGTAACGCAATGAGGTATGCGAAAAAAATTGGGGAGAAGCAACATTTAGAGGCCTCGTTGCGAAATATAAAGACGTTACGAAACCAATTTAAAGCTGCACAGAAAAAGGGGGCAGGGCTGTCACCACGGGATAATACCGCAAGGGATCGGGTAAAATGGGAAGATGCGGAGTCAGCTTTTAATAGTCGCATTAAAACTGGAGTGATTAGCAACTTGAAACATAAAGATCCTACAACGTTCTTGAATGATTGTAACACGATGTTCAAGCTGCAGATTCGGAATACCCTCAAGAAAGATGCTGCAGTTAAGGTTAACACCACATTCTGTGGTGAGTTCGAAATAGCGAAGGGGGATAGTGTACGAGTCGAGTACAAGTACTTCACAACTTCAAACTCACCAATTTACCGTGACACCAACCTCGATGATTGGTTTCAGGAGAAAGTTAAATCCCCCATTATGAAGGAACTAGAAGAGTTCCAAGAGCGCGATTCCGGTTGGGCATTGAAGAAGGTGGTGAACCTTGGTGTTAACATCAACAAGTACACACACACACATCCCTCAGCTTGGTTCCTCATACGTTGAACTACCTCCACAAATTGTGAAGAAACATGCTTGTATCAACGTGAAGAACAATGATGATGCATGTTTTGCATGGGCCGTAACATCAGCATTGTACCCTTGTGAAAAACATTCTGATCGATCATCATCATACCCCCACTACTCCTCGGTATTAAAACTAAAGGGGATTCAGTTTCCGATGACTGTAAAGCAAATTCCCAGTTTTGAGAAGCAAAATGATGTATCAGTTAATGTATACCTCCTGGAAAAAAATAAAAAAACTTTTGAAATTTTACCAACATATTTATCTAAAAATAAAAAAGACCGCCATGTAAATTTATTGCTAATACAAGATAGATATGATGAATCTGAAGGGAACATCAGATACCATTACGTCTGGATTAAAAATTTGTCTCGTCTCCTCTCTAAACAGCTTAGTAAACATAAGGGTCAAAAATTCTTCTGTGACCGCTGTCTCCACTATTTCCACTCGCAGGAAAAACTTAATAAACATATCGAGGAGTGTGTTAAAATAAATGAAAGCGCAATCAAGATGCCCGAGCCCGGAAAGAATATACTTAAGTTTAAAAATTATAAAAACAAGGAAAAAGCACCATTCATAGTGTATGCCGACTTGGAAAGCGTCTTGAAGCCATTGAAGATCCGAAGAAGCCGCAGCACCACGTTCCAGCTGCCGTTGGGTATTATCTCAAATGCAGCTATGATGACACCCTATCTTTTTACCGATCATACCGAGGGCAGGACTCTATGACATGGTTTGCGGACGAGATGAGCAGTCTTGCTGAGGATGTTGCTACAGTGTTTTGGTGTCCATATGATATTGATATGACATGGTTGCAGGAAGTTGAGCATAGAAGAGCTACACACTGCCACATTTGTGAACAAACATTTACCGAGGAAGATAAGAAGGTGCGTGATCATAACCATTTAATCCCCACCAACAACTATCGTGGAGCAGATCATGAATCATGCAATGTCAACTATAAGGACAGTCACGTGGTGTCGGTGGTGTTTCATAATCTTTCTGGATTTGACGCCCATTTTCTAATTACTGACATTGCCACCAGGATGAAGGGAACCGTAGACTTGCTCCCTATAACAAAGGAAAAATATATATCATTCACCAAACACATTTATGACTTTCCAATCCAGTTCAGATTTATCGATTCCTTCAGATTTATGGCATCTAGTCTGGATAAGTTAGCTTCTTATCTAATGGAATTTCCAAATTTAAAATCACAGTTTTCCAATGTTCCTGAAGATGATTTTATAATGTTGACGAAAAAGGGTGTGATGCCATATGATTATATGGACTCTTTTGAACGATTCACTGAAACATCTTTACCTTCACAAGATAAATTTTATAATACACTGGAAAATAAGCCCTGCCCCCACCGTCTCTACCAGCGTGCTCACCAAGTATGGACCTTCAACTGCAATACATTGGGTGAGTACGTCGATCTATATATGAAGACGGACATTCTCCTTCTTGCAGATGTCTTTGAGATGTTTCGCAACAGCACACTCAAATCACATGGTCTCGATCCTGCCCACTATTTTACACTGCCCGGTTACACTTGCGATGCAATGTTGAAATATACTGGTGTTGAATTGGAGCTTTTGACGGACCTCGATATGTTCCTCTTCGTTGAACGTGGTATTCGTGGTGGTCTTAGTCAAGTTTGTAGTAAGAGGAGAGCCAAAGCTAACAACCAGTATGTCAACAACTACGACCCCTCCAAGCCAAGCACATTTATGATGTATTTTGACATTAATAACCAGGTATGTTACTCCTTGTCTAAAATAAGCGAGAAATTTAGTGCAGTTTTTTTTGGTTTTAGTATGGTTGGGCAATGTCTCAGTATCTTCCCTACGGCGGTTTTGAATGGTGTGATACCAGCATTGACGTCACCACAGTACCCGATGATGCTGATGTTGGGTATATGTTAGAAGTAGATTTGGAGTACCCCCAACACCTTCACGATCAGCATAAAGATATTCCGTTTTGTCCTCTTCACATCAATCCCATGACAATGAGACCTCCGGAGGATGCTAAAGAGTTGACTAAGTTAATGGCTACCCTCCATGATAAAAAGTAGTATATCATTCACTATAGAACGTTGAAGCAGGCGATCGTGTACGGACTTGTTGTAACAAAAATTCATCGTGTTTTACGATTTAAACAAAGTCCATGGTTGAAGTCTTACATAGATCTCAACACGGAGCTGAGAAAGAAGTCAACGAATGAGTTCGAGAAGAACTTGTTCAAGTTGATGAATAATGCAGTATTTGGTAAGTTTTTTTCCTACATGAACTAATACTAACGTTTCTCTAGTTCTAATCATTTTTATTGTTACAGGAAAAACTATGGAGAATGTACGAAAGCGGGTTAATATCCGATTGTTGACTGAGTGGAGCGGTCATTATGGTGCTGAGGCTTACATAGCCAAGCCTGAGTTCGAGAATAGCACAATTTTCAGTGAAAATCCTGATCTAGTTGCAGTGGAATTGCGGAAGCTTCAGATTTGGTTAAACAAGCCTATATATGTAGGGCAGGCAATCCTAGATCTTGCTAAAACAACAACTTATGATTTTCACTATGGGTACATGATTGATGCTTTCCCCACCTGCTCAGTCATGTATACTGACACTGACTCTCTGATTTATGAGCTTCATCAAGACCCTTATGAAGTTATGAAGCGTGACTGTCTTCGGCGCTTTGACACAAGTGACTATGCTCCTGAAAATGTATATGGCATTCCTCTGGTAAATAAGAAAGTCTTGGGAATGATGAAGGATGAGAATAATGGTGTTCCAATGACTGAGTATGTGGGTCTTCGTTCGAAACTTTACTCGACTAGGGTGTTGACAACTGATGATGATGTTGCTAAGAAACGGAAGAAGTTGATTAATGAAGGGTATGATGAGTATGAAATAGAGTCTGAACTCAAGAATATGGGGGTAGCTAAGAAAGCTAAGGGAGTAAAGTCAACTGTTGTGAAAACTACAATAACGTATTAAGATTATGAAGAATGTCTCGATACCTGGCAACAGAAAACAGTGCTTCAAAATCTGATTCGTTCTGAAAAACATCAGGTGTACTCTACTATCCAACATAAGGTTGCCCTCAGCCCTGAGGAAGACAAACGTTACTTGGTTCCTGGAACAGATAACACCTTACCCTGGGGACACTATTCTATAAGTGCCTCTTGCTCCATGGAAGTGGATATATAGTGACATTTCATAGTTATTTGATATTTTTCCAAGTTTTATTTTTACTTTATTAACATATAGATATTAAGTTTTTTAGTTCAGCATTGCATGCTCATATATATATTAGGAGTTTTATATTTACTTTATCAACATATAGATATTAAGTTTCTAGTTCAGCATTGTATGCTTATATATTAGGTGTTTCATATGTAGGTTTTACACTAACTTGTTCTCTTTTTTCAGTATGCTGTAGATTTACAAATAATTTTGAAGCCTTTCAAAGTGTAGGAATGATAATTGTAAGGCACCAAGATAGCTAATTTATCCACCAAATGAATATTCTTCTATGTCCTTTACACAGCTCCTATACCATATACACTTCAGATTTATAATATATGCACACTCTGGTAAAAAAAAATTTAAATTTATGTTTACGTGACGACCTTTTCATGAGCCACCGAAGTTTCTGGTTTTGAGTTAAACAGTTTTTAATTATTTCAACTATAGCAAAATCACCGTCGAGACTAAACTGAATCTGGGCTATACGCGCCTGAATGGTCTTCCTGTGATCTATCAGTTGTTGTGAAGATAGTGAAATTATAAATAGATTTGAGGAATACCCTATAACTAAAAATTGGGGTTCTGTGTATTCACTCCTGGTATTAAAAAATGTTCTTCACCAGGTTTGAAGAATACCTCCTAACTAAACTTGGGAGCCTGTGTATTCACTCCTGGTATTAAAAAATTCACTATTTTTGGGGCGTCTTTACTAGAAAGTAATACTATTTATCAAACACTAACTAACTCAACAAAAAAATTGATATTGGTATCCTATTAAGTGAAAGTGGTTTTCCGTAGGCCTACTGGGGTTGCTTTTCCACAAATAAAAAAGGCTACGCGCCGGTGTTTTACCTTATAAGTCTTTGAATATAAAAGGCCTCAAGGTAGTGTGGAAATATACAAAACGTTCGGGGAATGCAATTGCTGATTATCTAACTCAAGATCCAAACATGTTACGTATTTCTTTTCAGAACTATCATGTTCAGCCGTCACGTTTTTTATTCAACATATGGATAGTCATATTTACTTTTCTACAAAAAAAATCTTATTATAGGTACAACGTAGATTGCAGATTTAGTTGGAGTTTGTGTATCTTGGTTGAAGCAATTGAAAACAATGTATATGTATGAATAAAGAATCAATGAAATGAAAATTATTAAATTGACTCTAATAAATCTCATTGATGTGTTATAAAAATTGTTATTAGTCTCCTTTAGTGGAAATTGACTCACCATGTATGTACCACCTGAAAATATCAGCTTTTTAAGCAAGCGGGTATATCGCGGATCAATCGATGCATATAAAAATTCTGACTTATAGTAGAACCATCTAATATGTATCACATATTGCGAATCGCTTGATACATCAAAATGTGAGCATGTGAAGGCCCTCTTGGTTTTGACCCCGAAATTTTTTTCTTTTGCTCCGTATATTTACTATGAAGTCTAGGACTTTTCACACATGTCATGATTTATTTGCATTTTTTTATATACTCTGTATATGATAGTATCCTAAACCGATTTTTCAAAGATATGATTTAGTCGTAATTTTTTCAATATACTCTGTATATTATCCTGGCCGACCTTTTCAACGATATGATTTATTTATTATTTATTATATAATATACTCTATATATGTTAATTGAAATCCTGAACCTTTACCACCTCTTGGTTTTGACCCCGAAACTTTTTTTTCTTTTGCTCCGTATATTTACTATGAAGTTAGGACTTTTCACACATGTCATGATTTATTTGCATTTTTTATATACTCTGTATATGATAGTATCCTAAACCGATTTTTTCAATGATATGATTTTATAATTTTTTCCAATATACTCTGTATATGATGATATCCTGGCCGACCTTTTCAACGATATGATTTATTTATTATATAATATACTCTATATATGTAAAATTAATATGTAACGTTAATTTCGTTCACTTTACTTCCCTCGATTGAATTAATAAATTATCGTATGGGCGGCGAATAGCCAGTCCTTTCTCATGCCCAACGCCGAGAAATGTTTCAAGGCTGAATATATTTACTGTCGACGAGAGTCGAAATCAACGTTTCTATGCGCGATGATCGAGGCCCGCCTGTCGGAAAATAGTCACGCCCATCTTGAAATTCCCACTTCGATTTCGTGTCTCTTCTTCTTCTACCAATTATAAATCAAATATGAATCAAGAATTCATTACTGAAAGGTAAATTCCTTTCCTGGTCAAATCGTATGAGCGTGACACGAACATGAGACGTAAGTCGGTTGTCGTTCACATGATTTAGTGTATTTAAACAAGTGGCAAAGGGGTTTCGTTCTTTCTTTCCTGCATACATGTGCTATTGAAGCCTTATGGCTTATATTATCTTATCTTAGAAGTGCATTCATTTGAGTGGTAAGTCATTTCGCTTAAATGTATAACTAACTCTCCTTTCTTAATAGCTTCTACCTTCCTATCTTTATTATGTAGCAATATCATTCCAGTGCCAGGAATAATATATATCGATATGAATTTGTTTTTCTTTCAGTTTTTTTTATATTATCTATTTAAAAATATCTATTTAAAAATATATACGTATTTAAACAAATGTATGTATTTACCGGTGCAGAATCGGTTATTCTATTTTATCGTTTTTTTTATTTGCTTTCTTTTTATCTAAAAATACAGGATGTATGAACCACGTTGTCAAATAATTTTCTTTAATATCGTAATATCATACTTGTAATATCATACTTCAGACATCCTGGATTTTGTTGAATTTGTGAAAATTGTTCCTGATATTATATCTGTTCCCTAGCACTTTACCTGGGACTAAACTTTACCTGGGACACTTACCTGAGACACGTTACCTGAAACTTTACCTGGGACGAAACTTTGCAAGGACCTGAAACTTTACCAGGATCTAAAACTTTACTAGGACCCGAAACTTTACCAGGACCCGAAACTTTACCGGGACCCTTACCTGAGACACTACAACAGGAAAGTACAATAGTTCTTGCTCTCCAACACAACATACAACAACATATGTCGACTATTCATTTTTTTTTTGATATTTAATTTTGTTTGAAAATATACAACTTGTAAAATTAATAACGTTGTTCATATAGTTTTTTTCCCTTCCAATCTTCCAGGATTTGTCGCTATAATGCAGAGGTGAATAACAAATAAACTAGTATTATTCAGAGTGGCGCCCACTTACCTTTCCTAATTTACATCATTTATCTTTATTTCACTTTAAATAAATTTCAAGTAGAATTACCCGCGAACCGGTAAGACTACTCTCTGAATTTATACTAGTTTGGTCTCAGAATCTACACCTGAGGTGCTCTCTAACCTGAGCAGCCGTTGCAAATTGGCACCCGAACGTGTGTGGGCCTTGTTTTACACATCTGCTTTATATCAATAAATCTTGAAACTTGGAAGTTTGGACAGTAGTTGAAGTCAGAAGCAATATCTTTTCTTTCACTTATCGTATTATTTATCTTTCTATCTTTTACTTATCATATCGTTCATATTGTAACGCGTTTTCTTCCTCCTCGTACTTTACGTCGAAACTAAGTACCTGGACACGTCACAATTGACACCCCAAAACCGCGGATTCAAGTTTTATCTCGGGCGCCAGATTTTTAGCGTGGTTAACTCCACGGCCCCTTGACTTCCAGCGTCAAGAGTTCCAGGTAACCTCAGATGGAGGTACGGTCAGTTCCAGGGGTCTAGTTATTTCCAGAAAAAGGTCCGCGCTGGTCCTGAAATAAAAGTTAGTCTCCGGGCCCACACTACAGCAAAGCTAAATTCTTGCTACAAAACAACTATTCCACCATAGGAGTTTTCTAATTGGTAGTAGGTCAGTAAAACACAAAGGTTTGGTTAAATTAAAATCTATTACCTTCACAAATAATTACAAGGTCGGTAGCTGACCAAATCGTTACAGAAAAAGAAAAACAACAAAAAAAACTATCCTGCGTAGCAGGCAACAATACCCTGGCATTTACAAAAAAACCCATCAATATAAGCAAACTATTAACTAATTATACCAATACCATGCGTTTATTAGAGACGAAGCGGACAGGACATAAGCGAGAGAGGTTTATAAATATAAGCAATGTTTTTATATTCAACCGAAAACGGTGAAAGCAAGCTGACCTTTTCCAAAAAAAATAAAAGTATTTTCAATAAGCAGGTTAATAATTGAAAGCAAGAAAACGGATTCCAGGTTGATGCTAGCAAGGTATACAACCACTTGCGATGCACCCGGTATGTAAACTGAACGTGAAAATTTGATTAAAATGTCTCACGGGATCGGAAAAGGAAGTACGGAAGGGTTCGATCCGTGAATGAAAATATCAATGAGCCCTGGCAGGACGCCTGGAAAACCTTAATATTTTGATTCAGCGGGCTTTAAGTTCTCGAATTGAAATATCAACGAGCCCTGGCAGGACGCCTGGAAAACTTCAATATTTCAACCGAAACGGGGTTTGGAAACGGGAATGAGTACGGAAGGGTTTGATCCGTGAATAAAAATATCAATGAGCCCTGGCAGGACGCCTGGAAAACCTTAATATTTTGATTCAGCGGGCTTTACGTTCTCGAATTGAAATATCAACGAGCCCTGGCAGGACGCCTGGAAAACTTCAATATTTCAACCGAAACGGGAATGAGTACGGAAGGGTTTGATCCGTGAATAAAAATATCAATGAGCCCTGGCAGGACGCCTGGAAAACCTTAATATTTTGATTCAGCGGCCTTTAAGTTCTCGAATTGAAATACCAACGAGCCCTGGCAGGACGCCTGGAAAACTTCAGTATTTCAACCGAAACGGGAACGAGTACGGAAATTAAAACTTAACTGTACGAGCTATCGTTATATTATTGACATACATTGACACTACTAAATCAGAATAATGCTTGTTTTGTAAAAATGAAATATGAATTATATTGAATGAATTTTCGCCTAACAATTATTGAAAAGACCAGCTTTGATTTTAAAATTATTATTTCCATAAAATCTTACCTTCGCAGCAAATACTTTGACTTGGAAATAAAAAAAAGAATATCAAAATTTACTATATTTAAAGACAAAAGCAAAACAAACTAACTACCAAGCAAACAACAAAATTCGGCGGACGGAGCGTTCAATGCTAGCGACTCTTATCTTCGCCAGCCTGCATTGAACTACTTGTCGACTCGCCGCTTAAGCCTTCCTCGATTCAGACTGCTTTCCACCTCTCTTGGTTAGTTCGACCTGCGCGCTACTTGTTTCGCGACAGTGGGGAACCATACCTGTTTACAATTATATCGCGGTTGGAATTTGAAATTTGAAATTAAAAATTGGAATGGATTTTTCTTAACAAAATACTTCTACACAGAAGTCATAGGATATCACGGATTATATACAATATTAAATGAAAATATGTTCGGAAACTTAAAAATAACTATTGTCGGAAAATTAACTTCGTTACATCCCCCCCTTACTTCGAGAAAAAAAAATTAAAGGACGCGAGCATCGCTTGCGTACTTTACATTTTTTTTCCAATTACTTACTACCCTACAAACAAATTATCACTAAATTACAACTTAATACTAAATACAGTCTTTGTCACATGATCCGGACTTATCTTCTACGTAAGGGTGTTCAGCGCCTGTAGCCTCTGCTACGGACTCCGGAGCTTGGTCCAAATCCTCGGGCTCGGATATCTCGGCGTAGGCGAGAGAAGCTCTCGCGTAGGCGGTTGAGACAGGGATCGGCACTCGGGGTGGTTCGTCGCACCGCGGTTTCATCCCGAAATAAACTAGTTAGCTGAGGGTTTTAAATCCTTAATGTGTATTCGGTTATATCGCTTGCCGTTTTCGTCTCGTAAATCATATACTACCGGAGAAACGACGCGGACAACTTCATAAGGCCCAGAGTATTTCGGGGCTAATTTCGCAGCTACATGATCGACGGCTGAAGACAAAGTATTTTCCTTCTTCATAACTTTGTCTCCCAAGGTGCATTTCCAGTCACGGCGACGTAAATTGTAATAATGACTTTGACTGGTGAATGCTCGGGAGAGATTTAAACGGACAAGATCAAAACACTCTTGTAATTTATCAAGTCTTAAGAGATGCGGTTTTGCATCTGCCTCGGCGGGATTTTCAGTTTCAGCGTCCTTTCTTGACTCGTTCTCCGGATTATCTTCAGTTTCCTTCCTGTAGGATTTCGGAACATCGGGGTCTCGTCCGAAATTTAAAAAGGCAGGTGAAAAACCAGTAGAATCGTGTTTGGAGTTGTTCATCGCAAACTTCAAATCGGCTAATCTCAGGTCCCAATCTCGATGATCTTGTTCGCAATATTGTGCAATCATTGTCTTCAGAGTGCGATTGGCTCTTTCCACCGGATTAGCTTGAGGCGTATACGGGGGTGTGAAACGATGTCGAATTCCCAATTCTTTTAACATACTCTTGAACAGTGTGCTGTTATACTGAGTTCCATTATCGGTTAAAACTGTACGGGGACATCCAAATATAGTCAGTATTTCTTCATAAAATGCGGTACTGATGCTACTGGCAGTAGCATTCCTCAATGCTTTACATTGTACCCATTTGGTAAATCGGTCCTGGAACATTACAATATAGCAGTGACCCTTCTTACTTCGCGGCAATGGTCCAATGATATCGGAACTAACGGTATCCCATGGTCGTTGGTTTGGAGATGGGTGCATTTTTCCTGGAGGTTTTTGTTGTGACGGTTTGTACTTCTGGCATTGTAAACACCGGCGAACGTACTTGGTGATGTCTCGAAACATTCCAGGCCAATAGTACGACTTAGCAATACGGGTGATAGTCTTAGCAATTCCCAGATGCCCTGCATTAGGAGCATCATGATTCTCTTGGAGGACTCGGGTTCTGTCGGATTTTGCTATGCACAGTTTCCATGGATCACTCATCTCAGGTTCTCTTAAATCATTTATATCCCAGAAATGACGGTACAAACGGCCTTCTTTGATGCAGTAGTCAGGGAACTTGTCTGGTTCCTTCAGGACTTCTTCCTTTTTATTCCGGTACCATGAACATTCGGTGGGTACATCGGTCAGACAGAGTACAGATGGCGGGTCGGCCTCGGCGGTCATTGGAAGCGGATTTCTGGACAGGGCGTCGGCCACACGGTTTAGAGCACCTTTACGATACTGTATCTCGAAGTCATATTGCTGCAGAAAGATACTCCATCGCGCCAAACGTCCGGACGGACTAGCTATGGAATGTAACCATCTAAGGCTCTGATGATCGGTAACAACCGTGAAATGGTAGCCCTCTAAATAAGGACGCATCTTTTCAATCCCCCATACAATGGCAAGACATTCTTTTTCCGTGACGGAGTAATTTTTCTCGGCAGGACTCAAAGTGCGGCTTGCATACGCTACGACGTGTTCATGTCCATCCTTCTGCTGGGTAAGGGCTATTCCCAACCCATACTCGGAGGCATCGGTCTGTAGAGTGAACGGTATACTGAAATCGGGACAGCTTAATACAGGAGCTTCCGACAAGCAGGTTTTAATTTTAGTGAAAGCGGTTTCTTGATCTTCAGTCCATTTCCATCGCTGAGATTTGCGAAGCAACTTTGTTAACGGGGCCACCTTTTGCGAAAACGATGGCACAAACCTCCTATACCAGGATGCAACTCCCAAAAACCTTCTTAGTTCTCGGATGTTTCTCGGGGCTGCAAACTTAATTATACTTTCGACCTTTTCTGGATCGGTACGGATTCCATCTCCAGTGACTACATGGCCCAAGTATTTCATAGATGGTAAACAAAAATGACATTTTTCCGGATTTAGTTTCAGTCGTGCTGCTCGTAATCGGCGGAACACTTCAGATAGATTTTCCAAATGTTGCTCAAACGTTTCCCCCAGCACGATTATGTCATCCAGATATGCAAATGCGTAAGGGTCCAAATCCGGACCTATTAACTGATCAACCAGTCTCTGGAATGTGGCTGGTGCGGAGTGTAAGCCAAATGGAAGAACCGTGAATTGAAACAATCCACGTCCCGGTGCGGTGAAGGCGGTGATGGGTTTGCTGTCGGGTGTTAACGGAACTTGCCAATACCCACTCTTCAGATCTAAACTGGAAATGTATTTGGCTTTTCGCAGCTTATCCAGGATAGCATTGATAAATGGAAGCGGGTAGGCATCCTTCATGGTAACCTCATTAATTTTACGAAAATCAATGCAGAAGCGGTTTTTCCCATCTTTCTTCTTCACGATAACAATCGGAGAACTCCACGGACTTGTAGAGGGTTCTATTACTCCTTCTTTCAGCATGGCGTCTATTTCAGTATTGCAAATTTCTTGCATTTTCGGATTCTGAGGTCGGTATCTCTGTTTGATCGGACGGGGTTGTAGCAGACGGATCTCATGCTCAACTAGTGTCGTTGGAATTTGAATCTTCTGAAATTGCGGTAACTCTCGGTTCAGAAAGGTATTCAGTCTGTCTGTCTGTTCTTTTGATAAGTTTCTTTCAGTAAGGGGAATTATGGTTTCGAATGGACATCCTATATAACCAAAATTCTCGTCATCCCCTAAGTCTTCCAGGGAGAACGCAGATAATTTAGAAACGGGCTGCTCCTCATCGACCCCTAACACCAGGGAGGACGCGGAGACTTCAGTAACAAATTGCTCCTTGTTAACCCCTATCTCCAGGGAAAACGCAGAGACTTCGGAAACAATTTGCTCCTTGTCAACCCCTAACACCAGGGAAGACGCAGAGACTTCGAAAATAGAGTTTTCTTCATCAACCCCTAACAATACCGGGGAGGAATAAGAAGTTTTGACAACGGACTGCTCCTTGTCAACCCCTAACAACTCCGGGGTAGACGCAGAGACTTCAACAGCAGACTTTTCTTCATTAACCCCTAACAGCACCGGGGAAAACTTAGAAGTTTTAACAACAGATTGCTCCTTGTCAACCCCTAACACCAGGGAAGACGCAGAGACTTCAGTAACAGACAGATTTCCAGAACGTTCGTCTTCAGCTAGACAACGGTTGATTTCTTCCTTAAAGATGATTGGAACAACATCGACTTCTTTCATGGACATATGTGCCAACCCTAATATTCCAACAGGATTGGCTAATGACGGACATCCTACTATTTCATTATTGATGTATATCTTTCCCGTTCCTAACTCCAAACGGAAATTATATTTTCGGAGGACATCGTATCCTAACACAATATCGGTTATCAGACCAGGTAGATGTTCTAACGAACCCTCCATAGTGACGTCATTGATTTTCCACTTCAGCTCATAAATGTCGGTGATGGAGACTAAATTTCCATTAGCTAAACGTGCCCTCGTAGCTTGACGGGCGGTGGTTTGCTTTCTTTGGGAAAATGTCTTAGCTACTTGATCACCAATATATGATTTCGCTGCTCCGGTATCTAACAATGCTTTGTACTTGTGATTCTCAATTTCGACGTCTATATGCGGTCGGGGGTCGTTTATTTCTTCTGGCGGTTCGGTATGAGAGGCAAAAATTTGCGGAAGCTGTGTCGGCCTCTCCTCGGGACAGCTTCGGATTAGTTTTCCTGCATCCTGCAGGAACAATCCCTTGAAAATACTCCTTCCTTATGACAACGAGAACAGAATATCTTCGGAGGGTTTTGGCAGTGATTTCTGAAGTGGCCAGTCTCACCACAGCGGAAACAGATTGGTGGCCGGGAAGATGAGCCAGACGGATGCTGAGTTGTACCCAGAGGCGGACGGCGAGGGGTATCGGATGATGTCGGTTGGCTGGTACCAGCGATGGGCTCTCTGAATGGAGCAGGAGTCGAATTAGGAGATGGTCCATACCTTGGTGTACTCATCGGCGGGGAACGGGCCGGTCCACGGTTTGGTCCACTGTTGCTGGGTATATTCTGGAGTTCCTTCCTGAGGAGCTCATATTCCCTTACCACTTGACAAAATGTGGAAAAATCATCAAAGTCCCCTTTTCGGATCTGCAGCCGGTATTCAGGTAACAGGTTACGGTACAACCAAGCTAACTGTTGTTCGGGAGTTAGCTTTCCATGCCTTCTCATCAGGGTTTGAAGTTCGGTTATGTACGTAGCGACGGACTCGTTTCTTCTTTGTAGACGTCTGCCTATCTCGGCTTCTAAGTCAACCTCGTAGTTAACAGGATAGAAGAAAATTCGGAAATCGGTTTCGAAATCGGTCCAGTGGGTATATCTGTTTCGGTTATTCCGGTACCATAGTGCGGGCTCACCGGACAGTAATTCAGGTAGCAAAGGAAGCAAATTATCTTTTTGAACATTCCTTGCGGTACATATTTCTTCAATTCTTTCGATAAATCCGACCGGATCTCCTCGGTTTCCAAAACACACCTTCCAGTCATGCACATTCGGCGGAGGGTTGGCCATAACGGTTGGAACGATTCCGGTATCGGATCGGTCAGAAACGGGTCGTGGAGAAATATTTCTTCTTGAAATTGGCCTTTTGGCCCTAGGCTCAGCAATCCCTTCTGACAAGCTTTTAAACTCAAGCGGAAAACAAAATCTCCTTAAATACCAAAGGAACAAGATCAGGGACAGGCAAAACGGTCCATTTAAACAAAATGTCCACAGGCTACTCTCAATCATCGAGTCGGTGCTCTTCTTAACAAACAATCAACGGCCCTGTTTAATCAACAATACGAAAGAAAATAAAACGTCAAAACAGAATAAAACGGTCCAAGCAACAAGATACTAAAAAAAATTGAAAATGGTATAAAACAGTCCCTCCTCTAATCAACAATACGGAACAAATCCAAAACAAAATAAACGGTTCCTGTTTTGACAATCAGGGTCCCTGCTCAAATCAACAATACGGAAAAAAAAAATTTAAAACGGAAAAACGGTCCCTGTTCAAATCAACAATACGGAAAAAAAAAATTTAAAACGGAAAAACGGTCCCTGCTCGGGCGCCAAATTTGTAACGCGTTTTCTTCCTCCTCGTACTTTACGTCGAAACTAAGTACCTGGACACGTCACAATTGACACCCCAAAACCGCGGATTCAAGTTTTATCTCGGGCGCCAGATTTTTAGCGTGGTTAACTCCACGGCCCCTTGACTTCCAGCGTCAAGAGTTCCAGGTAACCTCAGATGGAGGTACGGTCAGTTCCAGGGGTCTAGTTATTTCCAGAAAAAGGTCCGCGCTGGTCCTGAAATAAAAGTTAGTCTCCGGGCCCACACTACAGCAAAGCTAAATTCTTGCTACAAAACAACTATTCCACCATAGGAGTTTTCTAATTGGTAGTAGGTCAGTAAAACACAAAGGTTTGGTTAAATTAAAATCTATTACCTTCACAAATAATTACAAGGTCGGTAGCTGACCAAATCGTTACAGAAAAAGAAAAACAACAAAAAAAACTATCCTGCGTAGCAGGCAACAATACCCTGGCATTTACAAAAAAACCCATCAATATAAGCAAACTATTAACTAATTATACCAATACCATGCGTTTATTAGAGACGAAGCGGACAGGACATAAGCGAGAGAGGTTTATAAATATAAGCAATGTTTTTATATTCAACCGAAAACGGTGAAAGCAAGCTGACCTTTTCCAAAAAAAATAAAAGTATTTTCAATAAGCAGGTTAATAATTGAAAGCAAGAAAACGGATTCCAGGTTGATGCTAGCAAGGTATACAACCACTTGCGATGCACCCGGTATGTAAACTGAACGTGAAAATTTGATTAAAATGTCTCACGGGATCGGAAAAGGAAGTACGGAAGGGTTCGATCCGTGAATGAAAATATCAATGAGCCCTGGCAGGACGCCTGGAAAACCTTAATATTTTGATTCAGCGGGCTTTAAGTTCTCGAATTGAAATATCAACGAGCCCTGGCAGGACGCCTGGAAAACTTCAATATTTCAACCGAAACGGGGTTTGGAAACGGGAATGAGTACGGAAGGGTTTGATCCGTGAATAAAAATATCAATGAGCCCTGGCAGGACGCCTGGAAAACCTTAATATTTTGATTCAGCGGGCTTTACGTTCTCGAATTGAAATATCAACGAGCCCTGGCAGGACGCCTGGAAAACTTCAATATTTCAACCGAAACGGGAATGAGTACGGAAGGGTTTGATCCGTGAATAAAAATATCAATGAGCCCTGGCAGGACGCCTGGAAAACCTTAATATTTTGATTCAGCGGCCTTTAAGTTCTCGAATTGAAATACCAACGAGCCCTGGCAGGACGCCTGGAAAACTTCAGTATTTCAACCGAAACGGGAACGAGTACGGAAATTAAAACTTAACTGTACGAGCTATCGTTATATTATTGACATACATTGACACTACTAAATCAGAATAATGCTTGTTTTGTAAAAATGAAATATGAATTATATTGAATGAATTTTCGCCTAACAATTATTGAAAAGACCAGCTTTGATTTTAAAATTATTATTTCCATAAAATCTTACCTTCGCAGCAAATACTTTGACTTGGAAATAAAAAAAAGAATATCAAAATTTACTATATTTAAAGACAAAAGCAAAACAAACTAACTACCAAGCAAACAACAAAATTCGGCGGACGGAGCGTTCAATGCTAGCGACTCTTATCTTCGCCAGCCTGCATTGAACTACTTGTCGACTCGCCGCTTAAGCCTTCCTCGATTCAGACTGCTTTCCACCTCTCTTGGTTAGTTCGACCTGCGCGCTACTTGTTTCGCGACAGTGGGGAACCATACCTGTTTACAATTATATCGCGGTTGGAATTTGAAATTTGAAATTAAAAATTGGAATGGATTTTTCTTAACAAAATACTTCTACACAGAAGTCATAGGATATCACGGATTATATACAATATTAAATGAAAATATGTTCGGAAACTTAAAAATAACTATTGTCGGAAAATTAACTTCGTTACAATATGTTGAGTTGGTAATATCTATTTTTATTATCGTTTATCTAACATATCTTTATATTTTTATCGTATATCTTCACGTATCGTACCTATAAAATTTTCTTTTTCGTCAATATCAACAGTACTCGTTTTTTCTCTTTTATCTTATATTTTTAATACCGTCAATTAACGTATAATAACATGGCTCGAATTTTCAAATTAAATGTTGATTATCTTTTATCTCATGAATTGGATTACGAACTTTCTTATCGTGGCTTGGAAATCTCTTCACTGGTTACAGAGAAGAGGAAATTATTACGCGGTGTTCTAACACAGGAAGTATCTATGAGGAGTTCGATTTCATATGTTGAACTTCCTTTTATTACCGAAATTACAGGTATTAAGATGTCTTTTGCCGACTTGAAGAAGAAGGTTCAAGATTTTGTTGGAACTTCTTCGGATGTCGAGTACAGAAGATTGACTTGCCGTCTAACTCACCTCACTCAACGTACTTCTCGTGTAACTTGCGAGGAGGACGAACAAGAACAAGTAAAGAGACATTTAACAACAGAAATATTTTGTTTAGAAGGTGAATTAGATAGCAAAATCAATGTTATCGATTCAGACAGACAATCCACTCCAGTAAATACAAGTCAAAGCTTTTCTTTTTCTAAACCTGTACCTGTACATAAATGGGGGATAAGATTCTCAGGAATAGATTCCAAAGAATCTGTACTTGGATTTTTAGAACGCGTAAATTGTCTCAAACTTTCGAGAGGTATCACAGATGCTGAATTGTTTTCTAGCTCAGCTGATTTATTTAGTGATCAGGCTTTTAATTGGTATCTTATTAACAGATGCAAAGTTCAGAATTGGGAACAATTAGTGACCAAATTAAAATCCGATTTCTTACCGTATAACTACCAAGATGATTTACTAGAGGAAATCAAAGCTAGAAAACAAGGTCAACATGAACGAGTTACCTTGTATATTAACGCCCTGTGTGGTTTGTTCAACCGTCTTGATGACAAACCAAGTGAAAGTGCCATCATTCGTATTATTCGTAGAAATCTTTTACCTCATTATGCACAACCATTAGCTTTAATTGATATTGATACTGTTGATATTTTGACTGAAAAATGTAAACGACTAGAGGAAACATTAACTTGGGACCAACAGTTCACAGCTAATCATAAAAGCAGTCAATATTTACTTGAACCAGATTTGAGCATACCTAGTACCTCTTTTAAGGATAATTCTTGTTTTAAGCAAACACGAAAAAATCTATCTGTAGTATCTTCTACCTGGACTTGCTGGAATTGCAAACAAGCAGGTCATATGTATTATAACTGTCAAGTTCCTAGGAAACTGTTTTGTTTTGGTTGTGGACATCCTGATACAGTAAAAACGAAATGTCCAAAGTGTTCAAAAAACGAACAAAGCGGTGGTCGAACTTCCCACTCAACCACAGTCGCTCAGAAACCGGGAACATCAGGAAAATCCAGCACCAAAGTAAAACCAAAACCTCAGGAAAAACCTACAAAAGACAAAAATTGAGGCTATCTCAAATAAATCCTGTAAATTCCAGTTCTGCAAGGAAAATTTCTCCTTCTATCTTAAAAAAGGTTCCTACTGTAAGTCGCTCCGACTGGAATTCATGGCTTTTATTTGTCAAAAATTTCTATAAACTAAATTCAAGATCAAGTTCAATAGTTTCAAATTCGAAGCATAAGTCTTTAGCAAATGTAGGGTCACTGTTGTATAACATGGAAAATGATAATCGACCTTATGTCGATATCATAATTTTTGATAAAACAATTTCTTGCCTTGTTGATACTGGTTCAAATATCTCATTGATTGGGTCTCGTGCACTAGATTTTATTCATAACTTATCGATACCTATCTTAAACGATGATAACTTAAAAATATCTACTGCAGATGGCAAGTTGCAGAACGTTCTTGGTTATATCGAAACATATGTCATCACAGACAAGATATCTAGGCTTATGAAATTTTATCTAATACCTTCTGTTAAACATGACATTATTCTCGGTATGGACTTTCTTAAGATTTTTAATGTAAAAATAAATTTCTCTAAATTATCTTTAACTGTAAATTCTCTCTCGTTGGCTGTAGTCAATACAATTCGGGATGTATCTCATTTAACTCCTAATCAAACTGGTAAATTGAATCAAACTATTGATCTCTTCAAGACTATTAGTCCTTCAGATAAAATCGGCAAAACTCATTTGATAGAGCATTTCATTGATACCGGAAATTCCCCTCCCTTTAAACAAACCCAATATCCCTTACCTCAGGCAATGCAAGCTTACCTGGAAAAGGAAGTAGATACTTTGCTTGAATTAGGTGTAATTCAGGAAAGTAAATCTTCATATTGTAGCCCTATCTGGTTAGTTCAAAAGGGAGATGGTAAATATAGAATGTGTTTTGATGGACGTAAATTAAATAGTGTAACTTTAAATAAAGATGCTTATCCCTTACCTTCAATCGAAGTTATACTGAGTCAACTTCGAGATACTCGTTATATATCTAGTATCGATCTGAAGCAAGCATTTTATCAAATTCCGTTGGAGAAATCATCTCGGGAAAAAACAGCTTTTGCAGTTAAGGGTAAAGGTTTATTCGAGTATGTCACTACCCCTTTCGGTTTAGTCTCTGCTCCTGCTAGTATGTGTCGTTTGATCGATTTGGTCATTGGTCCTTCCTTAGAACCTTATTGTTTTTACTACCTGGATGACATCATCATTTGTACTCCTGATTTTGACAAACACATGGAAATTCTCCAGAGTGTTTTTGAGAGATTACGAGATGCCGGCTTGACGGTGAATTTAGATAAATGTCAGTTTTGTCGTTCTTCCCTTAGATATCTAGGTTATGTAGTGGATGAAAATGGTCTTCGTACCGATCCTGAAAAGGTTTCTGCTATTTGTGAGTATCCTGTTCCGAAAACTGCCACTCAGGTGCGTAGATTCTTGGGAATGGTTTCGTATTATCGACGGTTTCTTAAAGATTTTTCTTCCTTATCTGCTCCAATTTCTGATCTTCTAAGTGAGCGAAAGAAACACCAACCCATTACTTGGACACCCCAAGCAGATCAAGCTTTCGAAAAGGTGAAAACAGTCTTAACTACCGCTCCTATCTTAAGTAGTCCCGATTTCACCAAACCTTTCTTCCTTATGACAGATGCTAGTGATGTTGGGGTAGGAAGTGTTCTTTTTCAACTGGAAGATGGACTCGAACATCCCATAGCTTATATGAGTAAGAAACTCACAAAGGGTCAAAAGAAGTTCAGTACTACCGAAAAGGAACTGTTAGCAGTTTTGTTAGGGATCGATCATTTTAGGTATTATCTTATCGGTCGTCATTTCACCGTAATTACCGATCATTCTTCTCTGGTTTGGTTGAATAACATGAAAAAACCTTCTCCTCGCTTAGCTAGATGGATATTGCAATTGTCGCAATACAACTTTTCTATCGTACACCGTAGATCTACCGGAACTGTAGTTGCTGATGCTTTATCTCGTATACCTGAAGTTAGTATTTTAGACTTATCTACCTTGCATCCTGATAAATGGTATAATGATATGATTTCTCATGTTCAGGATTTTCCGGAAAAATACCCAAGTTTTCGAGTTGAGAATAACATATTATATAAACATGTCTTTAATAAATTTGGACCAATTAGTAATATTTCCGATTGGAAAATTGTCGTTCCTACTAAAAATAGAAATGAAATTCTACATTATTTTCATGATAGTCCAACTTCTTCTCACTTCGGTGTTTTTAAAACATTAGAGAGAATTTCTGAAATTTATTATTGGCCAAATCTTAGAAAATCGGTTTATAAATATGTCACTCGTTGTAAAATATGTGCATCGTGCAAACCCTCTAACTTACCCCAAGCAGGATTAATGGGACAATATCGTAATATTAACTTCCCTTTTCAATTAATATCGTGTGATCTTTTAGGGCCATATCCCCGATCTCGCAAAGGTAATCAGTTCGCACTTGTTGTAGTTGACTGGTTCACTAAGTTCGTATTGGTTCATCCCTTACGTCAGGCTACCGCTCGTTCTATAGTGGATTTCTTAGAAAATCATGTTTTTCTCATTTTTGGAATACCTCAAATCGTTTCGTGTGATAATGGTAAACAGTTCACGAGTCATCTTTTCAAAAATCTCATGGAAAAATATTCTGTACAAAAGATATGGTATAATGCTAACTTTCATCCGCAAATTAATCATACTGAGCGCGTAAACAAATCCATTGTCACAGCTATACGATCTTATAGTTATGAAGATCATAGAACATGGGATGAAGAAATATATAAAATTGCTCAAGCAATTCGGCTGTCGAAACATGAGGTTACCGACTTCACCCCTTCCTTCCTTACCTTTGCTCGAAATGTACCTGTCTCGGGAAATTTTTATGGTAAAATTGCAGAAAATGCAAATAATCAGGTTACCATTTCTGACAAAGTTCACCGAATTCAGGATACACAAGAAATGCCTAAATTTTTCGAAGTGGTGAGAAAGAACTTGCAAACAGCATATCGACAAAGTAGTCAACGTTATAATTTGCGCAAACGTGATCATAGGTTTTATGTAGGTGATCGGGTTTGGAAAAAGAACTACCCAAAATCGGACAAAGCCGCAAAATTTTTACCCAAATATACACAATGTACCGTATATCGTGTTATCTCTCCCTTAGTGTATGAATTAAAAGATGAAACGGGAAAAAATATTGGTCGATGGCACATGAAAGACCTTAAAGCTGGTATCTTGTCTGATGATGAGTGTTCTGATATCGATGATTCCGAAGCGGCCCTAACGTAATCAGATAAATATATCTTTCCTAATTTTTCATTCTATTTGTGTTGTATGTTGGTGTCTCGAATATTTTTTTTGTATCTTTTTATCATAGAGATTTTCCTTTTCTCTGACTAGTAAACGATAATGACTTTCTTTCCCTACTACTGATTAGCAAATTAACATTCGTGTTCTGGGATAAATGAGTAGTGTAATAAATATTTTCCTAGCCGGATGGAATTCTGATCTAAGAATTATAATATAAAATCTGTTGAGAATTTTTCGAATTTTTAAAATATTCAAATTTATTATAATTTTGAAAAAGTTTTTTTTGCACCGTCAAATCAAATTGAGTAATAAACCTGTTGCGCACATGCATAGAGGTTAATGAATTGGGTCTAATTGATTTGGAGAAATATCGGATATACCTTAAATGTTTAGGGGTGATATTATATCTTCAGTACCTTATCTTATCTTAATTATCGTAGTTTATGATAAATATCTTAACTTATCTTATCTTATCTTATCTAAGTGGACAAGGGTAGTCTACTGTACTATATATTTTATAGTACTTATCTTATCTTATCTTATCGTTACAGACAAAGTGTCTTGTCTGTATTTATATACCGAAAGGGTATATTAAATTTTTTTTAGACCATTGACAATTTGACTTTGCAATTAACTTACATAGTTGCTGACATATCAGGGGATATCGAAGTTATTATCTTAGCTCTAAAGTTTTTTACTTCAGTTATCTATAATTTCTATTATCTTAACTATCTTGAAATTTTAATATCTGAAATGTTTTAAAATTTCCTTTATCTTAATTATCTTGAAAATTTTCATTACCTTCATGTTGAAAATTTTTAGTATCTCAAGTGTTTTAAATTTTTTCTATTATCTATTTGTTAATATGTTCGAGATGTCAACTTACATTACAGAAATTCTTTTTGCCTATCTTCAATCAATATCTTACCTAATATCTTGTTTACTTAAAATTTTTCTATTTTGCTCATTACATACCTCTATCTATGATCATTCCGAAAGATTGATCTAGATATTTCACTTATAGACATGGATTCAATCTGTCTATATTTTATTGCATCACATTTTCCTTTTTGATATATTTTTTGTTGGATTTCTCAGCAGTGGGTGTTGAGGGAGCTCAGAGCGGTCTGGAATGTGTTTCAGGGTTCAGCGTCGGGGGGTTAATCAGCCTGGGAGGCAGAGGTGGCTAAGGTCTGCTGTCATTTAGTTAAATCTACTTGGGGGGTTAGCTACTGCGTTTGTGCCAACATGGCTCACATATCGCTCTGGGGATTTTCCAACAGTACTGTTGTGGGATGCCGTTGTCAATTTCTCTTTTCCCCAAATTTCAGCTTGACAGAAGCTACATTCTGTTAGGGGGCTAGATCGAGCCTCCTTGGACTTGCTGTATCAGCTTGTTCCAAAAAAATTTTTTTTTGAATTTTTTTCTTTCGTTTTTATCGGTTGTTGTTATTCATTATTTAGTTTATCGATCTTAAAAGCTTTCCTATTTAAGGAACGTTATGTTGTATTGTCATGGTGTTTCGGGTTTGGATTTCATCTGAAGCTGAGATTGAAGACCACGACGCGATTTAACATCTCTCGCGAGGTCCTTCTCATTAGGCAGAAGTTGATTTCTTGATCGGTGATACTGTGGTGATGCACATATCCGACCAAAAATATGAGTAGTTTTTTTTTGGTTTTTTTTTATTTTTCTTCATATATCGTTATATGGGGTATAATACATTGGAAATTTCAGCTTGACAGGAGCTACATTCTGTTAGGGAGTAATACAAACTTCCTTGGCATTGTTCCAAAACATTTTAGCTTGACAGGAGCTACATTCTGTTAGGGAGTAATACAAACTTCCTTGGCATTGTTCCAAAACATTTTAGCTTGACAGGAGCTACATTCTGTTAGGGAGTAATACAAACTTCCTTGGATTTCTTCATATTCATAGGATAGTAGTAATTAAATAAAGAAACATTTTATAAATAATAACTCATCCATATCTTTTTTTTATCTAACTGAGGGATAATCAATGTATCTGATGGGAGTCTCATTTCTTTCCTTATCTTATCTTATCCTAAGTCATTATCTTTGGAAACCCACTGATGCAGTGATTTATCTTACTATTAAATTTCTAAAATTATTGGTATGTAGATACCTGGTACTGGTTCCGCTTTTCTCAGAATTTACCGTTCAAGGTTTCTGCTGTGTTTGTGAGATGATTTTTTTTTCTAGTGTTCTGCTTGCGCGATGACCAATGGCTACTGTGGACGCTAACTGGCAACCTCCCTGGTAAGAGCCTAGGAAGAAAGAAAATCACCTGGCGTACCGGTGAAGACTTTGGACCGTTCCCTTTCTTTCATTTTTTTTTATCTTTATTTTTCTCTAAATTAATTATTCGGAAGAATCCTCAAATTCTTTTCCTTCAGTATCGCAGTGACTCGTTCCTTTATTCTTAGTCTTCCTATCGTTCAATATCTTCTTAATATCTTCTTTACTTCAGTCTCGTAATAGCTCAATGATTTTCACTTATAAAAAAATTTTTTTTTCGGGTTGTAAGGGTGTGTAACGTTAATTTCGTTCACTTTACTTCCCTCGATTGAATTAATAAATTATCGTATGGGCGGCGAATAGCCAGTCCTTTCTCATGCCCAACGACGAGAAATGTTTCAAGGCTGAATATATTTACTGTCGACGAGAGTCGAAATCAACGTTTCTATGCGCGATGATCGAGGCCCGTCTGTCGGAAAATAGTCACGCCCATCTTGAAATTCCCACTTCGATTTCGTGTCTCTTCTTCTTCTACCAATTATAAATCAAATATGAATCAAGAATTCATTACTGAAAGGTAAATTCCTTTCCTGGTCAAATCGTATGAGCGTGACACGAACATGAGACGTAAGTCGGTTGTCGTTCACATGATTTAGTGTATTTAAACAAGTGGCAAAGGGGTTTCGTTCTTTCTTTCCTGCATACATGTGCTATTGAAGCCTTATGGCTTATATTATCTTATCTTAGAAGTGCATTCATTTGAGTGGTAAGTCATTTCGCTTAAATGTATAACTAACTCTCCTTTCTTAATAGCTTCTACCTTCCTATCTTTATTATGTAGCAATATCATTCCAGTGCCAGGAATAATATATATCGATATGAATTTGTTTTTCTTTCAGTTTTTTTTATATTATCTATTTAAAAATATCTATTTAAAAATATATACGTATTTAAACAAATGTATGTATTTACCGGTGCAGAATCGGTTATTCTATTTTATCGTTTTTTTTATTTGCTTTCTTTTTATCTAAAAATACAGGATGTATGAACCACGTTGTCAAATAATTTTCTTTAATATCGTAATATCATACTTGTAATATCATACTTCAGACATCCTGGATTTTGTTGAATTTGTGAAAATTGTTCCTGATATTATATCTGTTCCCTAGCACTTTACCTGGGACTAAACTTTACCTGGGACACTTACCTGAGACACGTTACCTGAAACTTTACCTGGGACGAAACTTTGCCAGGACCTGAAACTTTACCAGGATCTAAAACTTTACCAGGACCCGAAACTTTACCGGGACCCTTACCTGAGACACTACAACAGGAAAGTACAATAGTTCTTGCTCTCCAACACAACATACAACAACATATGTCGACTATTCATTTTTTTTTGATATTTAATTTTGTTTGAAAATATACAACTTGTAAATTTAATAACGTTGTTCATATAGTTTTTTTCCCTTCCAATCTTCCAGGATTTGTCGCTATAATGCAGAGGTGAATAACAAATAAACTAGTATTATTCAGAGTGGCGCCCACTTACCTTTCCTAATTTACATCATTTATCTTTATTTCACTTTAAATAAATTTCAAGTAGAATTACCCGCGAACCGGTAAGACTACTCTCTGAATTTATACTAGTTTGGTCTCAGAATCTACACCTGAGGTGCTCTCTAACCTGAGCAGCCGTTGCAAATATCCTGAACCTTTTCAACGCGATGATTTTTTTGGTATACTCTGTATAAATTTTTAATGTTTGTATACTAGACCTACGTTATCATTCACATTTCAGGTGGAACCAAGCGGGTATATCCGAACACAACCTCTGAATGCTCCAACCTCTCTTTGAATCTTATCAACTCTAAAAAAGAGACAATTTCGCTATTTTTAACCTTAGATTTTCTTATGGAGATTCCCATGTTAAAAACTCGATATTGGTCCAGAACTCTCATAGTATAATTACTAGCCGCACTCTCAGTCCTGCCGAGAAAAATTACTCCGTCACAGAAAAATAATGTTTTGCCATGGTATAGGGGATTGAAAATATGCGTCCTTATTTAGAGGGCTACCACTTCACGGCCGTTACCGATCATCAGTCCCTTAGATGGTCACATTCCATAGCTAGTCCGTCCTGACTTCGAGATACATTATCGTAAATGTGCTCTAAACCGTGTGGCTGACGCTCTATCTAGAAATCCACTACCCACCAGCCCTGAAAACGATCAATCGTCTGCACTTTGTTTGGCCGATTTACCTCTCGAATGTTCATGGTACCAAAATAAAAAGGAAGAAGTCCTGAAGGAACCAGACAAATTCAAAGAAGGTCGTTTGTACCGTTAATTTTGGGATATAAATGATTTAAGATAACCTGAGATGAGTGATCCATGGAAACTGTGCATAGCAAAATCCGACAGAACCTGAGTCCTCCAAGAAAACCATGATGGTCCTAACGTAGGGCATCTGGGAATTGCTAAGACCATTACTCATATCGCTAGATCATACTATTGGTCTGGAATGTTCCGAGACATCACCAAGTACGTTCGCCGGTGTTTACAATGCCAGAAGTACAAACCGTCACAACAGAAACCTCCAGGAAAGATGCAGCCATCTCCAAACCAACGACCATGGGATACCGTTAGTTCCGATATCATTGGACCATTGCCGCGAAGTAAGAAGGGTCACTGCTATATTGTAATGTTCCAGGACCGATTTACCAAATGGGTACAATGTAAAGCATTGAGGAATGCTACTGCCAGTAGCATCAGTACTGCATTTTATGAAGAAATACTGACTATATTTGGATGTCCCCGTACAGTGTTAACCGATAATGGAACTCAGTATAATAGTACACTGTTCAATAATCTGTTGAAAGAATTGGGAATTCGACATCGTTTCACGCCCCCGTACACGTCTCAAGCTAATCCGGTTGGAAGAGCCAATCGCACTCTGAAAACGATGATTGCGCAATATTGTGAAAAGGATCATCGAGATTGGGACCCGAGATTAGCCGATTTGAAGTTTGCGATGAACAACTCCAAACACGATTCTACTGGGTTTTCACCTGCCTTTTTAAATTTTGGACGAGACCCCGATATTCCGAAATCCTTCAGAAAGGAAACTGAAGATAATCCTGAGAACGAGTCACGAAAAGGTGATGAAGCTCAAAACCCCGTCGAGGAAGATGCAAAACCGCATCTTTTGAAACTGGATAAATTACAAGAGTGTTTTGATCTTGTCCATTTAAATCTGTCCAGAGCATTCACCAGTCAAAGTCATTAATAAAATTTACGCCGTCGAGACTGGAAATGCACGCTGGGACATAAAGTTATGAAAAGGGAAAATACTTTGTCTTCAGCTGCGAAATCAGCCCCGAAATACTCTGGGCCATATGAAGTTGTCCGCGTCGTCTCCCCGGTAGTATATGATTTAAGAGACGAAAACGGCAAGCGATATAACCGAATAGATATTAATTATCCAATTAAGTTTATTTCAGAATGAAACCGCGGTGCGAAGCTCCACTCCGAGGGAGTGAGCCGATTTTCCTGCCACAACCCCTACGAAGACCTGGTAGAGCGACAGAGTAGGGAACAAGCCCGGACCGAGAAGGTCAAAGAAGCCGCCCGAAGGCTGAGAAAGTCGCCAACCCTCTGCGACTATGAGGTCGTGGACCTCACCGCCTCGACTCCTTCAACCGGCTCTCCCAAACCTGAAGCCGAGGACATATCGCACCCCCGCTAAAAAAGTGTCACAACTCAAAAAATTCCATTAGTGACGTTAACATACAGCATGGTTTAAAAATAATAGATGTTTCTTCTACAAAAAAGTCATTTTTTATTTAAACTATTCATCACTAGATGGCGGAAGTGACACTTTTATTTTCAGACTTTTAGTTTGTACTGGATTCAAAAACAGTGTCACATTTGACTTTATACCGATAGGCATGTAGCAGTTATTCAAGTTTTCTCGAGAAAAGAGTAATATTTTCTATTATGACGGTTTTTTGTGTTTTGCCAAATTCAATATTATTGTAAGAGTAACACCGCTTCATTTTGTGTTGTGACTTTATTCAAAAAGTTTTGAACAAACATTTAATACTGTGTGCAGCAAAATACTGTGACAATTTGAGTTGTATCAGTTTTCCTGACTAGTTTGAATTCAAAAGTTGAATTTACTTTACTGAAGTCTGCTTCTTTTCGGATTGGTACAGTTTTCATTAACAAGTGAGTACTATTTTTAGAATTGTATTAATTTATTTTTGTAATATGAGTTTTTTAGAACCTATTTGAACTCTTTTGAGATTCACTAACAGCTTTTTTTAAATTGTTACTGTTTTTTTAAATTTTTTATTGTTATTTTGCTAATAATAATATTATTGTGACTTCGGTATGATCCGTATATTTTTTATGTAATTGTTATAGAATAGTGGCTCTATTCATTTACAAGATGCAAAATTTTTCAAACTTACGGTCACGAAAAATTTTACGTCTCGCAATGAAGAACAGGCCAGAAAATTGTGTTCCAGAACAATACTCGACTTTGGGTTAGCGAGTTAAATAGGTGTATATTATCAATAATACTTATAACGAATTTCTTATAGTTTAGTTATAAATGGTAAATATTTTTTTTTAGAAAACGAAAGTGTTGAAATAGAAGAAGAAAATAACGCACATAATAAATCTAGTGACAATAACTATGCCGAGGCTGCAGATTTGCCTAGCACATCATTAATTAGAGGTTATGATGCGACTCCAGAACGGGTTCACAGTGCAACGATAGGTTAGCGATTATTTAAAAATTAAATATGTACACAATAATAAATATAACATCCATTCATTTTTTTAGAAAATAATAAAAGCTCTGGAATAGCTGACACAAAATTTACTCATCAGACGCTAATGAACGCCAATAATGTTGCTCAGGACTATGGATATCAGGACAATCACTATGATGATGTTAGTCTGCAGGATCAGGTTGATGATAAAGATGATGACTCCTTAAAAGATCCAAACTACGACTCAGATTCTAGTGCTTCCTCTTCATCTTCTTCAGATTCTAATAGTTCCTCTACGTCCTCATGCTCAAGTCTCTCTTCAAAAGGTTCGATAGTTGATAAACGCGAGCCACATAATTCTAATGGTGTAGACAAAGTAGACACTCCATTAGCAGATATGCAAACCGCCAGCCCAAAGAAAAAAGGCAAGAAGCGAGTGGCAATTATGGACAATTGGGAAAGTAACAAAGCTAAGAAGTTACGAAACACAGGTCAGGCATACACTTCAAGATCTAAATCACGCAAACAAATGAAAGCCAGGAGCATTAGGCCTCCTTGTGGAGATAGATGTCGACTTAGATGCTACACTAAAATAGATGAAGGTGCAAGAAAAAATATATTTGACAATTAATGGAATCTGGGAGATATAAATAGACAAAGAGACTTCATTCACAAATGTATGGAAGCTATTAAACCATCATACAGGTACGGCAGTGCAGAGAAACCGAGGCAATAAAACCACGCATTCTATTTTCGTACCAACAATGACGAACCAATTCGCGTATGTACATTTTTTTTCATGGCCACCCTAGATATTACCAATCGAATAACTAGGACAGTTGCTCATAAAGCTAGAGAAGGTTTTGTAAGTGAAGACACGCGAGGTAAACATAAAAATCACAAAAAAGTAGATCCAGCTATTAAAAATGGAGTACGTGATTTCATTCGATCGATTCCTTGAACTGAAAGTCATTATCTTCGAAAACAGACTACCAGGGAATACATCGACGGTGGAAAAAATCTAAGTGACTTATATAATGACTACAAAAAAAATTGCCAGGACAATAATATTCCATACGCAAATTTAGTTATGTTTTCGAAGATTTTCAATACTGAATTTAATATTGGTTTCTTTATACCAAAAAAAGATCGGTGTGAGCTGTGTGTCAGTTTTGAAAATGCCACAGGAGAAGACAAAGAAAAAATAAATAATAAGTATTTATTGCATCTGGAAGAAAAAGAACTAGCTAGGAAAGAAAAAGACGAAGAAAAGACAAAAGCAAGTCCCAATTATATTGTTTCAGTCTATGATTTGCAGGCAGTGCTTCCGATACCTTGAGGAACGGTCTCTGTCTTCTATTACAGGTCAAAATTGAATAGTTATAACCTAACCGTGTCTGAACTAAACACGGGATCAACCGAATGCTACCTGTGGCATGAAGGGCAGGCCAATAGAGGAGCCGATGAAATAGGTTCCTGTGTGCTTAATTTTATTGAAAAAAAGATAAGCACTTTTGAAAATACTGATGGGCTGGATTTTGTTTTTTTTTTCTGATAATTGTTGTGGTCAACAAAAGAACAAATTTTTAATTTCTATGTATATTTATGCTTTGGCTAATAACCCTAAAATACGCTCAATTACCCACAAATATTTGATAACCGGACACAGTCAGAACGAAGGGGATTCTGTCCATTCCACAATTGAAAAGGCGATAAAGAAAAGTCTGAGATCTGGTCCTATATAGGTTCCCAGTCAATATGTGCAAATTATACGCACCGCCAAAAAAAAGGAAAGCCCTACCATGTCAATGAACTGTGCTACTCTGATTTTTATTCCCTGAAATCATTGTCTGACGACATGGGTCTTACAGGATTTCAGTCTTTAAAGATTTCTGAAGTGAAAGTTTTAAAATTAACACAAGAAAATCCTACCACTCTTTATTATAAAAGATCCTATAAGGATGAACAATTCATACAAATGCAGTTATGCCGCAAACAAAAACCAATTCCAAATACTTTAAAACAGGCTTACAAAAAACCAATTAAAATTGAAGAAAACAAAAAAAGGATCTTCTGAATTTAATAGAGCATAACCATATTCCTAAATATTACTTGCCATTTTATAATACCTTGTTTATTAAACGAATAAAATTGTTTTTTACTTAATTTTTTGTGTTTTCTTTTCATATTCCTTCTGTTTCATTTTTAAAAAAGTTAATATTTTATTCTGAAAAAGTGTCACAATTTCTACCATTTTGTTTTGATTTAACAAAAATGCTGATAAACAGAGCTTGTTTACAAATTTATGAACTATATTATTATTGAATTATATCTATGTTTAAAATTAAGCAACAAGGATTTAATATTTGGTTATGGTTACTGAAAAATTGAGGCTACGATTTATGTAAATACTTCGAGTTGGTTTTTCTCAAAACCGCTTTTTTTAGTTGTGACACTTTTTTAGCGGGGGTGCGATATTTCTTGACTCCGCCTTCGACTTCATCGACGAGCTCGATTTCGACATCCTCACGGAAGCGGAGGTGGAGCAGGACTAGGACCCAGGGGTATTCGATGTGGACCCTTACGTACCGGGAAGCACACCTACACCCTCACCCCCACCACCGGAGACTGGGGTGCACCGGGAAGCCTATCTGGTGTGCACGTTGTTCGAAATAACGACCGTGCACACTATGGAACCGGACTGTCAGATCACAGAGCACGTGACGAGAGTCGTGTCTCAGTAGATACCACTCCGGGGTTCACCATACCTTCACCCCGGACTGGAAAATTCCTGAATCGCCAACCATAGCCCCGATATCGAAGAAGCCCCGGAAACCCAAGTGGAGACGACTCCGAACCCGCAAGACCACCAAGCGGAGAGGGATGAGTTCCTGAAGTTCGCCCTGCAGCGTATCTTGAGGATTTTTCTTTTTTTTACGGTTACTCAATAGCCTTTGGCAAATGACATTTATTTTACAAATTTTCGATTTTAAATTACCCGCTTTTTTTTTGTTTTCCGCAACTAAAAACAACCCCACGGTGACGTAGGGCAGGATAACCATAACCCTCCGACCTCACCGAATTAATGATAAAATTTGTTTGTTCTAGGTTAGTTGTCAGGATGACATGAGTCGGTAAATTGTGTTATGCCATGTAAATCTATGCAATTTTTAGAATGAATTATGGAAATAGATATTTTTCTTTAAAGAGACACTTTAAAAATGGAAATTTGTGAAAACTTTAATTATATTAAGGGTATTAAGTAGTAGGAATAGAAACCGAATGAATCAATCAAGTTAAAAGGACATTTATGTTGGAAAAATCAAGTGATAAAAAAAATCTCCTAGCAACAGGAAAAGACAGTAGAACAAAGTTTGTTTGGGAAGCAAGGGAGTTTTTTGTTCTTGAGTAGAGGAAGGCAGGAGGAAAGCTGGATTGTTACAAAATTATATTTAATAGTTAAATTCTAAAACTTTCCCAAAGAAATGCCTAAACAGTATAAAGTGCGTATATAAGAATAAAGAAACAAGTTTGATACATACTGGAAGAAAATATAAATAATATTCTCCAGTCATCAAGAAATTTCAAGCACTGCAGCGACATTCGACCCGATTGGAAAGAATTACCTCTTTAAGAGTGTTTATAATGATATAGAGCTCAGGTTAGTGACTAATATTATTGGTACCAATAAATTAAAATAAATACAAACAGTGTATAAGATGTACATCTAAAAATAATTTTCATTCTATATAATAGATCTAAAGTATAAACTCACCTCAATAGTTAGAAAAATCCATGGTATTTAGGCTAGAATTGTATTTCAAGGTCATATTGCTGTTTTTCTGTTTCACTTCACTAACTCAAGTTACGTTCCTGTACACAATATATACCGTATATAATAGAAACGCAAACTCAGCATCCAGGAAACTATGAGTAGAAGAAAATACCTTTGTTTTAAGTTTTAGTTCTATTCAATATTTTATCGACATCATTAGGCTAGTAAAAATAGTTATATTTTTTCCAGTAATATTCCAATTTAATTAATAAAGTTATTCCGAATTCTTATTTGTATGTGTAAAATTAAAAAGTGTATTTTAAAAGTTAAATAAAATTTTTAAAAACAATTTTCGAGTGTTACGAAAGTTAACTCTCATTCTGGTAACGTTCATGTAACTTTTTGTATATAAATATACTCATTTAATAATAAATTATTCGTTCGTTTTGATATTTAAATTCATTGAAGCAGCAGTTCATTTTCAATATTCTGAGTATGTAAATTGCCTAACTTACAACCAGATGTTCAGTAAGACATAGGTGTATCAAAATTTTATTGACTTATTTTCCGTTTGTTCTTCTTGAAGTCAACGAGTGTTTAGAGCGTTTTTTTTATTTTATCAATTTTTCGCGTGTGTACCTTTGTATCTTCAAAATGGATCGTCGTAGTGATTACTATTTATCACTTAGTAGTGACGTTAACCCAGATATTACTACTGTCCTTTTAAAAGGCATCGACATATTTTCTATATTTTTATATCTTTGACTTCCCATTAATGGATGGCGCCAGTGGTATAGACAAGACAAAATAAGCGATACGCCCCCTACAGTTTTATTTTGAAACCTTCCAGTGGGCCATTAAAGTTTTGTTTATATGTAATTCATACGTTGAGTTTACGGTTTCTTTTTGTACGTGATGTTTTAAAGTCACAAAATTGATAAAAAAATTGTTTAATTCATCAAAATGAACCATCACTGTTGCGTTCCCATGTGTTCCTCTTGGGTAAGAGTAAATAAAGAACTTAGTTTTCATACATTTCCCAAAAAAGGACAACGTGTTTTGGTGGAAACTAAATTAGGGAAACGAGAAGCTGTTGATCGGAGGGAGGAATGGATAAGGAAATTAAAAATTGGAAAGCCTGTGAGTCCGTACATGAGAGTATGTTCATTGCATTTCTCTGAAAACGATTATTTTTATAGAGGTTAGTACTCAGTTGTTTTTTGTGCTTCTGTATTAATAGTTTTTGTTTGTAGGAGACGGCTCTAAATTACACAGATTAAAATTTGATGTAGTACCGTCTAGGAAGTTACCTTTGGAAGACGAAAATCAACCTGGTCCTTCTTCTAGAAGTGTAAGGTTAGAAAATAGAGAAATTAAAAAAACATTGTTACAAGAAGCGGAAAATCCAATATTAGTGGCTGAAAAGTGGATATCTCATAATGAAGAAGATGCTGGATTGGGACGTGCAGAAAAGGAAATTCAAGCTGCAGAACAGTTAATAAGTTTGTTGCATTCACAACCCAACTATAGTGGCCCAAAAAGTTTTAGAGATTTTGGTGCACAAGTAAATACTCCTGAGGAATTAACATTAAGCCACTTTATTAAAACTGAGTCAGCACTTAATAGTTTTACTGGTATAAACAATTTTAAATTATTAAACTGTTTAGTGCATCAGCTGGAGAAAGTGCATTTGGTGAAAAAGGTACATCGTTTATCTTTGAAAGACAGAACAATTCTTGTGATGACAAAACTCAAAACAAATCTATCATATGCCACATTGGCTGTTCTCTTTGGCATTTCTCCATCATTATGTAGAGATCATATTTTGGAATTAATACCTGTTTTGAGTAAAATATTGGCATCTGCTATATACTTTCCAGACAGCAGTGAAATTAAAAATAATATGCCCAAGTGTTTCAAAGAATTTTCTAATGTGCGGATTGTGCTAGATTGTACGGAAATTTTTATTCAAAAGCCAAAATGCTTATGTTGTCGAATTAAATTCTACTCTTATTATAAATCTAACTTGACTGTAAAATTTATGACAGGTGTATCACCTGGAGGACTAATTACTTTTGTTAGTGAATCCTATGGAGGGAAAGCATCAGACAAATGTATCTTTGAAAACAGCAATTTAATTTCAATGTTAACACCTAAAGAAGATGCTATAATGGTAGATTAGGGGTTTCTAATTGATGATGTATGTCATTTTAATCAAATTGAGTTATTGAGACCCCCATTTTTAAGACATCAAAAACAGTTATCAGCCACTGAAACTATTTTTAATGCAAAAATAGCCTCTGCTAGGGTTCACATAGAAAGGTCTAATCAAAGAATAAAAATTTTCAATATTTTATCAGGTAAATTGAAATGGTCATTAGTGCCTTATGTAAAGGACATTTTTACCATTATATGTGGAATTACTAATCATTCTTCCTCTATTTTGGCAGATTGTAGATATTTAACTTGACAGATTAGTTTAAATATATTTTTAATGCATAATTTTTTTCACCCTTCAGTCTCTCAGATGCTAATGAATAGCCAAAATCTACTCTTAATGCCTATAAGAACAGTTTCCATACTTTTAAGGTAATCAATTAAAGAAAATCACGTTTAATAATATAGAACTTTATTAATTTTTTTAATGAACCTTTAAAATTTAAAATGTGCTAAAATAAATTTTAAGATGGGTTACCGTATTTTAAGGGTTAATGGACTACTTCATACAGTTCCGAAATCTACTAGAACAAAGCTAAGACTATTAAAAATATAACCCTTTCACTCTTTTTAACGAATAAATATCAAAAGTTTGAATAGAAGTTTGTATGTTTTGGTAAACGTTGGGGATACTTAATAATTCACCAGATTCATCGAAATTTGATTTTTAATAACGGTTTCTTTGGTTAATAGGAAGTTTTCAGTTGTAAAAGTCGGATATTCTTGTACATTCGATCATAAATATTGCCATGAACTATTAAAAAAATCGATACAGAGGCCCATTATCACAAATCAGACCGAGTACATAAAATATGTAACATATTTTCAAAATATCTTTCTTTTAGAGTTAGGAGCATTTTTTTTGAAAATTCGTAATCAAAATCAACCTCTACAATTAACCCAGAATCATCAAAAGAAGCAAATATAAATAATATTGCTTTTTGTAAATTTAAAATTGCCATCCCCATTTGGACCTGTCCATAATATTGATGGTTTTTTTTCAATTTATATTTTCCATTTTCTTGGATCAAGTACTTGGCAGTTTTTACAGCCTCGGCTATATTCTTAGTAGCTCCTAAAATAAAAAATAAGTGTGTTTTATAAATTGATTCAATTAATTTTATGTAGATAATGACCTGTACATGTGTGTATTCAATTATTTTTTACAATGATTTCAAGCTTGTCAAATATTGGTTAATATAAACTACTACCTACTTCACATTAGTTGTTTTATTTTATTACCTTCAAAAATACATTTAATTTCCAACAATTGATGTGGTCTGTCATTTTCCATAATTACTCCATCTGGAGAAAATCCAAGCCATGGGTTTGAATGGCTTACAACCATTCCACATTCAAATACTACTGATTTTGTCTGATCTTTAAAAACGGTTCTTGCCTGTGACTCCCATTTTAACCCGTGTTTAACAAATTTATTATTGAAAGAATGTTCGTAAAAATATTTGACCGTTTTAGTCTCCAAGTCATTTTTTGAATTTGTATACAGAGAATAGCAACGACTTCCAGTTATTCTGAATTTTCTATATTTTAACCATTCTGGACTATGTTGTGCTGCTTTCATTATTGAATCAATATCTTCGGAACACAATGATTGAAACAATTCATTGCAACAATCTTTTAAAGCAACTTTCTTTGAAAATATCTCCATCAATATAGTTGATTGTGAAGCGTTGTCCAGTATTTTGTTTATATACCTACCCGTATTAACTTCCTCCAAAATGTCATCCATATCAGTAAAATGTCTTCTACCGGCTCTAAAATTAATTTGGTTAAAATCTGCAAAATATAAAACTTCACACTTATACCTATGTTTTGAAATTGCTGATTGAGGCAAGTTAGCACAAAAAAAGTTTAATACTTCAGAGTTGTTAATTTGGATATTGCATGATACCAAACAAGGCATTTCTTTTACAGGTACTGGTTTGTATTTTTCCCTGGTAATTAATTTTTGGGTTGACCAAGCACATTTCAACTGTGTTTGTGAAATATTTTCCAAACTTTGTATATCCTCCCTAAAACAAAAAACACAGAGCAGAAAAAAAAATATGTATAAAAAAAGGAAAACGTCAATATCAAAATCGATTTTGCTTGATAGTGCTTTTTTGGTTTTGGTAACTTAAACACCTTGTGCATTTAATAAGAAATGCTGAAATATGCTTGCACCTAGTGATGTAACGGAGGTCCGGCTCACCTACTGACTCCGGCCACATCCGGCCTGAAGCCGGAGTTCCCGACTTCGGCATTATTGGCACCGGAGATAGGCCGGAGGAATTATTTTTTAAACTTGAATAAAAAATAAGAAAAAATGTAAAAAAAACGTTTTATTTTAAATCTGATTCAAAAAATGACAAAACTAAAATAGGTATATTCTCTAATACTCAAAATTTAGACGGGGAAGATTATGGTGAACAAACAATAATTTCTCAGCATTTCGTGGAGTAAGTCTATTACGTTTATCTTCATATATGTTTCCCGCTTCCGAAAAACTTCGTTCTGAGTAAATACTGCTAGGTGGAGAGGATAAATATTTTATTGCCAATTTCACCAAATCAGGAAAAGCATGTTGGTTATCTTTCCAAAATGAAATGGGATTCGATTGTCTATCATTGAGTGGGAGTAATAGATAGGCAGAAATTTGCTTTGACAGATCCTTGTTTTTCTTTAACCTAGGTGTGGCTGCGCTTATATTGGTTTTGATTTTGATATTCGATGCAGATTGGGCAATTTCTTTGTAACAGTCAAAAATTGAATCACGTTTCCGCTTTGAAGAAGGGGGAGAATCCCCAATGCTGAGGCTGTTACTGGAAGATTCACTTGAATATCCATCATTATTAGATATTTCATCTTGTTGAAGTTTAAGTGCCTCCACTAATAACCGTTTAACATTTTCACCTCTTTCATCATCAGCACTATCTGCAGTAGAAAAAAAGGCCACTTTGTAGCGCGGATCTAAAATTGTTGCCAACGAACAGTTTTCGTTTTTCTCGTATTCTCCAAACCTTTTGTGAATTTCTTCCACTGAAGTTTGTAGTAAAGTGCCCAGACCAAATGGGTGAACTTTTGATAAATATTTATTGAGCATTACAATAGAAGGAATCACATCAGATAAATATGAGTCTGTACTGCTAAGCTATCTTGTAAGTTCCTCGAATGGTGCTAACAAAGTTAGCAGAGAACCAATTAAATCCCATTGTGTTTTGGTCAAATTACCAATGTTATTTTCATTAGCATAAATTGATAAGCATCTTTTTTGTTCATAAAGGCGCTCTAGCATATAGAATGATGAATTCCATCTGGTTTGGACGTCTTGAATTAATTTTTTATTTGGTAGGTTAAGGACATTTTGAATTTGTTTAAGTTTGTCACAGGCTAAAGACGAATGACAAAAATGACCCACAATTTTTCTAGCCACTGCCAACGTGTCAATGACTGCTCTTTGCGATTTTAAGGATGATATAACCACTAATTGTGAGGAATGTATAAAACATGAAAAATTTTCAACTCCTAATTCATTGCAACCTTTAACCATATTGGATCCCCCATCTCTAATTATAAGATGTATCTGAGACTTTGTTAAATTCCATGATCCTAGCAAATTTTCAAATTTGGCACAAATATTTACACCTGTGTGGGATCCAGAAAAATGTTCGCAATTCAAAACAGCATTGTATTTTATGAATGAAATTGGATCTATCCAGTGACCAGTCAAACTTATAAAGCTTTCATTGTTTTCTTGGCAAGTCCAAATATCCGAGGTTAATTAAATGTGCTCAGCTTTTTCTAACAGTACACTTATTTTATTTCTCAAGCGGCCATAAATATCGGGAATTATGTTGTTGGAAAAATAAATTCTTGAAGGAAGGTTATAATGTGGTAAAGCATGAGACATTAGTCTTGTAAAACCCTCATTAGTAACAATTGAGTAGGGTTGATTATCTAAACATATCATTTCAGCTATTTTATAATGAACTTCAACTGCACGACTGTCCATAATGTCCCATATTTTTTTTTATCTATTACTTTTTCTAATGATAATTGAATTTTGCTTCCTTTTTGTTCATTGTTTTCAGTTTCTTTAACTTTGTCTTTTTCTTCAGTTAGATAAGTTAGATTATTAAATTCCTCTTGATGAATGCTTTTTAAATGTCCAAAAAGAGGTGTAGTAGAAGCTGCTTTGCCACTACCACCTCTTGAAATTAACTTTTTGCAATAATTGCACTCTGCTTTAGTTTTATCACTTTCACTGATTTTGAAATGTTTCCAGATCACACTATGTTTTTGTTTCGAGCGTTTCAACATTTTTAATCACTATTTTTACTAATTTTTAGTATTGTTATGTTATAGTTTTTTTATGTAAAAAATGTACTAATCTAATAAGCTAACAACACCGAAGTTTCAAACAAACAATATTATTTTAAGGTTATGTTATTCACAGG
The DNA here is from genome assembly GCA_947563755.1 of Lochmaea crataegi. Taxonomy (NCBI): domain Eukaryota; kingdom Metazoa; phylum Arthropoda; class Insecta; order Coleoptera; family Chrysomelidae; genus Lochmaea; species Lochmaea crataegi. The sequence continues at coordinate 31,352,593 of OX387436.1, forward strand.
GATGCAAGATGCAAGTTTGTTTTGCGCATGTTTTGTGATTTTTTGACAATTGACAACCTCCGGCTGACCTCCGGCAGTAACTCCGGCTAAATATTGCCGAAGTTACTGACTTCGGCCTTCGGCAAAATCTTACCTCCGTTACATCACTACTTGCACCGCCCACTTTGTCCAGCTTTACAAGAGCAAACCATTAGTTCAATGTGTGCCCTCTCATTCTCTATTTTTAATCGTCCCTGGATTTTATGGGGTTCGTTCTCTAATGCTGATCACTGAAGGCACAAAGCAATAGTATTAATGGATGTTGCTGTGGATTTCGTTTTACCCGCTAATATTAGATGCCCAGCATTTAAAACGTGTTCACCTTCGTAAACACATTTTGAATTTTCGGTCCCTTCTAAATACTTCATGTAATCCACAATACTAAGCCTAATTTCACTCATCTGCAAGTAAAAATAGTATTAAGTTTTTAAGTTAATATAGTGGATATGGTAAACATACCTTTGCAAACATACCTAAAAAAATACACTAACTATAAAAATGTTTAATGAATTTATATAACACAACAATCTGAATACCTAACACAACACCTAACAAAACACCAATACTAACAAAATCCTTTAACACACTTAAAAGACGAAAAATATAACACCTAAAATTCAGGAAACTCCTACGTCATGTCATATGAAAACGAATGTAAACAAACTATCAATGGCCCAGTGGAGGACGAAAAAGTGACCGGTAGAGGCGCTGGAGTCTAAGCTTTTTTCGCCTATTACTTCATAAACACATTTATTAAGAGATTTCAGATCAGTTACCCACGCTAACCGTTTGTTTACGGACTGGGAAACAATTTTTTTGTGATTTTGTATAAAATGGACGCCACCTATAGACCTTTTCCAAGTACGTCATCGTGACGTCACACGAATTTCTGTCACTGGACAACCTTTGCATGTGTGGAATAGAAGATAAAGTTGTTTTTACTGTTTTCAAGTGATTATTTTACAATAAATTGTTGGATAGTTAGTTTAGTTGAAAAGTGGTGATTTTTTTTATATGTAGCGTACAATTTGAACTTTATAAAGACAATTTTAAGTGATTTACAGACATTATAAATTCCTAACCTCTAAGGTAAGTCTTTATTTATTCCTTATTTTCTATTAAAAAAAATTATGAATGCTATGCCGATTGTATATTTATTTTTATTATCATTTTGCAGAAAATATGGCACATATTAGTGATTACGCCAGGAGCCTTTCAAGCGAAAATAAACAGCATTATTTAGAGAAACTAAGGTTAATGGGTGGACAACATCTTTATGCATTAGAAAAAAAAAGATTTTGTACTGTCACTAGATGAATTACCACGAATTACGATCACAGTAATAACCGATTTTTCGAGTGAGTCCCTTCACCCAAAAAGAAATTCGTGCATACAAAAGCCTAGATGCATTTGCTCAGGTGGCAGCGCGTTGGGTAGAAGATATCAAGGCAATAAAAATTGATACTTGTTACTGTGTCTTAGGCAAGGTAAGAAAATGATATGATAATACTTGAGAAAGAATATTAATATTACATTAAATGTTTTAGGTTATGCATTCACAGAAGATAAATGAAGCGTCTCTAAAAGCGTGGATTACATTTTCAGGAAAGGGGGAAATTTTAGCAAGTCACTGCAATTGTGTAGCAGGATTAGGAGAGGCTTGTACCCATGTTGCTGCAAATCTTTTCACCCTAGAATATGCAGGCAAAGAACAGAAGTCTGTTACAGATGTTCTTGCATATTGGATAGGGCCAAAGTCTAGAAAGACATTTTTTAAGAAAATTGCGGATACAAATTTTTCAGCAAAAGTAATGCAAGATGTAACACCTCCAAAAGAGTCAAGTGATTAACCAGTTCCAATTTTACGTAGTTTGGAAGCAAAATTTTTTTTGAAAGAGTATTAAAACGATGGTGGTATTTCTGTTCTCAACTTGTTCTTTCTTCAGAGACTAAAGCATAGCAGAACTTAAAGATGTTGCTAGCTCTATTACTTCATTTCTTAATGAGGAAAAAATAAAAAAAATTGAAATAGACACTCGAAAACAATCCCAAAATAAGAAATGGTTTTTTTTAAGAGCTGGCCGTATTACAGCTTCTAATTTTAAAAGTGTCTGCCATACAAAAATAGATACACCTTCAGTATCATTATTGAAGAAAATTTGCTATCCACACCTATATAAACGAACATTTAAAGCGGGTAAGTTTCTGCCAATGATTGAAGTGAACATATCGATATTAGTTCTTCTTTTAGGAATCTACGGATGAGCATGAAAAAATGGCAATAAAGGATTTTGAAAATTTCCACAAATCCATTCATCCCGATTCTGCAGTTGAAAAAAGTGGATTATTTCTTAATGAAAAATATCCATATTTTGCTGCTACACCTGATGGTATTTTGAACTGTGAGGTTTGTGGTATTGGCTGTGTGGAAGTGAAATGCCCATATTGTGCCAGAGACACTTCAATTAGTGCATTAATAAAAAAACCTGCTTGAGCACGGACGGTACAACTATATTGGACCGTAAACACCAATACTTTTACCAAATTCAAATGCAAATGGCATTGAGTAAATTGGATTTTTGTTTTTTTGTTCTTTGGAGCAAAAAAGATATGTATGTTGAATTAGTGAAATTTGACATACCTTTTTGGCAAGAAAAAAGTGATATTGCCCTCAAATTTCATCGTCAGGTAGTATTACCTGAGCTCTTGGCCAAATATTTCACTTCTCCAAAGAAAACAGATATCAATGAACCATCAACAAGTAGAGTAGAGAAGGAAACAACAATTGAGAATATGGAAATTGATCAATATGAGGTTTGTGTTTTCTTTTTTTAAAAGTATACATCTACTTATGATTATGAATTACAGATTTGGTGCCATTGCCGACAGCCACATAATGGAGAACAAATGGTTTTGTGTTCTAATAAACTTTGTATAGTGAAGTGGTATCATGCCAAATGTTTAGACCTTAAAAAATTCGTAAAGGAAAATGGTTATGTATTCTATGTAAATAAAAATATAAAAAAAGATGTGTTTATTGTGATAGTAGTAAAGGTAAATTATTGTCTACAATATTATTATTGCTTATTTTTCAATTATTGGGGGGCAAAGATTGAATAGAGCACTACAAACTGTTAATACATGATCTAAAACTGCAACATCATCACTTTTTTTTGGGCTAAAAAGATTGGTATTATATCATGCAAGATTGTGTATTTCTGACGAAGAACTCACACACTCACCAACAATCACCCGTTCTACATGTATCCTAAAAAAATATGTCACTTCATATATTCTAGCAATAAATTGTTTTGAATTGATTTACCTTACACTTGCCAAATTTCTTGTTGACTCTATATCCTGAGGGTCTAGCTGTCTTTTTCCTTTCAAGAATGTTGGAGTAATGACCTTAGCCATATGCAGTCCCAATTAAAAATCCTCGATCAGCTAACACTACATCATCTATATTTAAATGTTCTAGAACACCACAATTTTCTGTAAGTGCTTTATCACTTATCCTTCCACCATATGCTTGTGAGATAAATGAAATTGATCCAGCAGGTGTTATTCCAATCAGAACTTTAACAGTATTGTGGTGTTTGTAATTAGACCAAGTTATGCTTTGGGTTTCTAAATTTTTTGATGTTTCAATTCTGATTCCGAAGCAATCTATAATGATGGTCACTTTATTTCCAAATGCTTCTTTAAAGCAGTTTGGCATAGCTTTTATTAATTCTTCGCGTGAAGGCCATAAAATGAATGTACTAAGCCTAAAGTACATTATTCTAAGTGTAGAATAAAACACTCTCGAAATTGTCTGTATACTAGCATCAAATATGTAGGATAAAAGAGTAAAATCTAAATTTAACCTAAGTTTAATTAAAACTATAAAAAAATTACTAAATTTATCCTGAATCAAAGTTTGTGGCGTTATTTTAATGAACTGTTCTATTAATCGTGTAAATATGCTATTTAATGCTTTATAAGTAGGAATTCCTGTAAAATATCGGGTTTTCTTATCATCATTTATAAATGAGTTCTGCATGAAAGTGGAATTTTCTCTAAATAATCTTAATTGGTATAATTCCTGATGCAAAATAATGTCTTCAGCTGGTAAATCAGTTTGTGTATGAACACAAATCCTTTTAGGTATTTCAGCACATTCCAATAAAACCTCTTCTGTAATAATGTTTTGAGGCAGTTCTTCTGTGGTGGTGCTTCGAGGCGCTTCTTCCTAAAAATCATATTATAGATTTTAAAATAATTATTTTGTAAAAAATTATTATTATAGTGTAAAACACATTCCTTATAAAGTTATAACTTTATTTATTTAAATATAATATTACCTCAACAGATAAATCCAAGTGTCTCTTTTTTGCTCTTTGATATCTTCTTGTAGTTCCCACATCAACTTTGGTAGCAGATTTATAACCCAAATTCTTTGAGGGTACATAATCTGGGTTGAAACAGTCACCAGGCTCTGCAGGTTTTCCTTAAAAATAAAGTACGATGAAGAAGTGTTGGGATTTATAAAACAAAATAAATTTAAAAAATGATCTGAGCACACTGAAGCATTCTTAATTTTAGTTTCAGTCAGATCAGATCTTTTTATCGCTTTTATCCAGCATTTTCGCTGTTCAATACCTGCCTCTTCTGTCCCGCACTCCAGGAAATGAGAAAAACTTTTTTTCAGTTTCTCGGTTGCTTCTATTGCTGCATCCGAATATAGCACAAAATCGTGGCATTATCACCAAACTATTTTTATAAATAATAAACTACTGATCTAACTAAAACATAAACTATATTCTAATATAACCTCAGACCGGATAAACAACACGTTTGTTATTTAGTATATTTATATGTTATTGTAGGGTATATAGTATTCGAATCTTGTTTACATATTATTTGAAGGAATTTTTCGTGATGTTCTTTTAAAAGGACAGTAGTAATAAACACTACTACACTGTATCTGTTATAGGAAACCATTGAAATTACATGAGTTGATCGAAGAACTTGAGCGAAATGACAGTCCGATATCACCTGATGGCATTATTCTTTTTCCTCCAGATAATGCTAATGATGATGTAACAGACTGCGACTCTGGAGATGAGGAAATTACTACAGTAAATCATTTACCCGGAAGTCAGCTCAGAAACGATGTTGAGGTTATTTTTGATAACCAAGACAAAGATGTTGAAGAACTTCCTTCTGACGAAGATGATGTGCCTCTTGCGACAATAAGTTTACAAGAAAAAATATCTTCGTTACCAGCTATTCCCAAGAAACTGGTATCTGCTGAATGGATATCTCGAGATCTTTACCAGCATCCTAAAGATGTGTATTGGAAATCACAAGACAGACCTAAATAAAAACGTACGCCGTTACAGTTGTTTAGCTTGTTTTTCGATAATGACGTAATCGATTTGATAACTGTATATACAAATAGATATGCAGCACAAAGAAACTTGACTGGAGATGTTACAACGAACGAAATTAGGTGTTTTATAGGGGTGCTTGCCCTACGTCGCTATGTGGTTCTACCTAAAAGGTATATGTATTGGGAAAATCGTGACGATAGTCATAATGACAAAGTATCTGTGGCAATTTCGAGAGATAGATTTTCACATATAATGAAGACACTTCACGTATGCGATAATAATGACCTGGACAGGACAGACAAGTTTGCTAAAATACGGCCGTTATATGATGCTCTTAACTCTAATTTTTTAAAATTCGCTCCTTTTGAAACAAGAACATAGCATAGATGAGGCAATGGTCCCGTATTTTGGAAGACGCCCCACAAAACAGTTTTATACGAAACAAACCCATACGCTGGGGCTACAAACTTTGGGTGGGTTCTCTGCGTCTAGGTTATATTGTCTGGTTCATGCCGTATCAAGGAAACTCATCGCTGATACCAGTATCATACAAAAATTTGGGTCTTGGTGCATCTGTTGTTATATCCTATGCAGATGTACTCCAGTCACATTGGCCAAATGAAAGTTTTCACCTTTTCTTCGATAATTTTTTTTCATCTATGCACTTGCTCAATGAACTAGAAGCTAGAGGTCTCTTCGGTACGGGTACAATAAGGGACAATAGAACACTGAAGTGTCCCGTAACATCTGTAGCCGCTATGAAAAAAATGACGAGAGGAAAATATGATTTCCGACTAGATAAGGACACGGGAATTGTGGTTTGTCGCTGGCATGATAATAATGTTGTCACCATCGCGTCTAACTATTGCGGGGTTGGCTGTCTTTGCTCATTGTTGCACTGCTTGAGCTACTGCTTGCTGCTTTTGCATGTATGTTAGCTTAGGTTATGGAATGGCGGGCAAGTTCAGCTATCGGGTGTCTGCTTCCACGTTAGCACCGCTGGTAATGGGAATAACAGGATCATTTTTGGTGCTGTTATTCTTTGACTAAATGACATCCCAACGGTTTTGGCTTAATCCTAAGGTGTGCGTATTCGTGCCGAGGGGATGTATGACAGTGAGCCTATCATTTGTCACTGACGGAACCTTCGAGATACTAGGCGCCCTCTCGTCGTAAGTAAGCCTTGTCACGGTAATGCAGGGCTCTGCCGTGATGGACATCTTTTCCCTAGCTACTCGTGGGACTTTATGGAAGTAACAAAAACAAAAAACATTCAGAAACTACAGAGGAGATGGAAGTCGACCTATCGGCTCCAACTGACCTCCCTTTAACCTCAGATCAGGAACGAGAGCTCCTTAGTTCTCCAACTCCTGAGAGCAATCCTAGGAAACTAGGAGGTGCAGCCAGGAAGCGACTCAGTCGCCTCCTCAAGAGCGGGGTACCTTACCAATCCGCTTTGAACCAAATTCTAGAGCAGCGGAAGCAGGATCAGCCGCAAGGGGTGAAGAATATTCCCTCTGTGGCTGGTTCAAGCAAGCGCTTACGCTCTAATGATGACTCACCCGGACAAAAAAGCCCTGCTCGGCTGAATCAGTTGTAACGTCAGATAAAATTGACTTACAAAAACCCTCTTATGGGCAGGCTGTATCCGGCATCAAGGTGGGAATATTACACCTTGAACATCCGACAACCTCCATAACGACCAACCAACTGGAATCTCTTCAGTACGCTATTATGGCCGCTGTAGAGGATATTCCGGAAGGTGGTCCACAAGTGCAGTTCCAGAGCTGTACATTCCGGCCTGGATGGCTGCAGGTTACCTGTGTAGATCAGGAGAGTGTTTCGTGGTTGACTGGAGTAGTCAATACCCTTCAACCATGGGATGGTGCCTCCCTGAGATGCGTCTTGGGTGACCAACTTCCAAAAGCCACACATCTGTGTGGCTTACATACCTGATGAGGGCAGTCGTAGACTAACCTCTGAACAGGTCTTCACTAGGCTGAGGAAAATGAACCATGGTCTGTTAACCTTGGAGTGGACTATTCTACACAAGGAAGTTACAGGCCCTGGCCAAACATGGACCTTCGCCATTGACGATGGATCTATAGCCGAGCTGGAGAGGGTGGGTTTTAAACCTTACCTGGGTTTTGGGCAGGTTGTTTTCCGCCCTAAAACCCGGTCTTCCTCCCAACAGGCAGCAAAACCGAGTCCCTGGAAAGGATCTGAGAAAATCCACGGCCCGGGGCCGAGCGTAAAACCCCCTGCGGCAGTGAGGAGAACCAAAACTCCTCACAAGCTTAGGGGTAGTGCACCGCCGGCACGTAGCCAAGGCACCAGCCAACCAAAAGCTGGGAAAGCTGGATTTCCCAAGATGAAGACGGCTACCGTCTCTTCTAGGAAACCAGCAAAAGAGACTGGACCTGGTGTCCTGAAATCGAAGACCGTCATGACCTCGACAAAGGCACCAAAAAAACCAGCTGGGCCGGCGACGAAAGGTGATCAAACCTCGTCGTCTGCACCAAACACAGCCTCATCATTGGCAGGAGCAGATGGTGGCGTCTTAATTGACCCACCGACTGATCCTTCCAATATTTGAGGAGATATAAGTTTGCCTGCGGCACTCAACACTCTGCCACATTCAATTGTTTACAGGCAAACTTACTGCATGCCAAGGCCGCTTCTTATATCCTTGGCAAAAGGTACAAGGACGAATTAATCGACCTTGCCTTCGTGCAAGAACCATGGGCAGGAAACACAGACCGAGTAACCGGTCTCAGCAATATTCCTGGTGAGGTAATAGTCTGCCCTGGGGTGAAACCTAGAGCATGTCTACTCATCAGGAAAAATATTAATTATTTTTTGCTTACAGGCTTTTGCACTCCAGATGTAGTAGCCATCCAGATGTACTTACCGGAGAAGAATGGTATGACAAACATAGTCGCCTGCTCTGCATACTTCCCAGGAGACATGGATACTGTACCCCCTCTTGCTATACGGCGATTAATCGACTATAGCAAGAAGAACGGACTTCAGTTAGTCATGGGCTGTGACGCCAATTCACACCATACATCGTGGGGCAGCACGAATATAAATCGCAGAGGTGAGTTACTCTTTGATTATATACTAGGGGAAGGGCTATCTGTTATTATTAAGGGCTCCGAACCAACCTTTGTAACTAGAAACAGATCAGAGGTATTAGACTTAACTATCAGCTCAAACTTTCTGAGCAATAAGAGCATTGGGCTGTATCTACTGAACCTTCGTGTTCAGATCATAGACATATTCAATTCAACATTGAAATAGGCCAGAGGCCAGTAGTGGAATATCGCGACTCAAAAGCTACTGATTGGAGTGGATATAAAAATTCCCTTCAACTGTACATTGAGGATGGTTTCACCACAATTAACAGTTGTGATGGGATAGATACTGCAGCGGAAAAACTTCGCGAAGCAGTGATCTTATCCTATCATGAAAACTGTCCACTCAAGACTAAAAGAGATAATCGCAACTCTACTTGGTGGAACAAATGCCTAGAGAAGCGAAGAAAAGAAGTTCGACGACTATTTAACCGAGCTAAAGAGTCAGGCAACTGGGAGCTTTATAGAACTACTCTAACAAGTTACAATAAAGAAATCAGAAAGGCGAAGCGGGAGTCTTGGAAAAAGTTCTGTGAGAGAATTTCTGATATACCTCGTAGTACTAGAATCCACAAGATTCTCTCTAAAGAGTCGATTGCCGAGATTGGGTCGATGAAGCGACCTGATGGCACTTTCACGACCTCTAGAAAAGAAACGTTAGAGCTTTTGATTAAAAAGCACTTTCCTGGAAGTTTGACTCTGGATAACAATCGACCTCCGCTCTTTGAGGGCGCAAGGCGGCCAAAAAATATCGATTGGGAGGCCGCCAAGGAAGTTATTACAGCACCAGCAGTTGAATGGGCAATCAAATCTTTTCAGCCTTTCAAATCTCCTGGTGAGGATGGAATATTTCCAGATCTGCTGCAAAACGGACTGGAATTACTTTTACCCATCCTCATTAAACTGTATAGAGCTAGTCTGGCGTGGAATTACATACCACCCAGTTGGTTGACGGTTAGGGTGGTATATATACCGAAAGTGGGCCGCACAGACCCACACCCTAAATCAGTCAGACCAATTAGCCTAACATATTTCCTGCTTAAAGGACTTGAAAAAGCACTGGATTGCTACATCAGGCGGGTAGCTTTATATAATTCCCCCCTGAGCATCCACCAATATGCTTATCAAACTGGCAAATCAACAGATTTAGCATTACACAACCTTGTTGAGAAAATCACACAATCCCTTAACAACAAGGAGATTGCGGTGGCCATATTTCTTGACATTGAAGGAGCATTTGACAATGCACTACCGACCTCCATTGGTTCAGCTTTGACTGAAAAGGGCATCAAACCAACCATTACCGGTTGGATATATGCCATGCTCACTAATAGGACAGCCACTACATCTCTTCAGGACGAGACCATTAGCTTTAAGGTTTCCAGGGGCTGCCCACAAGGCGGAGTACTATCTCCCCTACTATGGTCACTCTTGATGGATAACTTGCTTAGCGCTCTCGAAAGAAGAGGGGTAGAACTGCAAGCGTATGCAGACGACCTTGTCATCTTGGCAAGGACCAAGTCAGGAAGGGTAGCATATAATACCCTCCAAAAGACGTTAGACGATGTCCACAGTTGGTGTCAGAGGAAACAGATGTCTGTTAACCTTGGTAAAACTGTAATAGTTCCCTTCACTAAGAAAAGAAAGTTGGAGGATCTTCCACCACTTTCCTACAATGGTGAGGTTATTCCATTTGCAGCGGAAGTAAAATATTTGGGGATTATCCTAGATATGAAACTTACTTGAAACGCTCACTTGGAAAAAGTTATCCATAAGGCCCGACTATCCTTGTGGACATGTCGTAGGATCTGTGGAAAATCTTGGGGCTTGGGACCCAAACAAATCTATTGGATATATGTGATGATCGTTAGACCAATGATCACATATGGAGCTATTGCCTGGTGGCCAAAAGCTTTACAGCGAACGGCCCAAGCAAAGCTCTCTGGTTTACAGAGACAGGCTTGCCTGGCAATTACTGGTGCTATCAGCTCCACACCGTCAGCAGCCATGGAAATCCTTCTGGACCTACCCCCTCTCCATATATTTTTGGAAAGAGAGGCTAGATGGACAACTTACAGAATTGTGCATATTTCTAAATGCACAAATCAGGCTTATACAGAACGAAGCAGAATGCTAGTGGACACTGAAAGTCACAGTATTCTGGGAATGACCTCTGACATAATGCCTCCAACAGTAAACTACGGCCTGCCTTATACCGTCCTAATTCCAAATAGACATGAATGGGTCCTTCGTAAGGATGAACTATTAAGAGCAGACAGCTGTTGGTACACAGACGGTACAAAAACACCCTCAGGCTCTGGTGCAGGTGTATACGGGCGCAGACCTAGGACAGAAATCTCAACCTCTCTAGGATCCTATGCAACCGTATTCCAGGCGGAAATTTACGCCATTGTTTCATGTGTGGAGAGATTGGAGCAAGCCAATCTCATAAATAGAACAATAAAAATTTTCTCGGACAGCCAAGCGGCTTTGAAAGCACTTAGCTCTCACCGTATAACGTCGAAATTGGTTTTAGACTGCCAAAGAAGACTCTCCTTAATCGGAGAACTCAATAAAGTATTGCTGGTCTGGATCCCTGGCCATTCTGGCATGGAAGGAAACGAGAAGGCAGACTCTCTTGCAAGGGAGGGTGCCGTACGTGTTTCTATCGGACCAGAACCAATAATTGGCATCGCAATAAGTTTTGCCAAACAAACACTGAATACCTGGACGGCAAGAAGAGCTTTAGACTTCTGGCATAATTTACCAGGATTGGTTCATTCAAAGGCTTTCATACATCCTTCGAAGAATGTCTCCAAAAAAATGTTAGACTATAGCAGGCATGACCTACGTTGTCTAACAGGTCTTTTAACAGGCCACTGTCATCTGAATCATCATATGCTAAAACTTGGACTGTCGGAAGATCCGACCTGCCGTCTTTGTCTGGAAGATGATGAATCAGCAGAGCATATAATTTGTGCCTGCCCCGCCGCGGCTCGAATCAGGTATCTGATGTTTGGCAGGGATTCTCTCTCGCCCTCGGACCTGAAATATCATTCACCAAATAAACTAATTGGCTTTGTTAAGAAGCTGAATTTGTTTGGTGAAATCTGAATAGGTGTGAGCCACAATAGACTCTTGCGAGTCGCAGTGGAGGGCCTTATAGACCCACTCATCAAAAACCTAACCTAACTATTGCTCGGTGGAACCTCATAATTTAGTCAAACGGTTTTCCCAAAATGAGAAAAAACACGTTTACGTTCCGCAACCAAATTCAATAAAAGTTTACAATTCTTTTATGGGCGGCGTTGACCTCAGTGATCAAAACATTAGTCTGTATCGAGTCTCCATAAGAGGGAAGAAATGGTACTTTCCGCTAATAGCACATAGTATCGACATGGCGATTCAGAACGCCTGGCAGTTGGACCAGGAAGAGGGAAACCTTGATCGGCTCCAATTTAGGAGGCAAATAGCCTGCAACCTTCTAGAGACATACAAAAAGGATACAAAACGCGGTCGGACAAGACGAAATCCAAACATGGTATTACAATCAAGGTATGACGGCATGAACCATCTAATTATTTACCAAGCAAGACAGTCCCGTTGTGGCTATTGCAAGAAAAAGGTTCAATTTATGTGTGAAAAGTGCAACATGCCATTGCATCCAAAAGAATGCTTCAAGAATTTCCATACAATGTAAATTTGTAAATACTAATAAATTGTCTTACCTTTCAGTAATGCATTTTACTACTGTCCTTTTAAAAGAACATGACATATTTTGACATCTAGTGCAAAAACTACTTTTCCAAAGTTTTTTGTGCTCTATTAGGTCACAATAGTCAATATTGAAAAATATATATAAAGAAAATGAAACAAAATAGTTTCAGGAATTTCTGGGTTAAAGTCCGCTATGATGAGAAAATAAAAATAATAGATAATGTAGCTCCTTACACTTCAAGTCCAGCCACCTTATCACCTGATTTCAGTTTATTACCATCAGTGGCCATGATAGACTTGATGAATTGTTTAATTCTTACTCGTTCTTATGATGGAAAGCAATTGAAGGCATATAAATCTTTGCAGGCGTATAAATACTACGAAGCTGGTTATGTTCAAGGGGTTTTGACAAAAAAGATGAATTCTGATGCACATCTTATTGTTGGCAAGCTAAGAATTATTTTAATATAGAAAAGTAAAATCTGTAAGTATGCATGTAATAAATTTCTAAGAAGTTGTACATATGTGTATAACCATCAATCTTGTTTATTTTCAAACTTCATAAATACTTACAGCAACTTCTTACAATAAAGAAATCCAAAGATTTAACACTAGACAGTTGAATGATTTTCATGTAAATACAATACCTAGAATAGGTCTAGCTTAAAAATAAATTACATAATGCTTGTGTTCGATACCTCTTTAACTTGCTTTTGTATATATTTCAAATCAGTACCCTACCGTTAATTTTAAATGTGATGTGAGGTACATTACCAGTTTATTTATTAGTATTCAATTATGAGGTGGATTCCAAATAAGCTCTAAATTTTGAATAAAACTTGTATGCCGACAAGAGATATCTTTTTGCTTTCCACCTTGTGATGATTATTATCTTTATTCTATTATTAATATGTTTCCCTTATTGTTACAGGTGATGCATTCCCAAAAACGTAATGAAAAACCTCTTCAAGTTTGGGTAATTGTACTGCAAGATGGTGCAGTTTCTAGTGGCCATTGTACTTGTATGGCAGGTTTAGGTGAAGTCTGCAGCCATGTTGCAGCATTCCTGTTTTTCCTAGAAGCCCGACCTGAAGCTGGGCAAGTAGCATGCACAGACGTATTAGCTCAGTGGTCAATTCCTGCAACTAAAAATGCAGATATGGTGCGTGTATGTGATATGCAGTGGGCAAAAAAATCAAAACCCGTTACTTCTTCCGCACTGTCTGTATCACCATTGGAAGGAGAAGAGCTAGTGTCTTTTATAAAGGAACTACAAAATATGAATATTGAACCTGGTATCCAACGAATACTGGAACCATTTGCAAGTTCTATGATGATGGTACCAACACAATTGCCACATGGGTTAGAAGATATATTTAAAGAAGAATTTGTGTGTAAATCCTATGAAGAGATACTAAAGATATCGAAGACTATTGACATTAAATTATCTTCAAGTGAAATAAAATCAATTGAAATACCAAATACCAATGTGTGGTTTAAATTTAGAAGTGGACGGACTACTGCTTCATAGTTTAAAGCTGTTAGCAAAGCTAATTTAGAAAAACCTCCTCTGTCACTAGTTAAAGGTATTTGTTATCCACAAAAAATGATATTTTATTCAAAATACTCATCTTATGGAATAAAAAATGAAAGTAAAGCTTTGCAAAATTATTTTGATGTTGCCAAAAATTACCACGATAACATGAAATTAGATTCGGTAGGATTTTTTATTTCTGAAGAACATCCAGTGGTCGGCGCCTCTCCTGATGGAATAGTTTCATGTACGTGTCATGGCCCAGGGTGTGTGTAGTTAAGTGTCCGTATTTATTGCAGGATTCAACCATTGATGAGTTTGTCAGTAAAAAAAGCTCATGTTTGGTAAAAAATTCTGAGAATAATTATTCATTAGACCGAAACCACTCGTATTTTTACCAAATCCAGCTACAGATATAGGGTAGGGTGGGGCTAAAAGTGCCGCGGGTTGAAAGTGCCACCTTGTGTATAATGGCAACAGCATGTAATTTGCACGCCTGCGCCAACAATTTCAGATCTGCCGCATATCAGGTCCCAACAGTAACCAGCCAGTGTTGCCACCTTGAGGGATATATCCCTATTCGAGGAATTTTTGACCCCTTCAAGGGACAGGGGGACATTCAAGCCGTTTTGTGGGACTTTTTGTTTTTAATCACAAGCCTATCAAATTGATATAAACATGTTGTAAATGTTTATAACCACTGAATTAATCCAATATAATTAAATTTTAATAATTGATAGTGACTTTAAAGTCACTGTAATAATTGAATGTGCAGGTCGCCATCTAGTGGAGAGGTGCGACACTGATGGGCTACGAGGCACTCTAATGGAAACTGTAAGTTGAAATATTCCCATATTTCCCTGAAAAAAATACTATGCCCGAGGCTATAAATAGGCTTACGGGCGATTTTTGCGTCATTTTCTTCTCAACCACTGTCTTGTGATTTTGTGTTTGTGAGTTTTGTGCCGTTTTTAAAGAACATTAACTAATCATGGGAGACACTCGGATTCGGAGGATACACAACCCCAACAAAAAAAATATCGCAAAGGTCCTAAAATTTTCGAAGAAGCTTGGCTACAGGATCCCAATAAGGGTCGTCAATAAATAGTCGAAAGTCGACAGCGAGCAGCCGAGTAGATAGGACGTGTCTTAGATACTCAGAAGCAAGCGAATCGGATTCTAAGAAAGCTATCGGACGGAGGCTGATTTCTATCAGCCGAACCGGCGAATAAGCTAACTAGAAGACGAAAACAGCGTTTTTCAACGCAAATAGTGTTTCTTGACGCTATTTTCTATTTGGAATATTCCAAAATTGTTAATTTTGCGAATTTCGCGAAAAATAGATGTTTTTTATGTTTTAGGACCTGTGGAGGACAGGAACCACGGAGATGCCAAAGAAGAAAACAACACACGACAGCCGCACTAGCAGCCAGGCTAGTAGCAAAGCACCAAAATATGAAGACACATCGACAGACAGCGAAGACGAAGTCACAAAAATAATGAGACAAGCCAAAGAATCCACCGAGGAGAGTAAAAGACTTTGCATAGAGGTCAATGCGACGCGATACTACAAATTTGAAGCCGAAAAAGCGAAAGAGGGAGCAGATGAGCTGAGAAGAACCATTAAGAGAATGGAAGAAGAGATGTCTGGACTGAGGATCGCCATGGAAAACATGGCAAAAGCCATGGAAAGCATGCAAGAAGAAAAAAGATGCCGAAGCCGCTCCGAAAGCGTCAGAAGAAAGGCGGAGAGGACCGAATCCCCACGAAACGAGGAAAACGCGAATGAAGAGATGGACTTCACGGAAGTGTTGTCCATCAAAAAAATCCAACAGGAACAGAGGAAAGAAGCTGCCGCAAAAAGGAAAACGGACGACGAAATAATGGACGAAGCCATAGAAGAGAACAAGAAGACACGAAGACCACCGCCAGTCATCCTACGGAGCACCCACCATTGGGGCTCCGTAAGGAAATACATCTACCGTCTTGAGATAAAGACGAGGTTCATCACGATCCGAGAAAGACTCGGAGTGAAAATCCCCTGCGAAGGACCCGAGGACTACAGGAACCTGACAAGGTACCTGAACAACGAGAGGAAGGAAGTGGAGTGGTACACATACACTCCACGGGAAGAGCAGAAAGGAAAGTTAGTCCTCAAAGGACTAACAAGCAGCGAGGACATCGACGAGCTGAAAGAAGAAATAGAAAAGGAAGGAATCCCGATCGGCAAAGTAAGCCAAATCTGCTCCAGATTTGGCGAAAGAAGACCCCTACCCATCTACATGGTGGAAGTAGATGTAGAAGACAAGGAGAAAATAAGAAAAATCCAGCACATCCAACAAGTGAGAATACGATGGGAAGAGCAGAAGAGAGGAAAAGGACCGACGCAGTGCTACAACTGCCAAGGATTCCACCACGGGCAGACAACATGCAGGGTGAACACCAAGTGCGTGAAATGCGGAGGACCACACCGCTCAAACGAGTGCAGCAGACCGAGGGCCAAGCCAGCCACCTGCGCAAATTGCCAGGGAGAACACCCGGCGAATTACAAGGGATGCCCAAAGGCCCCTAACAACAGGACGACGAGAAAACCACCGATAAAGGAAACGAAGCCAGGAGTCAGCTACGCCCAAGCGACAGCCAAGAAGACGACGACGACAGCCCCGAAGAAACAAGAGATTCTCGACCAGGTGACAAGGCTATTAGCTCAGCTAATGGCCTAAAGTCATCTATAGAGAATCTCTAGAAGACCCGCCTACGAGAAGGCCCGACACATCCATAGAAAGATGAGTCGGGATTTCAAATAGGTCAACAAAAACAAGAGGATCCACTCTATAAGGTTGTCTTTAGTCGTAATAAGTCGGCTAAGGATTCGCCCCTTATAGAGGCAGCGAAAAAAAAGCACACACAACGGAAGACAACGAAAGAAGAGAAGACCGCCGACGATAAAACCACTGCGGTTACATGGCCGAAAAGAAGACAGCTCGACCCCAGCCAACAGCCATTTCGGCTAGGGACGAGCTGTACGCGAAAAACGCGAACGACGACGATGAGGACCCATCGGATGAGATGGGGGGTGGATGGAAGGTTCTCCCCGGGATGCATCGCTCTTTGAGGGGTGCATCCTGGGAGGGACGGGCTCATATCGCGCGTGTGTGTACAGGATCCCCTGTTCAAAAACTGGTTAACGGCAGATAAGAAAAATAAAACAAAATGCAGGTAAAAATATAGAGTTGCTTAATTCAAAATCTTAAAAGTACCTAACTGCATACAGTCAAGTCATTAGTTTCTTTTTATTATGTTTATTGCAGATGCAAACTTTGTGG
The DNA here is from genome assembly GCA_947563755.1 of Lochmaea crataegi. Classification (NCBI taxonomy): domain Eukaryota; kingdom Metazoa; phylum Arthropoda; class Insecta; order Coleoptera; family Chrysomelidae; genus Lochmaea; species Lochmaea crataegi. The sequence goes on from OX387436.1 coordinate 31,369,724, forward strand.
GATCGAATTGATCTGTGGAAAAAGCGAATTACAAAAGCATTTCACACGACAAAAGCATATCAAAAATATGAATGCACTTAATATTTCAAAGCCAATAGCAAGTTATTTCGCGGACAAGACTGAGCAAAAGCACATTGAAAATGTAAAGAAGGCTGAAATTAAACTCGCAGTATTTTTCGCAGAGCATAATGTTGCCACAATGGCCGTGGATCATCTGGTACCTCTATTAAAGACCATCTTCACTGATTCTAAAGTTTGTAGCGATATTACGCTAGGGCGGACAAAATGTGGGCAAATCATCAATAACGTCATTGGTGCCCATGAAACTAACACCTTGGTAGAACATCTGAAAAGTAATTTTTTTTCGATACTTATCGATGAAAGCACCGATATCTCAGAAAAAAAGAGCATGTGTCTATTGGTTAGATACTGCGATTCAAGATTGAAGAAGGTGAAAACCAATCTACCCCAACTGATTTCTTTAGATGCAACTGACTGCAGCGCACCAAAAATTTACAATTCATTCAATAATTGTTTAAATAAATATAATATTCCATTAGAAAATATTATTGGTAAGATTATATATAATTATATATCATAAATATTGTTAAAAATGTATGTTATGCTTTCATAGGAGCTGCATCTGATGGCGCCAGCGTTATGGTTGGGGAACACAATTCATTTTTCTCGCATCTAAAACAAGATGTGCCTCATGCCATATTGATGAGGTGTATCTGCCATTCAGCAGCCTGGGTCGCCAGCAAGGCTTGTGAAGAATTGCCCAGAGGACCAGAAGATCTAGTGAAAAACATTGCTAGTTACATATCAGGAAGTGCAAAACGATGCGCCACTTTGGTCGAACTGCAAGAATATTTTAATCAAAGCACGCAGAAAATTTTAAAATTGGCAACTACTCGTTGGTGAAGTAGACATGATTGTGTAGTGAGAATTTTAAATAATTGGGATGTATTAGAACATTTTTTTTATTGGCCATAAACGAAGACAAATTAAAAAGTGCTGAAACTATTCACAATGACATGCAACTGGTACTATACTAATTCATAAGTTACGCGAACACTGTCATAATTTATTTAAACAATTATGCAGCAATTATTTGAAACCAGAATTGTGCACTAGTGAAAGGATCTTTAACATAAACCTCCGAAACCCTGAAAACTTTTTGCAATTACATAAAATCAAACTGGGCGGCGAGTGTGAAATATTTTTAAAAACATTGCCAGTGGACGGGCAAGAGGAATTTCGAAAAAAATGTCTGTCTTTTTATATAACAGCTGCTATTGAAATTTCGAATCGACTTCCTCTTAAAAACCCCATTTTCAAATCTATGGAATTTTTAGACCCACTGGTGGCATTTTCACCAATTAAAAATTCGGAAACCGAAATAGCCAGCTTAGCTGCGATTTTTTCCCAATTTCTAGACGTTACAAACTTAACACTAGAATGGCATAAATTACCATTGTCCGTCAACGAAATAGAAATCGAAAATTTCCAGAAAATAGCCATAGACCAAATGTGGATGGAAATTGGAGAAACCAAGAATTTTAATGATGAAAGTCTTTTTCCCAATTTAGGAAAACTGGCTATCATAGTTTTAACGCTGCCGCATTCAAATGCCGAGGCTGAACGAATCTTTTCGATGGTCTCGGACATTAAAATCAAGAAAAGGAATAGAATAGGGGAAGAAACATAAAATGCAATGTGCGTTATTCGTAACTCCTTGCACCAAGATAAGCGAACATGCGTTGACTATCCCATATCAGACGAGTTATTACATAAACACACAAATACAGATATTTATTCGTTTAAAAAAAAGTAATCAACGATTTTTTTAGCAGCTGAAGGGTTTTTATTGTTTAGGCAAATTATTATTGTTTTTGTTTTTTATTTTGAATAAAATATTCTTTTTACTGGTTCACCATCTGTACTTGTTTCAATTAGAACTAAAAAAACGCCACACTTACGCACACGCACCTAGTTGTTGGTTTAAGCCCTAATTTAAACTTGGCGGGACATTGAAAGAAAATGTGGGATATTTTAAGCCTGCGTTTGGGACAATTTGTTAGAGTAAGGTGGCAATACTGTAACCAGCCAGTCGCTCTTGAACACGTGGAGACAGAAGAGGTTAGAGGTTGTGTAACATCCTTATTGTTGAAGATATTAAGTCAAAGTAAGTACTATTAGAAAGTTTATTTTAGTACGTTCAAGGTAGTATAAAGATCATTATAATATCTAAGTGCATGTAAGAGTTATGAGTTAGCAAAATTCATACTTAGCAATGGGGCAACAAGTGCCATTTGTGGCACAACATGCCGCACTGCAAAAAGTGAAAAGTAAGTAGGTGATAACAATTTATTTTACCATAAATTATTGTACCAGGAATAGACATGCGTTCTTACAAGAGAAAAACTGACCGAGGAACTGTCTCAATTGATATAATGAAGAGGGCAGCTGACCTGGTTACAAATAAAAGTAAATCAATAAGGTCTGTGGCTAAGGATTATAATATTTGCAGGGTGACATTAAAAAGGTTCATCGATCGCCTAAACAATAATCCAGAGTCTGCCAAATATGGTTACTCTACTCCTCGACTAGTTTTTACACCTCAGCAAGAGCTAAAATTGGAAGAGTATTTGCTTAAAGTATCTCAAATCTTCTATGGTCTGGGGCCCAAAGACGTGAGGCGTCTCGCTTATGATTGCGCTGTTAAATATAACATAAAGTTTCCAAACGTGTGGCACGAAAGTAAACTGACAGGAAAAGATTGGCTCAATGGTTTTCTAAAAAGAAATAACCGTCTTTCCATCAGAAGACCAGAAGCTACAAGTCTAGGACGAGCTACGTCGTTTAATAAGACAAATGTCGATGCTTTCTATGAAAAGTTAGATGATGTTTTGAGAAGATTTAACTTTACTGCTTCAAACTTATGGAATGCTGACGGAACTGGCGTTTCAACAGTTAACAAACCGTCGAAAATAGTTGCAGCAAAGGGTAAAAGAAATGTAGGTTCAGTGACTTCTGTGGAACGAGGAACCAACGTTACATTACTTACAGCCATATCAGCAGCGGGAATATCGATTCCGCCATTATTTCTTTTTCCGAGGAAACGCTATCAAGATTATTTTGTGCGAGACGGACCACCAGATTGTATTGGTATGGGAAATAGCAGTGGTTGGATGACTGATATTGAGTTTTTTGGATTTATGCAACACTTCATTAAACATGTTAAGCCTTCCCAAGAAAATCCAGTTTTATTATTAGTCGACAATCACTCAACACATTTAAATATAGACACTTTAGATTTGGCTAAAGCGAATGGGGTTGTAATGTTATCGTTCCCTCCCCATTGTTCGCATAAGCTGCAACCACTAGACGTTTCTGTCTACGGATCGTTCAAAAAATATCTAGCTGGAGCTCAAGATGCGTGGATGCGAAATAATGCAGGCAAAACAATTACAATTTATAACATACCGTCAATTGTGCGCACTTCTTTGCCTCTTGCATTATCTCCTCTCAATATCACTAAAGGATTTGAGAAAACAGGGATTTTTCCATTCAATAAAAATGCATTTACTGACAGCGACTTTGCGCCATCTTATGTCAGTGACCGTCCAGCTCCAGATGCTCCAACACAACTTAACCTCAGACCAACTTCAATTCAAACTGACGAAATAAGAAATTCTGATACACAAACCGATGTAGAAACAGTTACACCTGGATTCAGCCGATAAATCACCGTTTCCGAAGTAGATTATGTGGCTCCTCCGTCTGATTCCAGTCCAACGGTGACGTCTCCAGCGCAACCTAAAACTGAAACAAGTTCTGCAAAACCACAGGCTCTACTTGACATTTGTAATAAGGAAAACGTCACAATACCAACCCAAAAATTTTACTCATCAAAAGAACCGGTGCCATCTACCTCAGCTCATTTTTCTCCAGAAGCGGTCAGACCACTACCTGAGGCTGGACCTCGGAACGTTACAAACAGAAGAAGGCGTAAAACAGCAATCCTAACCGATACGCCTGAAAAAGAAGCTTTGGCATTGGAGCAAAGAGAACCAAAACTTAAAAATTCTACAAAGAGAACATCTAAATCCAAAAAAGATTCAGTTAAAAAGAAAGTTCTGCAAGACTCACCGGAAATTGAAGTTCCTCCAAAAAGAGGTAAAACTCTAATTAAACACAAAGATAAACATCAAAAGACTGCATTAGAAAGCAGTTCTGGTTCAGATGATGAAGATTGTTATTGTTTGATATGCTGTGAACATTTTTCCGAGAGTCGGCCAGGTGAAAAATGGATCAGATGCCAAGATTGTAAGAAATGGGCTCATCAAAATTGTGCACCATCTAGTTTGAAATCCGGCTTTTATATATGTTTAAATTGTGACACAGACAGTGAATAATTTTGACTTTCTTTGCATATCTTAATGTTTTAAGTTAACAATCTACTGTAACTAATCACTTAATGGAAAACTTTTTAAATTTCTTTTTATCACTTTATGTTTTTAATTTCATTTGTTTAGTACATATATTTATAAATTGTGTGTATTTACTTTTTCAACAAAAAACACATCGACTTAATACTGCTGCAAAATGTTGGCACTTTCAACCCCAACCCCCGGCACATTTTACCCCGTTAGTAGGGTTTAAAGTACCATTTGATTTTGACCACAAAAAAATCACTTTCATAGAAATGTGCAAAGCTATTGATATTTTTTGTTTTGTTTTATAGGACAAAGATGTGTCTTTGCATTGGGAGGGGCATTGGTAGGGGTATGGATATCACCGAAAAAATAGTAGTGTTGTTAAAATTCATAAACTCTAAAATGGCACTTTTAGCCCCACCCTACCCTACGTAACACAAACAAAATATTGTGATTTCGTTATTTGGTACAAAGAAGGCCTACTTATTGATAGAATTTATTTCGATGGCCAATTTTGTGAAGTCAATTTAAAAAAAGCATTGATATTGCATCAATACATCATAAAACCAGAACATTTAAGTAAATATTTTACTCTTAAGCAAGGTGTAGGAAATGTAACAATATGGTGTATTTGTAGAAAACCTGATGATGGAAGACCAATGATCACATGTGATAATAGTGAATGTAATGTAGAATGGTTTCATTTTGATTGTATGGAACTTATTGAGGTCAAGATAGTCCACAATGTGCAGTTTAAGTTTTTAATTTAAATAAAACTTACTGGGGTTCCAAATAGTGCTTGGATTTATTTGCAATGTATCATTTAATTTATTAAAAGATGAAAGTTAAATATCATAGTCTTATTTCTGCACTGGGAAAGAAAACGAGTTAAAAGAATGTTTCTTCGATACTACAAGCACAGTTGAAAGTGCAGAAAATTGTTGATTTATACCTTAGTATATTATTTTGGCTAAGAATATAATTTTTTTATGTCAAACGTGATAACTCGGCTTTACTAATGAAACATTTTTACTATTATTCTATTCCTAGACAGACTATACCTGTTTTCTAATTTTTTTATATCGACTGGAATAAATCAACTGTAATAGTATGTAAATATTTTAAAAGTACAATAATTATAATAAATTTTTATCTTAAGTTAAACTTTGAAATTTTTTAATGTACTTTCGAATGCACAGTGCTTAACTCTTCTTGATAAGTCTCTAATAAATTACATGTTTAGTTTTGAAGTCAAATGAAGAAGTAAAAATAAAACACAGGAATTAAGTTAATTTTTTAAAAATGAATTAATACAGTTTCCTGTAAAATTGTCGAATTTAGTAAAGCGTTTTACCAATAGATATCGAAGAATAAAAATATATTATTCCAACGCTTACAACAATGTTTTGAAAAATAATTTTTCAAAAACAGTGACCGTTCAACATCTTCTTCGTTGAATGGTCACTGTTTGATTTTGATTTTTAAATAATGTATTAAATTGATTAATCCCCATTATTGAGACAACTTCAAATGAAACATTAACTTTAGTTCATCAACTGTACTAATATTGTGTGGTTTTTTGAATTTTTTTATTTCAAACACATTTTCCTTATATGCCCTTTTGTGATTTTTATCGCCACACCTATAACATCTGATGAAAAATTCTTTTTACCTTTAAATTTATTCTGTGAATGTATGTTGTTAATTGAAGAAGCACCTACCGTACTCTGTGTAGATTGAATTTTCGCAGCATCGACACTTCCATACTCCTGACTTCATCGATAGCTAACTGCATGGTAAGACTTGGAGTTTCTATCAGTCTGCTTTGTATCGTCTGATTACGTATGCCAAGAACGAATTGATTACGAATGGCTTTGTCTAAATGACTACCAAAATTGCAAGTTTTTGTAAGGCAGAAATAAATTCTTGAACAGACTCACCTTCATTTTTGAGTTCTCTGTTGAAACTTGAAGTTTTCCATAATTTCTAAAGGTTCTGGATTGAAATACCTTTTTAGTAGCTCTACAATTTCTTCAAAACTTTTTGTACTTGGGTCATTTGGCTCCAATTGATCACACAGTATATCATAAGCTTCATGTCCCATATAATGTAGGGCATAGACCGAATGCGCCGATTGATGATTATTTTAATAATCTCATAGTCCTTTTGCGCCGGAGCAATCTCAGGTAACCATAATCCCAGGGTCGACTTGCGCCAATTGCCTCTACAGGGGGCCGTAATGGTATGATACATATTTTACAAATTCAAATCTTTGGATATGTCCTGCTTTATATAATTCGACTTTTTCTGATAAAAATTGCAATCTTTGTTTATATTTTTGGTTAGTTATTTTTGTAGGTATACACACACTGTTTATTTTTATATAAATATAACCTAACCTAAACCTAACCTAACCATTTTCATCGGTGTAGAGCTTAGCTGTACAATTTTTATTCGCACATCTCCACCTTAACCCCTGCTTTGTTAAACCACAGGAACGAAATTTAAAATTCTCAAATATAATTATTTTCAAGAATCTAACTATTTAATCCTTTAATTCGGATGACACCCCGCTGTGGATCATCAGACCGATAGCCGGCGCAAGTGGACGGTCGGATTAATGACCCTTTCGGGGCATCTAGTTTAGTACAGGTAAAATCGGCGCTTTCGGTATATACCCATGGACGCACACGAATAGCGCCAAAGTAATCCTCAGGTAGAATTGCAGTTATGGAAGGTCTTAATCTCTTGCCTGAATTGCGCCGGTTATAGGGATTATCGTTTTATTAGGAATTAACAAATCTTATTTAAAAGTAAACATTTCTGAAAATATTATGATAACTCCTAATTGTCTTCTAACAGGAGGAAGGGTAGCAAATTATATCAATTTTATTTTTAGTTTTACGTTTGCGTTTGAGTAAGGTGGTAAAGTTTAAAATCAATTAAGTATAAAAATGGACCAAACCAAACCAAACCAAACCAAACCAAATTCAAAATTTAGGACTGACTAGTGAATATAAAAATGGCAATATTTTGGAGCAGTTCGGACTAGGATTAAACCAAGTAAGCAGGTAAAAAAAAATGGCGCAGTTCGGGTGAGGGATTATATCCTCAAGATAAATTTGGCGCAGTTCAGGTGCACCCATACCCATAATGTAGTAGATATTGGGATCGCATGGTGGCTGGTACTTTAAAAACTGCAAAAGCTTCTTCTAATCTCTTTACCCATCTCAGCCAGGTAAATTTTCGGGCATAGAATTGTTCAATAGTAAAACTAGTTTGAATCACCACTGTCTCCATCGGTAGAATTTGTACTTGTAACTCGTAATGGACAATAAAATATAAATGTAGATGTAGCACTAGATACAGCACAAGATGTAGCTTTGGATATGCCACTTGCTCGACCTTTTCGTCGTAATGTAAAATGCAGGTAAACCACAGATATATAAAAAACACAAACATACAAAATGTGTATGTGCCAACATTAATTCTTACCTTACTACGAATGGACTGCCTAAGTCTGACGTCACTAGAGGCGTGGTCATGAAAACCTTTCCAAACAAACCGAGTGCGCGTGTAAATTGCCATAAGAGATTTTTAATTTTCCGTTTGCTGTTAATAGTTATAAATAAGAGTGATCGTTATTAGAAATAAGTAAAAAGTGATCAGTTAAAGACTTTTTACAAGAAAATCGGCAAGGTAAGGTTTGCAAAGCATTTTTAAACCAGTGTAAACACAATTGGGGTTATGTTGTCGTTTTGTTGATGCTTAATTTATTTGTTTATTTTTATATATTTCATTGTAGATATGGCTTCAAAGCATGTGTTGAAACTTTCTAGCATCAATGAATTCCTAGATGATAATAAAATAATTAAAAGGGGTGAAAATGCTTTAGAGTCAAACCATGTAAAGACAATGCTATTTAATGCTGAGTTAATGGTAATCAGAGGCGAAGTCCATGCCAGTATGAAGGATAAATTATACCACGTTGAGGTAAATTATCATATACCTAAACTTTAAATCTCATCTCATCATGTTTTCAAACTTATTATTTATTGAGGATTGCCCTAAACAGATCAAGTGATATCCAAAGCTCAACATGTGCTTGTCCAAGAGGTATAAAATGTCACCATATTGCGACGTTAGCACTGTTTGGGCTTTATAACATATCAGTAACTGATGCTGAATGTTCTTGGAATGCACCAAAATCATCCAATGCGGAAGTAAAAACAGCTGACGAAATGTATCCCCTCAAAACCATTTGCAGCTGTCCGTGAGACCTCAAGTGACACAGCCAACAATAAATTAAGAAGTCAACTTAATACTTTTGGCAATACGGTTGGATTCACATGGCTTTTGAAGGAGGAAAGCAATGAGGAAACTTCGAAAGATTTGAATATTCCAAATATTGATGATATAATTTCATCCCAGGACTTTCTTCAATCTTCAAATAAAATAGATTACCGTAAAGGAAAATGTGCGCTGGATGACGACCAAATTAAAATAATTGCAGCTGCTACAACTGGACAAGTTTCGAATGACCTATGGTATGTAGTAAGGAAATCACGAATAACAGCAAGCAATTTTGGAGCAGTGATATCAGCTTGTCATAGTGGCAGATATCCTGATAGCCTTTTTAAAAGCCTCATGGGTAAGTTTTTTATATAGATGTATGAACTTTAATGGCAATATTGTGATTGGTACCTACTGTTTGCTGTCCTGACAGTAAATTCAATTGCTATGTTTTATTTTAGGTGCTTACAATTTGGATGGAATCAAGTCTATTCAATGGGAAAGAATACATGAAAAAGATGGGATAGACTTCCTTAAAATCAATTTGGGGCTGGATAATTAGCAAACTGGGATTTGGTTGAATAATTCTGGTTCTTTAGGAACTAGCCCTGATGGGCTAGTTGGAGAAGATGCCATTATCGAGATAAAGTGCCCCTATACAATGAGGAGTGACTACTTGTCAGAAAAATTGAAAAACAATGACAAATATATTATATTTCATAATAGTAATGGTGAAACTTTATTAATACAGACCACAAGTACTACCACCAAATTCAAGAGAATCTGCATATTTTGAAAAGATCAAAATGTTATCTGTGCGTGTGGACTTTAAAAGAGGCAATAATAGTGCTAGTGGAGTTTGACCCTTCATGGGCAAATTATATTCCAGTGCTGGAGAACTTTTTCTCCAGTCAATATATACCAAAGTTATTGGAACATTAACTCAGTAATGTTTATGTGTACAGGGTTATTCATTATAAATGTCCCAGCACTTAGCATGGTTATTATTGCATGAACAAAAAAATTTTTGAAATAAAAGTTGTGTAGTTATTAACTAATTTTATTATAACTTCAACAAAATTACAGTGGCGTGCGTAGTTTAGGGGACACAAAAAGTTATTCGTTTTTTTAAATGAGACACCTTGCATATTATCGAATTTTTGAAAAGATGTTTTTCTCCTGATTTCAAAAATATACCATATCATACCCCTGTCTCACATCCTTCTTAAGATATTAAAGGATAAATATAGTAAATTAAACGAGTTACTATAAATATTGAAAATTGAAATTTTTTTGTTTATGCAATAACAATTATGGTAAGGGCTGGGACATTTATAATGAATAGCCCTGTACCTATATACATTTTTGATATTGTTAGCTGTTAAATTAGATATACATTTTCATTTTTATATTTGTTTTAATATCATTGATTTCCTACTTACTGCTCTTTTAATATATAAAAAACTGAAAAATTGCATATTTTCACCACTTAAAACTGTACTGCTAAACTATGTATATAAATATCTTTGTTATTTTGACTGTCCAACTTAAAATAAATATAATTAGTGTTGTATTTGTCCATATTTAAATCAGTGCTTCTTGTTTGCTGTGTATTCTTAAGAATCAGTCCTACAAACAAGTAACTATGTTTTGGCGTATTTATCATTTCAATCATACCTTTTGCGTGTGTTTGGTATTGCCTATTAGTAGATATAGTAAAAATTAAGTGAAAACAGGGCTTCTAGTATATAGTATCATTTTTGGTCGTAAAACCAGTTGGTAGTAGATATTCGTACCTAGCAGAGAGAACATTGTTTAAAATCCGTAAAAAGGTAGTTAGCGCTAAACCGGTTAACATTTTATTTTATTGTGATTAATTATAGTGAAAGGTGAAATTAATTACCTTTTTGCCCTCCTCTATCTTACCCTATAACTATTTCACCGAAGATTAAAGAAAATACAAACCTGCCGGTGCATAAGGTAAGATTGAATATATCATACAGTCCGCTATTAGTAATAATTAGTGGAAAGCGATTTCCCTTTAATTTTCAAGGATCGTCTCCATTGACGCGATTTCTTTCAAATTTGGGATTTGACAACCAATATTTTTGTTGTCTTTTCCGGGGGTTCCATAAATAAAAAGGGTTATCAACAGAACTACCATTTATTACACTTATCCAATTTCTGGGCATCAATTGCCAAAATACAATACGTAATTTTTATTACATCGGCTTGCACGCCGCGGCCATCATTTTTTACTTGTCAAAATCATTAGTTTCCACGTTTTCCGTCGAGATTTTTAGAGGAAGCGCATCGATCGCGGCTCATGCACGGTCGAGAAACATCAAGTCACCGCTGACGGAAATAAAATAAAACTAAACGCGAATGTTCGAAATGCGAACATACAAAATAAAATTAAGCACGAATGTTCGAAATGCGAACATATAAAATAAAATTAACTACGAATGTTCGAAATCCGAACATATTCCCCGGCCTTGAGCGAACCGGCTCTAAACTAAACTAAGCCAAATTGTAATTATAATGTTTGGGGCAAAAGAAACAATTTTGAAATAGGACGTATATATTCACCACGGAGAGTTTTAATTTTAACGGCTCGGACTTTACCATCCGCACCAGGCAGAATTTCCACAATTCTGGCTCTAGGCCATTGCAGAGGAAGTACACCATCCTCTTTGAGCAAAACAAGATCATTTACTTCTAAATTTTTCCGAGGGTGCAACCACTTAGGTCGATTTTGCAGGGTATTCAAGTATTCCACAGACCATCTTTTCCAGAAAGTCTGTTGAATACGGGAGCATTTTTGATATAAGCTTAATCGATTTTCAGGGATATGGGCAAAACTGGGTTCCGGGTAGGAAGTGAGGCTGGTCCCAATTAAAAAGTGGCCAGGAGTTAAACATTCCAGGTCGGAGGGGTCATTTGAGATGGGACACAGTGGACGCGAATTCAGAATCGCCTCGATTTGGGTCAAAACCGTGGTCAATTCCTCAAAAGTCAGATTCGAATTTCCAATTTGGCGTTTGAGATGACTTTTAGCCACCTTTATTTGGGATTCCCAAACGCCTCCTCTATGAGGGCTGAGAGGGGGTATGAATTTCCAATCAATGGAATTTTCCGATGCGAATGTTTTTATTACATCTGACACATCAGAACCTTTAAAGTACAAGTAAAGTTCTCGAAGTTCATTACGTGAACCCGAAAAATTTGTAGCGTTGTCGCTAAAAATAACGGATGGATTACCTCTTCGAGATATGAACCGTCTTAACGTCATTAGAAAAGCTTCGGTTGAGAGTGAGGAAACTAACTCTAAGTGTATGGCCTTGGTAGCCATGCAAACGAATAGCGCAATATAGCATTTTGAGAGGGGGGCCTTCCTTAGCTTGGAAGTCTTAACCATTATGGGGCCGCCGAAATCCACTCCCACCTTTTGGAAAGGGCGAGATATGGAGACTCGGTCTTTCGGCAGATCAGCCATTATTTGTTGAGATGGCTGCAGTTGGAAACGGAAACAATTGTTGCAGTTTCGAATTATTCTTTTTATCTCACGAAGAGCGTTAAGGGGCCAGTATTGTAACCTAATGTTAGCCAACACTGTTTGAGAGCCAGCATGACCAAGGCGGTTATGCTCGTGTGCGAGAATCATGGACACTACAAGATCCTTGGGAGGGAGAAGAATCGGATGTTTTTGACACTCGGGAACGTCGGAATTTGTCAACCTTCCACCGACGCACAAGAATCCATCTTGATTTAGAAAAGGTTTGAAAGAGGTGATATTTTTGTTTGAAAGGGGTTTTCCTGCTTTCAACTCAGATATCTCATTGAAGAACTTTGTGGACTGTATATTTTTAATGATCAGGGTTTTTGCTAAATGTTTTTCATTCGCATTCAAAGGTCCGACTAGTTTGTCGTGGGGGGATTTAGAATTGTGAAACCACCTGAGACAATATGCCACAGTATTGAGCAGGCGAGAAAATTTCGAAAATTTTGAAAAAAGTTCTTCCCAAAAGATTACCGTCGGATCCAGGGCTGGGCATGTAACCTTGAGGTTCGTCCTTTTTTGTTCAGGTAGATCAACCATATCAAATTTTTTATGACGGTTTGAGAGTTCTAGCGAAGAATCCAGCAAAAGCGATGGACCGTGCCACCATAGTTTGGAGGATATAATATCCTTGGCCAATAGACCACGAGACAAAGGATCAGCGGCATTGTCTGTTGATGGAATATGACGCCATTTCCAATTTTTTGTGAGCTCCTGTATTTGGAAAACTCTGTTGGCCACAAACACTGACCAACGAGAAGGGTGAGAGTTGACCCAACATAGAGAGATCTGTGAATCTGACCACAGATTAACTGAAGAAAACACAATACCTTCGAAGACGTCGACAATTTTTTGAGTTAGCCTTGATAACAAGAGCATAGCTTGCAGTTCAAGACGAGGTATAGTGAGGTTGGGACGCAAAGGCGCGATTCGAGATTTAGAGGCAATTAAATTACAAGTGACGGTATTGTCATAATAAACAGTTCGAAAATAAACACAGGCAGCGTATGCCTTGCAGCTGCTATCGGCAAATCCATGAAGCTCAACATGTGAGATTCTCTTTTTGAGAAAAATGTGTCGAGGTATCTTCAAATTATTTAGGGTTGGGATGTTTACAATAAACGAATGCCAATCATGAGCGAGAGATGGGGGTAAAGGATCATCCCAATTCAAATTTGCCTTCCAAAGGGACTGCATAAAAATTTTTCCAATTAATATGACTGGGCCAATTAATCCTAGTGGGTCAAACATTTGGGATATGATCGAGAGAGCTTTTCGTTTCGTGATGGGTTCGCAATGAGTTGATTTTGGTAGAGAAATTGTAAACACATCTTGACAAGGTTGCCATGAAAGGCCCAAAACCTTGTTGGAAACATTTTCAAGTTGCACATCGTAAGAGATAGATCGAGAAGATTCAGAGATTAGTTCTAAAAATTCGGGGGAGTTCGAGCACCATTTGTGCAATCGAAAACCAGAGCTATTTAAGAGAGCATTGAGTTCCTCGTGAGATGATTTAAGTATTGCAATGTCATTAGAGCCATAGAGAATGTCGTCGACATAAGTTTGAGTAAGGATAGCTTGAGATGCGAGAGGAAATTTTTTTCCATTAACCAACACAACTTCTTTCAGCGTGCGCGTGCTGAGAAAGCTGGCGGGCTTTGTCCCATATGTCACAGTCGTCAATTCAATGGACTGTATGGGATCAGAGGGTTGATTCCTCCAAAGAATATTTTGCAAATATGTTTGACTGGGGTTAACCTTCACCTGCCGATACATTTTTTCGATATCTGCAGTGAACACGAAAGAGAACTGACGAAAACGACAAATGATATCGAACAAATCTGGCTGCACTTGATAACCTTTCAGGGTTATATCATTAAGAGAATAGCCGCTAGAACTCTTACAACTAGCATCAAAAACTACGCGGAGAGGAGTACTCGAATTCGTTTCCTTTACGATACAATGATGAGGCAGAAAATATTTATTATGATTGAGAGCATTATGAAAAGAGAGAGGCACGTAGCGCGCATGATTCAGAGCTACATATTCATTAATAAATTTTCGGTAATGAGAAAAAAGAATGGGTTCTTTCTGGAACCTTTTTTCAAGATTTAAAAATCGTTTTTTCGCTATTTGAAAGGAGTCACCAAGTTTTGTGACAGCATTAGGAGAGATTAGTGGTAAGTTAACTTGAAAAGATCCATCTTGCAAAATTTTTACATTTTGTTTGAAGTCCTGTTCAGCAAGATCTTCTTCAGGGGTTGATGATTTATGCGGGGGTAACTCTTCTAATTCCCAAAATTTGTTGAGCAAATCATCAAGAGAGGGAGAATCGAATGAAGTTTCAAGCGCATTGACCAAAAACGAAACACTTTTAGAACCAGAGGATTGTGGAACATTGCCTGCGATCACCCATCCTAACATAGTATTTTGTAGTACCGGTCGATGTTTTCCAAATCTTATGAGACCATCAGAAAGTAGATCATAATATATATCTGAGCCTAACAACAAATCTATTTGAGATGGCTTAAAGAATTGGGGATCTGCTAATTCGAGAGGATAAGGGATGGAAATTGATTCTGGAGCAATTGGACATTGAGGCAAATTACAACTGATATTTTGTAATACCACACAAGTTAAATCAAAGGACACATTTTCAAGGACATTAGAGAATATTTTAAATTGAGCCATAGTATTTGAGACCAAAGAATTTTGCGTAATTCCAGAAATTTGCAATCTTCTATTATAAACTTTAGCATCTATTTTGTTCAAAAGATGCTCAGAAATAAACGAGTTTTGAGAACCATTGTCAAGGATACATCTTGCTTGAATGGGAGTGCCATTTTTGGAATAAACCGTGACCAGGGCAGTTGCTAATAAAACATCCTTGTTTTTTCGAGACAAAGTTGACATGCTATATGATGTGGCAGTGTATGATGAGCTACGCGAATTCTCAGGCAATTCATTCTCCTGTGTACAAGAATTGGTGCGAGGGCTTAAAGGCCTTCGTGTTGCGGATCCTTGATCAGAATTTTGCCTGGAAATGCTCGCGTGCGAATTTCGTCGAGATTGCCAGCTTGCTATTGCACTATTAGCGCAATGCGGTTGAGAAGTAGCCAAATCATCTAAATTGTTTTGCCGAGCATTGGCCGAAGTGCTTGAGTCGTTTTGCCGAGAATTGGCTGAACCATACGAGTTATTTTGCCAAGAATTGGTCTGAGGTGGCTTCTTTAAGCACAATGAAGAATGATGGGGTTTAGAACAAGTGAAGCAACGTTTAGATGGGCAATTGGTAGTCCTATGCCGAGTACCAAAGCAGTTTGTACACAAATTATTTGAATGCACAAATTCCAATTTCTGATTATGAGGTATGTCCAGAAATTTGTTGCACCTATAAATTTTGTGCGATTTATCATTACAAAAAATACATTTTAATGGCAGAGTATGAGAATTAGTTTCAAAGTTATTTGAATAATAAGAAACAAAATTTTTCAACTGAGTCTTTTCCTTTTTCATAGTTTGAGGTAAAATTGAAAAAAGTACCTTGCATCTTTCTTCAACAATACGAAAAAATTCATCGATCGTGGGTAATACGGACTTGTCCCTTTGACACTCATATTCCCGTTTTGTGGCGAAATCTAATTTTCTTACGAGAGTATTTATCATCATTAAATGTTCAGTGTCAATATTTAAATTATTTAACGATTTTATGTGCTGTTTCATATGAGTAATAAATTCACGTAAACATTGAGCATTGCCTTTCGATAGGTTTGGGTAATCAATAATTGAGTTAAAATGCGAATTAATAATTGCGAGATTGTCATTATATCTTTCAAACAAAATATCTATTGCGACACGAAAATTATCATTTATAAGTTCCAATGCGTTAATTAAATCTAGGGGTTCATTTTTTAATGAAGCTTTCAAATATACCAGTTTTTCGACATTGGAAAGAGCGGAGTTATTCGCAACGAGCGATGTGAACAGTTCGAAAAATGATGACCATTTCGTGATATCGCCGTTAAATTCAGGTATTTTCAATTGAGGTAATTTTGCAATATGAGTCGAGGAGTTATTATTAATAATAACTTGAGAATTGTCATTTTTTGTGCGAGTGGTACATTCGGAAAGGGTTTGAATCCTTCTCTGCATCTTAGAAAGATAGTCCAAATACCTTTCTGCCGTACTATCAAACTCATTAGCGCTAGGAAGCTCACTAGCATCATCGCACTCGAGGTCAATTATGTCATTTTCAATTTTTTCTAAATTAACAAAGGCGTCCGTTAAGGCCTTTTCGCGAGTTTGAATTTGAAAAACATCATTTGTAGTATCGAGATTACGATCCAACCAAGTGATTAATCGAGTAAATGCCGATCGAGCGTGCTTCCTAGACTTTTTAAGAATATCCATGTCAGTCAATTACTATATTTAAAATTTCAGTGAACGAAAATGCAATGAATGAGTTAGGAAGAATATGTAAATGAACAAAGATGAATATTCTTGGCTTTAAAAAAATACATATACGAGAAAATTCACAAACATTTGCATAAATAACTAGTATTCAGTTCGTCATTTTTCAAACACAAATAAAACGTTTATAAAATAAAAGCAGCAATTTAAATGCTTTTTCAACTTCAAAAATGTTCTTTGAATTGAGTGAGAGAGTTCTTACGTTGTCGAACACAATAATGTTCAAATTCTCATTAGAAAACATGCATAGTTTACCTTACAGGCTAGTGGAACTTCCAAGGATGCAATGGGTACAAAAAAAATATCCAGGAGAGAATATGGCGATTTTCCTACACAATATCAGCAATATCCGGCTCGAAGAAGGACCATTATGGAAAGCGATTTCCCTTTAATTTTCAAGGATCGTCTCCATTGACGCGATTTCTTTCAAATTTGGGATTTGACAACCAATATTTTTGTTGTCTTTTCCGGGGGTTCCATAAATAAAAAGGGTTATCAACAGAACTACCATTTATTACACTTATCCAATTTCTGGGCATCAATTGCCAAAATACAATACGTAATTTTTATTACATCGGCTTGCACGCCGCGGCCATCATTTTTTACTTGTCAAAATCATTAGTTTCCACGTTTTCCGTCGAGATTTTTAGAGGAAGCGCATCGATCGCGGCTCATGCACGGTCGAGAAACATCAAGTCACCGCTGACGGAAATAAAATAAAACTAAACGCGAATGTTCGAAATGCGAACATACAAAATAAAATTAAGCACGAATGTTCGAAATGCGAACATATAAAATAAAATTAACTACGAATGTTCGAAATCCGAACAATTAGAGATTATTCTTTTTTGCCATATCAAACTATGTTTACCTCTTTAGGATTTTTTGCTTATACATTTATGTAAAAATGTTATGTGTTATGTTCTACTGATGAAATGAATAAATTGGAAAATAAATTTTTTCTTGCCCGTGCGGGCATAAAGAGAAATAATTCTAACTTTGACACATATATGTGATTTTATGACATTTACGTTTGTCAACATTCACCTAGCAACGATAGTGTCTACTATGATAAAATGGCAATGTTATTAATTGGAACCGGATTTCTTGAAATACTGATTTGTATTGAGATTGGATTGCAATAACGAACTAGTATGACATAAAAGTTTGTATGTACCGCGGGCATAAACAGATGTGTATACCCTCGGTCGACTCACAAACCATCGGGCCTGAGGCCCTCGGGTTCATAAGACGTCGCCCTCAGGGCATAAACATCTATTCATACCCTTGGTACATAAATAACTATTATTAAAAACAAACTTACACAGAAAAACATACATTTGTCAGGCAAAGAAAATGTCATTTTAAAGTAACATTAAACAATTTTAGGAATAGTATTCTTCAACTTCTTTTATTAACGGGTAATGAAAGTTTGTAAGAGCAGCACATAACTGAAAAATTATTGAGATTTGGGAGATATAATATGGAGGCACTTGATGTAAAATCTTGAAACATTTGATTCTTCGTATTGCTCTTTCGACATGTATTCTTGCTTTTGCTATTCTTTGTGTTTCGTATACTTGGAATTCAGTGAACTGAGGTGTCCTAAGGAATGGAGGTATGTTCAACGATACACCGGCAGGTAATAAATATTTAATCAAAAATCCCCTATCTGCTAAAATTAAGTCACCAGGAACCATTTGCTTTAAAATTTCACAATGTGTGATTATTAGATAAACTCTGTACCAATCGAAAGTATGAAGCCCATAGAATATGCAAACGTTAGGTTGCCTATTTTTTCCGGTCACAACTATCGGGTAGCCAGGTATAAACAGGTAAATCTATACTAGCATTTTGCAACGGTCTGCTTATTGAATTGAACTTAAATAAAATTAAAGATTATTTAATTATGAACACGGTGGTATAGCGAAAAATCAGTCCCTAATTCCGGTTGTCGAATTTTAAAAAGTGAAATATCGCTGCGAGTGAATGTGTGAGACTGAGAGGTCCCAACCTTCCCATGCGATAGAAGAGGACACAGCATAGCAGCTGTTTAAGGTCCGCCCATTTAAAGAAAGAGAGTGCGCATGCTATTTGTGCTTGAAAATGAAAAGGATAGCGATAGACGCGTATATGCTGTGCCTGCATCATTTTGGAGTAGATTGTTGCTATAGATACAAGTGAAAAAACGTGATAGTATTTATTTTTGGAAAACATGGCCAAAAAGTGTTTTTTGTGCGATTCGGATGACGAAATAATTGATTTTAATGGTGAAACTTTTAAAAACTGTAGATTAAAGTTAGCTTTTCGTAAAAAAAAACTTTAAATACAACTTCGTTGAGCTATCCAGTGCGTCACTTCAATTTGTAGGTTATCATACCACGTGCTACAAAAAAGTGACCGTTTTGAATAAAAAATATAACGAAGAATTTCTTCAATTTAGTGCTGAATATACAGTAAGTATATAATAATTGAATCTTTAAAATTATCTAAGCTAATATATCTTCTATATTTTTGTCATGTTGAAATAATTGTTAGTAAAATTCACTTATGGTTTTGTTAATTTTCGACACACATAATTTTTTTGTAATTTACTTAAAAAAACGGTTATTTATAAATTAAACAAGAAAATGTTCTGATTTGCTTTTTTTTTGTAACAATTACATGAGAATGTTTTCAATCAACTATTCTTTTCAAGAAGTTTATAAAATTTATATATCAAACATTTTCATTTAATCGCAAAAATTGTTTTTTTTAGGAGCATACCAATGTATCTACAACTACTGAAGAAAAATCACAACAGTTGAACCCTAATGTCGATTCCTGTGCTACAGTTGCTGAGGATGAAACGAGTAATGTTGAGGACCTGTCTCAAACTTCTGGGGGCTTTGACAAGGTAATAAAATATATTTTTTAAACTTTTTTAAAAAAGTAATATGAAAATTGAAGTTGTATTTTCAATTATATTTGTTTTCATCCATTTTTACTCAAAGAATGATTTTAATTCTTTTAGGAGCAGTCAACATCAACAGCATCGACATCAAGCAAAATTATTTGTCTTTTTTGTGACCACAGCCAAAAGAGATGTGGTAAGAAGCTAGTTAATCTTACTTTCCCTGAAAGTGACAAAGTACCACTACAGATTGAAAATATGGCAGAAAATTTTGGCGATTCGGTGATTCTCTCCAAACTTCAACATCAAACTATCGCGTACCATCTGCCTTGTTACGCAGTGTATCAATCTAAATGGCCTTTCAATCCATATCAAATTTTATTAAGACAGAAATAAGTGATAACAACAAGGTTATGTACTTGGCTCAATTATTCTTAAGATACCAAGCTTTATTATTAGAGTTTGGAAACCATGAAATTGATTTCGATGACATTCAAGACTACCGATGTGAAACCTTGCAAAAAAAATTAATGAAGAAATTTGGTGATCTTATTACGATTGAAGCGTCTATGGGAATACGTAACAAAAAAATTGTGTATAAAACAGACATGGACGTTTCTCTAATGGCAAACAATTTGAAATTTTTGGAGACAAAAAATGATCATAACTTTGAAAATGTTGCATATTATTTGAGAAGCTGCATTAAAAATATAGATGCTCATCCGCTTTCTCGCAACGTAACTGCTGATGATGTCATTCGTGGAGAATGTGACATTCCTAAGCAGTTAATTGATTTTATGCGAAATATTATTGAAGGACCTTCTGATGAAGATTCGAACGGACTGAAAATCAAAATAACGTCAATATGTAGTGACATCATTTATGCTGTCACTAGGGGTGCATGTAAGCCCGCAAAAAGTTTATCTCTTGGATTGGCAGTAAAGTATTTAACCAACTCTCGGCAAGTAATTACGATACTTAATAGGTATGGCCATACAATTGGATATAATTTGGCAGAAGAATTGGAAACCGAAATGACATATACATCGATCCAAGATAACAAAGTTATACCAAAAGGCATCACTGCAGCAAATGGACACAGCACCCACGTAGCGTTCGACAATTTCGACCGCTTCGTTGACACAACTTCTGGAAAGGACACAATGCACGACACAGTTGGAATTATTTATCAATTCTCTAGTAATGGAACGGATAATTTTGATGATGGTGAAGCTACAACTTCATCAGCGCCTCAAGTAAATGACAACGAAAATGGAGAAGGGCCTACCCGCAAGAGAAGGCGTTTCAATGAAATATCACGAGAAATTCGACCATATTATTCTAAACCTAAGGCAAGTATGCAGCTGATTACTGTAGATTCGTTTACCAATACAAAGGAGTTATGCAAAGCTGCTACAGAAATAGCAACAGATAAAGATTTATTATGGATAATGTCGTGGTCAAGAATTGATTCTGTACCTATGTGGTTGGGTTATAACTGTATGATATCTTTTGACCGCAGTGAGAAGCAAAAAGTTGAATATTTGCCTCCCATAAATTCATCACCAACATCGTATGCAGTAGTCAATGAAACATTAAACATGGCTAAAGAAATCGCTGAAAAATGTCAGCAGCCAGAAATTATTGTGACATATGATTTAGCGATAGCAAAAATGGCAATGCAAATTCAAGAACAAGAAAAACCGCTATACAATAATATTTTTGTTAACTTGGGAGCGTTCCACACAGAATAGCATTTTTTAGAGCCATCGGAAAATATATTGACTCCAGTGGATTAGTGGAAATACTGGTGCAAGCAGAAGTATTAGCCGGCGGCTCCATGAATAGCTTTTTGGACAGCAAGCATTTCAATCGTTGCAAGCGCTTGCATCCGCTAACCGCTGCCGCATTACAAATATTACATTTTGAACAGTATTGATCCACAACTAATGTAACACTTGAGGCGATGGATGAACTGCTGCAAACGCAAATACAGAATTCATCAAATCAGACTGCGTATGACGTCAACGAAACAATCGAGTTACCAGATTTATTGAGTCGTGTTGTTAACGGTTATAAAGAATTCTGCAATCAGACTTTGATCGGAGAAAAAGGGAAAACTGCTCAATTTTATTACCAGTACTGTGAGTTAATTAATTTATACCATCGGTTTTCCAGAAGTATCCGCACCAGTAACTTTGAACTGTACGTGGACTCAATTTTCAACATGTCTGATATATTTTTTGCGTTAAACCAGCCCAATTATGCCAGATGATCCTTGTTATATTTGAGCAATTTAATCAATTTGTATACTAATAATTCATCTTTGGTAGCTGAATTTCGTCGAGGCGCCTTTGGAATTAGACGAACTGCAGCAAATTTTGCTCGATCACCGGTTGACTTAACGCTAGAGCAAACCATCAATGCTGATGCTAGCAATCAATTGGCTGATAATCTTGCTGCGGACTCAATATCTGCACGTCAAAGATGGGCGCTCAGTCACAGCATGAGGACGAAGATATTAACATCTATCAAACAAAATATCGGATTAACGAAAAAAGATGATACTTCGCACTCATTGCAACAAAGTAAAATTAAGAAAGACAAAAAAAATCTTAAGAGTATCATTGAAGCAATAAAATGTACGATGAATCCATTTGATGACACAATTGACAGAGATACATTATTCAACATTTCAACTGGTAAAGCTGCATCTAAAGAAGTTGCTGATTTCCTGCTGAACGTTAAAACAGCAGGCTATCAACAAAAATTAAATTTTATCTCGGAATGCTCTTCAACTCCCGGAAGATTCGATAAACCAATAAAACGAAACAAAATCTGCAATTTTGCTTCTCAATGTATGACTAAAGTCTTGAGTACCAAAGACAAGAACAAGAAAGTATTGTTGAAAATGGAGCGAGACGTATTTGGGCGACTTTTGGCAATAAGTCTAAACAAAAAAATTAATCTCGAATTTTGCCTGACTTTTCCACTAGCACCATTGCCCCCTGCTCTTTTTTCATGTACTGGACAGATGTTAAAAACTCCAAAATCATCGTTAGCAAAGGCTTTGAAATCCAAAACTGAAATGGTTGAGCCAACACATATCAACGTTGAAATAATTTTTATTACTTGCATCTAATCGGATCTTCTATAGCTCAAACTTTTGATAAAATTGCCGAGTCAATACTCATAAAAATATGTTCAACAAGCGCAACAGAAATACATTTAATTTTTGATCGCTACTTATCACCGTCAATCAAAGATTCCGAACGTGAAAGCAGAAAAGAATTCGATATTCCGTACAAAATTTCGGGACCTCAACAAACTAGACCAACAATTTTTTTGCAAAGCCTCAAAAATTATCGCTTTAAAGAGGCTCTGGTGCTGTTTCTGGCTGATTATTGGCAAAACGACAATTTGGTAACAATAATCCAAAACAAAAAAATCTTTTTAACCGTCGACCATCACTGATACTCTTATCAAGTTCAGGAAAATTCCGTAAAAAAAAACTGAAGAAACTAATTATGAATGTCATCACGAAGAAGCAGATACAAGGATTATTTTTCATGCTTCTAAAGCGGAACCAGGCTCAAGAGTTTTAATTAAAGCCTCTGATACTGACGTTTTGATTATTTTGTTAGGAAATATGCACAAACTTATCAAATCAGAAATTTGGCTTGCCAGTTCAGCTACTAAAAAGTGTAATAATCAAACTGCTGATTGCATTAATTGCACCGATTTAGCGTTGAAGTTAGGAATTAAATTATGCCAAAGTCTTCCAGCCTTCCACGCATTTACTGGTTGCGATTACACGGCTGCATTTTACAATAAAGGGAAAATAAAACCTTTTCAGCTATTTTCGAAAAATGAAAAATATCAAACAGTTTTTGCATCATTAACAGATGCTGCTGATATTTTCATTGATGAAAAAATGAAGGCCGTTCAAGAATTTACGGCTAGTATGTATGGTATCAGGAACTGCACCAGTGTGAATGATGCGAGACATCGCATTTTTATGAAAAATTACTCTGCAAAAGAAGACGGCGAGCACTTTTTAAAAAAAATAAAAGGCTTCGACTCCAACTCCATACCACCATGCTGGATATCATTAATTCAGAAAATTTTACGAACTATTTTCGTAAATTCCATGTGGCTTAATGCAACGGATCCAATATGCGTGATACTTCAGCCTGAGAACTGCGGTTGGTTCTTAGATGAATATTTAAAACCCATAGGATTCATTGGGGATCATACACCTTTAAAGATAAAAGATATATTCGAAAGAACTGAAACGGAGAGTGATGACGAAGAAGATTCAGAAGTTGGAGAAAACAGTTATATGTCCGATGACTCGGAACCAGAATAATTTAAAAAATTTTTTGTATTTTTAAGTTTTTACAATAAATAGAAGTATTTTTTTAATTGTTGTTTTTTATTTTGTCTTCTAATAATAAAGATAAAATTTGCAAGATTAGTAATATATATATGTATTACTATAACCTTCTTCTTCACTAAGGATGTGTATATACTTTAGTGTCACATAAAAAATAACACACATAAATAATTAATTGATTGAAAAATAAAAAATTAAATGACTATTTCTCTATTTTAATAATAAACTACTCCAAAATGATGCACAGCATATACGCGTCTATCGCTATCCTTTTCATTTTCAAGCACAAATAGCATGCGCACTCTCTTTCTTTAAATGGGCGGACCTTAAACAGCTGCTATGCTGTGTCCTCTTCTATCGCATGGGATGGTTGGTTGGGACCTCTCAGTCGCACACATTCACTCGCAGCGATATTTTACTTTTTAAAATTCGACAACCGGAATTAGGGACTGATTTTTCGCAGGCAACCCTATACCACCGTGTTCATAATTAAATAATCTTTAATTTTATTTAAGTTCAATTCAATAAGCAGACCGTTGCAAAATGCTAGTATAGATTTACCTGTTTATACCTGGCTACCCGATAGTTGTGACCGGAAAAAAATAGGCAACCTAACGTTTGCATATTCTATGGGCTTCATACTTTCGATTGGTACAGAGTTTATCTAATAATCACACCGGTGGAATTTTTCAAAAAAAAATTTTTTTCAATTATTAATTAAAAATACCCTGGACTAAAATTTGTTAGGCAACCCTTATGCAATATATTTATTGACATATTAAATTAAATATAAAATACGTTTCATGGAATAAACATCTCGGTGAAGGTCGTTTTATATCGGGATCCTATACTAATACTATTTTCTTGTAATTTCAGATGTTTTCACGTGGCAAACTGATGGTATCTCTAGTGAAACAAAATCAAAGCATAGTAACACCTTCCGAGACTGACCATGCAGGTGTTCTACCACCCGGTTCTGCCTACCAAATAACAGAAAAAAGGGCTTTTTGAAGTAAGGGGCCGTACCCAAATTACGTAAGATTATTGAGGCAGGGGTAAAATTGACATTTCCTTACGCTGTCTTACGTTATGGGTGTGGGTGAAAAAAAATTTCTTACGTAAGATTTTTATGACATTTTGTATCACAAACTCTCAAATTGAGTATGACGAGACACTACAGAAACAAACATTTCGATACATCCGGTGTCAAGTAAAATTCACGAAATTAATCCGCTTGCTACTTTCGTGTTGTAAAAGATGATCAAACAGAAGAAAAAGATACAGAGTGGATCGAAAAAGATTATATGACTGATGAAATGGGAAAGGACGTTATTATAAATTATACAAATGGAACTGAAGAAGAAGAAAGTTCATTCCCGGTGATTCAATCTCTTTCGGAGTGGGTTGAAAATCCTTGGACTGAAAAGTAGTCTGATTATAATTTTTTTTATCAATTTGATTTATGAGAGTATAGTTGAATTATTATCCAAATAAATACTATTTATACCTCTGCAAAAGGTGACCTTTTTTACCTATCGTTTTGTACAACTAAACTTTTTTTTGCATTTTATAAGCAAAAAATCTTACTTAAGAGAGTAGGGGACGTTTATGAAATCTTACGGTATCTTACGTTGAGATAGGAGGGTTGAAAAATCAAGGAAAATTGTCTTACGTAATTTGGGTACGGCCCCTAATGAACTTTTAGTTTCACAATCCGATTTTCCCGAAAGTACAGAACAATCCGATTTTCCCGAAAGTACAGAACAATCCAATTTTCCTGAAAGTACAGAAACCAGTGATGGGTTAATCTTACATAATCTTTCTGTAGTTGATAATGTTGAAATCCAGTTTTCAGATGTAAAAGATGAAAACATTATACAAAATCACTCTTCAGGGATCCCCATATTACCTATTTCTCATGATTCCCAAGCTATGGTAGCTGATACTATTGTCACATTGAATCACTTGGAAGAAGTAATAATAGAGGATCAAGAATTTTTTGAACTTCAATCAGAAGGTACTTCTCATCGAACTGATCCTTTCCATCAAATTGAACCGACCGTAGAGTCTCTAGATCCAATTTCACGTCAAATTTCAGATGACAGTGACGATGGGATAACACTGGTGCCATATTCAGAGCATTCTAGTTCTGAATCTGATTCCGGTTTACCAAAGAAAAGTAAAAAACGAAAGAAACGGTCTCAAGTAAAAAAGCAGAATGGTTCTCAGAGAAGAATAAAAAAAGACGAGAAAGAGGTCAATCATATTTTGGGCGCATGAAAACTGAAGGTAAATGGGCCTATGAAAACCCCAAAGAACCTCGAAGTATGAAGAAAAGATGCTGTTGTAAGAATAAAGAGAGAAGTGTTTTGAAATGTGAAACAGTATCCGAAAATTCAAGAAAGAAGTTATTTGACCATTTTTGGAAGCAGCTCACTTGGGGAGATAAAAAAGTGTACATCAATCACGTAGTGACAGTTTTACCAACAAAACGATACAGGGACCGAAAAGAAGCAGATAAGTCAAGAAGAAAACAATCAGTAATTTACCACTTACGAATTGATGATACCGATGTGCGGGTTTGTCGAACAATGTTTCTGAATACTTTTTGTATCGTAAGGTGGGCAGTTCTCAAGTGGAAAGATAGTTTTAAAAATGAGAAGGTGCCAAGTCAGCTGAGAGTATCAGACCAGGAGCCCGAGAAACCATTCAAAGAGAAAAACCAAAATTTATACGAATTTCTAAATTCTATGCCAGCAATGGAGTCACATTACTGTCGCTCTTCTTCTCCAGCAAAAAGTATCTTTTGCCGGAGTGGTCATCAAAACGGTCGTTTTATAATTTTTATGCTACAGATTGGTGCAAAACTCAAAACGTCATGCCACTGTCTCGAACTACTTTTAACGAGGCTTTTCAACAGCGAAACCTTGTCCTGTACAAGCCAAAAAAGGATGAGTGTGAGAAATGTGCTGGATATAAAGTTGGGATTGTTGCAGAATCGGACTATGAGTTACATATCACTAGAAAACAGGAAGCGAGACTAGAGAAGGAGAAAGACAAGAAGTAGCAGGTTTTCGTTTTTACTGCTGATATGCAAGCAGTTTTAATGGCGCCTAAGTCGCAAATTAGTTCTTTATATTATCGAACAAAACTCCAGGTTCACAATATATGTTTCTACAATTTAATGAATCACTATGGTTTCTGTTTTCTCTGGAAAGAGAGTGAGGGGGGCGTGAGAGCAGAAGAATTCGCCTCAAGTAGGACTCATGTTCTAAAAGAAAATTTTTTGCCTGGTATACAGCAGGAAAACAGTGAAATAACAATAATTATATACACTGGTGGCTTCTCCTATCAAAACCGAAATGTAATTTTGGCAAACGCATTGTTAAATTTGACTGTTTCGGAGGGTATTACAATAATTCAAAAATATTTGGAAGCTGGACACAGCCAAATGGAGGCTGACAGCATGCACTCAACCATAGAGAGATGTCTACGCAAGAAGGTTATTAATGTGCCTGCAGAGTATGTTAAATACTGTCGTGTTGCTCGAAGAAATCCAAGACCATATAATGTCACCTATTTAGACCACAGTTTTTTTTTAAATTTGACGATGTTATGGTTTATAAAACTATTCGGCCCGGCAGGGTTGAGGGGGATTCGAAGGTAACAGACATTCGTGCTCTCAAATATACACCTGGTGGCGATATTTTTTACAAAGAAAGATTCGGTGATGCTTGGTCTCTCTTACCCCAAAGGAAAACTAGTGTATTGAATAAACAATGGGCTGATTTGCAACCCTTACATGATAACAGGCTTCCAATAAAATCATCAAAATATGAAGACTTACAACATATTAAACGCGCCTTGCTGCCAGTATAACTAGGAGTGTTTTGGAAACCTTTGCTCTAAACTTTTATTTGTTTTTGATTTTGAAGGAATACTAAAATCATACCCTAGCATAAATGTTAGTTTTTTATGATTGTCGGCTCAACTTAATATGAAATACAAGAAAATGTATCATTTCTGTTTGTTAATAATATTATGGATAGTAAGTTAGTTGTTCTTATTAATAAGTTGAATGGTTTTCAGTTTTAGAAACTATTTTTTTTATTTTTTTTCAATAAACTATAAAAACTCACTGCAAAAGTTTATTTCAAGCAGCACATGTAAAGATGCTAACTCCTCAAAACCGGCGCATCATTTTAATTTTTTGGAAACGAGAACCTGCTAACTCTCTATTTTATAAAATAAAAACCCAAAGGAAAGCCTGTTTGGGTTTATTCCTTTTTTTAAAAAGTTATAAAAAACTAACTGCCATTTAAACATGATTTTTGCTTTTCAATTTTGCGCATATAATTTCTACGCAGTTTAAATGCTCTCCTAAAAATTCATTTTATGATTAACCTACCTATATAGAAATGGTCAGCAAAATTACAAACTCCGGATTTTCTGAAAGATACAAATGGGAGGGCCAATAATCCTTTCGTATCTTGCTCGTCCGAACCCCATAGCCCAACCATACTTATTATTAAAAGATAATATTCAAGTACCTTATTAAAGATATCCATCTGCTTTTTTCAGCTGCATTTCACTCTAATGGTCACAACCAGGTACAAAACACATTACCATTTTGAAGCTGTAAATCTGGAAAAAGAAAATATGGATTCCCATTATTGGTCAATAAAATTCAAAAAACTCTAAACAAACATAACCTCAACTGAGTTTACACTGTTTTAGAAACGCTTCACAAACCTTACTTTGCAGATTTTCTTGTATAAAAGTCTTTAACTGATCACTTGTTACTTATTTCTAATAACGATCACTCTTATTTATAACTATATTAACAGCAAACGGCAAATTAAAAATCTCTTATGACGTTTTACACGCGTTATAGATTTGTTTGGAAAGGTTGATGGGAGGAGCCTTCTGCTGTGACGTCAGAGCTTAGGCAGTCCATTATATTGTAGTAGTGCAGCGTTGCCAGATCAATAATATAAAATTATTTGAAACGCTTAATGTTGAATATTATTATTTAATATTTTTCTGCAAACTAAATATATTTTCACATACATACATACATACATACGTATGTATAAATTTGTTATTTGTTGAGTTTGAATCTCTTAAATTGTCTTTTACATACAACAAGGTAGGATAATTTTCAGCACATTTTCTCAAATTTTGCAAAATCCGGCCGCTAGCAAACTACCCGACAAGCTTCCGCCATTTTCCGATATCATTTCATTGATAACAAAGTAACGAATACTTGTGTTTGTGATTTGTTTGCGTTTATTTTAGCTAATTTTGTATTTGCTAGTGAAGCAGAGGTATTAAAAAAATAAAACTATGGTGAGACAGTGTGTGGTGTGCCGGAAAACAGACTTGAATCCTAACCTATCTTTTCATTGGTAAGTTATAGTAAATAAATAGTCATAGGCGGGTATGTGAATCTCTTTTTTACACAATATATTGTTATAGGATCTGAATTAGCTTGATAAGGAGAAAATTGGGTGAAATTACCACTCATAGATACACGGAATTAAGTAGATTGTAGAAAATAAACATAAGATGATTACCACATACATATAAAAAAAAGTCTGCGATGGTTAACTATAGAAAGCTTTAGACAAGCAGTTCAGAAATTACTTTGGATAGACTAGCCACTATTGTGCATAATTTCACACATTTCACAATTATTTCTTTCAGTTTTCCAGTAAACCAAACTCGAAAAAGTACCTGGATGAAAGTACTTGGATTTCAACCGGATGAAAAATTACCAAAGAGACCAGAAGTATGTTCTAATCATTTTGAAGAAAATGATTTTACACAAAGTGCTAATGGATCCCTTATTTAGCGATCAGAGACACTAAAAGCAGCTGGTTAAAAAAATTTCATAGGCTGAGTTACTTAGTAAAAGAACATTGATGATATGAAATTACTTTTAGCCCAGCATCCGATTTGGAATGTATGTGTAAAAAAAACAAAGAGATGAACAGCAAACAACTATAGTCTATTTCAGAAAGGTATAGAGTAATAAAATGGGGAATTCCGTCCAGTTCGGCTTAATTTCGGTGTCGGCCATAGGCGTAGGTCTTGAAATAGTATTGTTTGTAATATTAAAATTTCAAGTAATTGCGTAAGAGAATTAGGAAAAGTAAGTTTTCTGGCCTGTGTCAATATCGAAATATTGTGTAGGGATTACTTAGGTAGTAGATTATACAGTTACGTTTTGCGTTTAACAGGTACCGTTTAACCTTCTATTAGTGCCTCTGCCTAATTCCAGCCCTGTTTCAGATTCGGCTCAACCATGAGCCGCAAGGTGCCTTACCCAAAATTTTTAGACCTTTATAAGTATATTTGTTTAGTTTAACGCATCAGTATTTGCTGATGAGCCGTAAATAGTGTTCACAGTATTATAAGATTAGTAATAAAATGGCGACATTTACACCAACGAAAAGATGTTCCAATAATTCTCCACTATCAGTGACTGAAAAACTTATTATTTTAAATGTACACGATTGCATAAAATACGATTACCCGAAATTTACTGTACAAGAAACTGTCGACCGATGTTCCCGAATGACTGGAGTTGGAAAGTCCACCGTTTTTAAATTATTGCGGGGGAGAAAGACAGCAGGCCAAGTGGAGCCTCCCAAGAAAAGTCCAGGCAGTCCAGTAAAAGTCCTTGATGAAGACACCAAAAGTGTAATTCGAAGAAAAGTTCACTCTTTTTATTTTAAAAAAGAAATACTCACCCTAGATAAGATTTTAATGGAGCTTGGCCAGGATGACAGTATTCCGTTGATAACTAAATCAACTTTTATGGACCACTTTGAGAAATATGGATTTTGCCTGCGAAAAGCATAACCGTAAAGCACTTTTACGGAAAGCGATGAAATTGTTTGCTGGCGACGAAAATACTTAAGAAGTATAAAGCAGTACAGAACAGAGCAGAAGAAAATCTTTTATCTTGATGAGACGTGGATCAATGAAGGTTATACAGTACCAAAAATGTGGCAAGACAAAAATATAACCAGTGCTCGCCAAGCTTTCATGGAAGGCCTGTCAACGGGTATTAAGGTGCCTTCAGGTAAAGGGAAAAGACTAATAATCGTCTACATTGGAAGCGAAGAGGGATTTTTAAAGGAAGGTTTGCTAACCTTTCAGTCGTGCCATACGGGAGATTACCACGAGGACATGGATTCGGATATTTTTGAAGACTATTTTGGTGAAATGATAAAATATCTTCCGGCTGATTCAGTAGTAGTTATGGATAACGCGAGTTATCATTCTCGACGCATAGAGAAGACTCCAACTTCATCTTGGAGAAAACAAGAAATTATTGACTGGTTAACCACCAAAAGTATTGGATTTGAAGATAATTTGATAAAAAAAGAACTATTAGCTATAGCAAATTTACACAAACATCGTTTTATGAAATACGCCGTGGAAGATATAGCAGAAAAACATAGTGTAACTGTACTGCGCACACCGCCATATCATTGCGAACTAAATCCTATAGAACTTATATGGGCGCAAGTGAAAGGATTTGTAGCAAGACACAACACGACATTCAAAATGAAAGACGTTAAGCTACTGTTTGATCAAGCCATTAGGGAGGTTACACCAGAGAACTGGCGAAAAGCAGTCCAGCATGTCATTAAAGAAGAGGAGAAAATGTGGGATCTTGACTACTTGATCGATCGGACCGTCGACCCGTTAATTATAACGTCAAGAGGAGATGACAGTTCCTCAGATGACGAAGAATATTATGATTTTTTATAATTTAATTTCTGTATAATGTTCAATAAAAAATAAGTGTACCTAATACTATGTACATAATGCCTAATTTGTATTCTGTTAAAATAAAATTCTTTCCTTTTTACGAGTATCCTACAGACACGCCTTTGGCACACTATTTTCAGTGTTTGTGAATGGGTAACAATAGGCTAAGCCCATATATTGACCCCAACCCGGGTGGTACTACCTGCACTTGATAAAAAGAAAGAATTTTACAATGAAATCAATGCCAAACTATGAAAGTGGCTTAAATATTCGTTGGGTCACTCTGTGCTCCCTTTGCATACCTAATGAGGTTTTATTACTCTAAACCTTTCTGAAATAAACTATAGGTATGTAAAGTAATTTGCTCTACCTTTACATATTACGTAGGTAAAAATTACTTTTAATTTTCATTAGGATGTCTAAAATAAATTACCAGATCTCTTATGAATCTGAAAAAAAGGTGTATGAGGAGGATCATAACGTATTATTAAAGAGCTAATAAATATTGCAACATATTACCTACACTGTACCTAATTCATTTAAAATTGCAGACAAAAATTGGTGGATACTGGTAAAAAAATACCCAAAAAATTGGATATGACATGTCAAGCTGGGCCTTTAGGTATTTTGTAAGTGAATTTTAATTTTTGTTCATTGAAAGTACCTACACAGGGACGATAAAATATTATTGAAGACAATTTTTTTTATCTATTTAAAAAATTATTTTTCTGGTAATTTCTTCAACATACATAATGGTCACAATAACTCAGATACATGAATACTCCCTAAATCAATATCACTTTAATTTTAGATGTAATACAGATGTGGTATATTCCTATTCACCGAGCACTTCAACTGCATCTGAAGTGGAAGAATTCTTGCAGGTTGAGGCTACTGTCAGTAAAGTTAGTTGTGTTGAAGAAAGTTCCATGTTCACAGAAGAACACAGAATAAAAAGGTATATACTTTTACTTATCCATAATAAATCGGCTCTTATAATGGTTTTGCTTTCGTAAGTTTTTTGCAGAGTTAACAAAAGGTATCTTTTTTTTCAATTAAAGCTTCACGAAATTTTGTTCACAATAAAGCAATAAATGTTATATTAGGCACTTTTTTTAAAGTTAAATTTATGAACATGGGAAGTTTATTAGCTCCAAAAAAATGGTTGCAATTAATTTTGTTTTAGCTGTGAAACAACTAGAAATGGAAATAAACAACCCATAACCAAACTAGTAAAAAGGTAAAAGTCAACAAGTTTATAGTTGGAAGAAAAATATCCATTTTAATTTTTTTTTAGAAAACGGAGATATGTAGGAGATCTCGATACTAGCGATTTTTCGACTCCCACCAAGGCTAAGAAAAAGGCAGAGAAAAAAATTGAATCCCTACATAATACTATAACAAGGCTTAAAGCACGCATTTCAACTTTAAACGAACTCTTGAACCTATTAAAGGAAAAATTTAGTATGTCAGACTCATCAGAATCACCGATAAGGGTAATGTAAAACAATAAATATAAATAGTGATCAAATCATTAAAAGATCATTTTGTATTTTAGGCTTCACTATCAGGGCCTGCACTTCAAATATTTGAAAGAATCCAGCTCTTCGCTCATTTGCATTGACACTTTCATGCGAGAAGCACCTTTAACAAGTATTTGCCACATCTCAAAACAATTTCAAAATGGATCTCCAGGATTTACTCGGGAATCATTGCAGGTAATGATATTTCAAAATGTTTGACAAGACCAAAAATCTAGTTCATTAAGTATTCACTGTTTCACTATTATACAACTAGACAATTAATAACATACCTTCTTATGTTTTATTTAATTATAAAAAATTTTGTTTACGAAAGTTTTTTATGTAACTAATGCATAGGTACTTAATAAATCGATTAGACTACAAAATTAATTATTTTTCAGACATTGAAAATAAAACAAGAAAATGCTTCTAGAGAAGTCAAGTCTATACTTTGCAATCTTGTACTTGATGAAATGTCAATACGGAAACATGTAGAGTGGACGGGATCGAAATTCACAGGGTACATCGATATAGGATCAAGAATTGATGCAGATACACTTCCAGAAGCCCTTGTGTATATGCTTGAATGTTAGCCAGAGAAAGCCAATTTAGTATTAAAATGTTTGGAATTTATTCACGAAAGTGGTGTGATTGTCACATCTGTAACATTTGATGGAGCGGCAATCAATTCAAGTAGGTGTAGTAGTAGTAGGTAGTAAAATTAGGTGCTGATTTAAGCGATCCAACAAATTTAATTACTAGTTTTAAACACCCGATGACGGATGAAAACATTTTTATATTTATTTGGACCCTTGTCACATGATAAAACTCATAAGGAATTGATTTGGTTCACAATTTGTTACAGATAAAGAGGGAAATGTGATAGATTGGAGTCTAATAACAAAACTTGTTGAAAAACAAAACATTGAAGGGTTACATGTGACGACAAAAATCAGACTGCGACATCTCCAGTGGACTCGCGAAAAAATGAAGGTTCGCATTGCGACTCAAACTTTAAGCAAAAATGTTGCAGATGCCCTTCTATTTTTGAAAGAAAAGGACAAAACATTTTTGTCAGCAGAGCTCACATCAAATTTTATATTAAAATTTAACAATCTGTTCGACATATTCAATTCTAGAACAAGGCTGGCAAAATACTTTTAAAAGCCATTATCTCCAGCAACAGCAGATTTTTTTTCAATTATTTTAAAGAAGTTGAAGATTATATATTAGGATTAAGAATAGGAAATGTGCCAGTTATTGAATCACGAAGAAAAACTGGTATTCTGGGCTTCTTAATTTGTATACAAAGTTTAAGAAATATGTATGAAGAACATGTTTGTCATGAAAAAACTTACTTCATATAACAACATATAAACTATCGCAAGACCATCTCGAGCTTTTTTTGGGGCCATTAGAAGGCGGGGTGGTAATAATAATAATCCTACAGCAAGGCAAGGTGAGACTGCATACAAAAGACTGATTATCCATAGTGAGATAACGGCATCTAACACAGGAAATGCTATTAATTTAGTTAAAATTTCAATTCTAACTTGTGGAAGTCAGCCAATGAAGAGGGTGACAATCTCTTGGATTCTGAGGAGTTGAAAAAAGTCGAGGAAGTTATAAATAAAACAATATCAGATCAACCTCATTATAATGATGACAGTTGGAACTTAACTGATTTTGTGGAAGATATAGTTTCATATATTGCCGGTTTTGTAGTGAAAATGTTGAAAAAATGTGTTACTTGTCTGAAGTGTAAAGAATTATTGGAATGTAATATTTCTCATTCTCAGAAAAATATGGAAATTTAATAAACGCATCTACATTAGTAATTGAAGTATGCAAAGGAGCAGAAAAATACTTTAGATTTTTCAATAAAACAACTGAGATATTTAATAAGAACATTAAAAACCTGACAAATATTTTATCAGTTAATACGCTGAAACAATAATCAGCCAGCTTATATGATTATTTTGGAGATCATATATTTGAAGATGCACCAGTTTGTGATGCCTTTCGGTCCAATATAATAATATAAGAATAAATATTTAAAATAAGAATTAAATTCCCTTGATCTTATTTTAACAAAACGTTTGAACATTTCATTATTATATAAATATAAATAAAGAAGGTTATTGTCAAATTCAAGCGTGAAGCAAAACAAAACAATTATATGTTTATCTGTTTTGTTCGAACTTGACCGGTTATATAAATATACATTCAGTATTGATCAAAGAAGAGCCGATGCAGAATACTTGAAGAAAACATTTCTATATAGTTGAATAGTCAGCTAGTAGTAATCAGTGACCATTACGCATAAGTATGCTATACGGCTAGGTACTTATGCATAGCTTTAGTTTAGTAAGTAGTTTAAAGTATTTAGTGAATAAAGAAACATATCCCAGGGCAAGAAGTAGTTGTTTCATTCTCTTGAGATGATCCTCCATGTGACCTGCAACACCACCTATTCAGAGGCCCTTCCACACCTATAATCTAACCAAGTATCCATCGGCTACACACATATATTACAAGTTGATGGTCATTGCAACCAGCTAATGAAGCTTATATTAGCAAACTTTTTCAAAATTCGTGTTCATCACGAAGTTTCCAAAAAAATGGATACATTAAAAGTGAACAGAATTAGAAGTATTCATACAAAACCAATTTTATTCTGTAATCAATGATTTAATTACTACTTTAAATGAAACTAAAAGTTTCTAATTAATTCCACGTAAATACTCGTTTTTATTGTAGATGAAGCTAATCAAACCACCTTAACGGTTGATGACATCGGTATTTCGGAAGGTAGTACCAATATTGTGGACAATTCGGATGTATGGAATGATTTTTGTACGGGAATGAAACAAATTTATTCCCAGAAAACTCCAGGTTTTTTTAGTTGAAATTCCTGAGAATGCTAGTCCTTATGATTATTTTAGATTATTATTGGACGACAATTTGTTGGAAGATTTTGTTAATGACACCAATAGGTATGCTGAAAATATTTTCCTCTCTGTTGGCATTTCGGAACATTCAAGGATAACTCGTTGGAGAAGTGTTACCAAGGACGAGTTACTTCAATTCATAGGACTTATCATCCACACAGGAACCATCAAGTGCAACGTTTTAAAGGACTATTGGAAAACTCATTGGCTTTTTGGGATGAAATGTTTTTCAAAATATATGAGTCCCGATCGCTTTTCCCTAATTCTGAGAAGTTTGCATTTTGCTAGAAATCCAAGTGAAGAGGAAATAATGCCAGAAGATCGTTTGTATAAGATTCGTCCGTTATTGTATTATTTCCAGGAAAAAATGAAAACGATTTACTACCCCAACAAAAGCTTGTCCTTGGATGAGTCAATGTTGCTTTGGCGTGGGAGACTTGTCTTCAGGCAGTATTTGAAAAACAAGAGGCACAAGTACGGTATCAAATTGTATATGCTTACAGAATCTGATGGACTCGTAATGAGTTTGATGGTGTATACTAGACAAGCAGATGAATATGGTGGATTAGGACATGCGGAAAAAGTGGTTTTCAATTTAATGAACCATTACCTAATTCTGTCCACGCCTTTGTAACAGTAAATGCTGTACCTCACAGGGCACCAGCTCGAAGGGCTCCGGCTAGAGACTCCTCTCAAGGGTGATTCGACCCCAAGTTTATGCTGCACAAGGATAACAGAAGGGTTGTAAAAATTGAGGGTGCCACTACCTTTTTAACGATAAAAATACTAAGAAAACTAAGGCGGAAAAGGTAGAAACGCCTTGTAGAATTTAGATAAAAGTTAATAAAGAAAAGTGACCCCGGGCGGTATCTCCCTCAACTTTTATAGTTGAGGATTTCTAATAAAAAAATAATTAAAAACAAATTTACAATTTATTCTGCCACAGGAAATGAACAACGGAATTTAATAGAGGAATTTGTACTTTTATAGGTACTTAGCTTAGATGAAGTGGTTTCCTGGAGAAGAAGTCAGATCTTGATCCGAACTGATGAGTTCTGTTCTAGGGTTTGAGCTAGGGCTGTATCCTTGGCTATATTCTTGGGGTTATATTCTCCGGTTAAATTGTTCGGTTTATATCCTCGGCGTTATATTCTAGCCTAGGGTTATATTCTCGGGTTCTATCCTAGCCTAGGGTTATATTCTTGAGTTATATCCTAGCCTATGGTTATATTCTCGGGTTCTATCCTAGCCTAGGGTTATATTCTTGAGTTATATCCTAGCCTAGGGTTGTATTCTTGGGTTTATCCTAGCCTAGGGTTATATTCTCGCCTAGAGGCTGTGCTTACCTAGAAGTACAAGTGGATCAGGGATATGTAGGGACTTGAATGTAATGGCACATTATGTTGGTCAGCTTTTCAGGTTAAACAAAAGAAAGGCAGTTATTTGAAAGTCAAAAAATTGAATTAATTTACTGAAAGCTTTCCAACATTATATGTTCCATGTTAAAACAGTAAAAATAGCAATTATCGACTGAATTAAAAAAATATACTAATGATCCGAAAGAAACTAATAATAGCAAAAAGTTATTTATTCAGTTATATGAAAAAATATCGTGCTTAGGAAATATATGAAACCGGCACTGGCGTTACTAAAGAATATTTTATAGGTTAGCGGTTTATAACAATGTTATTTTATAATTAAAAAAGTTATTTCGCAACTGAAAAAGCTTGAAAATATTTGTATAAAAGTAAACAGTGAATTATAAAAGAATATTTGGTTTAAAAATACCATATTAGTATAAAAGAACAGTTTATGACCACGTGTTGAATTTAATTTCGTCTATCTCTGTAAAAAAATAAAGAATGCACACGAAAATTATATCAGACAGTACTTTAGAAGAAGCTTATTAATTATAAATTATGATTTTGAACTTACCACAGCAAAATTCCTAAGATAGATACTTAAGATATGAAAGATAGCGAAAGATGTGTCCCCTTCGGTGGTCGTTAACAAAAAGGGGTGTTTAACGTGGCGTTGTGCATTGGCAGACGTCAATTGTCCTACGTTCGGGGTAGAAGAGTTTGGGATCACAGAACTATAATTGGATGTGGCTAGTGACGACGAGCGCTAATTAAAAGGATTTATTCTGTAAAATCGAAACAGGTCGATAGACATGTTACACCTTATACATGGATAACTTCTATAATAGTTTTGGTTTAGCTAAAAAGTTACTTGAAGCAAATACTTACTGCACGGGGACACTGAGAGCAGGAAGAAAAGAAGCTCCTAAGGACGTCACGACCGTAAAACTCAAGAAAGGAGAAACGACAGGTGCATACAAACAAAATGTTTTGATCGGAAAGTGGCGGGACAAGAGGGATGTTCTTTATATATCTACTGAATTTAAAAATGATATAGTCGAAGCGCAAAATAGAATAGGAATTATCAAAGAAAAACCTTTGCCCATTGCAGAATATAATAAATTTATGAGCGGCATCGACCGAATGGATCAAATGTTGTCGTATTACCCAAGTGTTCGCAAATCACTCCGATGGTATAAAAAACTAGGGATACATATATTCCAGCTACTACTTTTTGATTCTTACATTTTGTATAACAAGCATTCAAAAAAGCGGTTATCCTATTACGATTTTCGTTTATCCATTCTAGAAAGAATTCTTCCTGAAGAGCGAAGACTAAAATCAAAAAATTGAAATAAGAAATAAAGAAGGAAGAGTTTTACGGAAAAGATGCAAAGTGTGTTGGGCAAAGAAAATAAGAAAAGACTCTCCATATCACTGCACTCAGTGTCCTGATAGTCCAGGTCTATGCGTTGGAAAATGCTTCGAAGAATACCATGGAAAATAATTTTAGTTTCAAATATTAGATTTTTAGTTAGGACGTTCTTAGTTTTGTTTTGTTCCAAGTTGAATACTTCAGTGGTGATAAGTTTTACTGCGTTTATTTTTCTAGTTGTTTGTTTTTCATATTATTTTTATATTTGTTTTTGTGTTTATATTAACTTTGATGACTGGTTTTGATGGCACTGTGTTCGATTCACTTTGTTTATTTTCATTGAGTACCTTTGTTATGGATAATATAAAAATGTATTGCAATAATAAACTAAATTATTTATGACTCACTGGTGCGTCATGAGCACACTGAACCAAAGTTCAGCGTGCGCATGACGCACCAGTGCGTCACGAAAAATCATCAAATTAGCTCCTGTTAGGCCCTACGTAAGGTTCCTAACAAACACACAGCACTGAACGTGTTAAGTATCCTCTAATTTCTAATTCTTCAAGGAAAGCTAGTTCTTGTATCTTATCACAAATATGAGGTATGAGTTCTGTGTTTGTTAATAAATGTTTGGTGTCAAGTAGATGTTTTGCGTAATGTGATTTATCTGGTTGTTTTAATCTGTATGCTCGTAAGTGTTCATTGTGTCTAATTTCAAAATTTCGAATGGTTTGACCAATATAGCATTACATTCTGGACATTTAAGTTTATATACCTCAGACTTTTTTAATGGGGATATTTTTGTTTTTACATTTAACAATTTTTTTACTTATATTGTATTTATTTTTTAGGATATTATCTTTGAAATATTATTAGAAATATTACCAGTATATGAAGAGTACAGGGAAAAAACGTGCAAAGTCAGTATTTGGCCTAAAGTGAGATAACCTAACCATCAAACATTAATACTGGAAATAAACGGTCCTTGTCAGCAGGTAGTTAAGATTTTTCAAATGGTATACAGGGAAAAAACGAGCCAAGTCAACGAGATACCAGCTAAAAACGTGCAAAGTCACAAATGATTGCATTAGAATGACGCAGTTCTTTTAGTTTCGTTTCTGTTCTGCATGTGCGAGCATGGCGTCTATGAGCAGTGATGAAGAAATCGGTAAACAAAGTGAAAAACTTACTAAAAAACGGAAAATTACGGGTCGTGTGTCGGAGGTTTCGAAGAAAATTCGTTTACAAAGTCATGAATCAGGCCCCGACTGCAAGTGCACCAGATTGAAATGTTTTCAAAAGATTGATTCTAATGAACGTGCTAAAATCCTCAAAAACTTCAACTCCCTGGATTCCTGGAATGAACAAAGTTCATATCTTTCTGGACTATTTTCTATAAGCCCCATTATTCAAAGACGAAATCGTTGTCCTGAGGAAAACAGTAATTTCCGACAGGCTTCGTATTTTTATAAAGTAAGAGTCTGTAAAGAATCCGGTGTCATTGATGTTCCGGTATGCCTAAAAGCTTTTTGCTCAATCCACGGAGTAACCAGAAGAAGGATTCAGACAATTCATGCGTCACTTCTGCATGACGGGACAGCTCCCGAAGATAAAAGGGGTGCTCACTCGTCCAATCACCGTAAACTGAAAAGAGATGTCTCAAAGAGTGCGTTGTCTCTCACATAAAGTTATTCAAAGGTAGGAGCAGCCACTATAGCCTTAAGAAAACAAGGAAGGTATACTTACCTGAAACTTTAAATGTGAGAAAAATGCATTCGATGTATAAATCAATGCACCCAGATAGACCTGTATCCTATGAAACATACCGCACTATTTTCTCTACCGAGATTAATATCAGTTTTGGGTATCCGCGCACGGATACCTGCAGCATTTGCGACGAATATACCGCTAAAATCAAGTCTTTAAATTCAAGACTTATGCAAAATTCAAGTAAGGAAGTAAAAGATGAAATAAATCTTGAAATACACAACCTCACAGTGCAAAACACACTCCACAAGAAAAAGGCGGAAGTTTTTTACAATAGGAAGAGAGATGCCCGAAAACGAAGCAGACAACAGCAGGACACAGAAGCAATCGCGATGGATTTCCAAAAAAATCTACCAGTACCGAATCTGTCAACCAACGACGTTTACTACAAACATCAGTTATCCTTCTATTCATTTAACATTCATAGATTATCAGATACTGACTCTGTCTTTTATACCTATTCTGAAGAAGTTGCAAACAAGGGAGCTAATGAGGACTGCTCATTTTTGGATGATTATGTGACCCATCACCTTCCAAGACACGTTCGGCACTTCTATATTTTTTGCGATTCCTGTGGTGGACAGAACAAGAATTTTACACTATTTCGATATCTTCACTATTTAGTCCACGAAAGAAAGATATTTTATACCATTAAAGTAGTATTTCCTATTAGGGGACATTCCTACATGGAGTGCGATAAAAACATGGGTTTAATCAACTGCAAAACCAGAACTGAGTTACCAGAAGACTGGGTTCAGGTATTTCTGAATGCAAGAGCCAAGCCATCACCATTCAAAGGTGAACTAGTTGACAACACCACTGTCAGAGACTGGAGTGGTTTTTTGAATCCCTTTTTATCGAGACCTGTAAGAGAAATGGAATTAACCGCAACACATCCAAGAGTGATACTGAATCGTGAAAGTTATAATGGAAGTTGGATTACCTCCATCGTTACCAAACCCAACTCCAAACAGATTCGAAGACCTCCATTACCAGAAACTGAATTTTATCATCCACCAAGAGCTTATATTGGTAAGTTCTCATGATTAGGCTACTGTAAAAAAAGTAAATGTGAGTCATTTTTTTTAGGTAAAATACCCATAACGAGAGAGAAATACCAAAATTTGCAGGAACTTGAAAAATTTTGTGACGAGAAGACACACTTTTTTTATGACAACCTACCGGTCCTGCCAAACAAGAAAAAAACTGGTGGTGCGAAGAAAAATAGATCATGATCCTTCAAATTTACATGTGTTCGGACTTGGTTCGTTCTTTCCCTGTTTTAGTTGACGTTACTACTTATTTTTCAATTACAATATTATATACATTATGGTAAAGCTGTTTCTTTCAATTGCAATATAAAACATATAATTTCTAATTGTTTGTACAATACAACATTGTTATAAACCCCAAAGTTACGTAATTAAACGGTTTCAAACTTTAAAATAGAGCTTACTGCACTATATTATAAAATGACTTTACACGTTTTTTCCCTGCATCCTTCATATGTAATGGTTTTGTAATTTTGTATTTCTTTAGTTTTTTCAGGAAATATTAGTTGTAATGCCACTTTTTCCTCTTTTTTATTTATTAATTTATTTATTACATGCATGGATAACCGTTAGATATGGCTATTTGTTTACCTAGTTGTATTAATTTTTCTATCAAAATTATATTTAAACATAGGAACTGTAAATGCTCTATGTGTCATTGAATTATATGCTGCTAATTTATGTGACATGGAATGATTAGAATTATTACAAAGCAAGGGACCAAACAGTAAATTCAATGACTTAACCTTGATGATGAATTATAGCAACTAATATGTTATTTCTTGTAAAATAAATATTTATTTTGTAAAATATTATTTTTATTTAATCTCACAAGAATTTGTATTACCTAAAAGAGCAAAGTTAATGTAAACTACATACATTACTTTTAGATATCGAATAATATATTATTATTTTAACGCTTTACAAAGTGTTTTGAAACATTTAAAACACTTTGTAAAGCATTAGAATAATAATATATTCTTCAATATCTATTGGTAACACGCTCTACTAAATATGACAACTTTACAGGAAACTGTAATAATACTTTACCTACGACAACCCCTGTAAGCAGTCAATAACACAGTCAGCATTCAATGTAAGATGTCAATAACCCACACGTAAACAAAACACACGGCTTCCCTAGCAACCACTTGGCAACTATTCATACTTTATTCAAAATTTACTATTGACATATTAGAGGTTGAATATTATTCTATATATAAATGGCAGATAACATTTATCAGATATAGGATTGCATTTAATATTAAGAGTTATTTGGAATTATATATTTCTTCCGTTTCCATCAACCCGCTTCTCTTATCTGTCTAAATGTATCATAATATAGTAGTAAACATACATAATATGGCATAGGCCGTCAAAATTTCAAATTATGTGGGGCGCAATATCGATTTGCGAACGAACACCAAGAACTGTCAAAAAGCTTCAACATGCAAAGGAACCGTTACCATTTGTATTTAATAACTGTTCCATAAACAATTATTATAATAAATGATATTACGTAATTAAATGTTACAACAAAATTATTAAAAATATCTATAGTTGATGTTGTTCAAGTATTATTAATAATAAGATTATCAATACAAGTACAAGTAGGTAGGTAGGTAACTCGTGTTGTAAAGCATTTTACGGAATTACGCACTCGCCGCTACGCGCCTTCGTGCGCAACTTTTCAATTCGTGCGTAAAATGCTTCTTACAACACACGTGACGTAATATACTATTACATTACATTTACTGACAAATTTAAACTTGTTTAAAGCTGTAATAGTGAAAATTTGTAATTCCCCTTGGTTCAGTAAATATTTCAATGTGACAATTGAAAAAATTGTATTTTTTTTATTATTATCAACAAATTTCAGATAATTATACAACTTATTTTCGTTACACAATTATTTATTAAGTTTTAATTTTAAAAATTGAAAATATTGTGAAGGAATTCCCGAATTAAGTCAATTCAATTATTCGCCCCCCTTATTTCTCCGTCTATCGGGTTGATCTGTCGGCCGCCATATTCCAATAAAGGGGGCTTTCCATTTATGCAACTACGCATGCAATACAGACGCGTGCGTCGGTTGCATGATAGAGGCGCGTAGACGCAAAGGGAGAGGCATGCCGAAAATAGTTGCACACGAGGCAGTTGCAAATAGACGCAAGTCGTTCGATCTAGTAGCGGGAGACACGTGCGTCTTCCTGCCTCTTTAACGTTTTTTTTTTGTTAGAATTTTTGCTGCAGACTGCAGATATTATAATTTAATATCGTTTTGGCAATTTTAAAATTTAATATTTGTATGTGTTA
Organism: Lochmaea crataegi; assembly: GCA_947563755.1. Taxonomy (NCBI): domain Eukaryota; kingdom Metazoa; phylum Arthropoda; class Insecta; order Coleoptera; family Chrysomelidae; genus Lochmaea; species Lochmaea crataegi. Next base: position 31,413,910 of record OX387436.1, read on the forward strand.
TAAGTAATATGGAGTGGTCTAATGAAAAATGTATTGCGTATGTCGAGGATTATCGCAGTTTTACTTGCCTTTGGAAGGCATCCGATAATAATTATAAAAACAAATTTAAACGAGGCGATGCCCAAGAATATCTGGCGGATAAATATAAACTACCTACAAAAAAAGCAGTTTTAAATAAAATAAAAAGTCTTCGGTCATACTTTCGCAAAATACACGGTGAAGTAACAAAGAAGAGAAGTGTAGCTGGAAGAGATGATGTTATATCAGAGCCCAGCTGGTTTCTTTACAAATATCTTCTGTTTATTTTGGATGGAGAGGAGGATCGTCCAGGGAAAGAAACATTTTCAGCTTTGTCAAAGTCATTAGAATGTATACAGGAGGATGAATCTAATGAGGTAAGTTTATTTAATTATAATTTAATTATTATAGTAACAAAAACGAACAATAGACAAATACTCTTTACACAAAATACAGAACACAAATTATAAATGTTACAAGTATACATCTTGCCAAGGGACAGCTCCTTCGTGAGACATAAAGTAGTTCATAAATCCCTCTCTTATATCTTTTGCTTCTTTTGTGGCATTTCTTCCCCTCTTTGCAAGGTTTGTAATTCCAGTGTCGTTTGTAATTTCCTTTCTCCATATTCCAAAAATCAAATTTCCATCTACATCAGAGTCGAGGGTACCCGGGGGGCAATAAAGAGAAGACGATTGTCGACTTCGACGTAAAAAGTTGTGGATATAAACACAGGCCAGGACGACATCCTCAATAGTTTCTGTTCTAAGCTCAATTGGGGCTCGAAGAATTCTGAAAACTGATCTGAGTAAGCCAAAAGCATTTTCCACTATACGTCGGGCTCTTGATAATCTGTAATTGAATACCCTTTTGGGAGATCCCTTTACCAAATCCGTTGCATAAGGTTTAAGAATCTATTTTGTTAGTGGAAACGCATCATCCGCAACAAAAACGTGTGGTAGAGGAAAGTCAGTGCCCGGTAAAATGTTTCCATTCGGTAGATTGAGTACACAATCTCTCAAAGCTGTATATAAGGAGCTGTTAAGAAAGACACCCCCGTCTGACATTCGCCCTGGTCTACCAATATTTACATATCGAAAACAGTAGTTAGCATCAATCAGTGCAAATAGAACTATACTAAAATGTCCTTTATAGTTGTAATAAGAACTTCCAGAATTGGCATTGACATTTGATGTTAACGTGTTTGCCGTCAAGGGCACCGAGGCAATGGGGAAAATTCCACTTTTCTCCAAAGTGTTCAGATATTTCTAACCATTTTTCTTCAGTGGTAAGAAGCTGAAACAAAAAAATAAATTTTGAGAAGTTTTCTTAGTGCTTACAATAACAGATATGAACTATGTGTTACTTATAGCCTAATTGGAAAAGTCTAATTTAAAAATATTTTATTTTCAGACTCCAGAAAAAGAGAATGAAAATATTAGCCATCAAAGTGACAGTGTTGACGAATCACAACATTCCTTGACTTGACGAAAATACGAAGATAACAGGTAACGAAAAACCGAAACCTGCAGAGGAAGCTGACTCACTCCTTAAAAATGTTACCGAAAACCTAAAAAAAAAGAGATCATATTTCCGCATTTTCTGAGTATGTTGAGGCTAGGATTCGGAACCTCAAAGAACCTCGTACTCTGACAATTGCACAAATGCGTATAAATTCTCTTCTTTTTGAGATAGAAATGGAACAAGAAGACTCTAGGGGCGTCTCTTCTGTTCAAGGCTCAAGGGATAACTCACAGGTCAATCTTTATCACATAAGCAATCCGAATCCACATAATATGGCTAATCAGAATCGTCTCCGCCATCTGTCTACGCCGGTCCCTTTGAAAGATACTTGTCCTGCTAGTAATGCCGGTAAAAAAGCTTTTCAAACATACTCAGGAGATGCTTCCAATACTTTAATAATAATTCCTGGACCAAGTAGTTCATCTACTATTACATCAAATGATCAATGTGATGAAGACTTTCACATCACAAACTATTTGAACTTTAGCGACAGTGGACAATAATATATTATATTATATTTATAAACTATTATGAAACAGTACGGCTTGATAAATAACAAAATGATTAAAAAGGTGGGAGATTTTTTTAGCCCTGTTCCTATTCCAATATTAGGCCAGTCGGCAGAGACTTTTCTATCGGAAGCAATTAACTTTTCCAATTCACAGGCCCGGATTTTCGTTATAAATAATTGCAAAATAACTATAAAAAATATGAATATTCTTTTCTTACCTGTACATAATCATGTAGAGCCTTTGCTATAGCTTGGTTAACGGCTTTTATTATGCGAGATATACTTGGAGTTGAAACTTTAAAGGTGTACATTAAACTTGCAAATGTATCACCGCTCGCTATATATCTATATATCTCATTGCCAACCTTGTAGCTTCTGGAAGTGCTTCACGAAAATATGTATTTTTTTGCATATTGCTGGGCCAACCAAAGTCAAAAGTAATTCAAAATCAGACGGCGACATCCGAGTAAAGTTTTTAAAGAGCGAGTTCTGTGCCAGTCTTATTTCATCTACAATACTGAAAGTTTCATTTCTCCTCTGTAGAAAAGGGTTTACCCAGCATGAAGGCTTTTTTCGTTTTCGTTTTTCCACTTTAACATCATTAACAATAATTGCTACCCCAGCAGCAATTGCAACAATTTCTATTTCATTCGACATGACGAGCAACACAACCAACATCAACGTTTTAAACAAATATGGACATAAAGAGAGACAATATCTTTTGAAAAATGGAGGCATAATTGGAAACAATATTTAGGCAAGACGCAAATGGTAAGAACAGTTGCATGCGTTTGTTGTTGTCATGTTGCATGCGTAGTTGCATAAGTGGAAAGCCCACTTAATAGTCATATGCTTTGCCTCCTCACCTCCCCTAACCTAAGTAATGTTGGCATGTAAACATTTCGTATTTTATGAATGAATAGTTCTGTCTATTGTTTTTTATATGTCTGTGGATCTTATAGCATTGTACAAAGTAGTGGGCTTTTAGACGTTGCCAAATATTCGTATTTGTTATGAAATATGAATATTATTGTATTGTGTTAATAAGTTTTAGTGTTATTTATTAAGATGAACAATAAAAGTGATGTACGAAATCGAATACTGAGTGCCCAAGCTAGAGAAATCATATATTCTGTTTTAAAATTCACACAGAGAGAAGCAGGTGAAAATAAACCAGTTATCGATTTTCATAAAGTACAAGAACAAATAGCAGCTACGAACGGTAGGTAAAAAAATTACAAAATATATACATAAAATATATGAATTCAGTAAGGTAGTAAATCGAATTTTTTATATTTTTGCAGGAGTTGGTTTATTCAGCGTTAGAAAAATCGCCAAGGAAGGTCGTGAGATTGAAAATGGAGAAAAAGCTGGATACGCAACTCCAAACAGCGAGGAAAATATTCTCTAAAATACAATTAGACCCATGTGACCATGGAATTCTACGGCGGGAGATGTACAATTTTCATATTAATGAAAAACAGGTACCCACAATAAAAAAAATTCATCGGAAATTTGTCGAGAAAATGAATTATATAAATACATAAGCTTGGGTTTCGCTGGAAAAAAAACAATAAATAACAGAAACATTCTGATAGAGAAACATGAAATTGGGCATCAAAGACTGCAGTAACTCGGGCAAATCAAAAAGTTCAGGTGAAAGGCTGATTATAGTTGGTGCAGGAAATGAACAAGGTTTTGTCCGTGATTCGTATTTAAGATAGAAATCCAAATCCGGCGATTACCACGATGATATGAATTTTAATAATTTTTCGAAATGGTTAAAAGAAAAATTGTTATGTAATTTGCCTCCAACATAGATTTTATACCGCAATTCTGGGCGGAACATAAGTCAGTTCGAATTCAGGAGAAACATTTGTCAAGTGAGTATAAGCAAAAATATTGAGTACAGCTTAGTAGGATAATAACTAATGTTTTCAGAGTTATCTTACTACCTACAAAATTGAAGCAAGAAGAAGTGGAAGAGTAGCAAGGGCCGCTGAAAGCGATTTTCGTGTATCCGTTACTGTTAGATTTGATAGCATGAATCACTGGGTTATAACGGTGCCTGACGAAAAAAGAAAACGATGTGCCCTGCCAAACTGTAATTCCAAGGGACGTAAAATGTGTAGCAAATGCGATGTGGGACTCTGCATCTCTTGCTTTAAAATGTTTCATACAAACCGTGAACATTAGATTTTTTTGATATATTTGATCTTGGGATGCGCCTAGTGAGCCCATATGGGTACGGCCATTTTTAACAAAACACAAGTATTTTTTTTCACTGTTTTCTGTAAAAACTTTTTAAAGACATATCTGTAGCTAAAATCAATAAAATTTATTACCAAAACCAAAAAAAATTTTTCACAGCATTAATGAAGATTTCTCTATAGACTTCTCCTTCTACCTGTCGGACTCAATGGTATATAAGAGGAAAAATTCAACCTAAAAGTATAGTTTATTTTATCTCATGAATGAAATGAAAAGTCCACAAAATATAGCGAATATATTGTGAGTGATTACAGAAAAACAAGTAAACAAACAAAATTTAAAAAGATGAGTGCAACCAAAAAAAAGTATACCAATGATTATTAGAAGAGGACATACTGGAACAAAGTATCATATTAAAACAATAGATAATGATTGTTCGTCACCCAAATCAAGCGATTCAATGACACTATTATCAGGAGAGAGTGAGAAATGTGAAGACAGAAAACCCCCCAGTGGTGGATATAAAAAACCATTGCGAAATCCCGATTATGATGTTTCTTTGGATGGAATTTTTGAAAATGAATTCGAAGTAGATCAACTCCTCCAACCAGAAGACCTAAATAGCGAGTTAACAGTTAAAATTTAGACGAAAATCAAATGGGCGTGGAAAATGAGCATCTCATGGGATTGATTACAAACCATAATGACAACGTCATCCAATTGATAAATTCCAATAAAATATTTTTGACTTAAGGTCAAGAACAGAAAATAAATTTTAAGTTGAAGATGGAAATATACATAAGGAAATATATTGCAACCAAAAAATTTTTTGATAAACTTAATTCACAATTAAAGGTAGCAGAAGCAATAAATCTCATACAATTATAAATGCTGTGTTATTGGATAAAATAAACTATCATATTTTCTAACTAATTGTGGCTTATTTACCCTGTACAAATCGACAGAATCAACTGAAGCCACGAAGGTCAGATGTGCAGTGACAACTGACGAACGTAGTGTGGAGAGCTCAGTCAGTGTGGCCAGATTGGGCGATTTATCGCAAATTGGGCGATTTTCGTTACAAATTTGCGCCTAAAATTTTATTAAAATCGCAAACCGCAAATTGGGCGATTTTCAGAAATACTAGCAGCGCTCTTCCTACTTCCAAATATAACTTCAATTTTTCATGCTGTAAATTGCTTACATAAATTTGGTTGCGTTCCCTGTTTGTGTTATTTAGTATTTACAAATCAATAAATCTAAAGCCGGATCAGTTGTATATTCTAATGGGCTAATAGTATATTCTATACTCTGTCTTCGTCTAACTGCGCATGAATGAGAAAGACAAGTCGACCCTGATGAGCTGACGAATGAGAATGACGATTAACGATGACGTATCGTTTGCGGAAAAAACGGAACGACAAAATCAAAAACGCGCCAGCCAGTGACAAATAAAACAAATAGTTAACCTCAAAAGATTTTTTTTGTGTTTTGTCTGTGCAAAAGATTGAACTGAACAGTGAAACAAAAAGTTATTTTTTATTTTTTTGCGTTTTTGTTATACTGGTAATACCTTTTCCTACCACCTCTACCATCAAGCCGAAATCATGGGAAAATGGGCTAAATATGCCAAAAAGCATAAAAAGGAATGGGAAGATGAACCACAGTTTAAAGGCAATTTTTTTCTGTATCTGTAGATAGGAGGATAGGGCTATGGAATCTGTTTAGTTGCATATCATGTTGATTATGGTGTTTTCTATATTAGGGTGGTTGGGAAGCAAACAAGATGGCACAAGTTTTTGTAAATTATGTAACTCAGATTTAAGACCACATAGGGCTGACTTATTGAGGCACTCAAACACGTCAAAACATAAGGTGCAGGCATCAAGAGTAGGAAATAGGCATCAAAGAACTCTAAAAACGTGTGGTATGTTTAGATTTTTAGATTGCATGTTGCATGTCGGGTAGTCTAGTACTTGTTTGTCACCAAAATAATTAACCAAACATGTATTTATAATTGAATCGGTGAGATTAACAACAGTATAAGTCCAAAATTTGACATTTTGAGTTGAGATAGCCAATCATTTTAAAATTCCCTTCCGCATCGAATGAGTCTAAAAACCGTACGCAAAGCATTGCCTGCTGCGATGTGGGAGCAAGGTCTTATCAGCGGTGAGCAGAACAACAGTACAAGTCCGGGACTTGTACTGTTTTCAATCCCAACGACTGAGGCGCGTGCCCGGTCGAATCCATTACGTCGCGTCGCAGTGTTTACATTGTAGCCAAAGAGCGAATATCTGTATTACGGTTAGTTTCTGTTGCTTGTTTTTTGAACTGTCTTGATTAAACGGTTTAGATTTGTAAATTAAAAATGTCTGACAATAGTAGTACTAGTTCTGCTGACGAAGCTACTACTAGTGGAAGTAGAAGAAGAAAAAGAAACTTAAGCGATTGGAAAGTAAATAAACGAAAAATAGCGAGACAAGAAGGTCGTGAATATGTTACAATGAAAGGTGTAACGGTTCCAGGAAAACAAGTTGGACCTCCATGCACGTAAGTGTCCCTACAAAATCTATTTTTAAGTATTTTAATATGAAATAATAAATTTTAGATGTAAACGGAAATGCATGGATAGTCTAAGTGACCAAGGTAAAGTCCAAATATTGTCAAAGTTATACACGGATAAATCCAAAAATGTACAAGATACGTTCCTGCAAGGACTTATGGAAATAAAACCTATAGAAAGGCGTAAAAAGAGGGTCGCTGAAAGTGCTATGCAGAGAGGAACACATTTTGTTTATTTCGTAATGCATCATAACAATCGAATACCAGTATGCAAACAAGCGTTCATGAGCCTGTATGCTGTATCACATTTTAGAGTTCAGCGTTTAAACACCCTGCTTCTCGCAGGACGATCGCCAAGAGATTTACGAGGCCTGCATCATAACAGACCTCGTGCTATTCAGGCTGACTGGATTGCTAAAATAAGAGACCATATTGAAGCATTTCCTGTGAAAACCACCCACTATTCGAATAAAATCTACCGGTATTTAGATGCAGATTTAAATGTTAAAGTAATGCATGACCTTTTTATAAAAAAATATCCGGACGCACTGAGATTGGTGAAGTATGAGTTCTTTTTAAAATACTTCAATGAAAACTATGGACTTAAATTCGGAAGATGTCAAGTTGATGTTTGCTCTGAATGCGAAAGGTTGAATGCAAGAATTAAAGACAAAAATCTCAATGACACGGCCAAGCGCGTAGCTGTGGCCGAACTAATGGTTCACAAAAGAGGCGCTAAAAATTTTTATGCTAAAATGAAAGAAGTAGAGCTTATGTGCCAAGATCGGCCTGAAGTTATGGGAATTTCATTTGATTATATTCAAAATCTACCTTTACCACACATTCCAGTTCAGGAGATCTTTTATTACAGACAACTTTGGGTATATGCCTTCGAGATACACAATCTTAAGACCAACTCCGGACACTTTTATACTTATCATGAAGGCCAAGCCCTAAAAGGTCCAAACGAAGTTTGCTCGTTTCTTTATGATTATGTACTGAATCATATTCATAATGAAGTAACAGAGATGCATCTTTTTTCTGACGGTTGTCCCGGGCAAAACCGTAATAATACCATGGTTCGATTTTTGCTTGCATTACAGGGAACAAAACGATTTAAAAAAATATATCACTATTTTCCGTTCCGTGGTCACTCCTTTCTTCCGTGCGATAGAGACTTTGGTACGATTAAGAGGTTGGTTAAGAAACATGACAGAATTTACATTCCTGAAGAATATGAAACAATGATAATTTCCGCAAGAAAAAAAACACCGTTCACAGTGAAAGAGATTCGCCATCATGATATTCTTGACTTTAAAAATTGGTGGCCCGAAAATTACAAAAAAACTTGCTCGATTTCCGTACGTGGTAGCAACCCTCCAAGAAAAGAAACCTTTACTGTATCAAATTACAGACAATTTTTGTACGAAAGTGACACTCCTGGTTACGTGACAACTTGGGACTACATCGATGGCCTAGTTTTATCCACTTTCAAACTTCTAAAGCCAAATAAGACAATTCCGCTTCTTCCAGTAGAACAGGCCTATCATGAACCAGTACCAATAAACATCAAAAAAGTTATTGATATAAAGAAAGTCATGCAGTATATTACTGGAGAAAAACTAGAGTTCTACTATCATATCACGTCGTGGAAGACAAGTAGTCAAGAAGCTGAAAACTGAAAATGTTCGGTTCCTTTAGTTTCATGTTTTTTCTATTCAAGAATGTTTATTTTTCTTTAGTATAGCAAATACAGTATTATGTTAAAGTGGAAAATGTTAAAAATATAAAATTTAACAACTTATTTTGCAATTTTTTGTAGTTGAGTGAAATAACAGTACAAGTCCCATGGCTTAGTTTTTTATTTTACGCAAAATTTAATGTTTTTTCCACAGTTTTTTAACGCGAAATAATGGGTGACAATAAGATCTATAATCACTCTGTACATGTCAAAGCTTTAAAACAAGTCGTTTAGACGCAAAACAGTTTTTTTCGATTTACTCAAAATAATGTTTTCGGACTTATACTGTTTTTAATCTCACCCATTCAATTGGTTTTTTTTATTATTTTTAGGAATTTCTGTAAGCAACTACTCCTTAAAGAAGAAAGAAATCATTCTATCAAGCTACATAGCATGCCTCTCTTCCATCAGAAGCGTAGATCATTTGGTTGATATTTTAAATAAGTTTTCTGAACAGAATAGATCAACCTCAGGCTCCTCAAACGAGCAGGATAATAATTTCCATCTTCACAAAACAAAATGTGCTGCCATAATTAAAAATGTTATTGCGCCCTCCCTTTTTAAAGATTTAATTAATGACTTGGGTGATTCATACTTTTCTATTATTGTAGATGAGTCCACTGATGTGAGTACAGAAAAATTGCTTTGCATCAATATTAAATATTAATAAAAAAAAGCAATACAATTAAATTGCAGTTTCTTACATTTTTACCTGTAGTAAAAACTGCTGCAGATGATTTATATCAAGCGGTTACAGGTTTGATCTGATCAGTTTGATTTGATCTGATCAGTTCAATTTAAAAAAGTTAATTGGTGTTGGTACAGATGGAGCCTCTAATATGTGTGCCGAACACAATTCTCTTTATGCTTTTTTGAAAAACAGACTTCAGTTGAACAATTTAGTGTTAGTAAAATGTATTTGCCACAGCTTACATTTATGTAGTTCAAAAGCCTCAGAGGTTTTCTCAGATGAGAGTGATTTCCTTTTGAAGGAAACCTACAATTGGTTTAAAAACAGTTCTCTTCGTGTTAGTAAATACAAAGAAATTTATGACCTCATAAATGTAGGCAAAAAATTTTCAAAATTAACACAACTATCAGCTACCCGTTGGCTGACTAGATATCAGGCGGTAGAAAAAATTCTAAGTCAATATTTGGAGCTTGAAACTTTCTTTAACATTCATGCAGATAAGGAAAGATGCCACACAGCTAAAATACTTTCTGATGCCTATAAAAATAAAGAAAATAAAGTTATTTCAACTTTTATAAAACCTATATTAAAGCAAATATTCCATCTAACCACCTATTTTCAGAGGTCAAGTATTGATTATTTTCAAGCTTTTGATGATATAAATAATATAATTTGGACATTTGCAAGGCAAATTATGAAGCCACCATTATTAAACCATATAGATATTAATGATCTTGATACTTTAAAAAATGCAATGGAGTTTGACAGGAATAATTTAGAATTAGATTACTGTGATTTTGGATATGAATTTAGTGTCGAAGTTGAAGCTAGTAATTTGTCAGCAGAAAAAGTAGGATATATTAAAAATAAATGTAAAGAATTTTTAAAAGTTCTCATACGAGAATTAATCAAACGAATGCCCACTCATTTAAATGTTTTTTCTCAAATAAAGAATATCTCCCCTAAAGTAATATTAAATCCTATAAGACCAAAATTTTTTGAATTTCCGTTACATTTTTTACCAACTGAAAAGATAGGTGATGCAGAATTTCAATACAGACAAATATTAAGTATTCAGTGGGAAGAAATTTTTGGAGAAAATATACCAGATAATTCCGAGGAATTCTGGCAAAAAGTAATTACTTTAAAAAATGCGGCAGGTGAATTATTATTCGAAGATCTTTCTTTATTTGCATTCACGCTATTAAGCTTGCCATCATCAAATGCAGATGTCGAAAGAAGTTTTTCTATCATGAATATAATAAAATCAAAGTTAAGAAATAAAATGATGATAAATCTGTTAAATGCAATAATGATAACTAATGCCTATTTCTGTGTCAACTCAATTTGCTGCAAACAATTTGAACCAACTGCAGACATGTTATCGAGGTTTACGTCAAAAATGTACACAAACGAAAAAGAGTCGGACAGTTCTGAATCTGATTTAATGAATGTCGAGGAAATCATAGATTTATGTTATTTGTAGTATCTTATATTTATTATTATTTATCTTATATTTAAATAAAAATTACCAGACTCTTATGCTTCTATTTTTTTTAATTACATCATTAATCGTTAAAATTGCGGGTTTTCACAACACAATATAAATATTAAAGGACATTCAAAAAAATACTATGAGATATTTTAAATGGTCTCATTGTTTACGTCATTCACTGGCGCTTGCGTTTTTCTTGGATGCGCTTTTTGGGCGATTTTTGAATCACGGGTTTGCGCCTTAATCTTTCAGAATCTGGCAACACTGAGCTCAGTTCGCCAGGATTCGTCTAGGTGTTTACTTGGATCTAATAGCATTGTAGACAAAGTAGTGCGTTTTTAGACGTTGCCAAATATTCGTATTTGTCATGAAATATGAATATTATTGTATAGTGTTAAAATAAGTTTTAGTGTTATTTATTAATATGAACAATAAAAGTGCTGTACGAAATCGAATACTGAGTGCCCAAGCTAGAGAAATCATATATTCTGTTTTAAAATTCACATAGAGAGAAGCCGGTGAAAATAAACCAGTTATCGATTTTCATAAAGTATAAGAACGAGTAGCAGCTATGAACGGTAGGTTACAAAATATATGAATTCAGTAAGTTAGTGTATCGAATTTTTGCAGGAGTTAGGTTATCAAGCGTCAGAAAAATCGCCAAGGAATGTCGTGAGATTGAAAATACATAAAAACCTGGATTCGCAACTCCAAACAAACGAGGCAAAAAATCCTCTTAAATACAATTAGACTCACTTTTCATATTAATGAAAAACAGGTACCCACTACAAAAAATTCATCGGAAATGAATCATGAAGGAAGTAGAGAAAGTATGAGACAAGAAATATATAAGCTTGGGTTTCGCTGAAAAAAAAATAACTAAAAATAACAGAAACATTCTGTTAGAGAAACATGAAATTAGGCATCAAAGACTGCAGTAACTTCGGCAAATTAAAAAGTTCAGAGAAGAAAAAGAAAGGCTGATTATAGTTGGTACGGGAAATGCAAGAGGTTTTGTCCGTGGTTCGTATTTAAGATGGAAATTCAAATCCAAATCCGGCGATTACCACGATGATATGAATTTTAATAATTTTTCAAAATGGCTAAAAGAAAAATTGTTATGTACTTTGCCTCCAAACAGTGTACCCATACAGCACTCTTCGTACCGGGGACGTACATATTAGCTCCATTTTACGTCGGTACGTACCGGGATCAACTTGGGACGTACAATGTACGTACAAAACTGTACGCACATGTACGTACATAGCGGTACGTACAAGGGACGTACATTTTATGTGCAGCACCTGTTAGGACCAACAACGGATGTACATTGGACGTACATGAATGTATGTACATAGTACGTCCATAGTAGGTACCATATTATAAGTATTTTTTTTAATTTACGATTTACGTATCTGCGCAAAGTAATCCGTGTGTAATGTCACAAGACTCCGCCAAACAATTATTGTATTAAGGAGAAAGCGGTAAATGTGGACTATTAGAGCCTCGTGCCGTAACGTATATAATGAATTTCTGACAGTTCTCCTTTTTCCTCTTTTAGGGTAAGAAAATCCGAAAAACGGCTAGGGCTGAGAATTGTTTTGAATATTTTATCAGAATTTAAAAAAAACGAAACGCCGCCGGTAGGTATCGAACCCGTGCTTATTATTTATTAAAAGGACGTGGATATAGGTCCGCGAGTCGTTATTTTATAAATCCGTGAGTATCACATTCAAAGACATTTTATTGTCAGATGTAATAATATTTTATTCAAAACCAGCGGCCAAACCAAACAACCCGATTCGTTTTTGTAATTAATTAAAAAAATACATGCTAGAGCCGCGGACCTATAGCCACTTCCTTTTTAAAAACGGTTCTGCGGGTTCTGTCACTTCTGTCAGCTGTCCGTTCTGTCTGACGATGCTTTCTCGTTCAACATAATAAGTAGGAATTATAAACTTTACGTTCGAGTTCAGTTCGTAGTTGGCAGTTGGTAGTTCAGTTCAGTTGAAGTTAAACTAAAGGAATCCCACAATTACGTTTATAAAGTCAGTCCGCGTTCAGTTCGCAGTTTCCATTACGCCCGTTACGCTGCGTCCGCGTTCGAGATGGCCAAGATTTAAGTTCGCAGTTGGCAGTTCAGGTATAAACCTATCAAAACGAAAGTTATGCACCACGTGAGAAACGTCATTGTCAACTGTTGACTTTACTCTTCACTTCTAAAATGGTTTTTCTTTGTTTTGTTTAGGTTTGTTCACGGACTCCGTGGGTGTTTTTTGCAATATTGTTTTTTTACTGAAAAAAATGTCTGTTACTCTATGAAAAGTGTCAAAATAATTTTCAACCAATCAAATCCCTAACTGCCAACTGAAAGTTGTGAGGTTTATAAATGCAAAAATTTACCAACTGCAGAATGGAAACGACGCGAACGTCCCAAACTGCGAACTGAACGCGAACGTAAAGTTTATAATTCCGCCTTTATTTAGTATATATTTAGTATTATATATAATCTGTGATAATATTGGCTTTGCTGTTTTGTTTATTTGAATGGTGGGATTTTCTTATTTTTTAGACGTGAAAAAGTGATTTTTGTGTTTATCCTAGTTTGTTTTTATAGGTAAGTTGAGATACCTTTATTTCTCAACAAAAATGTGGCGTAGCGATGCTTCTAGTAAATATTACAAAAGAGCCAATGCTGAATTAAAGTGGCTAGAAAGGGCCCAACAAGGGGCGCCATACACCAACCCTAATTTACTCAAACCACATGATTTAACTACATCAAATCGGTGTGACACACTTAGAGAGGTTTTTGCACAAGACTTGTGTGTTGGTTCCAAGAGTGAGGCTCAATCAACAGCATCGGAAGAAAGTCAAGAAGGCAGTGCTCTGCCCTCTGCCTCCCTTACAGTGCTGGAGTTGCAGTCTTCTAGTGAAGAAGAAGCCAGTGCTCTCCCCTCTGCCCCTTGTAAGATGCCTGAGTTGCAGTCTACTGACACATTATGTGAAGAAAGAACTATAAACTATAGTTTAACTAAGTGGGCTTTGCAACATGGTATAAGTCATGTTGCTATGAACGATCTCTTAAAAATTCTTAAGCCTTATCACCCTTCCTTACCTTTGGATTCTAGGAGTCTTCTTCATACCCCAAAAAAAATCAATTTTATCAAAGATGTTTACCCGGGGCAGTACTATCATTTTGGTATACAGGAGGCTATTTGTAACTTACTTTCAAAAAATGTGTTAAACAATAAGTTGATCGAACTTTTAGTAAACATTGATGGTTTAAATATATCGGACAGTTCAAGTAGCCAGCTGTATCCAATTTTATTATTTAATTAGTATTTTTGAACATAATGCTGTGGATGTTGTTGGTGTTTATCATGGGCTAGAAAAACCAAAAGATGCCAATGAATTTTTATCTGATTTTGTTTCGGAAATTCGAAATATTATAATTAATGGGTTCTTTTTTAACAATGTAAAGTATTCTGTGAAAATCAAGGCATTTGTTTGCGATGTCCCCGCAAAATCTTTCATAAAATTCACAAAAGGCCACACAGGATACTTTTCATGCTCAAAATGCTTCATTGAAGGGGAATATGTAAATAATAATGTGTGTTTTCCAGATATAAATTTTACTTTAAGGACAGATAAACAGTTTAGAGATAAAGTGAATGAAGAGCATCATACTGGAACTTCAATTTTAGAAAGTATCCCTGGACTTGACATGATTAACTCTTTCGCTTTAGATCCAATGCATCTTTTATATCTGGGAGTTGTGAAAAGATTGCTCGTTAACTTGTGGGTCAACGGAAAACCTCCTAATAAATTATCTCTTAGGCAAATAAGTGCTGTAACAGAATCTTTAGTGTTGCAAAGAACTAAAATTCCTTCAGAATTCAGTCGCAAACCTCGCAGCCTAAATGAGTGCAAAAGGTGGAAAGCAACAGAATACAGTCAATTTTTATTTTATACTGGACCTGTCTGTCTAAGGGATATTTTAAGCACAGATCAATATGTTCATTTTTTGTCTCTGCATGCAGCTTTAACTATGTTCTCAACAGCAGATTTGTCAAAAGCAGAATATGCAGAGGAATTACTTGAGTGGTTTGTTCAAAGTTTTTCAGATTTATACAGCATTGAATACATGTCACACAACATTCACAATTTACTTCATTTGGCTGATGATGTCCGAAATTTTGGTCCTTTGTATACATTTAGTGCTTTCAAATTTGAAAATTTTATGAGGACATTTAAAAAATGTCTAAGGAAAAATGAAAAACCACTACAACAAATCATTAAGAGAAAAAAAGAAATTGATAAGTTTGATCAAGAATCCCAGTCATCTTCAAATCAAAATATTTCTTATCCTGTTTTTAGAAAGAGGCATGAAGGGGGTGTTATCTTGAATCAGAATTATATAAGTAATGATCAGTTCTCTGAAGTTTTATTTAAATGTTTTAAACTTTCAATCATGGCTCCTGATAACTGTTGTTCATTAAAAGACGGCTCCATAGTTCTAATTAAAAATTTTGTAAAGGTAGGATCAGAATATTATATTGTAGGTACTAAATATCAGAAGAAACAAAATTTTTACCATAAACCTTGTGAGTCGTCTCTCTTATCAATTTATGTGGTAGAGGAAGAAAGTGATTTGAAAATGTGGAACGTAAATGAAATTATATTTAAATTTGTTAAGCTTTTATATCAAACCGCCACTGAAGTAGTTTTTCCTTTATTGCACACAATATGTTAATTTTAAGTTCATTTGTCAAGGTTAATTGTACATTAGACTTTCATGGAAAACAAGCCATATTCTGTTTTTTTTTCTTCTCGTGTGTTGACTGTTAGCATTAATTGGACATTCATAACATAGCTGACATATATTTAAACCAAAAATGCGAGTTCAGTGCCTATGGCTTAGCTGGGTATGTAGTTAGTTAATTTTTAAGTAAAATTTATCATTAGGGAAGATCTAATGAAAACATATTTGCATTTGAATATATTAAAACCAACTTTTATAGACAAATATGACTGAAAAAACATGGACTCTAGTCCATTTTGTAAAGGATGATTCAGTTGAAGCAGTGCCATCAGCATGGCTAATTGATGAGGAAAAATGCCTTTGGCCACCTGCAACATGGACCTCAGATAAAATTAGAAATGCCATCAAAAATTGTACTATAGACACACATTGGCAAAACTATGTCATAAAAACCTTTCGGAATGCGACCTACAGTAAGTTTAAGAACTCTTTATATTGTAATGTACTTTTTATACCATCTGTCTTCCTGCCAGTCTGTCATAAAATATATAAGGTACAAAAAACTTGGGTTTTTACTTTAGGTAGCTATGATATAGCTAGAAATAAAGCAAAAAAGGCGGAATCGGACAGTGACCTTAGCACAACTGATATGGAGAATATTAAAAGAAAAAGGAAAAGAGTTATTTATTCATCTGACGATGATCAAGAGGATAATTTACTGTTGTCCCTCAAAGAACCACGTAAGTCAATTAACTTTATATGAAAAAATGTGTGAATTGTTTAGGTACTACAAAATCTTAAGTAATTTACCTGGTAATTTATAGTACCTATAACATTTAACTTTTTTTAAATGTAACATTTAGAAAGGTTGGGATGAGCTGCTTCTTGTTCATTAAAAATGTATTTTTTAGCACAATACAGGCTTTCAAAAGGCAAATCTGAGAGTAAACGCACCATATTGTTTTCAACAGGTGGGTAACTTTTTTTATTTTTGGAAACTTAAAACTGTGTTCCTTATTTTGTATCTTTTAGATTCCTATAAAACTCCAAGAAAAGATCCTACAAAGCAAAGACAAATTTCTACTTTTGGCAATAGTGAAACCCAATTCAAAGAAAGATGCAGTCTAAATAAAGGTTCGTATTTGAAACTATAGATTTATATTTTGTATTATTGCTTCCTGTCTTACAAAATTCATAAGTTAAACTTTAAACCAATTTCTTGCTCTTTTTAAGTAATAATTATTAGCCTATTCATTTATTCCAATATTTTCAATTATAGATTTATCGGAGCAAGATACCCAAAATGACAGGGGTGTTTTAAAAGGTTTGTACATCTACATATTTGTCATATTTTAAAATTATTCACATATTATATTTGTGTTAAAAAACGGGATAGACCAAAATAACAAAGTCAGACTTAATTAAAAGGCAAAAAAGTACATATACCTATGTAGTTGATTTTTTTGAGTAACTTGTGTGCATTTTTATTTTTGATAATTTTGTTAAAATATTTGACCCGAATGTTTTGCTATCAATAAAGACCAAATTGCTGTTTTGTTCTAAAACCCTTTAAAAGAAATTTATATCATAACTTCAAAGACTATAGGATCATAAATTTACCTAGACAAACTCTCATGACTTATTGCCTGACATCTTTAGTATTACCAAAAACAAAGCTCATTGTATTCCTTAAATTTAAGCAGTCATTTGATTTTTTAGATTCATCACAAATACCTATAACATCCTATCCATTCAACACGCCAAGCATCCAGAAAGGTTTGTTTTGTTTATTTTGCTTTGTTTGGTTGCAATTTTTCACCATTGTATTATATACTATATATGGTGACAGTAACTTTTGTTATTTTTAGAACATTCATCTGAAAACTGTGATAGGTGTTGCCCATATCAAAGTAAGTTTTTTTCTTTTTTATTCCAGGACAGGGCTCATAAAATATATTTTTTAGGTAAATTATTACAGCAAAGGCTAAATGAATTCTTCAAAAATGAAAATAATTTTGAAAAAAGTGTAAGTAACTTCTAAACTACAGTAACATAAAGAAAAATATTCATATTGTATTAATTGCAAATATATATACCATATTTAACAATTTTTTTTTCAGATTTTTGAAATTTCAAGACTGGGAGGAACAGATAACAATGATTTTGTGAAGCGATGTTTAACATTCCTAGTCTCCAACAAACTGGCCTGCAATTACAGTTGGCTGGGACGTAGGAAAAAATCGGGATTTAAAGAGGAATTTAGCCAGATTGTAAGCTTGATTGTGGGTAAGTTACTATGACTTCAATAATAATCTAAGCTATTACTGGTATTAAATTTTGAAATACTAGTTCACCACTAGGTAAATTAATTTAATTTCAGAATCCGCGGAAAATACAAAAAAAGCGAAAGATAGAAAAGAAACTGAAGAACTAATAAAGGCTTGGCTCAGGAGAGCGGCTGAAAGAAACAGACGGTTACAAGAATGTAAGTTCAAAAAAACAAAATATTTTTTTCACCTATGTGACAATTTTTTCAGAATTGTATTATTAAATTTTTAAGTAAACAAACGCAATAATAAAAAATGTGTGTAGCTGTATTTTTGTTTTTAGGTGGGACTAGTATCAGGAGTTGAAATTTGTCATTTGGCTGAGGATTTCCCCTTATTTTTTTGAGAGTTTTTATTTTCGTTTTTTTACTTCTTGTTTGTATATACTTTATATAAGTACATTTTTCAACATGTGTCAATAAATGTTTTAAAACCAACTTGAAAGCATAATACTAAAATATATACTTACACATAATCAATAAAGGAAACCAAGAAATTTAATTATCTTATTCAATTCCCAGTGTGCATGGCTCTGACTGTGAAATGTGTAGGGATATATTAGTAGTATTTTTGTTTAGTTTTTTGAACTCAAAATTTGTTTTTTTTTCTAAAATGTATTTAAATACACCATTTTAATTAATGTACATAATGTTTTATCATCTTTAGGGTTTACACTTGAAAACTAACAAAGTTTATAGATTGTACATTGATTGAAATGTTATATATTTAAATAATAAGACAAGAGAAATTTGAAAAATAAACTCAAAAAATGTATGTCCATGGTACGTCCTATGTACACGAATTTGTTCATTTTACAGCCATTATTGGTCCCATATAGGACGTACCTGGAGTGTAGTGTACCTAAGACGTACATAGTACGTACATTACCAAATCCGAGGGACGTACCTGGAACGTACATAGTGTTGGAAAATGTACGTCCCTGGTACGTACATAGTACGTATATGTACGTACATGTACGTATCTGGGACGCGACGTCCGTCCAAGAGTTATGTACCAGGTACGTACATAGTACGTATCGTTTGCTGTATGGGTAATAGTGTTGGACAATGTGTAACGTTCCGTTTTTTTTGTATATATAGTATTGAATTATTAGAATATTTCGAGGATTTCATTAGTATTGTAGTTCTTTTTCTTTCTTCATCATTTTACTAATTTTGTATTATTTCTAATTTTTGCGTACGCCATTGGATGATACCTTCATTGTCAGGTCAAGGGACTACAGAAATAGTGTTATGGTAATTAATCAGCAGTATCTCCAATAACTATTTTGATAGCAAGTTTAAAGTAAGCGAAACCGTTTTGAGCTTTGGTAAAGAATAAGTAATGCTCGTGTCTTTAGATGTTGTAAGGACATCATTGGTACAAATCCAAGTTAACACCACTGGGAAATTAAAAGTAACCTGTTGTATTCTAGACGTAATTGTACGATTTACATACCTGTGTGCTTACTAAATATCTTAAAGTGGGCTTGTTTTATGATATTGTAACGTGCCTCCCTTCTTACACGTGGCTCCTGCCACAAGAACACGTCACTATGGACACCCTTGATGCAAAATTCGGGTTTTTAAATCTCGGGCGCCAGATTATTAACGTGGTTTGCTCCACGGCCCCTTGACCCTTAGCGTCAAGAGTTCCAGATAGCCTCAGATGGAGGTTACGGAAAATTCCAGGGGTCTTGTTGAATTAAATTTAACTAACTAGTGAAAATCCGGAAAAGCCAAATCTTGGTTCTCCAATCAATAAATTGCGGTTAAAAATGAAAATAATAGAAATTCAAAACTTTAATCTATTAATACTCTGTGGTCTATTTTACGAATAATTCTTTAGTGACAAACAACTTAACAGGGAAAATAAAATGAGGTATGTATTACCTATATCTGGGATTTTAACGGACTTAACGGTCAGGTTATCAAATACGGTTCAAATCTACCGGGTTTTACGGGGTCCCTAATGCACGATTTAGATCTGCCGGGTAATCAGACAAATTGTGGCTAAGCCTCTTCCAAGTCTGATTAATCCTTGAATCCAAATGAAACCGGCAACTGTTATTCCGACGGGGAAAAAAAATATAAATAATGATCCCACGAAACGGGAAAAGAACGATTTAGATCTGCCGGGAAATCAAACAAATTGTGGCTAAGCCTCTTCCAAGTCTGATTAACCCTTGAATCCAAATGAAACCGGCAACTATTATTCCGACGGGGAGAAAAAAATATAAATAATGATTCTACGAAACGGGAAAAGAACGATTTAGATCTGCCGGGAAATCAAACAAATTGTGGCTAAGCCTCTTCCAAGTCTGATTAACCCTTGAATCTACTAAAGCCGGTAACTATTATTCCAAAAAAATAAAATTTAAGAACGAGTTAGATCTGCCGGGAAATCAAACAAATTGTGGCTAAGCCTCTTCCAAGTCTGATTAACCCTTGAATCTAACTAAAGCCGGTAACTATTATTCCGACGGGGAGAAAAAAATATAAATAATGATTCTACGGAACGGGAAAAGAACGATTTAGATCTGCCGGGAAATCAAACAAATTGTGGCTAAGCCTCTTCCAAGTCTGATTAACCCTTGAATCTACTAAAGCCGGTAACTATTATTCCAAAAAAATAAAATTTAAGAACGAATTAGATCTGCCGGGAAATCAAACAAATTGTGGCTAAGCCTCTTCCAAGTCTGATTAACCCTTGAATCTAACTAAAGCCGGTAACAATTAAAAAAAATATTTTCCCAGAGTTAAACGGTACCCAACTATCGACACACAGAGTAAAAATATTCGTACTAGCATAAACTTTAAACTATTATACCTAATCCACTTGGATATCAATTTAATTTAAAACTACTGACAACCAAAAGCATAAAATAATTCGAGAATCCACTAATAATTCATATCAGTTAATTAAAACGCAGTAAATAAAAATTCGAAATCAAATTACGGTTGACAAATCTTTATTTTCAGATAAGAGAAACAAAATAAAAAAACGAATTTCAGTTCAACAACAAAAGAAAAAAATAGCCGGTCGGAAAATTTTCAAAAAAATATATTCAACAATTTAATAATAAGCGGCGATACGGAAAGTTTCGAATACACAGTTTATTTGTTAAAATTTATTTACCTTAATAAATACAGCCCACACACAATCGGAATTTGGAATACACAAAATAATCTCACTACGGTTTTTCGGTTTTTCGGAAGAACGTTCAACGGAGAATGCTTAAAGCCGAAAAAAGGAACTGATTCTTTTGAGAGAGAGCCAGACGGAATGAAGTTCGGAGCGCGAATAAGAAGCAAACCAAAAATGAATTGTTTCCGAATTTATATCCAAAATTTTAGTTACATTCTTCGGTGTGGGAATTAAAACGTGAAATCTATCTAGTTTCGACAAAAACTTGTAAGTATACTAGACGGCTCTCGATTAAATTAAAATGTTGTATATACCGGGCGTCCTTTCAGTTGAAAAATTTAAATATCGGAAATGAATAAATTGTGTATGGTAGAAGTTGGATTTGCGTAATTCGGACTTATACTAAAATATACACCGGTAATAGCAAAAAAAAAAATAAATCACTGCGGTAGTCGAAAGGGTTGTAAAGTAACGAGTTATATACACCCTAGTGGTAAAATAAAATATATTACGGGATAAATAAAAAAATAAAAAAAATTAAACTTGCAAAAAGCAGAAAAAAAATAACTCGTTACACACCCCCTTTACTTCGGTAAAAAAAATGAATGAGCGAAAGTGCAACTTTCGGACATTACATTTTTTTTTTAAACAACAACTTACACCTAATAATAAAAAAGGTGAGAAAACAAAACGGTGATCCAGGGTGTAGCGTCTCACAGCCTGGAACGTCGGCGTAGGGTCACTTGGTGTGGATGGGGCGGTCCTCTTCCACGGGACGCCTGTCTTCGGTAGGACCTGGAACAGCGTCCGGCTGTTTCCAGAGCGGGGTGGGGTCGTTCGATGCTACACTGGCTGGAAGCATCCTGCATTCGTCGGGGTTCGTCGCTACGGGAGACCAGGTGCGCTTGTACTGCCACCGATCGGGTACGGGGGCCGCGTCGATCACACGGGCATTCTCGGGACATCCGTCCCACTTGTCCACATCGGGAACAAAACAGAATAGACGGCCTGCTGCAGTTCTCTCGGCGGTGTCCGGAGATTCCACATCTCCAACAGAGATCATCCGTCAGGGTGATGAACCTGCCGGCTACAATTCGTTGTCGTGGCAGGTGGGTCTCTGGCGGTTTTTGCTGTGACGGTTTGTACTGTTGACATCGCAGACACCTCTTTACGTACTTGGTGATGTCCCTGAACATTCCTGGCCAATAGTACAATTTTGCAATCCGGGTGATGGTTTTAGCAATTCCCAGATGACCAGCATTCGGATTATCATGGTTTTCTTGCAACACCCGGATTCGGTCGGGCTTTGCTATACACAGTTTCCAAGGATCGGACATTTCTGGCTCTCGGAAATCATTGATATCCCAGAAATGACGGTATAGACGGTCTTCTTTTATGCAGTAGTCCGGAAACTTCTCTGGATCCTTCAGGACCTCTTCCTTCCTGTTCCGGTACCACGAACATTCGGCGGTTACATCGGTCAAACAGATTGCGGACGGTGAATCGGTCTCGGCTGTCATTGGTAGCGGATTTCTGGACAAAGCGTCGGCCACACGATTTAGAGCACCTTTACGGTACTGTATCTCGAAATCATACTGTTGTAGAAAAATACTCCACCTGGCTAAACGTCCGGACGGACTAGATATGGAATGCAGCCATCTAAGAGATTGATGATCGGTAACAACCGTGAAATGGTAGCCCTCTAAATAAGGACGCATCTTTTCAATCCCCCAAACAATGGCAAGACATTCTTTTTCGGTTACGGAGTAATTTTTCTCGGTAGGACTCAGGGTGCGACTTGCATACGCTACCACGTGTTCATAACCATCCTTCTGCTGGGTAAGGGCTATTCCCAAACCATATTCGGAGGCATCGGTCTGCAGAGTGAACGGTACGGTAAAATCAGGACAGCTCAAAACGGGTGCTTCCGACAGACAGGTTTTAATCTTAGTGAAAGCAGCTTCTTGTTCTCCAGCCCATTTCCATCGCTGAGACTTACGGAGTAACTTTGTTAACGGAGCCACCTTTTGTGAAAATAATGGCACAAATCTCCTATACCAGGATGCAACTCCCAAAAACCTTCTCAGCTCTCGGAGATTTCTCGGTGCTGTTTTACTATCTCCCAACTCTACGAGAGACGATGAACAGACTTCGGTAACAGATTGCTCCTTGTCAACCCCTAACACCAGGGAAGACTCAGAGACTTCGGAAACAGATTGCTCCTTGTCCACCCCTAACACCAGGGAAGACGCAGAGACTTCGGAAACAGACTGCTCCTTATCAACCCCTAACAACACCGGGGAAGACTCAGAGACTTCGGAAACAGATTGCTCTTTGTCAACCCCTAACACCAGGGAAGACGCAGAGACTTCGGAAACAGATTGCTCCTTATCAACCCCTAACAACACCGGGGAAGACTCAGAGACTTCGGAAACAGATTGCTCTTTGTCAACCCCTAACACCAGGAAAGACGCAGAGACTTCGGAAACAGATTGCTCCTTATCAACCCCTAACAACACCGGGAAAGACGCAGAGACTTCGGAACAAATTCGCTCCTTGTCGACCCCTAACTCCAGGGAGGACGCAGAGACTTCGGAAACAGATTGCTCTTTGTCAACCCCTAACAACACCGGGGAAGACACAGAGACTTCGGAACAAGACAGATTTACAGAACGGCGGTCTTTCCTAAGACGGTGGGTGGTTTCTTCTCTACATATTATCGGTACAGCAGAATTGACTTCTTTCATAGGCCTGTTCACGGCCTCCAATATTCCAACAGGACTGGCCAATTGTGAACGCCTCACTAACTCATCATTCACGT
Organism: Lochmaea crataegi; assembly: GCA_947563755.1. NCBI lineage: Eukaryota > Metazoa > Arthropoda > Insecta > Coleoptera > Chrysomelidae > Lochmaea > Lochmaea crataegi. The sequence continues at coordinate 31,437,723 of OX387436.1, forward strand.
ATATTTCTCCGGTTCCTAACTCCAGCCGGAAATTATACTTTCGGAGGACATCATGTCCTAATACAATGTCGGTTATTAGACCAGGGAAATGCTCCAACGAACCCTCCATTGTGACGTCATCGATTTTCCATTTCAGCTCATATATGTCGGTGATGGAGACTAGATTTCCATTAGCTAAACGGGCCTTCGTAGCTTGACGAGAGGTAGTTGGCTTTCTTTGGGAAAAAGTCTTAGCTACTTGATCACCAATATACGACTTTGCTGCTCCGGTATCCAATAATGCTCTAAACATATGATTTTCTATTTCGACGTCTATGTGCGGTCGGGGGTCGTTTATTTCTGCTGGCGGTTCGGTATGAGAGGCAAAGATTTGCGGAAGCTGTGTCGGCCTCTCTTCGGTACAACTTCGGTTTAGTTTTCCTGCCTCCTGCAGGAACAGTCTCTCGAAAATACTCCTTCTTTTTGACAACGAGAACAGAATATTTTCGGCGGGTTTTGGCAGTTATTCCTATAATGTCCAGACTCACCACAACGGAAACAGATGAGTTGACGGGAATATTGTCCTGAAGGTTGACGAGTAGTATCAGGCGGCGGCGGAGTATCGGTCGGTGACGGTTGGCTGGGACCGGCGATGGGCTCTCTGGATGGCCCAGGCATCGTGTTGTGAGAAGGTCCATATCTCGGCGAACTCATTGACTGCGGACGGGGATTTGGTCCCCGGTTCGGTCCAGTGTGGTTGGGTATAGACTGGAGTTCCTTCCTGAGGAGCTCATATTCCCTGACCACCTGACAAAAGGAGGAAAAATCGTCAAAGTCCCCTTTTCGGATTTGCAGACGGTATTCGGGCAACAGGTTACGGTACAGCCACGCCAACTGTTGTTCGGGAGTTAGCTTACCATGGCGTCGCATCAGAGTTTGTAGCTCGGTTATGTATGTTGCGGCGGACTCATTTCTTCTCTGCAGACGACGGCTTATCTCAGCTTCCAAGTCGTCTTCGTAATTAACGGGGTAGAAGAAAATACGGAAATCTGTTTCAAATTCCTCCCAGGTAGAGTATCTGCTGCGGTTATTCCGGTACCAAAGAGCGGGCTCACCGGACAGTAATTCGGGTAACACCGGAAGCAGATTGTCTTTCTGGACATTCCTTGCGGTACAGATTTCTTCGATTCTTTCGATGAATGCAGCAGGATCTCCCCGGTTTCCAAAAGACACCTTCCAATCGTGTACATTTATCGGTGGAGTTGCCATAGCGGTCGGATATTCCTCTTGGTCTATGGCGGATCGCGGAGCAATATTTCTTCTTCTCAAAATAAAAAAAACAACAAAGGCGGAAAAAAAACAGAAAAATCTAGCACCGGCAAAACGGTCGCTATTGAAATTTACAATACGGAAAAAAAAAATTGTATATTATACTAAAATAACGGTCCCTGTTCAAATCAACAATGGGCAAAAAAAACACGTAAAACAGTATAAACGGTCCAGCAACAATACGCTAAAAAAATATCCACAGCTGTATTTCAGTTCCTGCTATAATCAGGTCTCTTTAACAATACGGTAAAATAACGGAAACGGAATAACGGTTCCAGCTCTAACAAATAATCAACTCTCTTAATAATACGGTAAACAAACAGTCAACACAGACTTAACCGGTCCAAGCGAAAAAAAACGCTTCAAAAAAATAAAAATTTAAAACGGTATTAAACTGATCCTGTGTAATCAACAATCGGGTCCCTGCTCTAACAACAAAAAAAATACGGCAGAAAATAGTAAAACAGGCTTAAACGGTCTAAGCACAAATAAACGCTTAATAAATGGAAAACGGTATTAAACTGATTCTACTGTTATCAACAATTAGGTCCCTGCTCGGGCGCCATTTTGTAACGTGCCTCCCTTCTTACACGTGGCTCCTGCCACAAGAACACGTCACTATGGACACCCTTGATGCAAAATTCGGGTTTTTAAATCTCGGGCGCCAGATTATTAACGTGGTTTGCTCCACGGCCCCTTGACCCTTAGCGTCAAGAGTTCCAGATAGCCTCAGATGGAGGTTACGGAAAATTCCAGGGGTCTTGTTGAATTAAATTTAACTAACTTGTGAAAATCCGGAAAAGCCAAATCTTGGTTCTCCAATCAATAAATTGCGGTTAAAAATGAAAATAATAGAAATTCAAAACTTTAATCTATTAATACTCTGTGGTCTATTTTACGAATAATTCTTTAGTGACAAACAACTTAACAGGGAAAATAAAATGAGGTATGTATTACCTATATCTGGGATTTTAACGGACTTAACGGTCAGGTTATCAAATACGGTTCAAATCTACCGGGTTTTACGGGGTCCCTAATGCACGATTTAGATCTGCCGGGTAATCAGACAAGTTGTGGCTAAGCCTCTTCCAAGTCTGATTAATCCTTGAATCCAAATGAAACCGGCAACTGTTATTCCGACGGGGAAAAAAAAATATAAATAATGATCCCACGAAACGGGAAAAGAACGATTTAGATCTGCCGGGAAATCAAACAAATTGTGGCTAAGCCTCTTCCAAGTCTGATTAACCCTTGAATCCAAATGAAACCGGCAACTATTATTCCGACGGGGAGAAAAAAATATAAATAATGATTCTACGAAACGGGAAAAGAACGATTTAGATCTGCCGGGAAATCAAACAAATTGTGGCTAAGCCTCTTCCAAGTCTGATTAACCCTTGAATCTACTAAAGCCGGTAACTATTATTCCAAAAAAATAAAATTTAAGAACGAGTTAGATCTGCCGGGAAATCAAACAAATTGTGGCTAAGCCTCTTCCAAGTCTGATTAACCCTTGAATCTAACTAAAGCCGGTAACTATTATTCCGACGGGGAGAAAAAAATATAAATAATGATTCTACGGAACGGGAAAAGAACGATTTAGATCTGCCGGGAAATCAAACAAATTGTGGCTAAGCCTCTTCCAAGTCTGATTAACCCTTGAATCTACTAAAGCCGGTAACTATTATTCCAAAAAAATAAAATTTAAGAACGAATTAGATCTGCCGGGAAATCAAACAAATTGTGGCTAAGCCTCTTCCAAGTCTGATTAACCCTTGAATCTAACTAAAGCCGGTAACAATTAAAAAAAATATTTTCCCAGAGTTAAACGGTACCCAACTATCGACACACAGAGTAAAAATATTCGTACTAGCATAAACTTTAAACTATTATACCTAATCCACTTGGATATCAATTTAATTTAAAACTACTGACAACCAAAAGCATAAAATAATTCGAGAATCCACTAATAATTCATATCAGTTAATTAAAACGCAGTAAATAAAAATTCGAAATCAAATTACGGTTGACAAATCTTTATTTTCAGATAAGAGAAACAAAATAAAAAAACGAATTTCAGTTCAACAACAAAAGAAAAAAATAGCCGGTCGGAAAATTTTCAAAAAAATATATTCAACAATTTAATAATAAGCGGCGATACGGAAAGTTTCGAATACACAGTTTATTTGTTAAAATTTATTTACCTTAATAAATACAGCCCACACACAATCGGAATTTGGAATACACAAAATAATCTCACTACGGTTTTTCGGTTTTTCGGAAGAACGTTCAACGGAGAATGCTTAAAGCCCAAAAAAGGAACTGATTCTTTTGAGAGAGAGCCAGACGGAATGAAGTTCGGAGCGCGAATAAGAAGCAAACCAAAAATGAATTGTTTCCGAATTTATATCCAAAATTTTAGTTACATTCTTCGGTGTGGGAATCAAAACGTGAAATCTATCTAGTTTCGACAAAAACTTGTAAGTATACTAGACGGCTCTCGATTAAATTAAAATGTTGTATATACCGGGCGTCCTTTCAGTTGAAAAATTTAAATATCGGAAATGAATAAATTGTGTATGGTAGAAGTTGGATTTGCGTAATTCGGACTTATACTAAAATATACACCGGTAATAGCAAAAAAAAAAATAAATCACTGCGGTAGTCGAAAGGGTTGTAAAGTAACGAGTTATATACACCCTAGTGGTAAAATAAAATATATTACGGGATAAATAAAAAAATAAAAAAAATTAAACTTGCAAAAAGCAGAAAAAAAATAACTCGTTACAATATTATGCGGGGATAGTTCAGTTAATTGGTATCGATCACATAATTTATGGAATACAAGGTACTTGAGTGTATTAAACTTTGTTTACATTATCATATGTCAACTATTTTTGGGCGAGTCTTCTTCGTTTTTATCTAATAGGGTTTGGTAAACAGTGATGGTTCTACGAATGAAATGGATTAGTCTGTGGACTTGATTTTGATGAATTAGCATACCGATCTGTGGTTGTTAGTGAACTTGGAGCGTAAAGATCGATGACCTTGCGATTGTTTTGAATGTCATATCCGGTTGGGCGATGGTTTAAAGTTTAAAATGTTGATTTTTCTAGATTGTTGGAAAGGGGTAACACCTTTTTTTGTTATGTGGAAGGAATGAAGAGAGTGGTTTTAGCTTTGGCTTTGTGGGATGGGAATTTTAGTTGGTCTTTTGGGTGTAGTAGAAACGTATGCTACTTAACCGCTACATTGGAGTCAGATATGGGTTATGTAGTGGCTTGGGATGAACTAGATTCTGTGGTTTTGGTTTTAAGTTCCACATACAAACAACTAGGGATAGTCTTTATTTTTAATCCATCGATGTCCTATTTTTCTTTTTCTGTCAATTTGATGTATATACGGGGAGGGTATATATTTGGTTTTTAGATTTTAGTGTTAGTTGTTAGACGTTAAATAGATTAGCGCCTAATTTGGTCGGTTATAGTTACTGGGACTTTTATATATTTGTTGTTCGCGAATATTTCCCTAACGGAAGTCGCTAACGACGTTTGGTGTTCTGGGTAGTGGATGGAGTTATCTTCCGACTACTGAGTGGTACGAAAAGTTGGATGAAAGATCTGGGTTGGAGAATCAGGATTCTGCAAGAATCTTAACTGGCACAAAGCCATCCGATATTATTCGGGATTATTATCTCTACCATTTTAAAGTGGGATTTGGGTGTTGGACGTATTTTTGAAGGAGGACGTAGTTTGAAGGAAGTGGAGTGAAATCCTTTTCCCACGCCATTTTTGGTAGTAGGTAGTCTGATCTAAAGACCCTTTCTATAGTACCGTTTAGATTTCTAGATGGGAATAATCGTTTGGTGGTATTTGTCGTATTTGGACTAGGCCGAGTAGGTGAGGTCACTGGAGTAAGTGAGGCTACCGGAGTAAGGGAGGCTACTGGAGTAGATTCGGGGTCTGCGTTTGTTGGTCTGTTGGAACCCTTCGCGATAGAAGGTTAGTAAAATTGCTTACATGACTAGACTTCATTTGTTGTATTTATATATAAAAGTTGCCAGTACATAACGTTGTAGATAGTTTTCTTTCCATTGTAATTATAGTACCTATACTGATTTTTGGGTGAATTTTAGTATCTATTTCCAACAATTTCATTATTGAACGAAATATACCTAATAATAAGTCAATTACTAAGTATATATTACTTAATATTTTTGGGAATAAAGTTACATTCAGATGGGGACTTGTAAAGACTCATAGTCCACAGTCCTACTACTGGTTCTGCTAAAGGCATGTCCTTCAGACTAATATAAACGCCTTCTTAGGGACACTTTAATTGTCATATTTTATAAAGTTAGTAAAGTAGTTTTGTAGTATTCACTTCAGCTATGATGTAAGAAACTAATTCTCATATTCTTTCAACTATGATTTTATGTAACGACCACATTAGGTAAAGCAGGTAACGCCTGACTTATTATTTCATTTTAGTTATTTATATTGGTTAGGTTATGATTCTTCAGATAAGAGTTTTCGTTAGCATACAGGGTATTCTACAAAAGGATCAGTATAGGCTACATTTAGTATTTAATCAAAATTCACATTCTAAGGTTTATACGTTTACTTTACTATTCGTGTAAGGTGGAACGATCAAGTGGGATGGCTAGTATAGTAAGCTCAGTTTGTTTATAGTAACTTTTGAAGTTGATGGGGGGTTAGTTTAGTTTTCCTAGAAAGGGAAAGTACCTTTTGAAACTTTTGTCTTAACTGGGAGTTGTCAAATCAATTTTGTGGGACACAATAATTGTCAAGATTTTATACAATTTTGGTAATGGGTTGTATTGTTTTTGAAGGGTTCAAGTTCAAGTTCAAGTTAACGTTCAAGTACACGTTCCTGGTCAGGTACATCTTCTGGCTTTTGGCTGTACAATCGGGAGCAAGTAAGGACCAGTAGAATGGACAAGTTGAGGATAGACAGTGGGGACGACGGAGATCCTAGGAGGAAGATGGTCACAGGGGATGAGGTGTAATCCCATCTCATTTTATTTCCGTTTCTTATTTTTTTTTACTTATGGTTATTTAGTTTATAGTTTTTACCTACAGTAGAGCAAGAACCTGAATACGGGGGGTTGATTGGCTATTACTAGTTTTAGGATTCTGTTTTATTTCTTTCTCTATATAACTATTACGGGGGGTTACTTGGATTTTACTAGTTTTAGTTTTTTTTTATGTAACAGAACAAATGGTTCTGAGTTCACTTAGTTAAGTGTAACTGTTATATACGGGGGGGGTATAGGATTTCAAAAGCATTAGGTTTTTCTTATATAAAAGAACAAATGGTTCGCAGTTCACTAATTTCAGTGTAACTATTACGGGGGGTATATTGGATTTTATTAGTTTTAGGATATTACGGGGGGTATATTGGATTTTATTAGTTTTAGGATATTACGGGGGGTATATTGGATTTTATTAGTTTTAGGATATTACGGGGGGTATATTGGATTTTATTAGTTTTAGGATATTACGGGGGGTATATTGGATTTTATTAGTTTTAGGATATTACGGGGGGTATATTGGATTTTATTAGTTTTAGGATATTACGGGGGGTATATTGGATTTTATTAGTTTTAGGATATTACAAGGGGTATATTGGATTTTATTAGTTTTAGGATATTACGGGGGGTATATTGGATTTTATTAGTTTTAGGATATTACGGGGGGTATATTGGATTTTATTAGTTTTAGGATACTACGGGGGGAATAGGATTTCAATAGTTTTAAGTGTATATATATGAAAGAACAAATGGTTCGAGGTTCACTTCTTTAGTGTAACGATTATATACGGGGGGGGGGTTGTTGGATTTTAATAATTTAGTTTTTGGTTGCGTACTTCAGTACTATTCGCCAATATTATTTGGTCATCTATGGTCAGTAAGAGTAATTTGGATAACTCAAATTTACATCATTATGAGGTAAATGTCATTAACAGGTTCTTGGCCCACTAAGGCTGTATATTATTGTTAACACTACTTATCACCTTTCAGACATTTATTTGCGTAGCGTGCGGTTGTTTTGGATCCAACATAGTCGTGCGCCACGGTTTCCTTTTTTTTTAGTCTTACTCATTGTGATCATTGATTTATGATATTGCGGATGTAGATTTATTGTATCTGATGAGTGCAAGTAAATATATGTATATTTTGGGTTAATAATAATAAGGGTTGTAAAGGGGTAGGTTTTGTATTAATCTCAATTCAGGAATAACAGTTCGTTTTGTATCATCACATTGAATTTTAAGTACTCAGTGGAGTTTGGTTCTTCAGCGTGAAGATACTTATAATTTGTAATTTTTTTTTTAATTATAAACATTTTGTCGCGACTTGCAAGTTGGATGCTGTTAGCTTCGTTTACTTAATTAAATACTCTATTGTAAGGTAAGGTTTAGTCTCATTTCTTCCTCATGTACCCTTTGCAAGTTTAGGGTGGGGGAAAACAGTTCTTGAGGTCATTTAAACTTCGCTGGCGCCCATAAATATTTCCGGTAAATTTTATACTCACACCCTGCCACCGTTCTGAGTGAGCTGAAGGCCCTAAAGGTTGACACCGGGACAACTGGACTTACTTGTAACCCTATAGACTACTTTTTGTCTTGAGAGAAAAAGGGAAGGTTACATTTTTGGCGCCCAACGTGGGGCGTGGCTTGGCAAGATTTATTGTTGAAAGCGTATCATTGAAAATATCGCGAAAACTGGTTATTCCTGAATGGTTTGGGAAACTTTTTTTGATTGATTGTAAATAATAGATGGTAGCAAATTTAATCTGAACTTTAGTCTTTGAACATTGTATTTGACTTAACTAGGTATATTTATATATATATATAAATTACTAGAAATATTTGCCAACTCAGTAACGGAGACGATTTATTTGGGGATGTGGCAATAAAATACCAGAGAGTACTCTTTTTAAAATATATTCCAAGCTTTCGAATATAACATATTCATTCTCAAGGACTGAAAATTATTAGGATGGTCAAATTATAAAATAAATTAATGTTAAAATTTACTTACATTATTTAAACGAGGATGTCGGTATAATTGTAAAAATAGATAAAAATTAAATTTTATAATTGACATAAACGTTCATTACATATTAAACTCAAAAAACAATATGACATTCAATATGACATTAAACAAAAATTTTAATCTATAAAGGTCTGTTCGAATAAAGTTAATTTTGATTGGAATTTGAATTTTGTAAAGATTGTTTTTCAAAATCTAAGAGATAGGCATACATCACACTAAGGTTATTCAGGTCTGTTTTTTTATTAATGCAATTATTTTCTTGTGAAATAAATGCGGTTTCTAAAAATAGACGTTTTTTATAATTTTTTTCTGTGATTAATACTTTGGCTGATTCATAATCAATTGAATGGTCTTCATAAAATGCGTGTTCAGCGAGGGCACATCTATCAGGATACAATTTACTATCACTTTTGTGAGAGGAAATTCGATTGGTTAATGTCCTTTTAGTATGACCAATGTATTTTTTATCACAGTTCAAGCAAGGAATTTCATAAACTATGTTAGTTAATTTATTTATCGGTGTTTTATCTTTGATTTTACTGAAAATTGATTTGATTGTGAGGTGTTGTTTGTTTGCAATTTTGATATTATGTTTCTTAAAGATTCCTGAAACGAATATTATATAATACATTTGACAAAAATTCTGACATTACTGATAATATATCACAAAATATTAGAACTGACAATATTAACCCACCAATTTATTTGTCTTTACCATATATAAAAACAGTCACACCTAAACTTTCAGGAATCTTTAAGAAACATAATATCAAAATTGCAAACAAACAACACCTCACAATCAAATCAATTTTCAGTAAAATCAAAGATAAAACACCGATAAATAAATTAACTAACATAGTTTATGAAATTCCTTGCTTGAACTGTGATAAAAAATACATTGGTCATACTAAAAGGACATTAACCAATCGAATTTCCTCTCACAAAAGTGATAGTAAATTGTATCCTGATAGATGTGCCCTCGCTGAACACGCATTTTATGAAGACCATTCAATTGATTATGAATCAGCCAAAGTATTAATCACAGAAAAAAATTATAAAAAACGTCTATTTTTAGAAACCGCATTTATTTCACAAGAAAATAATTGCAATAATAAAAAAACAGACCTGAATAACCTTAGTGTGATGTATGCCTATCTCTTAGATTTTGAAAAACAATCTTTACAAAATTCAAATTCCAATCAAAATTAACTTTATTCGAACAGACCTTTATAGATTAAAATTTTTGTTTAATGTCATATTGAATGTCATATTGTTTTTTGAGTTTAATATGTAATGAACGTTTATGTCAATTATAAAATTTAATTTTTATCTATTTTTACAATTATACCGACATCCTCGTTTAAATAATGTAAGTAAATTTTAACATTAATTTATTTTATAATTTGACCATCCTAATAATTTTCAGTCCTTGAGAATGAATATGTTATATTCGAAAGCTTGGAATATATTTTAAAAAGAGTACTCTCTGGTATTTTATTGCCACATCCCCAAATAAATCGTCTCCTATATATATATATATATATATATATATATATATATATATATATATATATATATATATATATATATATACATAATTCTAGTTATCCCGGCACTATTTAAGTTAAGTATTGTCTTGACAGCACCCAAATTTTCGTATCAGCACCCGAAGTTGGGTGCCTATAGGTTTTCTTCAGAAAAAAATTCATTCGATTATAAACGGTCATTGGAAGCGTTTGACGAAGTTTTATGTGGGAGTCGGATAGACAATGATTTTGAACGAACATATTGATTAGTTCGACCATTTGCCGATGAGGGCGCTGCGATTTATACAAGTGTATATAAATTTATAATTGAAACCAAAAGGGTACCATCCAAATATGATTATAACGTAGCACCAGAAATTTGGCATCGCCGCTTTTTAAATTAGTAACTGGCAGCACAGATAACTCACGTGTCGGTTGTTTGCCTCAGTAGTTGGTTGTTTTTTATCAGACACCTGTCTCGAGAAGTGCGACATTTTATATGCAGCTAGACGGTTTATTTTAAATAAAAATTTTGAACAAAATTAATAGTTTCATTTCTTTAAGAACCAGAAAGCTAGTAGAAAAGTGTCGACCTGTAGGTAAGTAAATTGTGCATCGTTAAAAAATTGTTTTATAGAAACACTGATTATCTTTTTAACCCGCTTACTAATTTAGTGATACTGTTGATTTTTAGATGTCGATGATAATTTATCTGAAGCTGAACAGTCTGATCCTTTTGCTGCAGGTGATACCTCAGACGAATATATTCCATCATCATCTGACCTGAGTAGTGACAATGAAAGTGTGAGTAGGGAATAGAATAATTTGTTTTTATTTTATATTTTGTGATTTTATAATGCGAATGTGATATTATGATAGGTTTGCCTGTCACCCTATAATATACCCGAAGAAGAAACAAATTTAGCTACAAATAGATGCAAATCGCCCACAGTCAACGTAATTTCCGAAATTATTATACCTAAACCCCATAAGGTTGGTAAACTTCTAATGAGGGTAGGCCAGTGAAAATGAAACTTCCAAATTTTTATGATGAGGTGTTTTTTATTTAAATCTTAGCTCGTGTTAATTTTTATAGGCAAAATCTGTCTCTTTAACCCACAATTTAAAAAACGGAAAATTTAAATTCGGTCCGTATTATTTATATATAATATAATACGACAATAATTGGAAATGTTTAATTTTCTTTGGCCCATCCTTTATAACATTATGAAGTTAAATATTCCATATTTGCTTTTATTACGTACCTATTTTAGACGGCTTTAGAAATAATTTCAAATTATGATAATGCTTTGGAACAAGAAGTGACATTTGAAGCGCAACGATATGAATTCGATAATAGTTTTAGGGTAAGCCCGCGCATGAAAACAGTTATAAACTAAAAAATAAATATAATAATCATATTTCAGATTGAAACTTTAATATACAGTGTGGAAACCACTTATGGAATAAAATTCTTTATGTCATTATTTTAGAAAATTATAAAAAATGCCGAGTCATGTCAACTTTTGAATTGAGTTGTGCGTTATGTAAACATAAATTTAAATGTACAGGGTGATTCACGCAAGTATGCCATAGTCGGTGTTGTTTTTTTTAAATGAAACACCCTGTATATTTGCATATTTTTGAAATCCCCTTAATGAACCGATTTCAACAAATTAAATAATGTATGGTCAATTATGAATTATACAGGGTGAAATTTTTATTTTCACAGTTATTAAACACATACATAAAATACCTGATGTATTTGATTTTAATACATTAAAATAAATGCTCAAAATGTTCTCCACCTAGTTGTTGGCAATAGCACAGTCTCCTATGGAACTCCTCCTTAACTTTGTTTAAAGTTTGAGGTGAAATATTCCGTATTTCTGTAGTTATCCTGTCTTTGAGGTCTACAATGCTAGTTGGTTGTGTTGCATATACTTTGTTCTTGAGATAACCCCACAGAAAAAAATCTAACGGCGTAAGGTCTGGTGATCTAGCTGGCCACTCAATAGTACCTCTTCGTCCAATCCATTTATTGGGGAAGATTTCATCTAAATAAGTTCTTACCATTAAAGCATAATGGGGTGTCGCCCCGTCTTGCTGGAACCAAACATTTTCATTCGGTAAGCTAGGATCTATTGCGTTGGGATATAAGTTTGCCAGCGCAGGAATAACTTCATTTCTAAGCATATTTAAATATTTTTCAGCTGTCAAATTTCCATCTATAAATATAGGACCAATAATATATGATACCGGCCCAAACGTTCACCTTTTGAGGGTACTGAGTATGTGTCTCACGCATCCAATTAGGATTCTCTGCTGACCAATATCTACAGTTCTGTCAGTTTACCTCTCCATTCAATGTGAATGTTGATTCGTCAGAAAAAAGAATGGTACCAAGAGCTATCTCATTTCTGTTCAGCTTATTCATCAATCTTTCGCAGAAATCCATTCTACGATCTGGATCGTCTTCTGTTAACTCCTGCACAAAAGTTAATTTGTAGGGATGAAGTTTTTCTTTATGAAGACATCTTAGAACAGTTGTATGACTAACATTATTTTCACGGGCAATTTGACGTGTACTTGACGTTGGATTCTCTTCGACACTTAACAAAATATCCACTTTCACATCATCTTCAACGAAGTGTGGTTTTCTTTTCAATGGTTTGACATGTCCAAGTTTTCTGAATTGTGCATGAATTTTAGACACAGTACTTTGTGAAATATTAGGCAATTCGGGATACCTGTGATTAAATAAGTTTGCCACTTCAACTTGACTTATGTAGTTTTCCCCGTACCCGATCATCATTAAAATCTCAATTCGGTGAGTCTCAGTTAAATATTTCATTGTTATGTCAACAAGGAAAGAGTGTTTGACAAAGATTTTACTTTTTCAGTATAAACTGTCAACACATCAACAACTGACAGAATAGAAAACAATCCACATTATTTACCGATTTTGTCTAATTATTATTGGCGTTTTTAGGCAATTTTTAGGTATTTATGATAAAATTCATGGGTGTAGCAGGTTTTGTTTAATATACAAATACGTCTAATAATTAGTTAGTTTAGATTTTTGATAAATCCATATTTAGCTAATTTAAAAAAGTACCAATATTTCAAGTGTAATAAATTATTAATTTCAAAATTTCACCCTGTATAATTCATAATTGACCATACATTATTCAGTTTGTTGGAATCGGTTCATTAAGAGGATTTCAAAAATATGCAAATATACAGGGTGTTTCATTAAAAAAAACAACACTGACTATGGCATGCTTGCGTGAATCTCCCTGTACATTTAAATTTATGTTTACATAACGCACAACTCAATTCAAAAGTTGACGTGTCTCGGCATTTTTTATAATTTTCTAAAATAATGACATGAAGAATTTTATTCCATAAGTGGTTTCCACACTGTATGACGATGATACTGTTAGAAGGTTATGTACCTTTTTTGGAAACAAACAGGAAATTGATCAATTGATTCAAAACAACAGTTACACGTTCGTGAAATTTTTACAACTCCGCAAACAAACTGCTAGAAAACGTATTACATTCTTATTCCAAATTTCTAGATTATAGAAGGATTTCACGATTTTTTATTTGAAATTGTCGAAGAGCGTTCCAACAAAAATAGTTTATTCGATTATATAGAAATTTTGTTGATCACTATTGGACTGGAAAATAATTTTAAATTTAATAAGAATATTGTTTTTAGAAAATACTATACGACTCACCATTGCTTATAAAAAATGAATATAAGAAGACTGTGTGACCAAAGTGTTGTTTCAAGACATTTCGCAAGACATTTAGAAAGAAGACATATAGAAGAGCTTGAAGTAAAAGAGATAATGAGTAAAAAACCAAATTCTAAGGAGAAAAAAGACCTGCTTTCACTAATTCGCAATCAAGGATGCTTGGATGATGGATTGAGGGGAAAAATTATACCTAAAAAATACAAACTCGGCGAAGAAGTGAACGAACGGGATTTTGCGATATGCAAATACTGCAAAGGGTTTTTTAAGCGGTTATACTTGAGTCGACATGTGAAAAAGTGTTTCGCAAAACCCCCTGAGTCTAATGACGTAACTCATCCTTTGACCAAATCTTATATATATGTAGCTTGCCAGAAAAAATACGGAGAAATATTAAATAAACTTCAAGTAAAAAAAAGAAGTTTTTGAGAGAATGCAGGCCGACGATATTACTCAAACAGCAAGTAATGACATTTTGATAATTTATTATGGGGAGGATTTACTTAAGAAAATAAAAATGAAGAGACGTTTTTATCATATTTCTAATAAACTTCGTGAATGCGCCAAATTTCTTATTGAAATGAAAAAAATTAAACCTTTTGAAAATCTCATATCAGTGTTAAAACCGGAAAATTTCGACCATACCATTGACGCTGTGAAGGCCATAGCAAGATATGATATTGACAAGAGAAGTTTTGGAGCAGCATCGTTAGCATTACATTTTAAAACCATCCTGACTAACTTATGTGATTTGACAACAAAATTAATTCTAAGAAGAAAGATTCCTCATTTTTATCAAGATGTTGGTCAGACATTGATAGATCTTGAAAGGTTCAAGAACTTAGTGGATACGCAGTGGGCTATTGAAATTGGAAGTTTGGCACTGAAAGACTTGAATGAAAAGTCGGCGATGAAGCCAAAGTTGCTGCCGATAACAGAAGATATAATTAAATTAGCGAGATTGATTGAAGATAAAGCTGAGGAAGCCTATAGAATACTTTTAAACAATAAAAAAGATACAGTTTCATATAGAATTCTCGTGGAAACTGTACTAGTGGCTACGATTTTGCATAATAGAAAGAGAGTAGGAGATGTTCAATACTTGGAATACAACTCACTAAAAGAGCAATTTGAGAAAGAAAATCCTTCATTACATACAGAATTGGCTAGTTCATTAACCGAAAATGAGAAGATTTTAACTAACAATTATAAGAGGATTGTATCAATAGGAAAAGGAAGCAGGCCTGTTACAATTTTGATTCCAAAAAAGATGTTTACATTTTATAAACTTTTAATTACAGTTAGAACAGAACTTGGATTTCCAATCGAGAACTGTTATTTTTTTACGTATCCTGAATCGAAATTTTGGATTGATGGATGTTCTGTCATTCGAAAATATGCAAATTTATCCAATGCCACATATCCAAACTTACTAACATCATGTAAGTTAAGAAAACATATTGCAACTGTGACACAGCTGCTTCATTTACAATCCAATGAAGTTGATCAATTGGCTAAATGTATGGGCCATACATCCAAAACGCATGAAAGCTTTTACAAGTAAGTTTCTTATACAATAACCATATTACAAGTGAAATTATTGATGTAATTATTATATACAGTGTGGGGCATCCACAATGATCAAGCTTGATTATTTTAATAACTGTTAGAGATTGGGTTAAAACCATCCGGTAAAAAAAATTTAAGTACCTCATATCAGAAAGTAATAAATATTTTTATATAGTTTTCAAAACATTCCTGATATATCGTTTTGGATTACTCATTAACTATTTCATTTAGTTTGTCATAAAAAGCAAAAACTTTATTCTTATAGCTGTTGTACCATTGGGACCTAAAAAGTGGTACAATAAAAAAATTAAAAATGTGTTCCTTCCAAACTTCTAGGAACAGTTTCACCAGAAAGTTCAGGCAATTTTGAAAAGTTATCTGTAGAAAATATTACCTACTAACAGATTGAGATAATACTTTATAACTAACACTTAGCTTGGGATATCATAGAAAACATTTTTGTAGCACTATTTTTGGCCACAATGAATCAGGTGATTCGTAATACCCATTACTTTTCTATTTTTTGATATAAAAGAACGAATTTCGAGCAAAAGTTCAAAAAACTGCAACTGGAAACAGCTAACTGATAAACAGATACTTATTTTTTTCTTAAAAGTGCCCTCCAGATTCGTTTTTTATGTCAAAAAACAAAAAGTTGAAGGGATGAGCCAGTATTGAGAACTGCCACATATGTATTGATTATTAAATTTTATATCAGACTACCAAAATCCTTCAAATAATGGAGAAAGGAAATGCGGCAGACTTCAAAAATAAGTCACTGGAAGAAATTGATGTTGACATGAATGAGTTAGAGTCAGTTTTGGAGGAAGATGATCAAATGTTCAACTCAAACACAAGCCACATTTTGGGTATGTATAATTTACAAATTAGTGTGGTTATTAATATATACGCTGTCATGCAGAATGAGTGATATCTCTCTGGAGCATAAAATACCACATATAAAAATATCACTTCTACAATATAAGGTTCGTTCCATGAAAGGCTTTCAGTGCTACTGCTTTTATTTAATTTCATAACGGGCAAAAGGGTATGTTTTATTTAACCCTCATAGCTGTGATAGAAAAATCCTGTACATCAAAACAAAGGTATCCTAGTTCTTAGCAAAATGATAATGCCCAAAATTACGTTAAAATTTTCGATACAATTAAAAGTTAATTAAGAAAACATTTTAAATGCTCGCCTCTAGAAATTAATGAAATTATATATTGGTAAGGGAAGGTTATATCGAAAAGTTATATTATTAATGTAATAATATTATTTTTTTGAGTGCTTTATGTTCCCGAGGGATACTCCACAATTTGCAGGATATCCTTTATATGTGAAAAAAGTTGCAGGTATTAACGGGAGTGTAACCGAAAACACAGATGAACATGAACTTGCATCCAGTTTAAGAAAAAAATATGAAGAACAAGTTAACAGTGTCAGGCAAGAATTAAAAAATAAAGGTATTTTTTCAATTCATTGTTTTACTCCTACTACCAATAATAACCTTTTGAAATTAATTTAAGATTTTGAAGTTCATTTGGAGCAAGTAGAAAATACAGGACAACCTATGCCAGAAAAAAAAACAACAAAAAAAGGTTTTTGAAGTCATTGGGATTACCTACATCAATGATATTTTTAAATTATCATTTATAGGTTCAAGACAACGATGGTCTCCTATTCAAAAAAAACTTATGAAGAAATATTTTCATAAAGAATTACAGACGAAGAAGAGTGCGAAAACTTCATTAAAGCATATCCAAGTGACTTTGAGGGAGTTGGATGGGTTCGAATCAAAACTTTAATTTTTAATGAATGCAGATTTGTAAAACTCTAAGTTTTGTATGAAAAATTTGGAGAATTGTTCTTTGTTTTTTTTCAGTTTGAAGGTTTAAAAAACTTTTGATTTGTGAACAATTTGAATACTTAATGAATATTTTTATTATTTTACTTCAGGAACAAATATTTTAAAATCAAAAAACAAGAGAAATTTTAATTTAATAAACTGTTCAAATTGCTGCGGATGGAGATATTTTAATCTGATAGAACTAAGATGTTTGATCGAAGATTTTATGTTTGACTATTTTGTTCAATTATAAGTTTTTTTTATCAATTTAGTTTAATAAACGTTGAATACAATGAGGTTTTTCTATGAATATTGCACCATTTTAATTTTTTCATCCCTACATAAAACCTAAGATTGTATTTTCTTTAAATTAAAACTGCTGTATTTAAAGCTTTACAACTTTATGAAGTCTATATTAAATTTTTGAAACAAAAACTAATATTGATTTTAATAACTGTAACATAATTTGTAATTGTCAGATGTCACTTGTCATTGCCAATTGACAGACGACTGAAGAAGCCCCGCCATTATCTTGTATCCCGCCGAGTAGGCATGTTGTGTTGAAATAATAAAAAACTAAAAGTAATAACAATCGTTTTAATAAGGTAATATAAAACGATACATGGTGCCAGGTCTAAAGTAGTAAGTAATAGAAACATGAACAGGAACAAAGGATATAATGTTGATGAGATTGACACTTCAAGTGATGAATCTCTATACATTGACACATTGTATGTAAAAAATAACACTAATATAGAAGATAATGGCGGGGCTTCTTCAGTCGTCTGTCAATTGGCAATGACAAGTGACATCTGACAATTACAAATTATGTTACAATAACCTTCATATAAAATAATTCAAAAATTCATATCGATGCTGTTTGTAATTCTTGTCAATGAAATTTGGCATTGATTGCTGTAAAAACCTAAAAGAGAAAATTTCATTAAACTGGTGTCTAATTTTAGGCTATAAAACCTTAATACAATCTGTTTGGAATTCCAATTTGAATTCAGTATTCGTTGCTGCAAAAACCTACAAGAGAAAATTCCTATTCTTCATAAAAAATCGATATTTAGTTTTAAAATATAAAAACTTACCCGTCATTCAAGCTACATAAATAATTATATTTTCCTTGTCTTCGATTTTTGATTTTCTATAAAGGCGTGAAAGAGTGATTAAGTAAAAACGTAGTACCCACATTAATGGCAGTCGTGACTCATGGGCACTCATTTCTTTTCTTGCTTAAATTGCATTAATGCAAATTTTTCATAAATTATCAGTAATGTTCAATGCACTTGTGATACTACATGAAACACGAATATTTGTAAGGTGTCACTTTGACCTGTAATATAACAAGTTCATACATGTTGGTGTCATTCTGACCACTATTAACGAGGGTGCTAATACACCAAACTTTCACAATTCTCTTTTATATGTATAAAACATTACAAGATCTTGGCAACATTGTAGGGTGTCAGTTTAACCCGAAGTGTATCAAGTTCATACATTTTGGTACTATTTAGACACTATTTACATGGGAGCCAATATAGCGACATATGATACTATTATTTATACTGTATAAAAGTGTGGGTGTCAGATTGTACATAAGTTAAGTGGGTGTTGTGAAGTTGGACGAATACGTATATAATATATATATATATATATATATATACATTTGCTTGCATATTGTATTTCTGCGGATATTTTATTATCACAGCTATGAGCTACGAGCTCTGAGGTACTTATTTTGATATCTAAGGTAATTGATCTTAATTGAATATAGTTTTCGGATGAAATTAGTATTTCATATTTAAAAATTGCATATTTTTACTCACAGCGTAACACATTTGATTTACAAAACTGAACATTTAGTGATATTTGTATATTTAACTTATTCTAAATCTTTTTGGTATTTGATAGTAACATTTTTACATCTAAAATGTCGCGTAAAATTGTCGTGAATCGCTTGGAGAAGGATGAGCTGGAATGGGAGCTGAAGTTTAGGGGTGTAAAGATTGGTACAGTTGAAGAGATGCGCACTAGTCTCACTATGGCTCTTCGCTTGGAAAAGTCTGGTGACAGTTTTCGTTACCCGAGGTATCCTTTTGTTTTTGATGATGAAGTGGTTGTTGTTACTCGGAAATGTACCGATATTGAAAATTTGTTGCTTGGTTATGTTGGTGGCTCTAATGTGAATGAAACCCAAAAGCTTCAAACTAAGTTGTCACATGTGATGAACCGGTTAGACCAGATGATAACTGAAGATCCTGAAATGGAGAACAAGAAATCCGACTTACTGGCTAAGGTTTTAACCCTGTATGATGAATTTCATAGTAAGATGACTCCGACATCTTCCGTTGGTGTGCATATTCCCGCTGCTTTAAGCATTGTTACGGCAGGACAATTTCAGGCTGGTGTGCAAGCTGGTTTTACATCTTCTCCAGTCGTTGCTACAGCACCAACCAATGTTTCACGCAATTCATTTAGTAAGATGGTACCACCGCACAAATGGGGCTTGGACAAATTTTCAAGCACTCCAAAATCATTATCGGTCACTGCATTTTTCGAGAGAGTTGAGGAGTTAAGGGTTGCTAGGAATGTTCCTACCGAAGTGTTGTTGGATTCAGGAGTTGACCTTTTCCAAGATAAAGCGTATCAATTTTACAAGGATGTCAGGCTTAGAGTTAATACTTGGGAAGAATTGCGCGATGAGTTTAGGCGAGAGTATCTATCCGCGTATCATACCGATGTTCTTTTTGATGAACTACGCAAACGTACTCAGCATAGTTCAGAATCTATTGGTGTCTATTTGGCAGTCATGTCTAGCTATTTCAATAGGTTGGGTTATTTTATTCCGGAGGAGGCAAAATTATCTATCATCATGAGAAACTTGCATCCATTCTATCTAGATCGTCTTAGGGACCCAATGCCAGATTGTATTGAAGAGTTACGAAAAGTTTGTCGTCGAATGGAAGACAGGCGCGATGCCATAAACAACTATGTGGAACCCAATGTAAAAAGGGGTAATGCTCAAGAGAGGGACTTAGCTTTTGTAGAGGTAGATAATAGTGAACAGTTGGATCGTCTTGACACTGCTTCAACGTCTTCTGCGGTAGGTAATAAGGGCAGTCAGATTATTTGTTTCAGATGCAACAAGCCTGGTCATCGAGCTGTAGGTTGTGTACTTCCGAAGTCGTTACATTGTTTCAAGTGCAAGAAGGAAGGTTTTACAGTTAAGTCATGTCCAAATTGTAATAAGGGAAACGGGACGCAGCGCTCCTAACTGGTCGAGGAGGAGGCGCTGAAGGATGTTCGACCAATGTTAAACCAATTCTAGACTATATACTCGATCATGCTACGGGTGACGAAAGACCTTATTTAAAAGTTCAAGTTTTAGGTTATGATTTTTTGGGTTTATTGGATTCAGGTGCTTCGAGGACTATTGTTGGTAGTACTGGTTGGAAGTATTTACGGGATCTTGGTTTTGAAGTAGATCGTTCTAAAAAGACATGCTGTAGAGTTGCAAATGGGCAGTCATGTGAAAGTATTGGAGAGTGTTTGATTCCTTTTAGTCTTAGAGGACAGTTGCGGATTATATCAGTTATGATTGTGATGGAAGTACCCCATATGTTAATTTTAGGAGCAGATTTTTGGAGGATCATGGGTATTGTACCCGACCTTCGACATAATGAATGGCATTTTTCTGAAGTACCTACCACAATTTCGACAGTCGATAGTTTACGGGGTAAAACAACTTTAAACGAACTTCAAAAAGCTCGATTAGATGTAGTGGTTGATCGAAATGAGGAATTAATGGGGACAACGTTAGGCTGTACTACAGTGACGGAGCATACGATCGTGTGTCACGCCGCACCTATAAAACAAAGGTATTACCCAGTATCTCCAGTGATGCAAGAGCACATTAATAAAGAGTTGGACGAAATGCTACAATTGGGAGTAGTTCAAAAGTCTAAGAGTCCGTGGAGTTCTCCTATTCTTCTTGTAAAGAAGAAAGATGGGTCGTATCGATTTTGTGTCGACTACCGTCGTTTGAATGCGGTAACCCTAGAGAGACAGCTACCCTCTTCCGTACATCACCCATACCTTAGACAAACTGCGTAATGCGCACTATTTGTCCACACTTGACATAAAGTCTGCGTATTGGCAAGTTGGTGTTGCCGAGTCATCTAGGCCTTTTACGGCATTTACTGTTCCAGGACGTGGATTATTTGAGTTCTCGCGTATGCCTTTTGGTTTGCATAATGCCCCTGCGACGTGGCAACGCCTTATAGACCAAGTACTTGGTCCTGATTTAGAACCAAACGTTTTGACCTACTTAGATGATGTAGTGATCGTGTCTCAAACTTTTGAGGAACATATTTCTATACTTGAGGAAGTTTTTAAAAGGATTAGGGAAGCAAATTTAACGGTTAGCTGGGATAAATGTCATTTTTGTCGTCCGCAATTGAAGTATTTAGGTTATGTGATCGATGCTAATGGACTCCATGTCGATCCTGATAAGGTTAAGGCAATGCTTATGTTACCGTCACCCAAAAATGTTAAAGATGTGAGATGTGTTATAGGAACTTTTTCGTGGTATCGTCGTTTCATTCCAGATTTTTCCACTTTAATTTCTCCCATAACTGTGTTATTACGTAAAGGTAGAAAGTTTTCTTGGACAGTAGACTGCGAGTCATCGTTTTGTAAAATTAAAGAATGTTTGGTAAAGGCTCCTGTGTTGGGATGCCCGGATTATAATCTACCGTTTGTGGTGCAATGTGATGCGTCAGGATATGGTGTCGGAGCTGTACTTTTAAAGACGCATCCGGAGGGAGATAGGGTTATCAGTTACTTGAGCAGATCTCTTAGTAAACAAGAGCGTAATTATTCCACAACCGAAAGGGAGTGTTTGGCTGTTTTATGGGCTGTCGAGAAGTTGCGTCCTTATTTGGAAGGAGTACCTTTCACCGTTGTTACTGATCACTATTCATTGGTGTGGCTTCAAAATTTGAAAGATCCTACGGGACGATTGGCGCGCTGGAGCGTGCGATTACAGCAGTATGATTTCAAAATAATTCACCGCAAGGGCAAAGATCATGTCGTACCGGACACCTTGTCACGGATAATCCCGGAGGTAGATGTTGCCGAAGTATCTGTCATTAAAGATCGTTGGTACATAAATATGTTGGATAGAGTTCATAAAAATCCTATTCGTTATCCACAGTGGAGAATATTGGATGGAAAGTTATACAAATACATTAAAACAAATTTTGGATCATTGGGGGAGGAAGTAGATAACTGGAAGGAGGTTGTCGCAAAGGAAAACAGGACAAGAGTTTTAAAGCAATGTCATGAGTCACCTCTGGCTGGCCATACGGGAGTTTTAAAGTCATTCAAACGAGTTAGTGAGCGTTATTATTGGCCAAAACTCAAATCGGAAGTTGCTAGGTATGTCAGGGCTTGTGCAGTATGTGCAGCGCATAAGGTTGATCAAGGACCACCTAAAGGGCATATGACTTCTCAACCTAGGGCTATGCGTCCTTGGGAAATAATTTCAACTGATCTTATGGGACCTTTCCCACGCTCGCCGGAAGGATATCGATTTATCTTGGTAGTAGTAGATATATTCAGTAAATTTACACTTACCTTTCCTCTTAGATCTTCTACTGCTCCACATGTCTGTCGTAGGATAGAAGATAGTGTGTTTCTGATATTTAGTGTGCCTAAGCTTATATTATGTGATAACGGCCCTCAATACACCTCGAGAGTGTTCTCGGATTTAATGAAGGAGTATGGGGTATCAATACGTTATAATGCTTTTTATCATCCGCAAGCTAATCCTACTGAGCGATACAATCGTACTTTGAAGACTATGTTGTCGATGTACATCTCTGATAATCACCGGAAATGGAGTGTTGCTCTAGCTAAAGTGACTTGCGCGATTCGGACTTCTTTTAATGAATCCACCAAGCAGACACCGTATTTCATTAACTTTGGTAGAAACATGGTGTTAGATGGGAAGTATTTTGCTGACAAAGAGAGTTTACTGGCTGAAAACATGGAGGAAAATGCTCAAGTCGTTACTAGTGATAGAGAGAAAGGGCTTGATGTTTTATTTCAGGATGTAAGGTTGCGTCTAGACAAGGCATCGAAGAAGAATGAGAAATTTTACAACCTACGTCGTCGTCCAGAAGAGTTGTATCCCAACCAATTAGTATGGCGGAAGAATTTCGTTGCATCAGACGCGGCGCAGTATTACACTAGTAAGCTGGCTCCTCGGTGGGTCGGACCTTTTCTAGTACAGAAAAAAGTTTCACCTTGGACCTACGTCTTAATGGACGAGGATGGTGTTAATAAAGGAACTTGGAATATCAAAGATATCAAAATAGCTAGCGCTATGGAAAATTAATGTGTTAATTTTCTTGAAGTAAGGGGGGTCTGTAACGTTCCGTTTTTTTTTGTATATATAGTATTGAATTATTAGAATATTTCGAGGATTTCATTAGTATTGTAGTTCTTTTTCTTTCTTCATCATTTTACTAATTTTGTATTATTTTTAATTTTTGCGTACGCCATTGGATGATACCTTCATTGTCAGGTCAAGGGACTACAGAAATAGTGTTATGGTAATTAATCAGCAGTATCTCCAATAACTATTTTGATAGCAAGTTTAAAGTAAGCGAAACCGTTTTGAGCTTTGGTGAAGAATAAGTAATGCTCGTGTCTTTAGATGTTGTAAGGACATCATTGGTACAAATCCAAGTTAACACCACTGGGAAATTAAAAGTAACCTGTTGTATTCTAGACGTAATTGTACGATTTACATACCTGTGTGCTTACTAAATATCTTAAAGTGGGCTTGTTTTATGATATTATGCGGGGATAGTTCAGTTAATTGGTATCGATCACATAATTTATGGAATACAAGGTACTTGAGTGTATTAAACTTTGTTTACATTATCATATGTCAACTATTTTTGGGCGAGTCTTCTTCGTTTTTATCTAATAGGGTTTGGTAAACAGTGATGGTTCTACGAATGAAATGGGTTAGTCTGTGGACTTGATTTTGATGAATTAGCATACCGATCTGTGGTTGTTAGTGAACTTGGAGCGTAAAGATCGATGACCTTGCGATTGTTTTGAATGTCATATCCGGTTGGGCCATGGTTTAAACTTTAAAATGTTGATTTTTCTAGATTGTTGGAAAGGGGTAACACCTTTTTTTGTTATGTGGAAGGAATGAAGAGAGTGGTTTTAGCTTTGGCTTTGTGGGATGGGAATTTTAGTTGGTCTTTTGGGTGTAGTAGAAACGTTTTACGAGGCTAACGTGTCAAGTAGAACATAGTATGCTACTTAACCGTTACATTGGAGTCAGATATGGGTTATGTAGTGGCTTGGGATGAACTAGATTCTGTGGTTTTGGTTTTAAGTTCCACATACAAACAACTAGGGATAGTCTTAATTTTTAATCCATCGATGTCCTATTTTTCTTTTTCTGTCAATTTGATGTATATACGGGGAGGGTATATATTTGGTTTTTAGATTTTAGTGTTAGTTGTTAGACGTTAAATAGATTAGCGCCTAATTTGGTCGGTTATAGTTACTGGG
Source organism: Lochmaea crataegi (assembly GCA_947563755.1). Lineage (NCBI taxonomy): Eukaryota > Metazoa > Arthropoda > Insecta > Coleoptera > Chrysomelidae > Lochmaea > Lochmaea crataegi. Next base: position 31,462,428 of record OX387436.1, read on the forward strand.
ACTTTCATATATTTGTTGTTCGCGAATATTTCCCTAACGGAAGTCGCTAACGACGTTTGGTGTTCTGGGTAGTGGATGGAGTTATCTTCCGACTACTGAGTGGTACGAAAAGTTGGATGAAAGATCTGGGTTGTAGAATCAGGATTCTGCAAGAATCTTAACTGGCACAAAGCCATCCGATATTATTCGGGATTATTATCTCTACCATTTTAAAGTGGGATTTGGGTGTTGGACGTATTTTTGAAGGAGGACGTAGTTTGAAGGAAGTGGAGTGAAATCCTTTTCCCACGCCATTTTTGGTAGTAGGTAGTCTGATCTAAAGACCCTTTCTATAGTACCGTTTACATTTCTAGATGGGAATAATCGTTTGGTGGTATTTGTCGTATTTGGACTAGGCCGAGTAGGTGAGGTCACTGGAGTAAGTGAGGCTACCGGAGTAAGGGAGGCTACTGGAGTAGATTCGGGGTCTGCGTTTGTTGGTCTGTTGGAACCCTTCGCGATAGAAGGTTAGTAAAATTGCTTACATGACTAGACTTCATTTGTTGTATTTATATATAAAAGTTGCCAGTACATAACGTTGTAGATAGTTTTCTTTCCATTGTAATTATAGTACCTATACTGATTTTTGGGTGAATTTTAGTATCTATTTCCAACAATTTCATTATTGAACGAAATATACCTAATAATAAGTCAATTACTAAGTATATATTACTTAATATTTTTGGGAATAAAGTTACATTCAGATGGGGACTTGTAAAGACTCATAGTCCACAGTCCTACTACTGGTTCTGCTAAAGGCATGTCCTTCAGACTAATATAAACGCCTTCTTAGGGACACTTTAATTGTCATATTTTATAAAGTTAGTAAAGTAGTTTTGTAGTATTCACTTCAGCTATGATGTAAGAAACTAATTCTCATATTCTTTCAACTATGATTTTATGTAACGACCACATTAGGTAAAGCAGGTAACGCCTGACTTATTATTTCATTTTAGTTATTTATATTGGTTAGGTTATGATTCTTCAGATAAGAGTTTTCGTTAGCATACAGGGTATTCTACAAAAGGATCAGTATAGGCTACATTTAGTATTTAATCAAAATTCACATTCTAAGGTTTATACGTTTACTTTACTATTCGTGTAAGGTGGAACGATCAAGTGGGATGGCTAGTATAGTAAGCTCAGTTTGTTTATAGTAACTTTTGAAGTTGATGGGGGGTTAGTTTAGTTTTCCTAGAAAGGGAAAGTACCTTTTGAAACTTTTGTCTTAACTGGGAGTTGTCAAATCAATTTTGTGGGACACAATAATTGTCAAGATTTTATACAATTTTGGTAATGGGTTGTATTGTTTTTGAAGGGTTCAAGTTCAAGTTAACGTTCAAGTACACGTTCCTGGTCAGGTACATCTTTTGGCTTTTGGCTGTACAATCGGCAGCAAGTAAGGACCAGTAGAATGGACAAGTTGAGGATAGACAGTGGGGACGACGGAGATCCTAGGAGGAAGATGGTCACAGGGGATGAGGTGTAATCCCATCTCATTTTATTTCCGTTTCTTATTTTTTTTTTTTTACTTATGGTTATTTAGTTTATAGTTTTTACCTACAGTAGAGCAAGAACCTGAATACGGGGGGTTGATTGGCTATTACTAGTTTTAGGATTCTGTTTTATTTCTTTCTCTATATAACTATTACGGGGGGTTACTTGGATTTTACTAGTTTTAGTTTTTTTTTATGTAACAGAACAAATGGTTCTGAGTTCACTTAGTTAAGTGTAACTGTTATATACGGGGGGGGGGTATAGGATTTCAATAGCATTAGGTTTTTCTTATATAAAAGAACAAATGGTTCGCAGTTCACTAATTTCAGTGTAAATATTACGGGGGGTATATTGGATTTTATTAGTTTTAGGATATTACGGGGGGTATATTGGATTTTATTAGTTTTAGGATATTACGGGGGGTATATTGGATTTTATTAGTTTTAGGATATTACGGGGGGTATATTGGATTTTATTACTTTTAGGATATTACGGGGGGTATATTGGATTTTATTAGTTTTAGGATATTACGGGGGGTATATTGGATTTTATTAGTTTTAGGATACTAAGGTGGGTATAGGATTTCAATAGTTTTAAGTGTATATATATGAAAGAACAAATGGTTCGAGGTTCACTTCTTTAGTGTAACGATTATATGCGGGGGGGTTGTTGGATTTTAATAATTTAGTTTTTGGTTGCGTACTTCAGTACTATTACGCCAATATTATTTGGTCATCTATGGTCAGTAAGAGTAATTTGGATAACTCAAATTTACATCATTATGAGGTAAATGTCATTAACAGGTTCTTGGCCCACTAAGGCTGTATATTATTGTTAACACTACTTATCACCTTTCAGACATTTATTTGCGTAGGGTGCGGTTGTTTTGGATCCAACATAGTCGTGCGCCACTGTTTCCTTTTTTTTGAGTCTTACTCATTGTGATCATTGATTTATGATATTGCGGATGTAGATTTATTGTATCTGATGAGTGCAAGTAAATATATGTATATTTTGGGTTAATAATAATAAGGGTTGTAAAGGGGTAGGTTTTGTATTAATCTCAATTCAGGAATAACAGTTCGTTTTGTATCATCACATTGAATTTTAAGTACTTAGTGGAGTTTGGTTCTTCAGCGTGAAGATACTTATAATTTGTAATTTTTTTTTAATTATAAACATTTTTTCGCGACTTGCAAGTTGGATGCTGTTAGCTTCGTTTACTTAATTAAATACTCTATTGTAAGGTAAGGTTTAGTCTCATTTCTTCCTCATGTACCCTTTGCAAGTTTAGGGTGGGGGAAAACAGTTCTTGAGGTCATTTAAACTTCGCTGGCGCCCATAAATATTTCCGGTAAATTTTATACTCACACCCTGCCACCGTTCTGAGTGAGCTGAAGGCCCTAAAGGTTGACACCGGGACAACTGGACTTACTTGTAACCCTAAAGACTACTTTTTGTCTTGAGAGAAAAAGGGAAGGTTACAAATGCACCATATCAGAATACACATTACACAGGAGGATAAATGTCCAGCATCAGCGTCAAGAAAAGCTGTTATGCAAGAATGGCTTGAAGAGAGAAACATTCCATTTGCAAATTTGCAAATGACATGCTGAAGCCTGATCTATACACCATCATAAAATTGCACAAACGTCGTTTTACAAAATATGCCATTGATAAAATAATACGTGACGCGGGACCTGAAGTTTTGAGATGCCTCCATACCATCCAGACCTCAACCCCTTTGAAATGGCTTGGGCAGCATTAAAATCCTATGTAACTAACAGAAATGTAGATTTTACGTTCAACTCGATACAAAAGTTATCTGACGATTTTTTCGGATCCCACTCTGCAGAAGAATGGGAAAAATTGGTAAATCGAGTTATATATATTATTGATTTGGCGGAAGACTCAGAGAACGAAGATTTCCAGTCAGACAGTGAAGAAAGTGATGCAGATAAGTAATAAATCATAATATAGGTAGTTAAGCTTTATTGTAAATAAAATAAAATTTAAAAATTGTTTACTATTCCAGTGAAACGGGAAGATTAAGATATTGTGTGAAAGGTCTTAGTGACCGAACAACAAGAAGGATCCTGAAGAATGATCTCCACTTTCATCCGTTTAAGGAACCTCAACACTACGTTAGCCGAGTACGCTTTTGTCACCAGCTGTTGAATTCAATTGATCAAGATCAATTTATGGATGAGTGATGAGGCTCACTTCCATCTTTGTGGGTATGTCAATAACCAAAACTTTCGGTTTTGGAGTGACAATAACCCACGTAATCTTCACGAAAAACCCCTTCATTCACAAAAGGTAACTGTGTGGTGCGCAATGTCCTCTCTAGGTGTGGTTGGTCCGTACTTTTTCGAAAGTGAAAACGGTACCATTGTAACAGTGAAGTCTGAACGGTATGCTGAGATGTTGGTGAACTTTGCATTTCCTGCTCTTGACGAACATATGAATGATCGGTCATTATTCCAGCAAGATGGTGCTACTAGCCGCAGTGCTAACTTTTCGATGGACTTGCTGAAATTGGCGTTTCCTGGTCGATCAATTAGTAAGAATAGCGATATTCCTTGGCCTGTCTGTTCACCAGACTTGGCAGACCCTGACTTTTTTCTGTGGGGTTATCTAACGCTGAAGGTTTTTGAATCAAACCCACCTAGAACTAGGGACGAACTGAAGGAGCGAATCCAACAGGAGATCAACAACATTCCATTGGATATGCTACGCAGTCATGGGATCCTTCACCAAAAGACTTCAAGAATGTGTTCGAAACGAAGGACGCCATCTTACAGATATAGTTTTCAAAAAATGAACATTTCCATATATCCTTATAATTTCCACTAATTTAGATAAAAGACAAAACAAAACTCCGATTCTCAATCTTTCAAATTTAATATATTGTATACCATGTAAAAATTGTAATAATAAATACATTGGCCACACCAGTCAAAAATTAAAAAGTCGTTTAAGTTTACATAAAAGTGATTGTAGATTACATCCTGAAAGCTGTGCATTCGCAGAACATGTAATTGATAAAGACCAGGTTATGGATTTTGAATCTGTTAATATTTTAGACATACAAACAAATAATAAAAGGGAGTCCGGTTCTGACCGATATTCAGCTAACAGTTGAAAACTTCAGCTCCAGATTAAACTAAATATTTTTGTGGTAAAAATCAAAGTTATTTCAATTAAAGTGTATAGTTACTCTCAAATTAGTGTAAACAACGATTCAAAGAAGTCTACGTCCTGTAAGTAGAATCTTATAATATTATAACTTGATCCATAACAAAGTGAAATATTCGGATTATCTACAAAAACTAGCCATTTATTTTGTGGTTTGTCAAGCAATTAAGGTTCCACTTATCGTCTTTCAAATGGGTACAGGGCCGAATTCAGATGCAACAAACATCTGAATTAATGGAAGCCGCTACCGAAAACCATACCAACTCACAAACTACCATGCAGAACCAAACTAGAAACTACTCATCAGTTGTAAGCCAACCAGCCACGCCAAAATTTCCGTCACAATCTCAAGCAATCGTATTTAGCTCCATCGATGGCATCAAAATTCATGAATATATATTAGCCACAGGACCATTAGTCAAACCAAAAAATATTCTCTTCTGTTCCCGAATCTCACACAACAGAATATGTATGTATTTAAGCAGTGCAAATATAGTCGATGAATTTCTACGTCAGCATGGCGCAATCAATATTAATAATAGAGTCATCAGTGCAAGACGCCTTATTACTCCTTCGGAGCGCCTAATCCTGTCCAACGTTTGTCCTTCTATACCAAATTCAATTCTGGAAAAGAGTTTAACTGACAACAACCTAACATTATTGTCCCCTATATCCTTTTTAAGAGTCAATATTCCAAATCCCGAATATTCCCATGTTATGAGCTTTCGCAGACAAATCTACATATCTGCATCTGACAACCTTGTTATCCCTGGATCTATGCTTATCACTTATGAAAATACCCAATACCGGATATATATATCCAGAGATATTTTCTGCTACAAATGTAACCAGCCTGGACACATATCAACCAACTGTACAGCAGAAATTAGACAATCTGAAACACACGACGGAAACAATTTTCCCGATATACCCCGTCAAAATCGAAATATGGATATGGAAAATCCAGATGTAGACGTAACTGGTAAGAGAAAAGCGGATGAGATTGTTACACCTCCGTTAGAAAACCAAACAATTTTAACTCCTCCATTTATGGATAAAAAAAACAAAAACCCGAACAGGACCAGACCAAAACTTCAACGAATACCGAAGTAAGTCCAGGTTTTACAAACACATTTACTAAAGAACCTTCAACTAGTACAATTGCAATCGAAGATGAATCGCAATCACAATCACAATTTGTAAGACCAATTGCTCCAAGTAATACTCAACACCAAAATAAAAAACCACTATCAGTAGAATCCTCTCTTGAAGAACAACTCTTACCAGCCAAGAATTTTATTGAAGAGCATTCGAGCACGTATGGATTAAATTATCTTCAGTTCAAAGATTTTATAGGAAATGTCCAAGGTAACAAAGACCCGTTAAGTGTAGCTCACATATATACATCTGACGTCCATTCACTAACTATTTTGATGACTAAAGTTTATCCTTTTCTTACAGACAAAATTTATAAGTCTCGTTTAACAAAAATAAGAAAAAGGTTAATGAAACTCCTCATAGCACAAGAAAGCAAAAGTCACCCCCCTGTATCGGATACTGATAGTGACATATCATCACAAGAAACTTATTAATATCATTTTCAACACCATAAATAAAATTTTTCCACTCTTACAGTGGAATTTAAATGGAGTTATTGCTAGATTAGAAATGTTAAAACGTCTTTTGTCTGAACAACAACCTAAAATCATTTGCTTACAAGAATCAAATTTTAAAGACCAATACGTATACAAATTACGCAACTTTACTGCCTTCCATAAAAATAGATCTAATGCGCTTATAGCAAGTGGGGGAATAGTAACATACATTGCAAATTCAATTGTCGCAAACGAATTTGACGTTATTTCTGAATTGGAAGTTGTTGCTGTCGAAATTCAACTGCCGATGAAAATATATGTCTGTAACATATATATCCCTCCTAATTTCAATCTTACTTATAAACATATAAACGATTTATTAAATCAAATACCGAAACCTAGACTAATAGTCGGTGATTTCAACAGCCACAATGTAATTTGGGGTTGCGATGATACACAACCACGAGGACGTGTTATTGAAAATTTAATTGATAATAATAATTTGACTATTCTGAATAATGGTAAGAAAACAAGATTTTTTGTTCATTCTGGAACGTCCAGCGCAATTGATTTATCAATATGTGATCCAAAACTAACAAGTCATATAACATTTGAAGTTCTTCCCGATCTTTATGACAGCGATCAGTTTCCGATAGTATTGGACAGTAATTGTACACAAATTAATCCAAAGACAACGCCTAGATGGAAATTGGAAAAAGCCAACTGGAACCTATTTACAACGTTGTTTCAAGAAAGAATCTCAGAATTCGACATGAGCAAAAATATTAATCAGAACCTGGAACCACTTAATGAAATAATTATTGACTCGGCCTTAGCATCAGTTGGCAAAACAAAACCAATCAGACATAAATTACCTGTTCCATGGTGGAGCTCAGACTGTCAAATAGCCATAAGAGACTCAAAAAGTGCATTATACAGATATAAAAGACACAAATCTGTTGAAAACCTTTTAAACTTTAAGCGATTGAAAGCGAAAGCAAGATGGACTGTTAAAAAAGCAAAAAGAGAGTCCTGGAAGGAGTATATATCCACAATTAACAGCTGCACCCCTCTGACTAATATCTGGAATAAAATTAAAAGGATTAACGGATCAAATATAAACCCTGAGATTCCATACATAACATATAATGGATTCTCGTCTTCTTCACCTCAAGAGATCTCAAATACGATGGCACTATACTATGAAGAAAAGACCAAATATTCAATTTATTCCGAAGAATTTAGAGCCATAAAATCTGTGGAAGAGAGCAGACACCTTGAAATTAATTATAAATCTGACGATCCAATTAATAACCCAATAACCTTAGAAGAGCTTGAATACACACTAACGGAGATTAAAAACTCATCCCCTGGCCCCGATGACATTCCTGGATCTTTTTTGAAAAAACTACCAATGAGTGGCAAAGATATTGTAACGTTTATTCTAATTTATATTTACAATTAATTTATATTTACAGATTTATATGTAATTCAGTCCTTATTTAATAATTTATGTAATACACTAAACACACTAATTATAATTTATATGAGAGTCACTTAATAATCACTTTATCGAGGCGCGATTACTTTCCTTCGGTATCAACACTGACTGATTGACTAATTGACTGCAGCGATGCTTGTGGCCTATTTATACTCGTGCGCCGTAATTCTAGAAGTATCTCGGCGTTCTCGCGGGCGCATTGGATATTCTCGATATTCTGGCGGACGCACCCGGGTGTTCTGGATGTTTCTCGAAGTTTGGGCGGAGGAGCCATAGTCGTCTCATACGGGGATTTCACTGGGGGCACTAAGTGAGAATATTATTGCAGTAGCTCGCGTAACATTGCCCCCTCCTTAAGAGACAGTTCCTCCTGGAACTAGCTAGGAAACTGGAACGAGATGACTGTATCGGCAACTGGTCCCCTTGTTGCATTTTCCAGTTGTATGGAAGTAACATGCGACCGTCTTCTCTGTTGGCTGTGTCTCCCGAGCATGGCCGCAAACCAGTACCTGCATTTCGGTGTCTCGGAAGATTACTTCTACCATGTTACGGATTATTCGCCAATATAAATGCCTACATTCAATCTTGGGCATGGCTAGCCTGTACACGTTCAATTCAAGCACATGCTCCCTCAGGCTTCGTAATGCTTCCCAGACATCCTCGTACGTTGGTCTTTCGTCGAAGGTGTTCCTCGTCACTAGGTGGAAATTGTAGCGGGAGCCATTTTGCAGCTTCAGAGCTTTACCTGGTACTGGTAACTGGTTTACCAAAGGTCGTGCGCCACTCTTCTTTATAAACAGAGATGCCAGTCCGCGCGCATCGGTTACGCTGGCAGGGATGTTTATTGCCAGTGAGTATTCCTCCGGAACGGTAAGCAGGTCTTGTCGTCTCTCAGTGGTAACGCCGAATCTCGCTTTTCCGGTACCACCATAAGCACCCATGAACTCTACAAAAGCAGGATCGGCTACTTCCTGAAGCTGGTTTACTTCCTCATCGTGGTCACCCTCGAATGGCGCTAATCGGTTACGGTGTACCACCTTTGGCTTTCCATTTGGGATCTTGCTGATACGATAGATGACATCGTTGATTCTTTTCTTTACGAGGTACGGACCGTCCCAATCTTTCTGTAACTTTCGAAGCTTCTGCCCTGGTCGCTGTGTATTTCCAGGGGCACTCCATATCGGCAAATGAACTCATTCACAAGCACGTCGGCAACCGTTGCGGCTTCTTGGTTTGGAATGGCATACGCTTCTACCCATTTTGTGAAGTAGTCCATCACCACCAAAATGTACCTGCTGCCATTTGCTGTCGGTGGAAACGGTCCGGCAATGTCCAGGGCAATGCGTTCAAAAGGGCTTCCGACATTGTACTGTTTCATAGGAGCCTTTCTTCTCCCGTGCGGTCCATTGGTCGTAGCACAGGTAGTGCACTTCTTACTCCAGTCCTTCACATCTTCGGAACTGTGCATCCAATAAAACCGTTCTCGCACTTTCTGGAGGGTCTTCTTCACACCTAGATGTCCTCCTGACGGACTGTCGTGTAATTTCCGAAGTACTGCTGCTATCCTTGTTCTTGGAATCACCAACTGTCTTCTGCTTTCGGAACCCTCATCGTTCTCGATTACTCGCTGTAGCAAACCGTTTTCCAAAACCAGCGAGTCCCACTGGGCCCAATACGATTTCATCGTTGGCGAGTACCTTGAAATCTCCTGCCAAGTAGGTCGACAGTTCTCCTTTTTCCAATGTCGGATTTTCTTCAAGTCGGGATCGTTCTCTTGTTCCTCTTCCATCTTTTCTGGTGTCCATTCGTCGGTGGTCACCGTGGTTCTTCGAATCGCAGCTTCCTTAGCTTCTGTTTTGCTGCAGTGAAAGCACTCTGCAGGGCATGGTCTTCTAGAAAGGGAGTCTTTGGAAGGTCTTCGGGTCGAAGCTGCCCTCTGAAGGTCGACCCTTCCTAGTTTTTCCTGCTGGGCATCTTTGTTTGTAGCAGTTCTCGGTCGCTTGCACGAACTGCGTACATGTCCCATTTCTCCACAATTCCAGCATCTCACAGCTTTCCGTTTTCCATTTGAGATGCTTTTCATCATGTTGACAATCTGGTCAAGCTTGTTCCCAACTTCTTCGTCTGCTACAGCCCTCACCTTGCCGTATACTCCGGAAGCCTGTGTAGCTGCTTCGTACTCCAAGGCTGCAGAGAGTACGTCGACCAGTGTCTTATGCCGAGCCAAGCGTAGAGTTCTCTGCATTTCATGGTCACGAACTCCGTCGATAAATGTCTGTACCCCTAAACATTCCATGACATTCTCCGGTGCCGATGGATAGGCAAACCGCACCAACCTCGCAATGTCTGCTTCGAATTCTTGCAGAGTTTCGTCGCGTTTTTGTTTGCGGTTTTTCAGCTGTGACTGGTATAGATGCTCCAGGTGTTCCAGGCCATATCTCATGTTCAATCGCTTTTTGAGTTGTTCAAAATCTTCGGCCTCTTCCACTGGAATGGTCTGGAGGATATCCATAGCGTCTCCTCTAAGGGCAAGAGTTAAATTTAATGCTTTTTCCTTCTCACTCCAGTTGTTTGCCTTTGATGCCGCCTCGAATTGCTTGAGATAGTTCGGCCATGACGTTTTGCCATCGAATGTTGGCAGTTTCACTCGGCTGTTAATGTCGTTTTCCATTTTCGGTTTCAACTCTACTTTCTCTGCCATTTCGTCGTTATTCGGGGCTTGCCTAGTTGTAATATCCGGTTTATTACTAGTCTTCCTTTCGATTTCTTTGATTTTTTGTTTCATTTCTTGCTCCATTCTTTCAATCTTTTCTTCCACGGCAGAAATATCAGTCTTCATGGATGTCATTTCATTTTTCATGTCCGTCGAAATTTTATTCTCCATGTCCGACATTTTGTTTTCCATGTCCGCCGAAAGTTTACTTTCCATGGATGAAATTTTATTTTCCACGTCCGACAATTTGTTTTCCATGTCCGCCGAGAGTTTACTTTCCATGGCTGAAATTTCGTTTTTTATATCCGTCGAAATTTTATTTTCCATGGATGAAATTTTATTTTCCACGTCCGACAATTTGTTTTCCATGGATGAAATTTCGTTTTTTATATCCGTCGAAATTTTATTTTCCATGGACGAAATTTCGTTTTTTATATCCGACATTTTGTTTTCCATCGAAGACAATTCGTTTTTTATGGAAGAGGTTATAGAGGCGGACGCTTCGTCGGTGAATTCAAACGTTTCCGGGTCCAATCCATTGTTAATCATAGCTTCTTTTAGTCGTTCCACTAACACTGACTTGACCCCACTTGTGTCCAGTTCGTAATCCTCCAACACTCTTCGAAGCTCTGAAACTTTTAATTCACAAAGTTTCTTCGCCATCTTCCTGTATATTTATTTATTTATTTATTTTAACCCGACACCAATGTAACGTTTATTCTAATTTATATTTACAATTAATTTATATTTACAGATTTATATTTAATTCAGTCCTTATTTAATAATTTATGTCATACACTAAACACACTAATTATAATTTATATGAGAGTCACTTAATAATCACTTTATCGAGGCGCGATTACTTTCCTTCGGTATCAACACTGACTGATTGACTAATTGACTGCAGCGATGCTTGTGGCCTATTTATACTCGTGCGCCGTAATTCTAGAAGTATCTCGGCGTTCTCGCGGGCGCATTGGATATTCTCGATATTCTGGCGGACGCACCCGGGTGTTCTGGATGTTTCTCGAAGTTTGGGCGGAGGAGCCATAGTCGTCTCATACGGGGATTTCACTGGGGGCACTAAGTGAGAATATTATTGCAGTAGCTCGCGTAACAATATTTTGCTTAAAATTTTTAACAAAGTCTTTATTAGAGGCCTTTTTCCTACTCTCTGGAAAGAAGCAATTGTGATCCCAGTCGTGAAACCCCCAAAACCTAAATATGAACCACAATCATATCGTCCCATCTCCCTGACTTGCACGATGTGCAAGGTCTTGGAAAAAATCCTTAACAATCGACTTCTATGGTTCCTGGAAACGCACAATAAGATTTCTCCAAATCAAAGTGGATTCAGAAAAAATCGTTCCACTTTAGACAACTTAGTGGATCTATAAACAACAGTTCATGAAAGTTTTGCAAATGGACAAGTAACGGTAGCCGCTGTATTTGATATAGATAAAGCTTACGATACTGTTTGGAAACACAATATTTTAAAGAAACTTCTTTCCTGGGGACTTGATGGAAGAATTTTAAAATTCATCCAAAATTTTTTATCGGACAGAACTTTTAGAGTAAAAGCAAACGGAGCTATATCCAAGAGCTGTTGTCAAAACAACGGAATTCCCCAAGGATCAGTAATTAGCGTTACATTATTCCTTGCAGCAATTGATGACATTTTAGAACAGGTTTCGTTACCAGTACATGCAAGACTATATGCAGATGACTTAATTATATTTACTAGTGGAAGAAACATACAATCGATAGAAAGAAATATGCAAGAATCTATTAACCAAGTAGAGAAATGGACGAATCAAACCGGTTGGACTCTTTCTCCTCAGAAGTCGAAGTATATAGTTTTTTACAGAAAAATGAAGAATAGTGCCATTTCTTTAAAACTTTACAACACTCCTCTTCAAATGGAATCAGAAATAAAATATTTGGGAATGCTTTTCGATAAAAGACTGAATTGGAACGCACACATAAAACAATTAAGGAAATCAAGTCTTAATGGAATAAACATAATAAAAATTTTGGGAAATCATCAATGGGGATCAGATGCACACACTCTTATCCTGCTATATCGCACATTAGTAAGATCTCGTTTAGACTACGGATCTATTGTATACGCATCTGCAACTAAATCATATTTAAAATTAGTAGATACTGTCCACAATAAAGGAGTTCGAATTTCTTTAGGAGCTTATCCTACCAGTCCTGTCGAAAGCTTACTATGTGAAGCTGGAGAACCTCCACTTAAAATAAGGAGAGAATATCTTAGCCTATCATACGCTTCTAAAGTACTTTTTAACCCAAAAAACCCAGTTTACAACAATACATTTTCCAATCGCTTCAGAAGTATATTTCTTAAAAAACCACATTTGACTCCCCCTTTCTACCAACGCATCAATGTGATCAGCAGTGAAAGAGATATAAACTTCCCAAAGGTTGAGATAAGCTTCCCCAGATATCCTCCCTGGTTACTTAATCCTCCTCACTGTAACTTTTCCCTAACTTCCCACAACAAACGAGAAACTTCACATGTACTGATCAAAAAAGAATTTCTTCGAATATCCTCACACTATGAAGGAATTTACACATATATACACGGATGCCTCTAAATCTCAAGATAGCACGTCGGCTGCTTTGGTCACTGCACACGAGACGCAATATTTTGTTTTACCGCATACGTGGAGCGTATATACAGGGGAACTGTATGCAATTTTTAAGGCAACAGAATTTTGCAAGAACTCCCATCAAAAAAAGTTTCTGATAATAACAGATTCGTTGAGTGCTCTTCAAAGCATAACACAAATCTACCCAGATTCAGCGCTAGTAACGAATATCAAAGAAAATATCCATGTAATGAAAAGCAAAATTATCAATTTTTTGTGGGTTCCTTCACATACACAAATTAGAGGCAATGAAACAGTCGATCAAGCTGCCAAAGAAGCTCACCTTAATAATCCCACAATAGTGAATGAACAACTGACTAGTCACAGATCAACAACCTATTACCCTGCGAACATCTGAAACTGTTCTTGGCTCTGGTATCTTAACAATAGCTTCCACCTTCTCAGGATGAACCATCAATCCTGAGGAATTTACGATATACCCCAGATAGGTCAATTCCGGTTTACAAAAGTGGCATTTTTCTCGGTTCAGAGTTAAACCTGCGTTAGTTATTTTATCCACGACAGTCCGTAAAATATTTAGATGTCCTTCAAACGTTGGAGTACAAATGAGAATCATCTAGAATTATTAAGACCATATCTCCCAAAACTATAGTAAATAATTTGAACTTAACAAGATCAATTATTGAACCTAAAATGAACACACCTCTTCTCTCAAGTCTTAAAACACTGTTTACAAAAAAACCAGTAATCCAGAATAGTCAATTTGTAGGTAAAGAATTAGATGACACTACACCTGAAAACAATATTCCTGTAACATCTCCTAATTTAGGTCTAAATAAGAATAACGACACTAAAAAGAAAGAATCAAAAGAAATAAACTCTTTTGAAGAGGCCAGAACTATTTTGTCTGATATGTCAAATGTGGCATACAAGGAAGCAGTGGTCACTGTTTGTGAAACACCCATGATTTGTTATGAGATAAACTCCATCACAGGTAAGAAAGTGGTTGACAAATTGAACAAGCCATTTGGGGAAGGAGAGTCTCTTTTCACAGTAGAAAGAAACACTGACAAAATGGGTGAGAGAGGAGCACCAGTTTATCAAACAGAACAAAGGAAGGAGATACTGTCTTTGAAAGAATTTCTAATTAAAGAAGAAGCTAAACTAAATTCTGAATTATTTTTTACAGGGGAATTAGTCAGAAAATTTAAGATTAAAGAGGTAATATACTTCTGCTACTATAGACATGAAGGAATAGGAGAGGAGGAAGCAATAAAGATAACGTGTGAGACTCTAGAAGATAGGGCTTTTAGAACAAAGACAAATCCAATGACTTTAGCTCAATTAGATGAAAGATCATACAGATTATTTAATGAGAAAACTTCTTTCACTCCCTCCAGATTTGTCAGATCACTATTACAAATTAGTACGGAAACAACTCCAATGAATTTGAACATTTCAAAATTGCTAATCCCTAGAGAACTGATTTATCTGGATACTAAAGGAGCTAAAATAGAGAAGACATCTTTAATTGAGAATATGATTAATAAACTAATAATTAGTTCAATTAAATGCTCAAAGAAACCACTTGAATTAAATTTGGAAGGAAAAAAATGTATACAATCAGTTAATTACTTGTCTAGTATTGACAATTGTTTCTGGAAGAAAACTTGTTTACAAGATGAATCATTGAATAAACTAGGAGATTGTGAAAGTTCAAAATGTGATAAGAGCTTTGTCATTCTACCATCTGACACAGAATGCTCAACTGATGAAACAGGATTGATTCAAGAATATCCAAATTACAACGGTTATGGCAATCATGAATTCTGTGCAGTTGAGATAGGAGGTAAATTTATAGAATTGAGGAAGTGTAAAAAATACACGACCATTAGAAAAGAAGTTTTATTTGTGATTACTAAAGACCATTCTGGAATGATGAAGCCTCTTGCCGAACCTTTTATAAAAAAAGAAAATGTCTTAGATAACATAGAAAATTACAACTGTGATGCTTCCTGTGAATCCATGCCTTGCAATGGTGATTCAAACTACATGCACCATTTTAAATATGATGTTAGATCAGATCAATTTTGCTCTTATGACACTAATAAATATGTAATGATACTACAACAAAATATGGCCAAGTTATACTTAAACTGTATCACAAAGAAAGTAGTCAATGTTAGGATGCTTGAAAAAGAAGAAGAGGATCTAATTATAAATGATGAAGATATTTCTTGTTCTAGAGGAATCCTAAAAATTAAAAATGCACCTAAAACAATTCACAAAATAACTTTGTCCTTTGGAAGAGAGCTTTTGTTGCTGAATAATCCCACAATCAATGAAGTGAAAACCATAACTGAAACTCTCCCACCGTCTTTAATTATACCTTCAAAGAATTTAACTCTGACTATTTATTCTACTAAAACCTCTAAACCTTTTGTAAGTTCCATTCTCTGCATTATAAAATATAGTTGTGATCTAGTATCATGTCACCTTTGTTATGAGAGATGGATAAACATAACATGTTTGAGCATTATAGAATGGATTTCATTAATTTGTGCAATAGTGATTTTATTGCTAGTAATAAAAATGATTGTAAAATTTCTTCTATCATTTAGGATAATCAAGAAAATTAGAGCAAGATTAAGTAAGTCCTTAAAGTTGAAGTCCAAAAGTAAAATTGAGGCTGATATAGACATTGAATTGCCTTTATTTCATGAGAATAAAGGAACTAATGAAAATAGATCAGAAGTTTATGGAAGAACAACAGTGCCAAAGAGAGTCACACCAACTCCCCCCTTTCCAGGAAAAGGTTTTTTTCTTCCATAAAAACCGTAACGAAGCATTACTTACTACCGCTCACCTAGACCAATAAAATAATGAGGCTACCTTAACATGGTTAACGAACAAAACAATGGACACAAAACTAATCATTGACTCGACTGCTGGCGTGGCAGACAAACAGCATACTCCTCGAGGACTAAGGTACTAGTACTTATTCGGCCTCGCTATCCGATCCGTCTATATCTGGGGGATGACTTTTCAAGTCTCTGGCATGCCATACTCCCTTATTACGACCATTTGTGTCGTCTGTTAATTCATACGACCATGCAGAGAGGATCTTCGTTATCCTGTACGGTCCTTCAAATTTATTCGCAAATTTTGCTGTAACTCCCTTGGCTTTGTCGGAAACCGCATATACCTTTTTCCATACTTGTTGGCCCAACTCGAATCTTTCACTTCTTCGACGGAGATTGTAGCGATCACGACTGGTCATAAAGGACTTCTTTATCCTACTAGCAACATCTTTAAAAACTTCTTGGACGGCGTTTGCTCGGGCCACAGGGTCATAGTTTTCGTCGAAGTCAGATATTGGAATCAAGGCGCGTCCGCGGAGGTCAATCTCCCGGGAAAACATGACGAAGTTAGGAGATAGCTTTGTAACTTCATGTCGACTTGATCGCATCGCACAAGCAACCTTCTGAAGATATTTGTCCCAAACACGATGGTTATCGGAGACATACGAACTTAAAATGGTTTTCATAACCCGATGATATCTTTCCACGGCGTTACCCTGGGGAGAAAAATTTGCTAAGTATCGCTTTTCGACATCATACTTGTCCAAGATGGAAGTAACTTGATGACTACGAAATTGCTTACCATTATCCATAATGATCTTTTCCGGAACTCCAAACATTAGGAATATATGGTCCTCTATAATTTCAGCGATTTTTGGAGCTGTCGCATTTCGCAACGGGAAAAACAACACATATTTACTGAATATGTCATTAGCGGTTAGAATGAAGGAATAACCGGCGGAAGAACGTGGTAAGGGTCCAACTAAATCTATACTTAGAATTTGCCATGGACGAGTGGTGGTTGGAGCACAACTTAACATCAAGCCTCTAGGTGCTTTTTGTTCTGGCTTCGTTCTTAAACAACTTACACAGCGCCTAACGTAATGGGCTACATCGGCCTTCATCTTGGGCCAGTAATACTTGAGAGTTAATCTATTTAAGGTCTTGTATACTCCCAAGTGCCCACACGTCGGAGGATCATGATGGTCTTTGATCATTGCCGAACGATATTCTTTAGGAAGTACTATCAGCCATTCCTTATTGGACTGGGTAAGATCGGGATAAGTTAGTTTCGCTAGTTTGTAGATTCGGTTGTCTACAATCCTCCAATCGGGATATTTGTTAGGGTCTTTGAGGATCTTCTGGTACAGTTGCCTATACCACTTATCTTTGACTTCTTCAATAGGTGGAAGTATCTCAACTACGTCAATACGAGGTACTGATCTTGATAACGTATCCGGTACGACATGATCCGCTCCTTTTCGATGCACAATGTCAAAGTCATATTGCTGTATTCGAAGTGCCCATCTGGCAACACGTCCAGCTTGATCTTTGAAATCGAACAACCACTTGAGGCTATAATGGTCAGTGATTACGGTGAAGCGTGTTCCCTCTATGTAAGGTCGAAACTTTTCTATCGCATGGAGTACTGCCAAATATTCTTTCTCTGTCGTGCTAAATTTTCTTTCGGTCCTGGTTAAGGATCTACTGAGGTAGGCCACTACTTTTTCCCCTTCTGGGTGAATTTGAGGTGTTGTTCTTTCTTTCTTTCTTTCTTTCTTCCTTCTTTTCTTCTTTTTAAATATTTTTCTTTCGGATCTTCTGCATCGTTTCCTTCAGTTTCTTTTGGTACCTTTACTTCAAGACGACGTCTTCAACAGAAAGCATATAGTTACTACACATCGATAACTACAACTGCAGAACAGAACACCACCTGTAGGTAACCTCACCAGGATTCTCAGACATGAACCGTTCAAGTAAGATCTTTCTGATTAACAAATTTTGTGATACCTCTCGGCTAGAGTTCATCTCTTTCGGTTACTAGTTAGATAGTGTCGATAGTACATATTAACAATTTGGAAGTGTACCTTACCCTATACAGTTTATTTGGAGTTCATTCAGACTTTATTTTAGACCATTTTCCATTAACTGAGTTAAGCGCATCCAGGGGTAGTAATGGTATATCTGATATAGTTCGTCCTATACTTGCTAACCTCCGCGATAGTTTAATATCTAAAACAGATTTCCCCCTTTTAATTTAGCCATATAAGATTTATCACTCAATGTAAATTGTTAACAAAGTATTCATAAGCTAGCTATAATATAATACGTACCAGGAACAAGTGTAATCCCAGAAGTATACTACTGTGGAATCTTTCCATATAATAATGTAAATATTTCATAAATTATCAGTACCTAAAGTTTAAGAACGTTGTTATTTTTTAGTATAAGTCAAGCCAAGCGCTGTCAATATTGTGTCTTGTGTCAATCTGTACGTTCACCGAACCCCATTGTACACAGAAATAGATCTTAAACCAACACGCCTACTGAGTAGATAATTTACCCCCTTCAATTCAATCTTGAGATCACAGACTATCCCATCACTACAGGTGAAACACTTAAACTTTCCCTCATTTAGGATATACCCACCCACTCTCCGCGAACGAGAAGTCCGGGAAGAAAAGACTTCATCGAAGCTGGTTAAGTGGAAAAATACCTCCACACTAACCATTCTTTCCGTTTTACTACCTTCTAAACCCGCTCAGGGGATAAAGGGGAATAGCGGGTAGTAACAAATGGCGCTGTCAACCCCACGTTGGGACTTTAAAATAAATATATACATTTTGGAGGTAACAAATAAATCTTTTATGCATCACCCTATTTATTAATAAATTTTATTGTTATTGCAGGGTGAACCGTAACACAGTTTAAAACATTTTTGTTTTCAGTTTTAGCAGCATTAAGTGTCAAATTTACAGGAATGAGCAAAATTATCATTAACATGGGCAATAAACGCTTGTTTTTTTTCCAAAACTAAGCATAAATGAGCACTGCTGATAATATCAAGTTGTAATATGCAACAGTGTAAACCTCCAAAAAAAAATTCAGTGAGAAATAAAAATAAAAAATGATAAAATTTTTGAAATTGCAAAATTGCTCTCATTATGAGAATAGCCCAGAGGAGGTTTTCCAGTCTCAAGGTGCTTTTGAAAATTCTCGAATTAGGTGGAAGAATGTAACTTTCCAAGAAATGTTAACATTTATTGGGCTAGTGTTACACACAGGTACAATACGATTGAATCGCCTCCAAGACTATTGGAAACGCCATCCATTATTTAATTTGAAATATTTTTCGCAGTACATGAGTCGTGATCGATTTTTGCTAATAATGCGGTGCTTACATTTTAATAGAAATATACCCGGAGAAGCAGCTAAGGATCGATTATATAAAATAAGACCAATTATAGATGTTTTTAATACCAAGCTGTCTGCCCTGTACTACTCTGGAAAAAATATTTCACTAGACGAATCCATGGTGCTATGGCGTGGTCGTTTGATGTTCAGGCAGTATATAAAGAACAAACGTCACAAATACGGAATTAAGCTATATATGATAACAGAACCGGATGGTGCAATTCTGAAAACTTTGGTATACACCGGGGCTTTGGATCATATTGGAGGAAAAGGTCATACTACTAAGGTAGTTTTGGAACTTCTGAAAAACTACTTAGACGCTGGTCATTCTGTATATTTAGACAATTTCTATAACTCGTTTGACCTAGCTGACAAAATAACTTTGCGCCAGACTTATTGTAGGTACTGGAACGTTAAATTCAAAAAGAATTAATAATCCCACGAAACTTCTGTCAAAAAAACTTGAGAAGGGTGAAACATCTGCAGTGTATTCTCACAACGTTTTGGTCGGTAAATGGAAAGACAAAAGAGAAGTTTTATATATATATATAAGATATATATATATATAAGATTTAACATGGACAGACGCTCAGTGATACTGTATATATATATATATATATATATATATATATATATATATATATGTATGACTAACGGTCAGTACAAGGACATTCATCAACCCCTATATACAATGGGCTGTTTTAACCATATATAAGGTTGGCATTCTAATGCTACTCAAAATTTTGAAAAATACTCAGTGGTTTTGGATTCAGCTATATATAGTGTACTTCCAGGACATCTGTCGGATTAGATCCGATTTGACAATTAACAATAGAACATACAAGGACATTTTAATAAATGTGTGTTTTTAGACATATTTATCACCCAAAGTATATTTTCAAGAATGTATACACAAATGTTGATGTCTTTTTATCATATCTCTCTTAATAAAGAATTTTGGTTTGCCTTTTTATCATATCACAACATTTGAAACGATGCAATTTCTACTCCATTTTGACGAAATTTTCTTAGTATATGCCAAAACTTTTTTATTTGGTGTGTCGGTGTTTCCACAAATGTTTCAAAACATTCCTAATGAGACTGTGGGCGGTTATAAGTAACGTTCGTTCAATAAAAACGTATCTGACATAAAACTAGCAACATTTTCAACCTGTTTTTGCAATATTAAAATTATAGATTTTCGTTGAAAGATTAGTCAATTATGATAGTCAGCTTCAAAATGTACCAAAAATAATACCAAATATGAATCTTTGGATAATAATTACCTCATTAGAGGAAATTTGCTTAATAAATGCTTAAACTATTTTACTTAAATAAAACGAATTTGTGGAAATATACAAACTTTATAAAACTTCCCTACTGGTGGTAATAAATTAAGCTTTTGCGGTTAAAATTACTCGGTCATTAGTACTACCAAGAAAAATTGAACGGTCTTGTAATGTTAAACCCCTATTGCCTTGGGTTTTATAACTATATATAAGGTTGGCATTCTAATGCCACTCAAAATTTTGAAAAATACTCAGTGGTTTTGGGTTTTGCATTCAGCTAAATATAGTGTACTTCCAGGACTACTGTCGGATTAGATCCGATTTGACAATTAACAATAGTACATACAAGGACATTTTCATAAATGTGTGTTTTTGGACTAATTTATCACCAAAGGTATATTTTAAAGAATGTATTCACAAATTTCGATCTGTCTTTTTCTCATATCTCTCTCAATAAAGAATTTTGGTTTGTCCTTTTATCATATTACTCAAACTGCAACATTTAAAACCTTGAAGTTTCTACAAGCTTCTGATGAAATTTGGTTAGATTATGCCAAAACTTTTTTATTTGGAATGTCCGTGTTTCCACAAATTTTTCAAAACATTCCTAATGAGACTGTGGGCGGTTGAAAGTAACGTTCATTCTAGAAAAACGTATCTGACATAATACTAGCAACATTTTCAACCTGTCTTTGCAATTTTAAAATAATAGATTTTCGTTAGAAGATTAATCAATTAGGATAGTCGCTTCAAAATGGAGTCAAAATAATACTACATATGAATCTTTGGATAATAATCACCTCTTTAGACGAAATATGGTTAATAAATGCTAAATTTATTTTATTTAAATATAACGCCGAATTTGTGAAAATATACAAACTTTATAAAACTTCCCTACTGGTGGAAATAAGTGCTGCTTTTGAGGTTAAAATTACTCGGGCGTTAGTACTAGCAAGAAAAATTAAACGGTCTTGCAATGTTAAGTCTCTATTGCATTGGGCTGTTTTAACCATACAGGGTGTCAATTTTAAAACTTAAAATGACATGAGAAAGAACGCACCCCCATCAACCCCCTATGCCCCACCTACCACACCTACAAAAATTTTAATGGCAACCCCCTACTTTGATACGTCGTTAGAAAGCCCGTAGAAAATGATTTCCAAGGGTCTAAGTCATAATTATACAGGGTGTAACAATAAAGCAGAATAATTTATTTGACAACAAAAATAACAACTAATTGTGGAAATATACTTCGTTTTGAAAGTGCAAGAAAGTTCAAGTGTTAAATGTTCTATTAATTGTATTTTAAAAAAAACTTGTTTGCTTTGCAGTTTTCAAACAACACATATTGTTATTCTGTTTTGCATTTCCTTTCCCTACTCAAATTATTGGTTTAATTGATACTTCCCTTAATGTCATTGTCATTTGTGATAGATTAATTATTTGTACGTTTGTTCCGACAATATTTTGGTACGTTTTGTACGTTAATTTAACTACAACAATCACGATGGTTTACAGTATACCTGAACGTGTGGAGATAATTTTAATATTCGGCTCCCAGAACGAAAGTTTTTGGCAGGTAGATAACGTGTTTAATGAAAGACATCCTGAAAAACATGTGAGTAACATGTATATCCGTGATTTAGTCGCAAAATTTAGAGAGACGGGTTCAGTGGCAAATAGAAGAAGGAATGCCGCAACAGTACTTGATGAAGCAACTCAAGTTGAAGTCCTTAGACAATTTGGAATAGATCCTACTTTATCAACTCGTCACGTCTCTGCAATAACAGGACTATCACATGAGTCGGCACGGAAAGTTTTGAAGCTTCATAAATTTCACCCCTATAAAATGCAATGTCTTCAAGAATTGTCCGATGACGATCCAGACCGAAGAATTCAGTTTTGTGAAATTATGACTGAAAGAATTAAGAATGAACCTAGACTTTTAAAAAATATTTGTATCAGTGATGAGTGCACATTTTATCTAAATGGTAATGTAAATAATCAAAACTGTCGTTATTGGAATGATGAAAAGGTTTAGAGAAAACCACAATCAGTAACCTGAGAAACTAAATGTTTGGGCAGGGGTATTAGGAGATTCTGTGATTGGTCATTTGTTTATACCGGGAAATTTGAACGGTGAAATGTACCTCGATATGCTGGAGAACACTATTGAGCCCTTAATTGTTCATGAATTAGAGAACCAACAGGACGGCGATGGCAATCCAGCTCTAGATGAAAATTTGTTGCACTTCCAGCAAGACGGAGCACCTCCCCATTACGCAGTAGCAGTTAGGGACTGGTTAGACAATAATTATCCAAATATATGGATTGGAAAGAAAGGTCCCATTGAGTGGCCACCTAGGTCACCAGACTTACCGCCACCTGAATTTTTTCTGTGGGGTCACCTTAAGTCGGTTGTTTATAAAACTAAACCAACCTCAATCGACGATTTACGACGAAGAATTAGTCAAGCATGTCGTGATATTACTAAAGCAACATTTGCCAACGTTCGTATGGATTTTGAAAATAGGTGTACTATTGTTTACAAAACAATGGAAACCATTTTGAACATTTATAAATTTTTGTAGTTCGACATTTAACACTTTTTCATTTTGTTGTCAAATTAATTTTTTCTGTTACACCCTGTATAATTATGACTTAGACCGATGAATTTTCCGTTAAATTTTTGTAGGTGGGGCATAGGGGGTTGATGGGGGTGTGTTCGCAATCATGTCATTTTAGTTCCACCTCTCTACCCTAGAAACGGTTTTGAAATTATTTGAAATCTCTTTTCGTTCACGAGGTACAGCCCATTGTAAGTTTTAAAATTTGTACCCTGTATATAAGGTTGGCATTCTAATGTTACTCAAAATTTTGAAAAATACTCAGTGGTTTTGGATTCAGCTATATATAGTGTACTTCCAGGACATCTGTCGTATTAGATCCGATTTGACAATTATCAATAGTACATACAAGGACATTTTCATAAATGTGTGTTTTGGACTAATTTATCACACAAAGTATATTTTCAAGAATGTATACACAAATTTTGATCTGTCTTTTCAACATATCTCTCTTAATAAAGAATTTTGGTTTGTCCTTTTATCATATCACTTAAACTGCAACATTTAAAACGTTGCAATTTCTACTCCCTTTTGACGAAATTTGGTTAGTATATGCCAAAACTTTTTTATCTTCGACTATTTAATAATTGACGTATTATGATTGTGATAGTAACTACATAATGTAATCCATATTACACACCTGTGGAATATGAACACCCGTGGAATGCATTTTTTATACGTATTCCATAACATGACCGCGTTACAAAATAGAATCGATCTTGCTTGGATTGTTGTTACTAGGGCAACTAAAATAAAATTCAAAGTGGAAAATGCACAAAACAAATTATTGGTATAAATAAATTTGGAAGAATGGGTAAAGAAATAGCAGAATTTTTGAAACTACCAAATACAGAAAGTTACACAGGCCATTGCCTTCGGCGATCTTCTGCCTCTTTGTATGCCGATGGAGGGGCGAATATTACAGCCCTAAAACGTCACGGGGGCTGGAAAAATCAGCCTCTGTAGCTGAAGGCTGTATTGCTGACTCTAAGAAAAAGAAAATGGGAGGCGCCATTAAAATTTTGCACCAAAACAACCCAAATTTTAGCAGTATTTCGAATGCCGATTCATGTCCATCCTTGTCTGCTGATGGAGTCAGCAATTTTGCTATTAATTCTTCGATTACCAATGAAAGCACCGATATTAATATTGAAACTGCAAGTAAACCTGCAACCATGATTTTTAGCAAATGTCAAGTTACAATTAATTTTATAAATACAGGTATGTATGGATAGTCCGAGCCCCCTATAATACGAACGCCCCAATTGCGTAAAATGATATCCATAATCTGAACACCCGAATTCCTTAATCCGAACTAATCAGTAACTGCGAATGCTCCTACCGAAAACATGATTTTCGTTTTATGCAAGTGGAAATGTATTTTTTGTATCTAAAAACCGAACTAGTCCGGATTATAGATATCACTTATTATGAATTCTATAATCCGGAAGTTCTGGCAATCCGAACGGGGTCTGCCAACTTTCTGTTCGGATTATCCATACATTACTGTAAATAGTTAATAACAAAAATTATTACTTACCTTATGTAGGTACTTACGTTAATGTTAATTAATTTATTGTGAAAATTTCTTATTTTAAATGATTTTTTTGGAAATTGAAATTTTTTGACAAATCTGCAAAATATTGCCTATATTTCTTAATAACATGAATAGTCGTAGATAAAGCATAGTATTCGACTCGCGTATAATGGCTATATTACAATCGCCTGCGGCTCGTGTAGTATAGCCTACATTATACACTCGTTGAATAATATACTATTATTTGGAATGTCCGTGTTTCCACAAATTTTTCAAAACATTCCTAATGAGACTGTGGGCGGTTATAAGTAACGTTCGTTCAATGAAAACTTATCTGACATAAAACTAGCAACATTTTCAACCTGTCTTTGCAATATTGAAATAATAGATTTTCGTTGAAAGATTAGTCAATCATGATAGTCGGCTTCCAAATGGAGCAAAAATAATACCAAATATGAATCTTGGGATAATAATTACCTCTTCAGACGAAATTTGGTTAATATGCTAAAACTATTTTATTGAGATAAAATGCCGAGTTTGTGGAAATATACAAACTTTATAAAACTTTCCTACTGGTGGTCGCAAGATGATCGCTATATTATTTTTGACACCCTATACAATGCAAAATTACATTAATTTGGTAGCATGACAATGGTGTAACCCAGGCATTCCTCCCCGCGACAGGGACAATTGAAACAGTTTGACAACATTGCTTGCGGAATAATAATAACATATCAATATTAGGTCAAACTTTTCATACAAATAAAATTTCAACTAAAGAAATCATGTTTGAAATGTTTCAAATGCAATACCATTCGTACCAGAAATTTTAAAATTAATATAAGAGTCTTTTCTGTGCCTTCCCATTCCCGTAAATGTTTTGGAAATATACAAATGTATCATCGATAGTTCCAAGACACTTCCTTGTGCACCTACAAATTAGTATTGTTTTAAAACTCAATTAGAGTAACGGTCTTTAAAGCAGTTCAAGTTATATGTAGTGGTTGAAACACATTATTAATTTTTGTTTAAAAGACACATGCAAATAATTGAAGATGAATAAACAAACGGTAAGCTTTACAAATAATGATGGAAAGTAATATGCCTAATGCTCTAATATATTATGTCTCCTTGCAGGTTAAAAAGAAAACAAAAAGCCAATTTGCATTGGTTCAATTTTCTAATGGTGAACATGGCGTGTACAACGTGGAAAAAATCAGCAAGTTAAGTTGCAATGGCAGTGCATGTATTGTTAAGCACAGTGGCACAAAATACGAAGCAGATATTATTGCTACCAAAGGTACGTATCAAACAATGATTCTTTAAAAGCTAATTCGTTGAAGTAAAAATTGATATTAAGATTTACAAAATAATTTATTATACAGATTGAGGAAAATAAATTTTGATTTTGTGATATATCAAGATTTTGAGTGTCGGACATCTAACTTCTCGAACTTTAGGTTTAGAAGGCTGACCTATTTAATTTAATTCAATTTAATTTATCCATATTCTGTTATTTGTTTGCCTTTACGAGTTACTTTGAAATCACTATGTATCAATACACTGCATATAAAACTAGGGGTTAAAATAGAATCTAGATTTTTGTGAAACAATTTATGGTCTCAAAGTCTGCCATATTGATGGGAAGTCGATCGTTGTGACATCAAATGGTATTATAGAGGGCGATTCATGAGTGCGATAAAGTCCAATATCTTGTAAGTCCTCAAAGATTTTCGAAAAAAAAATTCTACCGGTGGTAGCCAGTCTAAAGGCCCATATTTTAAAATTAGTCGCAATTGTACAGCGTGTTTCAGAACGCCGTGTCAGATCAAAGCTACATTTTTTCAAATCAGCCTATATTTTACTTCAAATTTGAATTGTGTTTGACTTCTCTATTGCAATGATATAAGGTTGAAGTAGGTTATACAGTGTATTTAAAAAGTTCTGACCACTTGTTCCTGAAAGTCGTAATAAGTTCAACACCCCTTATACTTCAAACTGCACAATTTGAAATAAATCTGTTACAGCTATACGTCTGTGATGGTCTTCAAGTATCATAATGCACTAGACCAGGTTCAATATCGAAGAAACCGTATACAGGGCGAGTCCAAACTCGAATACATCTCTTTCACAATTTTTTTAAATGGATCACCCTGTAGTTTATATCGGTAAATGAAAGTTACTTTACTATACTTGGAATTTGATTAAGTATTCCCTATACCCAAACTGAATAGTTTTTTTGATATTTCAATTTTATTATTAAAAAAATCCAACCAAACAAAATGTATTCACATCAATTACAAATATACTACAATTTATAAAAAAATCAACAATAGAGTTATAAAAGATACTTAAAGTGACTACCCTCTACATCGAAGCAGGCTTGAAGATGGTCTTCATTATATCGACTTACTGGTCCTGCTCGTCCAATCAACCTTTCAGGAAACACATCATTCAATCGACTCTGAATGAGCGCATTATGTTGAGGAGCAGCTCCGTCATATACCACATTTGTTGACAAACGAATTAGGAAAATGTAAATGTTTGTTGATATTTCATAACCTACTTACTACCTACCTAATTACTAAAAACGATAATAATGATGTGGTTCTAATTTAACTATTGAGAAAAACTACATCAAGAAATATGTCCCTTATACAGTTGTGGCACTATTATCGACCTTTTAGAAAATTTTTCCTAAATAACACACTTTCCTAACAAGTTAATTGTTGTGAAATAATTTTACGTAGCAGCTTTTTATTGATTTTTTGTTGGAAATAAAATTTTTAATCATAAAATTGAAATGTCACAAAAACTATGCAGTTTGGGTATCGGGAATACTTGATAAAATTTTAAGTAAAGTTGAGTAACTTTCATTTACCGATATAAGATACAGGGTGATACATTCAAAAAAATTATGAAACCGATGTATGCGAGTTTGGACTCGCCCTGTATACGGTTTCTTCGATATTGAACCTGTTCTAGTGAATTATGATACTAGAAGACCATCACAGACGTATGGCTGTAACAGATTAATTTCAAATTGTGAAGTTTAAAATATGTTGAACTCATTACGATTTTCAGGAACAAGTGGTCAGAACTTTTTAAATACACTGTAGAACCTACTATAACCATATATCATTGCAATGGAGAAGTCAAGCAGAATTCAAATTTCAAGTAAAATACAGAGTGTCTCATTTAAAAAATGTAACTTTGATCTGACACTTCGTTCTGGAACACGATGTACAATTGCGACTAATTTTAAAATATGGGCCCTCAGGCTGGCTACAATCGGTGAAAATTTTATTCGAATATCTTTGAGGATTTACAAGATATTGGACTTTATCGCACTCATGAATCACCCTGTATATCAACAACTTCCCGATTACTATTTGTTTTGAAGTGTTTTTGTTAAGATAATAAATAAATTGAATTATCACCTCCAAGATTTGTTAACCATGGTGTATTTGGGCCAGAAGCTCCGGTCACAACTAAGCAGCCATTCTCAATGGAGGTAGGAAGAAAACCTAAGTGTTATCCCTTACAACGTTACGTCAGTGTCATCTCATAATCACCTCCACCTCAGCTGACAATGACTGACGTAGTTGCCGCCGAAACGTCTGGATCCAACCCAATTGTTACCTAAACCTCAATGTAAATTGTAGATAACCGAGAGGAACTGGAAATTATTAAGAACAAATTTAAAATATTCAAACCAGCATCTTATACTTCCTACAATGCTGAAGAAATATGTTCAACTGAAAATTTTACCATACACAGAGAAGTATCTCCCGAGAATAAAAACCTAAGTTTTGATCTTTCCTTTGGATTAGAACCAGCAGCCGATCTCTCTCAGAGTAATGTTTCTTTCGATGAAAGTTTGTTTGATGGTTCGTTGGTTGATGCTGATGTCCAGATGGAAAACTCAAAATCATTAGCAATAAAAGAAAACATTTATAATCCATGTGAGGAAAAAGCTAATGAATCTACTGGTAAGCATTTTTGTAACATAATAAAGCATTCCTTCGAGCTCAACATTTGAGGTTTTACGTACAAAATAATAGGGTAGGGGGTAACGAAATCACCCATTTTTCAATTTTTTCAGGCATTTACATTATCACGGATAGAAAACGAAAATGGTGGCCAATTTTACCACGTTTGTTGCTTTCTTATCTGTCTGCCTTCAATAATTTTCAAATTTTGCATTTGAATTTTCGATCACTTGTAATTGTTTGCGTGCTTGGAACATAAAGTGTGCTCCAAAAACCGGCGTTTATCTATCCTGCGAAAGTCTAATCATTCATTTAATAACCGGAAAACAAAGGTATCTCCACTTTAAGAGCGATATAGAATAATTTTAATAGAGACTGAAAAACAAAAAAATTAAATAATTGTTAAAATTATAAAACCGCGTTTTTATAAGTATTGCACCAAAGAGAGTACCAAACAATTGATTTAAGTGTGAAAGCGGGGGTAAATTATAATGGTTTAATCAGAAGAAAAAGCACCCCACGATTTTTCACTAGTAATACCACTAGAGGTCAAATTATTTCCGGAAATTTTTTCGAGCTCATGAATATTTTGAAAATTATCCTGAGTCGAAGACGAGGGATAATTTTCTAATAATGTTCATGTGCTCGAAAAAATTTCCGGATTTAATTTGACCTCGTGTGGTATTCGGTAAGAAAATTCCACACCAAATTGTGTTTGAAAATCAAATAATTGAAATTTATTTTTTTATTTCCAACAACATCAACTTTTGACGTTTGAGGTCTGGTCGACTTGATTATTCAGTTACCATGGCAACTAATTGAAACCCTATCCTAAAAATTATTTCAGTTCTGAAGCTGTCAAGCGGCACGACGTAAAAAATGTTTCGCTTCGGTCAAGAAAGCAATTAAAATATTCGCCAGGAGATTAAGCAGTTGACACCCGCGAATACTAGGAAATCGAAGTCAAGCGTATGGAACAAGTGGTAGAAAATTGCTTTTTTGCAAATAAAAACCAGTCTGTCAAAAAAATATTCTGACATTATAAACGTCAAAAAAATTTCCAGTATAATTCGCTGTAGGGTACCCTCGAGGAAAAAATTGCCCCTAAAATGCATCCGTTGTCATGGTGATCTGTCAAAAAAACATGTTTTGATTGGTTAAAAATTACAGGTGTGGAATTTTCACTCAAATTAATTAATTTTTGCTTTTTAGTGCAATAGGTGCATATTAAAATATGGTTTTTGGATTTTTGAAATATTTTATTTTTAAAAGGGATATATTAGTATCTCAAAAACAGTAAAAACTAGGGTGTCGCTAAAATATGGGAGAATGTTCGAAATTTGAAAATTCACTCTTTAAAATAATCGTAACAGTTCTGATGAACGACAAAACTTGACATTTACGTGTATTATTTACCCTTTAATCATAAATAATTAGTTTCAGAATCTGCTGATGATTCACATGATGACCCGAGCTATAATCCTACTGAAGAGAGTGAGCCTGAGCACGAAAATGATGTATATTTCACGGCTACAGAAAACACTTCACACAAAGAAAGTAGATTTTCATTCTCATTTATTGAACCTGGTTCATCAGGGTGTAATGATGAAAACCTCATTGTCGAGGAATCGCGAGGTAGACAAGGGGACAAAAAAGCAAATTTTTGTAAATTTTGCCATACAAAACAACAAAAAATAGCCCGCCATTTAGAGCTAAAGCACTCTGACCAAGATGAGGTTAAACATTTTATGGAACTGCCAAAAGGTACATCTGAGCGAAAAGAGTTAATCGCCAAAATCAGAAAACGGGGTAATTTCATTTACAATACTAATCAAACATACAATGAAGGTGAGCTTATTGTTGTTAGACGGCCAAAATCAAAATTGGATAAAAGCGCAAAAGATTTCAAGGTTTGCGCAAACTGTAAAGCCTTTTATTCATCTAGTACGTTGAGAAAACATTTTAAAAAATGTAAAGGCAATATTGGTACTACTGAAAGGGTGGTGAATCTATTGAGTAAAAGAGTTATGGGTAGAATTAATCAGAGAGCCACAGAAGTAGTGAGAAAATACTTATTTCCGCCACTTCGCGAGGATGATATTGTCAGAAATATTCGTTATGATGAACTTATTATTATATACGCCAACAAAATGTGCGAAAAGTATAGAAATCCAAGGTTCTACGAAATGATCCGACAAAGAATAAGATTGTTGGGCAGATTTCTATTGGCTATAAAAAGTATCAATAAGAATATTAATGATTTTTCATCGGTTTTTAATCCTAATTACTCCGAAGACACCATTAAAGCAATCAATTTAGTTGCTAAATATAATGAAGATACTTGCTCTTACGAAACTCCTACTGTAGCGGCTAACCTAGGTACTTTCTTGAAACAAACTGGGAATCTCCTTATAACGGAATCTATAAGAACCAAAAATAAAGAGAGAAAAGAAAATGTTAAAGATTTTCTGAAAGTTTTGGTTCAAGATCTTAACACCAATGTCAACCGAACAGTAATAGAGTCACAGGTCCAAATCCAAAGACGAAAAAAAGTTGAACTCCCCTCCATGGATGATGTAAGGCGATTAAATACATATTTAACACAAAAACGGCAAAGAATATTGGAAGAAACTCAAAAAGAATTTACATTTAATAAATGGAGAGAGTTAGCAGAAATCACCCTTATAACTATTCAGTTGTTCAACAGAAGGCGCCCTGGCGAAATTGAACGGATCTTAATAGAAGACTTTTCAAATAACCAAAAAATTGACAAAAATGCAAATCCAGACATTTACGATACGTTATCAAAAGAAAGCAAAAAGATTGCTGAGAGATACGTTCGTTTTACAATAAGAGGAAAACTTAACCGTACTGTGCCAGTTTTGTTGGATAACAATAAGGTAAATTGCATTAACTGCATTATAGGAAACAAAAAAAACGTTGGAGTACACAAAAATAATCCATTTGTGTTTGGAATACCCGGAGTAGATACCAAAAATTTCAAGACTTTAAAAGCATGTAACTTAATGCATAAATTTTCCGAAGAATGTGGTGCCAAGCATCCTGAAAGATTACGCGGTACACATTTGCGAAAACATATTGCCACTACCTGCATATCCTTGAATCTAAAAGAACAAGAAGTTTCAGATTTGGCTAACTTTATGGGCCATGCTGACAAGATCCATAAAAATATTTACAGGCAGCCTCTTCTAAACAGGGATATAATAAATATGTCCAAATTACTAGAAGCAGCGCAAGGAGCAAACCATAACCAATTAAGCGATTGCGATAGCGATGATGAAGAAATGGCGAGTGGTGAATCATTTGAAGAAGTACGCAATCCACCTGTTTTAAATAATAGACCCCTTACATCAATTAAAAGAAGATCAAGTACGTAATTATAAACTATTATCTTTTTAGGTTCAAACTTAATATGCTTTATTAGTCCTTGACTTATTTGACATATTTTACGTTATTTTCTATTTTAGCGTCACCATATGGTTTTGTAAAACGTAGACGATGGACCGAAGATGAAAAGTCAACCATGTATAATGTATTTAGCCACCATTTCAAAAATGAGACTTTACCATCCTTGCAGGAAATTCAATGTCTGAAGCAAACAACACCTCAGTTGTTACGTAGAACATCACCGCAAATAAAAACCTGGATTCATAATCAGTTTAAGGGTAAAAAAAAATTATTTTTAAGCAATGATTTGGAATAAAATTTTATGAGAATATATTGGTTTATCTTTTTAACATATTCATTTAAATAGTTTCCTATAGGTCGTTCATTAATCACGTGATGTTTATAGCAATTTTGGATATATCAAAAGGAAGCTGGCGATACTGCACCAAAGGTACAGTCGTATGAAATGCGATTCAGGTTCTGACTCATTGGACAGAACAACCTGACATTAACTTTATGCAAGCATAGCTTTTGACATTGGAAAGTCCTATTTTTATAATATTGCAAAAATTACATTGAAGGCGAGCCAAAACTCGAACACATGATTTTCTAATTTTTTTCTCAAACGAATCACCCTGAATTTTTGTAAGTGAAAATACACTTTATGTTCTTTTGTTTCTACCAAACAATTTCTATAGCTCAATTTAATAAGTCCGGAGATATTTTCAATTCAATAACCGATTGTTGAAAAATGAACGCTTTGAAACACCTTTCACCCTCTCTAAGGATATATACTATGACAAAACTACAATTTTTGCCCAGATACAATCATTAAATTAATTCCATGCTCTAAATTTACATATAAATTTTGAAATGTCCTGGAAGTACCCGATCAGCAGTTGTGTCTTGGAAAGCATCGTTAGTCATAAAGCCCTTCCAGGACAGTCCTGGCATTGACCAAATGTCTTGGAATTGACCGTTAGTCCGCAATTTTGGTCCTGGAAAGCAGCATTATTCAAACATATATATATATATATTTATTTGGTCCTGGTGGTCTACTCCATATATATCTAATATCTAATGAAGAATTCGAAAACTTTTAATAGTAAAATAGATCCACATTTGATGTTGAACACTGATAAAAAGGTTTTTGTATAAAAATTAACAGGTTTTATTTGTACAT
The DNA here is from genome assembly GCA_947563755.1 of Lochmaea crataegi. Taxonomy (NCBI): domain Eukaryota; kingdom Metazoa; phylum Arthropoda; class Insecta; order Coleoptera; family Chrysomelidae; genus Lochmaea; species Lochmaea crataegi. The sequence goes on from OX387436.1 coordinate 31,495,918, forward strand.
CGGGTTTATGTTTATATCAATAACGATAATTTTGTTTATGTCAGGAGTTTCCATTTAATTTTAAAAAATAAAGTGATCTCATGCGCTCGCTAAATAAGGATTAGGTATTTTTGGTATGTGAGTATAATTCATATTTGGGTTTTAGATTGATCGTTATTGGGTTAAATAATTTTATATAGGATATTTTTTATTTTTATTTTTTTTATTTTTTAACTTGCATTAAAATTTAAGAACAAACCTAGCTAACTATGATTATGATTTTATATTTGTTCTTGGTTTTTCTATATATTTATTAAATTATATTAAAGAACCTAAAAATTTATTTAACAAGTGAATAATGGTTGTGGAATTTATGTAATTTAAAATTTGAGCTTGCTATTATATGAAATGTTTATAAATGGCATGTAGTATACAGAACTGTAGAGGTCTTAATACTAAACTGAGTGATTTTTATAGGAGGTCGTGTGAAAATGAAAATGAGTTTGATTTAATTATAGCAACTGAAACATGGTTGCAAGATAGGGTATTAGATGGGGAAATCGTTAATACGGATATGTACAATGTAATTAGAGCAGATAGGGATTTGCGAATAACAGGTAAAAGTACTGGAGGCGGAGTGTTAATAGCTATACAGAGAAAATATAAATTGATAAATATTGTAAAACATTCAACAACTTTTGAAGCTTTATCTGTTCAGTTTAAGGTTAGTGGCAAACAATTCAACTTAGTGGTACTATATATTCCTCCTAATTGTCCATTTACAGTTTACGAAGCAGTGTTTGATTTCATACAAACTCAAATTGTACCAAATGAAAATAACTTTATATTAGGTGATTTTAATATTCACGATATTGATAGTGCTGATACTGATAATATCAAATATAATGACAAAACAGGTCTGTTATGTGACTTTATTGATTTTAATTCATTTCGGTTATTTAACACTATCCCAAACACTCAGGGAAGAATGTTGGATCTTGTTATGGGGCTTAAATGTAACCTAAATACTTCCGGGGTAAGTAGGGATCTATTCCCTTTTGTTATAGAAGACGCGTATCATCCGGCTATAAATATAAATTTGAACTTAAATATAAATAATAAGACTGATAAGAAAGTAGTACACGAATCATGGTATAATTGGGTCATGCTTATCAGAAAAGAACCAAGCGACATTTTTGTGAAAATGAGTTTATGGCACCATACGACAAAAGTACTCTCGGGTCATGTTTCTGAACAGAACCAAGCGCCAGATGTGTATTAACAGTTGAAAAAATGACCTTCCACTGAGACCTAAGTGGACCATTGCAGATACAGAATAAATCAGAAAAGACCTAAACGCCTGGTTCCGATTAGATATTCAACGAAACGAGCAGCAACGTCGCTTGGACTCCTTCTTGTGACTTGGTTCTCTTCTGATTATTGTTGACTTCCTAGTAGGGTGGCGTTTAACTAAAAGGAACCAAGCGCCAACTCATCAAATTTGAGAAAAAGGTATTATACGACTCCAAAAGCTGAAACTTGACAATATACTACCATACTGAAATTATTGATAAAGAATCTTTAAGGGGAAATGATTGACAATCAAATTAAGTAATAATTATTATTGTACAATCTTCAAAAATGATTTGATTTTATCAAGTTATTATCCAATACCACAATTTGGCGCTTGGTACCTTTAGGTTAAACGCTATCCAGTTATACTGTCGGTTAGTTTCGTTTGTGTTCGTTCATGAAGGAATGCACTATTTTCTCATGTTTGCACTTGTCTGGGGTTATATTCACAGGTCAATAATATATTCAGTTATCACCGATCTATAGTAGGTGAACTATCATCTACGACCACAAGAAGTGTTTTATTGACAGTGTGTTGACGGTATATTTTCATCAGAAGTCATGAATTGCGGAAGAAAATTGGTACAAATGGCATTAGATTCTGCAACAGGGAAAAAAAGGAAGAATCCGAAATTAAAAATACCGAAAGGGTAAGTAAATTTTATTATTATCGATATTTCCCCGGAGTTTTATATCCATACGATTGTGAAGGAACCATTTGTTAGATTTTGACATATTTTTTCTCTTTGAAGGAAAATCTGCTAGAAGTCGCCACTCTTCACGACTCTTCCACACTACTTGATGAGACACTCAATAATCAGGAAAAACTGTTTGACATCGAAAATATGCAATGTGTATTTAAAGATCAAATTTCGACCGTTTCATCAGCTGTAAACTCCGATGAAGTATTACTACTTGAGGTTCCAGTATTTATTATGGATGTAGCTAACTCAACTCAATCACACGACGACGAAAAAAATAATTACCTGGCAGAAGCATCCAGTGCAGATTCTGTCCCAGACATGAACGATGTGAATGAAAAAGAAATTCCAGTAGAAACTGCGACAAGTTTTATGCACCAACAGATTATTCATGTCTGTTCGAAAACAAACCGTTTGTATTCGAACTTGCATGCCTTCACCCTCCCCCCTACTCTCATATCCGAAATAAGTTTGTAATCAGTTATAAAAGTAACTAAAAAATCTACCAGTGTTCCAGTAAGTGAGCAGTTATAATTATTTCAAAACTCACTATAACGTAACCGTCGATATAAAAACAAAAAGTTAGTTGTCTGTCAAGTTTGACAAAATAAAATATGTTTTTTGAGTTCCCGACTATTTTTTAATATAAAATGGATTAATGTTCCATTAAAACTCATCGTAGTACCATCCACAATAAAAAACACAATCTTCCTCCGCTACTAAGCCTGTAATCCGTAGGCCGCTGGTATAGAAAGTAAGTAAAAAACCAAACCAGCTTCAGGAAAAATATACAGTCCACTCAGCTCATTTCCCAAATGGAGGAGAGAGGTGAATGGAAAACAATCCTCCATTGTATGGTCTAATTCAACCCGGATGCCAGTTATGGTCATTCTTCAAGTGATGCCAGTCAAGTCCCTTCTCTACTGCACACCATATTGAAACCGAAAGGTAGTATCTTTTAATAAAAACTCTGTTCAATTTCACGTAAACTATCTAATAAAAGTAGTGTCAAAACTATAGTGAAGTGCCGCTATTGAATTCTGCATTTCCCAAGAATAAAATTGAATCAGTGCTTAGATTATAAGAAAAGTAGACAAGTCTTTATAGAAAACCAGCTGTGGCCAAAATAGTATATTTTGTTTGTGTTCTGCTTTAATACGTTTCAGATACTGGGAGATTAGAAGAAGTCTTATATTAAAACGTCAAGTCGTCGTCTGTTTTAATATGCGTGATTATTGATTTACTTTCTTTCTGATTTAAATTTATTGAATTTGCTATTGATTTACACTGTTAATTTTATTGTTCGCATGAGTTGGGCCACAGCAATTCTGTTTAAGTTTTAAGTTTAATAATACTACAGATGGTGGTTTCTGAGATCTAGAAGCTAGAAACACAAAAAGTTTGCTCATTTAACTCTATTGCTCTTATAGTTCGGGAGCTTACACCCGAACTTTCACTCTAATCTGATAACCTTATATCTCGGGGTTATTCATAGTTTGTGATTTGTTCTCTGACGCCCTTATAGTTCGGGGGCTCATGCAATAACTTGTTAGTTTAACTCTATTGCTCTTATAGTTCGGGATCTTACAACCGAACTTTCACTGTAATCTGATAACCTTATATCTCGGGGTTATTCATAGTTTGTGATTTGTTCTCTGACGCCCTTATAGTTCGGGGGCTCATGCAATAATTTGTTAGTTGTAATCTATTGCTCTTATAGTTCGGGAGCTTACACCCGAACTTTAACATTGCTCTGATAACCTTATCTGTCGGGGCTACTAATTGTTGATTCACTAGTACAAATAAAAAACAAACATGGAATCTCTTAAAAAGAAAAGACGCAATTGTACATCTCAACTCGAACGCATAGTAAATTGGTACGCGGCCAACAAGGATTGTCGCGATAAATTCGAATTGCAGACTCGAGTTGACATGCTCACTCGAACTCTAGAAACTTATATTGATACCCAAGATCAGATAGAAAATCACAAAGATTACAAAGATAAAGATGAAAATAGGGAAGAATTTGAAAATCGCATTGTGAATGTAATTAGTAACTTCAAACGACTCATAGAATCCGTTACTGTATTGACTCCTAAAGCCGATCCTTCTACTTTTCATGATCGTAACATAAAGCTACCTAACATACATTTACCAACATTCTCTGGTAATTGCGTGGAATATCCATCATTCATTGATCTTTTCAATGCATTAATTGGAGATAATTCTAAATTAGCTTCTAGATCTGAGAAATTCTACTATCTTAAATCGTACTTACGGGGCGAAGCGTTACAAATAGTGGAAAAAATACAGGTAACTGATGATAATTACGCGATAGCTTTGAACCTTCTTGAAGATCGGCATAGAAACAAGAAACAAATCGTCATAAATCATTATCAGCAGTTATTGGCTCTTCCCACTATACAAAAGTGGAGTTCTCAAAATATGCGACAGTTTTGTGCTAGCTCCAAAGCTATACTAGATGCTTTGGATTCAGTTGAACCTAATAAGGAAACACTATTTGACTCGTTAATAGTTCACTTACTGGAACAAAAGCTCGATTTTAACACTCGCCGCGTTTTTGAAGAACAAGCTGAGGTGAATAAATTATCAACCTCTAAACAATTTTTCGATTTTTTGCAAAAACGTTGTGTAGTCTTGGAAAACATAAATCCAGATTTACAACCAGATAACAAAAATGTTACCAAACACTCTCACCATACTTCAAAAGGTAACGCTCCTAAAATCCACACTCCTCAGGTGGTTCTTCACTCTAGTTCCACCGACAATCGTTCTACACTTTCGCACTCTAAGCCAGTCTCCATTTCTCACTCTCAACAAAGCTCTAGTGTCTCTGTTAACAAAAACTGTGATTATTGCAAAACCAGTGGTCATCGCATTTATAGTTGCAATGGTTTTCGAAATATCCCTGTTCCTGATAGAATAAATTTCGTACAAAAGATTGTACCTCCAAAGGTACATGTGCTACTTGCAATAACAAGCATCACACTCTTCTTCACCTCACTAATACTCATTCAAGAGATAGTCTCCAAAATTCTATACCCTCTAATCAGCATCCGACGCAAAACCCAGCTTCAAGTTCCCAAGAAAATTTGAACGCTCAACCCTAGCAGGCTACAGCCTTGTCTGCGCTGAACACTGCTGGTTCTCACATACTATTAGCTGCCGCTAAAGTACACTTATATCCTGAAAACGGAAGGCCAATAGTAGCAAGAGCACTATTGGATCCTGGAAGCCAAACTTCATTCATAATTTCCTCTTTAGCTGCAAATGTGAAAGGAGTCTTAAAACCATCTCATCTGCAAGTGGCAGGTATTCTTAATGAACATAGTGTTATTAGGGAAGTGATGGATGTAGACATATACTCTCATCGCTCTTTATCTCAGAAGTTTACTGTTTCCTGTGCCGTGGTGCCAAAAATCACCTCTCATCTTCCTCAAGTGCCCATAAATTCTTCCAAACTGCTCATACCTCATGATATCAAGGCCAAGTTAGCAGACGAAGAATTTGACTCTCCAGGAGAAATATTGCTTCTATTAGGAGCTGATATTTACTATGAACTATTACTCCCTGGTGTCGAATCCTTGGGAAAAGGTTACCCTACTCTAGTTCAGACCCGATTGGGCTGGATCCTTTCGGGAGCCGTGCCTCCCCAGTGTCTATCTGCTCTGTCTCGCTTTGCTCACCCCAGCTACTCTTTCCACACAACTAGCTTCACTCAAGAAGAGAAGCTAGAGGAAATTTTAGAAAAATTTGTAAACCAAGAAAATGGTTTTTACCACTTAACAAATTCCGAACAGGATGACCTGGCGGAACAAATATTTCAAGGCACTACCCAAATTCTCCCTAATGGAAAATATCAGGTAGACTTGCCCATAATTCATCCGCTAGCTCAAAAAAACTTAGGGGAATCATTCACTCAAGCGCAGAACAGATTTATGTCATTAGAAAAACGGTTACAAAAAAAACCCACAACTCAAACAAGAGTACAAAGCAGTACTTGATGAGTACTTACTCTTGGGTCATGCTCGACTCATACCTCTTTCTCTTCACAACGCTTCTATGGAAAATAAATACTTTGTCCCACACTTATGTGTTGTGAGGGAACAAAGTTCTAGCACAAAAACTAGAATAGTTTTTGACTTTTCTGCAACCACTACTTCGGGTCTTTCTCTTAACGATATAAGTTTACGAGGGCCCTCCGTACAACCCGAGTTATTTGATATACTTACTCGGTTCAGGCTTCTTAGATATGCACTGACAGCAGACATCACAAAGATGTATAGGCAGGTGGCAATGAACCCCAAATATTGTTCTCTCCAAAATGTTCTGTGGAGGGACAATCCAAGCGACGAAATTCAATGCATCGAACTGACCACTGTCTCCTTTGGCCAGAAAAGTGCCCCATTCCTTGCCTGCAGAGTACTCAAAGAAATAGCTCTACGACGACCTGACTTACCACTTGCTCAACAAACCATACTGCTCCAAACCTATGTAGACGATATTCTATCAGGAGCAGATTCAGAACAAGACTTAAACGTTTTATACAATTCTCTGGTTACTCTTTTATCTCCTGCTCATTTCAAATTACACAAGCTGAGATCCAACTCAGAAAATTTCTGTAGCTCTACCTCTCAATGTGAACCAATCGTCAAATAATTCAATCCCGACGAAGCCCCTTGTAAAGTGCTAGGACTTCTCTGGCAGCCTATTTCTGATAATTTTCAGATATCTCTCCCTAAATTGCAAGAAATATACCCTATCACTAAGAGAAAAATATTGTCACATGTGGCCAAGTGCTATGATCCCTTAGGATTAGTAAATCCTGTAATAGTACAGGGAAAAATGCTCATGCAAAAACTGTGGTACAAAGGTATTGAATGGGACCAGCCCATCACTGAATCCGATATAGTAAATGACTGGAACAATTTTCTGTCTAATATCTCGAATTTATAATAATAATAATAATAAATGCTTTTATTGGCCAAACATACAGTGCATACAAATAAAAAACAAAAAAATAGTTTCATAATGTTACACAGCAGTTTGCCAAATGGCAGGGTTCAAATTTCTTGAATAAATCAAGAATTTGCTCTTCCACTCAACCAGTTACCAAATAATAATACCTATACACTATACCTATGAATACAACTCAAAATAAAGACAAACTACAAAAATAATAATAAAAAAATAAAATAGTGAGAAATCCTTTACCAAGAAGAGAATTACAAATCCATTATGATTTAATATTAACATTTTGGATTGAAACCAGAAATTACAAGTTTTATAAAAAAGAAAATGAATAATTCTATATCAAATGAAACCAAAAGTCTCCAAGCAACCCCAGCCCAGCAGAAAATATTCAAAAATTCAACATTGATAATTATTTCGACATTAAAAATATCGAAACCACCATCAACCCCGAACTTCCAAACACCCCCCATCAAAGTGGAACCACTCAGAAACCCTCGGCCTCACTCAAAATAATGATATTAGTAGATTCCACAAAGTAAGGGTCCAATCAGTAAATTCAAAGAAAAATAAAATTAATATAGATACTATAGGTATCCATCTTCCATTACACTTTTAAGCTACCATTAAGCAAATTACTCTTAATTTCACGTTTAAATCTATTCAATGTGAGTACTTTTAAATAATCGGGTATCCAGTTCCAAATCCTAACTACATTAAATGAAAAGCAGCCCTCAAATAAGGCGGTTGAATGTTTAGGCATCGTTAAGCGACCAACTTGTCTCAGGTTTAGATTGTGTACGTCAGTTCTAAATCTAAGTTTATTGTACAAGTACGGAGGTTTTTGTGTATGTAAAATTTTATAGTATAATACACATTCATGTATAGTAAAATTAATACCTATTTAGAGGTACCAGCCGTTTTAGTAACTTAACGTATGCGGCTTCTTGAACCATCTGAACCCGCATGAAAAAAATTAGGTTATGACCTTTGTCATGTCAAATGCTTGACATATTTCTTATTGCATTGGCGTAGTGACTTGAAATTTCATATTATCAGTGGCGGTTTGTAATAATACAAATTAATTTTATGAAATTCATAAAATTCTAAAGATGTTGACATAATAAAAGAATATAAAAGAAGCGCACTAATTTTAAAAACATTGTTTTATTAACTAGATACATAGTTTTCTTAAAAAAATATGGCAATTCAGAGTTCGATTAAGTACAAATTCTAGATTTAAAAAAAATGACAACGTGATCTTCAAGGCAAAGTTTAATTAGTTTCTAAATCAGAATAACTTTCGGAAAGTGATAGTTCATCATCGGATTCATTGGATACAGAGATCACCATAGGTTCGATGTTTAGTAGGTCCAGTTTGTTTTCTACTTCCCATGCTTCAGAAATAATTTTCTCTGTATGATTTATGTAATTCTGCCAGTGTTGCTCCGGTACATTTTTTACAACGTCATTCCATACTTTTAAGACTTCAGTAGGTGACCTTGCAGTTTTCGTAATAGCTTGGTCATAATGCCTTTTAGTTTCTGACCATACCATTTCGATGGCATTAAAATGGCAATGATAGGGTGGTAGCCTGAGAACACAATGACCATACTCGGCAGCGTATTTGTCTAAATGATAATTTTTTTCTGGCAAAACTTGCTTTTCAATTATATTCCAAACAACATCCTTTAAAATGTGATCTGGAAAAGGAATATTCTTTTTTTTGAGCCATTCTAACATGCGTGTTTTACTCCAACTTTTTCTTGGGATTTCTTCATCCAGGCGACTGTGATACGTTGCGTTATCCATTATAATTAACGATGGTTCTTCCAAGTTTACAATTAGTTGCTGTTTAAACCAATTTTCAAAATTTTCGGTGTTCATGTTATCATGGTAATCGCCTGTTTTTTTATTGCTTTTAAAAATAAGCGATGCATTTGCCACAAAATCTTTTTTATTACCGGCATGAACAATTACATATCGTGTCCCACTTCCAGTTATTTTTAAATCACTGTGTTTAGTACCATCTTGCCACATTCTTCTGTCCCCACTTTTACTAAAAACCCATGTCTCATCCAGAAAAACAGGTGTAAAGAGCTTTTCGCTTTTAGCAGCATGGTATTTGTTCAAAAATAATATTCTTTTTAATCTGACTGCAGGCATTTCCAATAAATGTTTTCTTCCATCTTGTTTTTTGAAATGAAAACCCATTTTTTTAATTCCCAAATATAACGAACCTTTGGAAATCTTAGTTTCTGGAGACTCTTCGATAAATTGCCGTAAAATAGTTTCTACTGTGATTTTATCCTTTCGCGCATACATTTTATAAATTACTTCCCTCAAACAATGCAGGGTATTTTTTGTAATTCGGGTTTTGCTCCGGGAAACGCTTGCAGACATATTTCTTCTAAATTCGAAATCTGTAGCTCTGTTTGGTTATTCAAGATTATATAATGTGCTTTCTGGAACTTTTAGTGCTTCGGACGCTTTTTGAATTGCCTTAAATCGAGATCCTAAATCGTTTTGGAAATAGTTTACTACATTAAGCATAAGTTTTTTGGATTCATCAGAATATCGCATTTTTATATCTTATTTTGCGTTATGACATTAACATGAAATCAAAATTTGACGTAACTTCAAAAACGTGACATCTAATAAATTAGTTACGACGTCCATTTTTGTTGGTAATTTTTTGTTTCAACCGATTTATTAATAATAAATAAGGATGGTCTTATTCTAAATGGGTATAAAATTTACTATACCTTGCGACGTTCTTCCAAAGTAAGCCAATGCAATTCTTTATAATATAATGAAGTGGGTGCTCTTCTTCTTAATCCACATATAAACCTGATGCAACAGTTCTGAATACGCTGTAACCTTAGTACGTCTCTTTTTAATAATCTAGGCCCAAAAACCACATCGCTGTAATTCAACTGTGATAATACAAGTGATTCACATAATAACATTTTTGTTTTTTTCGTAAGCATTGTCCGGCTGCTGTATATTAATTTGAGATTAGCAAAGGCGTGTCGAACGATTAAAGTTACATGGGACGAATAGCGTAAACCAGAGTCAATGATCAATCCTAAATTTTTTGCACTATCGTCTATATTAATAGTATTATCATCAATTTTTGAGTTTATTAAGCTTAAGCACCTCTTCCTGGCCATTGGCTTTCCAAATAAAAGTGCAACTGATTTAGCACTATTCAGTGATAGACAAAATTGATTGGATATAGCTATCAGTGACTTTAAATCTTCATTTACATGCTGACACGAGACAACCGCGTCTTCTTCATTGAAAGAATAATACAACTGCGCATCATCAGCATAAAAATGAGACGAACAGTGTTGCAATTTCTTATAAAATAAATGTGTATAAATTATAAAGAGAACTGGTCCAAGTATAGACCCTTGAGGCACTCCACAATTAATTTTTAAAAATGCAGAAGACCTATTGCAGTAGATAACTGCTTGCTGACGATTACTGAGGTAGCTACGAAACAAATTTATAGCACTTATATCTAAACCAATGAAATGTAACACGGAAAACAATAACTCATGATTTATACGATCAAAGGCTTTGGAATAATCTAGCAGAACTAAAGCTACTAATTTATTAGCGTCCAAAGATGCGTGGATATCATCGGTTACTTTTAAGAGATCTGTTGTGCAACTATGTAATTGTCTGAACCCGGACTGATGAGTAGGTAAAATATTATTATGATCTAGGAATTCAATAAGTTGTTTGTTTACAATTTTCTCAATCACTTTTGATACACAACATAAAATACTTATAGGGCGCAAATCTCTAAGACTAGCTGGATTATTATTTTTAGGCAATGGTAAAACATATACACGTTTCCAGATAGCAGGATACACACTTTTTTTATACAAAAATTGAATATGTGTGTTAAAAACGGTAAAATAACTGGACAACAATATAGTAGCATATCGATGCTAAGTTGATCGACACCAGTGGCTTTAGATTTGATTGACAGTAACATCTCGTATACTTCGGAGTCGCATGTTTGAGCAAACTTATAATTGTTAGTATTTTCAATACTTTCATTGTAGTATGATATTAAATTAGGATCAACGTTAAATTCACTTTTAGAAGAATCAACAAAAAATTCATTAATACTATTTAGGTTCTGCAAATTTTCTGGTATTAAAGTATTAATATTTTTACTGTAAATATTTAATTCTTTCAAGACCTTCCATAGTTTTCTACTTTCCCCGTGATGTACACGAAATTCCAAGTAGGCTTTTTTTTCTCTGGCTATAGCTCCATTCGTATAATTTCTTAGCTCTTTGTAATAATTCCAATGGCTTAACAATTTTGTTTTCTTATATCTATTTAAAGCTTTATCTCTCATAGAAATCATTAACCGAATATTATCCGTTAGCCAAGGAGCTTTCTTCTTTTTTATTTTAACTGTTTTGATAGGAGCAAGTTTGTCAAAAATGTTTTTCAACTCATTATTAAATATTGATACTTTATCGTCTATAGTGTGAGCATAGTAGACTTGGTTTAAATCACTACTAATTATTTCACGTATCAGTTCATCATTACTAAGAGAACGGAATTCTCTATACCTATACAGGAAAGGTTGAATCTTTGATTTTTCTGAATAGAGAGAACTGGACACCAAACAGTGATCAGAAAAAAGTGAATGCACTGAAGGTTGTCTAACATCTGATTGATTTGAACAAATTATTAAGTCAAGTAGCGACATACCAGTTGCACTACATCTAGTTGGTTCATTTATTATTTGTTTTAGATCAAAAGAATCTAAGAATTTTTGTAGATGCTTACATTCTATACTTTCTGGATCTAGATTGTCTATATTGAGATCGCCTAAACACATTAAATATTCGTACTTGTGAATAATCTCACTTACTACATTTTCAAGCTCATCAATAAACAATTGAGATTCACGTACATGAGGTGAATAGAGCGAACTAATGGCTATCTTTTTATGATTAAACTCGATTTCAATCCATATTTGTTCAGTGGAAACACGTATATTATGAATTAGTTTACATTTAATATTATTTTTCAAGTAAATTGCCACGCCTCCTCCTCTACCCTGGAGACGATCTTTTCTATAGAGTTTGTAACCTGGCAAAGATATAATTTGATCTGCAATTTCTGGTTTCAACCAAGTTTCCGAAACAGTAATAATGTCATATTTGTTTGAAACAGTATCTTTAAATTTCTGAAATTTACTAATTATCGAACGTGTGTTTACATGACATATTTTCATAAAATTGGACATGTTTTTTACAAATAATATCAAGAATTCACAAAACTAACTCTTTCTTAATATGAAAAACAGATTTAATTATTTAATAATCGATTTACAAAATTTATTTGAAAATATTAACCAAATCAATTAATGGGAAAAAAAAGTACCAATGCTTGGGAAAAAAACAAAAATACAATAGGTATCTAGATACTAAACACTTATGCTTATTTTTTACTTCTTAAATTGCGCTCGAATTGTGGACTATAATTAATTTTACACCTTTTGCGTTTTTGATTTTCAATATTTTCCTCCGATTTTTGTATATTCGTTTCCGTTGCTTCTGATTGTTTTGTATCTTCCTCCAAATCGTTAATTCCTTCTTCAGATTCCTTTTCCAATATTCTTAATTCTTGGAGCGAAAACACTTTTCCATCAATTACCAATTTATTCCCTTTAATCTTTGCTTGTAAGTTTTGTTTTTTGGCGTTTTTAAGATGATTTCTCAACACATTTTGTGTTTGTCTATCTTCATAGCACATATCATTGGTAATAAAAACACCAGTATTTTTTAATTGTTTTATATTTTTGAAGATGTTTTGTTTTTCTATATACGAAATAAACTCAAGGACAATATGGGACTTTCCATTATTTTTGCTCTCAACAACATAAATATTATTTATACTATTCTTTTGTATATTCGTGTTACAAGTATTATTTATAAATTCTAAAGTTTTATTTAGTAGATCATTTTTGTTTACTTTTAGACCAAAAATTATTATATTATTGCGTCTAAATCTTCGTTCAAGGTGTAATAAATTATTTTGTAAATTTTTTATTTTGACTTCAGCAGCATCTACTTTATCAGATATTTCTTGAATGCTATTATTTATTTCAGACTTTAGTTCCGTTGTTTGGTCCTTAATGGCTTTTAGTAACATAGTGTAGAGTTCAGCATTTGTTATATCTTCTGAGATCTTGTTGTCATTCATTTTATTTCGACTTTACTTTTGGTGGAATGAACATTTAGAAACCTAATTAGTTGTTTTTGATTAATAATAAAAACTGGATTTTAAACTGGCAGTCTTTACACTTGTGAAATGAATTAGTTATGTTTATAGCAGATTATCAACAAAATCTTAATAATTTACTCACAGGTTTTTTACCAGATTGTTAACGAAAATTTTAGAATTTTTACCATATAAATTTCACTTAGGTGCTCACACTTTTTACCACATTATTTTGATTTTGTAGAAGAAAATCAATACACGTGTATACACGTCTACTACACTTCTCGACTATTCTTATCTTCTTATGTAATTCCTCGCTGCCTTATATTGCACAAAACCGTGACAAGATACGAATTGCACGGATTTTGCGATGCCAGCACCACAGCTTACGGATGCTGTTTGTACTTACGCACTTTTTACTCTGATAACTCTGTCACGTCCTCTTTGATAGCCGCCAAATCTAGAGTAGCTCCCATAAAGAAACCGCTCACCATACCCAAGCTGGAACTATGCTCTATGACTCTCTTATCTCAACTATTTACTAGAATTCACTCAGTTCTCCAACCTGTACTGACTATAGATGAATCTTCCCTATGGTCAGACTCTCAGATAGCACTATTTTGGGTCAAAGGCTCTCCCACCCAATGGAGCACCTTTGTGTGTAATAGAGCCTCCCTCATTCAAACTGCTACGAAACAAGCAACCTGGAGACACATATCATCTGTCCAAAACCCCGCCGATATGCTGTCCAGAAGAAAATTTCAACCTGATTCTATTCACCTGTGGAAATCAGGCCCCTCTTTTCTCTCCAACCCAGAATCCAATTTAGACTCTTTCGATTCTTTTTCTCCAATATCCAATCCTCCCGAAGAAAGAAAGCTCTCTGCCTTGAATACTAAACCATCACCTAACCTTTGGGAATGTCTTGTCTCAAAATGTTCCTCTCTAAACAAGCTGCAACGGACAACTGCTTATGTTCTACGATTCATCTATAATCTCAGAAATAGGGAAAAAGTGACAGGTCCCCTGAGCCCAAGAGAACTAGAACAATCTAATTCTTTCATAATAAAACAAATCCAGACAATCTCGTTTGTTATGGAAATTAAATCTCTCAAATTAGATAAACCCATTCATAACAAGCATATCGCTTCTCTTAACCCGTTTCTAGATGACAATAAATACCTCAGAGTAGGTGGACGATTGTCCAATGCTGACTTGCCCTTTGACCAAAAATACCCAATATTGTTACCTTCCAAACATCATCTCACGATCCTGATCTTACGTCATGAGCATAAACGATTAGGTCACGCAAGCCCTCAAAATGTATTAAATAATGTACGATTACATTATTGGCCCATAGATGACCTCAGATCTCTGAAGAAAATTATTTATTCATGTCCCACATGCAAACGCTTCAGTGCTATTGCTTCCAGCCAAATCATGGCTAATTTGCCCAAAGAAAGGGTTACTCCTTTGCGTGCTTTTACCAACACCGGAGTAGATTTCGGTGGCCCATTCTTCACTAAGTCCTCATCACTAAAGAAAGCTCCCTTAATGAAAAGCTATATAGCAGTATTTGTATGTTTATCCACTAAGGCTGTTCATATAGAGTTAGTTTCTGACTCTTTCTTAGCTTGTTTAAAGCGATTCATAGCACGTAGGGGACTGCCATCAATAATATACAGTGACAATGCCACAAATTTTGTAGGAGCTGACAATTACTTGAAAGAAGTTAATCAATACCTACTTGATAATGCTCCTCAATTGGGAGATTTTCTCTCTCAATCTAAAATCACTTGGAAACGTATTCCTCCAAGATCTCCCCACTGGGGAGGAATCTGGGAAAGTGCCATCAAAAGCACTAAAGTACACTTAGCCAAGATTGTGAAAAATTAATCTTACACTTTCGAACAGTTCTCAACCATTTCAAGTCAAGTGGAAGCAATATTAAACTCACGCCCTTTATTTCCATTGCCCGACAATGTGAACGATCTACTCCCCTTGACTCCCGGTCATTTCTTAGTGCACTCCCCTCTCATGTCTTATCCAGAAGTGGACATTTCTCTGACTCCGATCAATAAGTTAAAGCACTGGCAGCTCTGTACTCAGGCGCAACAACAATTCTGGAGTCGCTGGTCAACAGACTACTTAAACCGTTTGCAGAACCGTCCGAAATGGATGCATCCCCAACCAAATCTCAAAGTAAACGATTTGGTTCTTCTCAAAGACGAAGATAATCCCCCCATGAAATGGCCACTAGCTCGCATTACACATGTTTTCACTGGAAAAGATTCAAAAGTGCGCTCAGTCCAAGTATTTACACAATCTGGATATCTCACTCGCCCCATCACAAAGGTGGTATTACTCCCTAACGAGGATCTACCTCCCTTTCACCTTAGAATGTTTGGCACATCACCGGCCACTACTAGTAGGTAATTGTATAGTTCGTTTTAGGATTTTGTTTAATCTAATTGTTTTATCATTATTTATACATAGAATAATATTGTTGTTAATCAACTGGTACGTGTATGTTTTGTGGCGTTGAGTGACAGCAAAATACATTTACATATATTTCCGAATCTAGGCTTTCATAGTCTCACCTGCCGCGCGGGCAGTATGTTCGAAAACAAACCATTTGTATTCGAACTTGCATGCCTTCACCCTACCCCCTTCTCTCATATCCGAAATAAGTTTGTAATCAGTTATAAAAGTAACTAAAAAATCTACCAGTGTTCCAGTAAGTGAGCAGTTATAATTATTTCAAAACTCACTATAACGTAACCGTCGATATAGAAACAAAAAGTTAGTTGTCTGTCAAGTTTGACAAAATAAAATATGTTTTTTGAGTTCCCGACTATTTTTTAATATAAAATGGATTAATGTTCCATTAAAACTCATCGTAGTACCATCCACAATAAAAAACACAATCCTCTTCCTCCGCTACTAAGCCTGTAATCCATAGGCCGCTGGTATAGAAAGTAAGTAAAAAACCAAACCAGCTTCAGGAAAAATATACAGTCCACTCAGCTCATTTCCCAAATGGAGGAGAGAAGTGAATGGAAAACAATCCTCCAATGTCCAAAATGGAAAGCCAGCGGAAACTTCAACTACTGATAATAATATTCACCATTACATCCAAGATAATAACAATCTCGAAGAACATGATTCAGAAGTAGAAGTAGAAGATGCAAATGATGTTGACTACATTCCCATGCCCGAAAATGAACTTCAAGATAATGGAAACCTTACGGAAACTGCAACAGGACGACCAAAAAAGGGAAGGAAAAGAAAATTTGTAGGACAGACATTTAAGACAAAAAGTAAGCTTCAACACAGTAATAAAAACTATTACACACATTCTGGAAAACCTGTTCATTCAAAACATTTTATTGAGAATTACGAATGTCCATGCAAGAAGAGGTGTCATACACTTTTTTCAGACGATGACAGAAGAAATATTTTTGATGAATTTTATAAACTAGCGAATTATAATTCACAAACTTCGTTCATTGCAGCCAATATTAAAGAAGAAAGCATTAAACGTAAAAGGGTTAAAAATTCCGAGAAACGATCCCATACTAGATTATACTATTTAAAAAACCAGACTGTGTGCAAAACTTTTTTTGAAAAAACTTTGAGGATTTCTTCTAAGAGAATCAACACTTCTGTATCAAAATTGAGAGAGGGAACCATTAGAGATAGGAGAGGTGAGCAACAGGGGGGAAAGCAAATTGACAGATGCAGTTGTCGAAGCCGTAATAAAACATATTAAAAAATTTCCAACGTACAAGTCCCATTACTGTAGAGCCACAACACAAAGTTTATACTTAGGGTACAATATAACGGAACGGAAGATGTATGAGTTATTTTTAGAGGAAAATCTGAATTTCAAGCTTTCTTTCACTATATTCAAGAAAATCTTTTACGAAAATTTCAATCTGCGAAGAAAGCCATTAGTAAAAGACACATGTAGCGTATGCGATAGATTTAAGGCATCTAAAAGCCAACAAAATACGAAAGAAGCAAATGAGAAGCATCTGCAAGAAGCTGAAACCGCCAGACAAACGTTAAAGGCAGATATGAAAGAAGCGGAAGAAATTCCTGATGTTGAGACAATAACTTACGACATGGAAAAAACTCTACCACTGCCCAATATTCCCACAAACTTAGTTTTTTATAAAAGGCAACTCTGGTTGTACAATGAAGGTGTCCATTGTGGGAAAAATGGATACTGCTTCGTATGGAAAGAGGGGACAGCTGGGCGAGGGGGCCAGGAAGTTGGATCTGTCCTGAAGGAGTTCATTGAAGATCATCTCAATCCAAACACAAAAACGCTGATAATGTGGTCAGATAGTTGCGGAGGACAGAATCGCAATATCAAGATTGTTTTAATGATGAAAACAATTCTCAGAAATCATCAAACTTTAGAAACAGTTTATTTCAAGTATCTAGTACCGGGCCACAGCCTTCTACCCAATGATTCAGATTTTTCGTTTATTGAAAAAGCAATAAAGATGAATCAAAGGATTTATACTAGCAATGATTATATAAACATAATGAAGAATTACCGACATAAAAAACCATTGACTGTAACAGAAATGAAGAAAGAAGACTTCTTTTCTGTACAAGCAATAGAACGTGCAGTTGTCAACAAAAAACAAGACCAAAACAAAGAAAAAGTTAGTTGGCTTAAAACCAGAGTTATAAAAATAACAAAAGGAGAACCTTTCAGTATCTTTTTTAAATATACCCATAACAATAATGATGTATTCAAAGAAATTAATATTCAGAAGAATTTGAAAAAAACACAATCAAATTTCAATACAAATCTAGAATTGCTTTGGCCAGAAGGAAAGGAAATTTCAACAAAAAAACTTGCAGATCTTAAGGCGTTGATGCCTTTTATTCCGGCGGATGCAAAACAATTTTATAAAAATTTGAAGGGAGCAGAATTCGAAGATGACCTGGAGGGATTTGGGCCAGATCTGGACTTCGAAAATGAGTTTGAAGAGGAAACTAACAATGATTAAAAATTTCAATTGGGAATATTTTTGCATTAAACTCAATTTTTGTTCAGTTAAATACTTTTGTTTTAGTTAAAATAAATATTTTATAACAACTGACGTTTCATTTTCATTTTGTAAAACATCTTTCTTAGTGTGAAATGTATTTAAGCTTATTTATTAGAAAGGAACTAAACGACAAAAGTCTCAAAATTAATCAAAAAATCGTACTTTAGGACAGTTTTTTCTCAGAAATTAAGTAAATTAAATTATTCACATCATTCATGAATAAATGTTGTTATTTGAAAGTAATTAAGTAAGTGACTGCAATGTTGCAACTTCAGACGGCGTTTTCTCGAAACTACGCAGATGTCGCTTGCTTCTGATAAGCATGAGTCAATTTTAAAAAGGCGAATTTTCTAGATCTATGTACAAAAGTAAGGGATGCTAACTGGGACTCAGTACTAACTGAAAATAACGTAAATATAGCAGTGGATAATTTTTATGCTATTTGGAATGAAATAATTCCAACATGTGTACCAAAATATAGAATCATCAAGAATAATAGTAAATATCCTATTTGGTTTACAATTGAAATAAAAATGTTGTTAAAAGAAAAGAATCATTATAGAAAACTCAAAAATAACTCCAATTATCATCTTGAAAAATATAAGGAACTACGTAAAAAGGCCATAAATTTAATTAGAAAAGAGCAACGACAATATTTTAAAAACTTAGAAGATGATATAGCCCAAAATGTTAACAAATTTTGGAATTTTGTAAATAGTAAAAAGAATAATAGGACAAACTTAGGCAGATTTACTTTTAACGGACAAATAGTAGAAAATAATAGGAGTGCAGAATCGTTTGCCAATTTCTTTCGTTCTGTTTATTTTGAAGAAAAAGCTTTATACAATATGCAGTGGAGTAATGGTACTTGTAATATAGTTAATGAGTGTTTTCAGATAAAATCAATAAACGAAATAGATTATAATGAAGCTATAAAGAAATTAAAACCAAAAAAATCTGCAGGCTTAGACGGCATACCTCCCTATATTTTAAAAGGTTGTCATGAATGGTTAAAAATACCTTTACTGCCTATTTTTAATTTAATAGTCACTTGTAATGAATTTCCTGAATTTTGGAAAACTTCTATTACAACCCCAATTCACAAGTCTGGCAGTCTGTTTGAAGTGGAGAATTATAGAGGGGTATCAATTATGTGCGCCCCGGCTAAAATATTGGAGCAAATTTTTTATTGCAAATTATATAATGCTATAAATAGGTCCATAATATCACAGCAACATGGCTTTATGAAACGGAAATCTATTAATACAAATCTACTAATTTTTAGTGATTTTGCATTTAAAACCTTAGATAACAAATCTCAACTAGATGTTGTATATACAGATTTCCGGAAAGCCTTCGATCAAGTAAATCACGATATTCTGCTGTATAAACTTAACAAATTAGGTATATCAGATAATTTTTTAAAGTTAATTAAAAGTTATTTAATGAATAGACAATTTATCGTTAGGCATAATGGAAACACATCAGGAAAGTTTCATGCAAATTCAGGCGTACCGCAAGGATCTAATCTGGGACCTCTTTTGTTTTTAATGTTTATAAATGACCTACCTACCGTATTGAAATATTCAGAATGTTTACTTTTTGCAGATGATTTAAAAATGTTTAAAACTATTCAAACAGTAAGAGACTGCGTTTCACTTCAAAAAGTTATAAATAGTGTAATTGAATGGAGTGATAATAATAAATTATACTTCAATATAAAAAAATGCAGCATTTTAACGATAACTAGGTCGAAAGATAGTATTATTTTTGAATATCAAATGAAGAGTGCGGTCCTTCAGAGGAAACTTGAAGTCAAGGATCTAGGAGTTACATATGATACTGGTTTTTCCTTTGCGAGTCATATTACACAAATAACAAGATCGGCTAATAGAACGTTAGGATTTGTAATTAGGGAAGCACGGGAGTTCCAAAATTTAAATACAATTAAAATTCTTTACTATACCCTGGTTCGATCTAAGTTAGAGTTTGCTTCAGTAATTTGGTTTGGGGAATATATTTCTACATTGAGAAACATTGAAAAAATACAAAACAAATTTCTTCGCTACCTATTTCTTAAAAAACACAAACAATGGCCAGATTACAATAAGACTCGATCAACTCAATTAAGAACTGAATTTAAAATTATAGCATTAGATCAAAGACGAATGTTGATAACATTAATGTTTATATTTAAAATTATTAACAATAAAATTGACGCGCCAGAGGTACTAAAACTATTACCTTTTCATGTACCCTCTCGACACACGCGTAATACATTAGAGCCAAATTTTTGCGATCTAGCGTCTTTAAGCGGATTAACAGTGTAGCTTAAGCGTGACCTCATAACGATGACGTCATGCTTAACTTCGCAAAAATGGAAATATTTAGCGATATTCTGACATATGACAACGACATTTCTCTCACGACACATACAAACTTTACTTTGTTTATTTTTTTCTTTCTGAAATTCTGAATTTGTAGTGAGCAAAATAATATTAGTATACCTAATAATATTGCTTTTGTTAAAATTTGTGATCTTAGAATTTAGAATGAAAAGGAGGAGAGACTCTTAAGAAGCTCTCAAGAAGAATAAAAAGTTTGCAAATAATTTCTTCAATTCTAAGAGACCATCACATCAGATCAATTTATGAGGAAGAATGGATAAGCCGTAATCTAAATTATGACTTTTATATTTCATTTCGAATGTCTAGAAAAACATTTTATGATTTTTTGAAAGTCCATTGGTCCACTCTCTTATCAATTTATTATGTCAATGCTGTCAATTTAATGACGCACAACAGCTGAACCGCTTCAAAGTTTTCTGGCGCACTGCCGACCACGCCAGTTTCCGCTTCAAGCGTTTTAAAGCGTGACGTCATTACTTATTCGCGAAAATGAATCGCCTTAATCCGCTTAAAGACGCCAGATCGCAAAAATATGACTTGAACATAAAAATTATGTATGACTTATACAAAATTACCTGTGGTGCAGAAAACCACATACCTGTCAAACTATCTTATTATCGGCATATTTTCAATAGTGAATTCAATCTACGTTTTCATCGCCCACATTCTGATACCTGTTCCCGTTGTGACTCTTATCAAAATATCATCAAATATTCATCAGACCACCATAAAGTCGCAGAAAGTAAGATTCAAATGACTATCCACCAGACGCACTGAAAAAGCCATAACAGTAAAGAAAAATGATATAGAACAGTATAAACATTCGACGGATACTGTTGTCGTATGCTTTGATCTCCAACAGTCTTTGCCAACTCCGCTTTTGACAACCTCCAAAGTTTTTTACCTTAGGCAGTTATGGACCTATAACTTCTGCATCTATGATTTGATCAAGAATGCAGCTCATATGTATGTTTGGTCTGAGGATATAGCTTCAAGGGGTTCTCAAGAAATAGGTTCGTGTTTGATTCATTTCATCAAGACTCTTCCACCTACTGTAAAAAAAATGGTCGCCTACAGTGATTCTTGTGGGGGTCAAAACAAAAATAAGAATATTTGCAAACTATTCATGTTTTTGGTCAAAGCATCCCAACTCGAAGAAATCCACCATACATTTTTGGAGCCAGGTCACACATATATGGAGTGTGATAGGTCATTCGGGCTGATTGAGAAATGCAAAAGAAAATAAAATCAGCTTCTAAAAGCTTTTCGGTTCATGATATGAGAAGTGAACATTTTCATTCCTTTGATAATCTCAATCTCATGATAAGTGACCCCAAGAAAGATGTTGATAAAAAAAACTGAACTTCAGGAATATTGCTCACTTCAAATATACTAAATATTCGGAGACATATTCCTTCCAGTTCAAACTCACTATTGATGATGATTTTCCATTTTCGACATGTGTCTGTCCTCATTTGGATGATGGTCGACCACCCTGTGACTTGCAGAAAGTATTTTGCTCCAATTTGAATGAGAGTCCAATAAGCATTTCAACAGAGAAGTGGAAAAATGTAAAAACTTTGTTGGAGTGTATAACACCCATACATCATAGCTTCTATAAAAATCTGAAGCATGGAGTTGAGAAAACTAGTAGGAAACCTACAAGAAGAAATGACCCTTCCAAAACTACAGCATCTACATAAAAAAATACACATAATCATGATTCCAGTGATAACGATTCTGACCGAGACGACGACGTGGATGATATGCCTATTCTGAACTCTGATTATGAAAATAATGAATAGATATGTGAATAAAGTTTGCTTTCTAGAATAATATGTTCTTTATTTCAATGTTTTTGAGAACATGTTCCGAATAAAAAGGGTATAAGTGATTTTTTTTTGAAAAAAAGTGTATCAACCTAAACATAACTGCATAGATAAAATTGTACTATATTTTACTGTAATAAAATTGAGAGAGATATAACTCCAATAGTTTCTGGACTTTTTTGTAGTCAAAAAACTTTGACCTCAATTATCTCCGAATAATATAAATGTCACTTATACCCTTTTCATTCTAACCCCTTCAATTGAGAAAATACTGTAATAGTGTTTAATAATTGTTACATTTATTTTCTTGCAATTGAGAAAATACTTAAATTTGTTTATTAACTATTATTCTAGCTATATTTATTTTATACACACTGAATGTATAATTTTTTTGTTATTTATTTCATTCATTTTAATTAATTACAAAATAAACTTTGTTCCTTCCAAAACTCATGTTTTAATGTAAACTTTAATAAGTCTTTTTTTTATTATTTCTAGGGAATTCTAGGGATTTTTCATTTTTAAATTTTTAGGGAATTCTAGGGAAAAATTAAGCCACAATTGGGGATTTTCTAGTCCATCCATCTGGCAACACTGCAGCAGTCTGTGTGGAGAAAACGTGGTGATAACATTAGTGTGTTGATTTTAGTGAATAACCTGCTAGTGCAAAAACGGTAAGTTTAAATAAACTTTTATGATTGATGGTTTTCTAAGAAGCTAATTTATTGTTTATAACTAAATACTTGCAAGATTTTTGCCATTAAGATTTTAAAAAATGGAATTTACATTTACCCCGACGAAAAACTAGTGTCGGGGTAATTGAATCGGTAAATGCAGAAAGGGCACATGTCAATATTTTGACAAAGTGACATTTTACCTAAAATGTGTTTTCTCATGGTAGACGCAACGAATTGTGCATAAGCGGCACAAGTTCGCATCCTTGATGTTTTAGAAATATCGGGTATTGATACTAGCGTTATGCATAAAAGGCACGTGTCAGTGACATGTGCCGTTTATGCGGAATGTTAGTGTTTCAAATGGTGGGAATGATCATATGTTTGTGGTGTGTTTTACGTATAGATACACCAGCACAATTCGACTTCAGTTGTTTTGTTTTTTCGGGGAGAGTTGCACGTGATTTCAATTTCATTTGATATGGACGACAATCCTGAATTAACACCTAACAAAAGACGAAAAGCAGAGCCTTCTAAGTATGCTCGCAACATACAGAAAAAGGCAAGATTGGAAGGAAAATCTTATAAAACCAGTAAAGGAACAGACGTTTCTGAGAAGAAAGTTAATAATGGAGTCCTTTGCAGGTGGGTTACTTTTATAGTATTTTTTGAACGTCCGTTAATTTCATTATTTCAGTTGCAGAATGAAATGCTCTGAAAAGTTCTATGATGAAGACAGATTGGCGATTTTTCAACGATTTTATTCTTTGAGCTCTAAAACCGAACAAGATATTTTTCTACAGGATCTTGTGGTTATAATGGAAGTAAAGCAGCGGCGTCCTCGATCTGGTGACAAAAATAAACCCAAATCAAAAAGCTTCAAGCACTACTCATTTAAAGGCACTTCCAAAGTAAAGATCTGTGTTAAAGCGTTTTTGAATTTATACGCTATCACGTACAAGCGCATTAGGAGAATCAACAACTTGTCCTCACAAGGCAAGTCACCGAAGGACTTACGCTAGAAAATGAAAAATGCTAATACTTTTTCAGAAGAAATTCGGAATTGTGTGAAGGAACACATACAATCATTTCCTACAAAAATCAGCCACTATTCAGGACGTGAAAAACATTATTTGAATAAACAGCTAAATTTGAGAATAATGCATCAGCTTTACCTAGAGAAGTATCCAAACCAAAAAGTAAGCTTTTCATTTTATAGATGTTTTTTCCGTGAAAATTTTAATCTCTCTTTCGGACGACCACAAGTTGATGTTTGTTCGACTTGCGAATTACTGAATAACAAAGTAAAAGACCGAAATTTGAATGAAACCGCCAAGCGCACCGCCGTTGCAGAATTGATGGTTCACAATCGAAGGGCTAAAATTTTTTATTCAAGAATAACCAGAGATGTTGAAGAAACGGAAAATAAAGACCAAGTCCTGTCATTGGCCTTCGATTTCATGCAAAATGTCCAGTTCCCTAAAACGCCTGTGGGTGAGGTATTTTACTACCAGCAACTTACCGTGTCCTTATTTTGTATTCACAATGTTAAGACGAATAAATGCAGGATGTACGTTAACCACGAAGGACAGGCAAAGAAAACAGCTGACGAGATTTGTACGTTTGTCCTGGAATACCTTAACGAATTTAAGGAAAATCAATCAGAGCTTCATCTTTACAGTGATAACTGCTGGGGCCAAAACAAGAATCATACTATGATTAGAATGCTTCTGGCACTCACAGATTCCGGTAAATTTTGCACTTATTCCCCGTGACAGGGATTTCGCATTGGTGAAAAAAAATTTACGGAAACATGACAGAATATGCACCGTTCACGAGATCTCCACGATTATTATTACCAGTACAAGAAACAATACAAAATTTTCAGTCAAAGAGGTTGAAACAAGTGACGTATTAGATTTCAAAAACTGGTGGGGAAAATTTTATAAAAAAACCTGTGTCTCGGAAGAAACAAAACATTTTGCTCGCAATGACAAGGTCAACTTCCAAATAAGCACCTTTTCTTGTTTTAAATATACATCTCAACAGAAAGGTACTGTTCAAGCCTATCCTTTCATTGACGGTTTGATGTCACATACGTTTAATTTGTCACAACCTGGAACCCCAACTTTGATGAAACGAAAAGAAACGGACCAAAAATGTCGAGATCAGCTTTGATAGTGTTGGTGACACACACAAAAAAAGAAAAGCGAACTGCAGTATAGAATCTTTGAGCAATCCTGAAATTGAATCATCTTTGTGCCAAGATATCCGATGATGATAATCTAGAATTTGTAGTAGCTTAATCAACTCCAGAAGTGGGATATCATCAACCGACGTGGGATCAGTTTAAACCAGGGGTTTTTGTTTTGGTGGACTTCATAGGAGGTAGACGCCAGAAAATTCATTATAAATATGTCTGTTTCATTCAAGCTGTTGACAATGACGAAGGAGAAATTGTAGTCCAGGGATTGGAAAGGCTAGATGCTGCATCAACCGAATTTGTAGAAAAATATAATGACGTAAGCACGATTACAACTGAAATGATTAAAGCAATCTTACCGGAACCTTCTGTTACATATCGTGAACAAAAAATAATTTATGTTTTCCCGAGCTCAGTCGGTGTTTTCGAAAAGTAGATAATGTTTATTTTTTGTTGTTTTCTGGGACCTATATTATCATTGTAACAATGCCAAAAGCATTTTTTTTATTTAGGGGTAAATGTAAATACCCCAATATTTTTCCATTAAACCTTGTTTGAAAGTACATCTACAGTTTTGTTTACTTTTACACATCATAAATATCCTGTACCACTTGTATCTTTTGATCTACTCATTTACATTTACCCCTATGGTCTGGGGTAAACGTAAATGTGCAGGTGGAAATGTAAATACGCAACGAAAAATAAAGTACATGGTTTTTTGTCTTTTTATTTATAGAGGCAAGTAGCAAACATATAACATAATGTATTCCCCAGACCTGCAAAATTTGAAACGGTAAAACTTGGCAAAAATTTATAAAACAAATAGAACATGTAAAAACCATTTACATTTACCCCAGCTGACCCTACCACTTATTTTTGTTATTATTTGTTCACATATCTTGAGTATAATCAAAAATAAAAATGTGGCATTCACTGGTTCTTAATGTGGCACTTACTAGAAAATAATGGCAATCATTGGTTGTATTGCGCATGTTTAGAGATTTGCTATATTTTCTTAACAATGAAAATAAAAACCTTCATATCTTATAGGAATCGATAACATATTCTTTGATCATTAAAATGAGCTAATTCAGCAATTGAAAAATATATGTTTGAAGCAACCGGGAGCAATTTAAAAAAGGAAATAGTTATAACTGGCAAACACTGGTGTGTTTACCCTATGTCAAAATTTTGCCGTTTTGAGATTTTTACACCTATATGATTGTCGTAATGAGATTTAGAAGATGGCAAAATAAGGTATGCTACATATATTTCTGTGTTGTCTAATTGAAAAGTGTCAAAAACAAATATGTTGAAAAAAGCGACGACTTACGTTGGCAATACCATATATGCCATATACAGAACAACAGAATATTATTTGGTCTAGTTTCAACAGCGAATCTCCAAAGCTGCGCAAGCAAGTATTATGTGAACGAATGAACCTTTCAAAATGCAAATATCAAATGAAAGGTAGAGGTACGAAAGGAGGGAAGCAACACGATCGAGCCATAACTGTTACTTACTCAGTGCATCTAGGTTCTCAAAAAATAGTTGTATGCAAAAGTTTTTTATCAATTTGCACGGAATAACGCCAAACCAGCTAAATCTGCTCATTAAAAAACTTAAATTATCAGAGGATGGATTCATAAAAACAGATATGAGAGGACAGCATGTACCCTTCAATAAGTTGGTCAAAGAACAGAATGAAATTTGAGAATTTATTGACCAATATCCACGACATGAAAGTCACTACGCAAGAAGAGATAACGCCAATCAGATATTTTTACCAAGCCACCTAACCATACGTCAAATGCACAAAGAGTATGAAGAAAATCGATTAAAAAAAGGGAACATAAAATCTGCAAGCTACGATGTTTTTCGTCGTACTGAGTGGGGTACAAACTTACCCCACTCATAATTTTCAGGTTATTTTTGTAAAAATAGAATATTCTGCTTCGTCCATATAAGTTATCCTCTTTTAAAATTTGCTGAATGTATGTCTTTGTGGTTTTACGAAATTGTTCACATAATTTCCATGAAAAAAAATAAAATTTGACTTGGGGGAAGTTTGTACCCCACTTAGTATTTCATGCGACATTTCAAAGGATCACTTGACATGCGCGATTCACGTATTTGTGGTCCGATTCGTGTCATAACTTGTCAGTATTCGCTGACCTATTGCATAGGAAAGACGTCTTCTTTGTTTTTTTTTATGGTACGGATGTGCTATGTCGGCAAATGTAAATGTTCGTAATCCCAAACAATTGACGGACGAGGAGTTAGAACAATTTTTGAATTGTGGCCTAAGTGATAATGAAGTCGACTTTGAGAGTGATAACAGCGATTGTGAGCCCGAAATAATAGAACATGAAGACGACATTGTTACAATGGAAAATACAGAACCAGGCATTAGTGCTTCTGAAAGAAGGGACATATCCGATGCAAGTTTGGAAGAAAGTCAATTATATTACCAGACTAAGGCTAATATAAAATGGAATAAACGACCATTTCCATCAACTCGTCGCAGAAATGAAAATATCATAAGAACAAAAGCGGGACTAAATCAGTATAGCGGCAACATCTCGTCAGAACTGGATGCATTTCAACTGTTTCTGACTGATGAAATACTGGATATTATCGTGTTATACACTAACAATAAAGCAGAACAGGTAGGGTACCTCACAAATATTGTTTTACTTTTTCAATTATTTTATATTCTTATGTATTATTGTATTTTTCATTTCATTGTTTTTTGTAAATATTCACAAATTGGAATAATAAGAATCCAAATAAAAAAGCACGTACGTGGAAACCAACAGATGCTATAGAAATAAAGGCTTATATTGGTCTTCTTATAACCTTGGGTGCCTTTAAAGCTTCAAAAGAACCCACAATAATGTTGTGGTGTTCTAAAAAAGGTTACTCGCGACCCATTATAGCTGCAACAATGTCTCGTGTACGTTTTCAAGCTATAACATCATTTCTTCGGTTTGATGATATACATTCAAGGGAGGCTAGGAAAGCAACCGATAAGTTAGCACCAATTAGACAAATTTTCGATCTATTTATAGAAAATTTCTAAAAATCCTACAATCCTGGAAGCCATATTACAGTGGATGAGCAGCTGGTGTCATTTAGAGGTCGTTGTTCGTTTAGGGTACATATGAAAAGTAAACCCGATAAATACGGATTGAAAATTTGGGCTGCAGCGGACAGTGAAAATGCATACACTCTAAATATGCAACCATATTTGGGAAAAAGTAACAATATGCCAGAAAAAAATCAAGCTGAGAGTTGTTTTAGACCTCGTTGGTTCGATAGGATCTGGATATGGCATCACAACTGATAATTTCTTTACGAGTTTGCCATTATAATATATAATACTTCATTATAATAAAACAAAAGGCGCTGTAGATACTACCGATAAAATGGTAAAAGAGTATTCAGCCCGTCGGATCACTAATCGATGGCCAATGGTAATGTTTGGTCAATTATTAGATGTTGCCGGAATAAATTCACTTATTTTATGGAGATTGAAATTTCCGGAAAAAAAATCAAGTAAAGATTGTCGCAGGAAATTTTTACTCGAGATGTGAGAATCGCTCATCAAAGGCAATGCGATCAGAAGATTTGAGACCGAAAAAACTATGCAAAAATCCCTTAAAAACCATATTCTTGATATTTTTCCAGAGTTGAAGGAAAAAAATGGAGATTATCAAGAAGTTGTGCTATTAATGCGACAGGAAAAGGGATCGAAAATGCAGGCAAATCTGCTGCCACTGCAATCGGTTTGTATGTGCTTCTCATTCAGCGAAACAAATTATTTGCGAAAAATGCAAAGATCACCATACTTCACATTCAGAATAGATTGAAATAATAGGTTTTGTACTTAATGTAAGTTCTAATTATTTTTAATAAATATTGAAATTTTTACATTCACTTTGTATGTTTTTTTTATAAATAAATATGCCACTTAAAATTAGGAATGTAAAATTCTGCAATTTTACGTGGGGTACAAATGTACCCCGCACGGTATTTTCTGTATTTTTTTTAACTCGGTACGACGAAGGTTAATAGCACTGGATATCGTTTTAAACAGCCTTATATCGACACATGTCGCAAATGTGACGAATTTAAGGCTCTAAAGAAGAGTGCTACCAAAGAAGCAGATAAAGAAAAACTGAATCAACTTCAAGAAGATCACATTGAGGAAGCTAATAAAGCTTATGAAACCAAAAGAAAAGACAAAGAGGCAGCTAGAGACGATGAAACAAAAAGGGTGCTGGTTTTTTATTTGCAACAAGTCCTGCCAGTCCCGTACTTATCTACAAATAAAGTTTATTATAAACGTTTTCTGTCTGTGTACAATCTTACTGTTCGTGACTGTTCCTCCACTGAATCATCTGTTTGTTTTATGTGGTACGAAGTAATTGGAGGCAGAGGTTCTGACCAAATTGCTTCATGTCTTTACAAAAAATTAATGACTTTATCAGAGACCGTTCAGCACGTCACAACATATTCTGACACTTGCGGAGGACAAAACCGCAATATCAATATGGCGGTTATGATTCTATATGCCATTCAGAAGAAACCAAGTATTGAAACAATTGATCAGAAATTTCTTTTGCCAGGGCACACACGCCTTGAGTGCGACAGTGACCACGCTAGAATTGAAAGGTGCAAAAAACACATCTCGAATGATTTTAAAATAATGGTGCCTCGAGACTGGTTCTCGTTACAAATCTTGTTTTATATTTCCCTTTTTCCATTTTAATATATAAATAAAAAGATTAAATCATAAGATGGCATAACCATATATGATCAAAATATCAAAAGTATTTGAGAATGTGGAAAACCAACTACCTTCATACTTCACACCTTAAAACTTCTTCCAGTTTTAAATACAATTTCTAAAAAACATTAACAAACACTTTTATCCCTAAATTTATAATTGAGTTTGAAACTTTAAACTGCTCTCCTGAAAACTAACAAAAATTGACATAAATGGATTAGCCATCTTTCCACAGAACTGTTTGCTTGTAAATAAGAGTTAGCTCGCGACACGCTTGCTTTAAAACGCGCGTTATCGCAAGCTGACGGCAAAGTGGAAAATTAGGACGTGTCATAAGCAAGTGAAGACTTGTTAGAGGTTGCAGTACAAAATGAGTATGGACAGGGAACCCCCAACACTAGGAATCTATCGAGAACTCCGATTTAATTACATTGTGTTCTTGCACATGTTGAACATCGTCCTGTTTCATTGCAAGTGTGAAAAACATCCAATTCTTTGTATTCCACGAAACAAGAGTTACAGATAGATTCCATGGACGAGCTCGTGGACGCACACGAACGGTGCTTCACTTGTCAAGGACTGGACACTTCTCCAGGGTGGATATTGTAGTATTTTTACACAATGGAACAATGCACCATTTATAATTTTTGTTATTTTGCATTGTATATTATTATAAAACTTCTTTTCCAATGTAAATTCTCGAATTCAACCTAACTTGTCAGATAACAAACTAAAACTGCATGCGATTCCCTGTTCAACAGCGTATATGTGTTTATGCGAATACTGCGACCTTACTGTTCTATGACGTCACCGCACTAGGTAAGTTTGAACTGGCGTTTTCGCGCGCGCCTAAATATTATGAATTTCAAACCCTTCTAACTTCTTAAATTTGGGAGTTTGAAAAAATCCTTTGGAGGATGATATATTAGCTATGTCTAGATTATAAATTCAGTAAAATAAAAAAATTTGCAAGATGTCTATTGCGACTTATTTTAAAATATGGGCCCTTAGGCTGGCTAGGAGCGGTTAACATTTTATTCGAATATCTTCGAGGATTTATAAAATATTGGACTTTATCGCCCTAATGAATTACCCTGTATAGTGTTTCCATAATTATTGTGGCTTCAAGTAACAATCGGAATCGTCCTGGTTATGCTGATCAGACTTTATTAATCTATTTCAATAGGAGAACTAAGGTAAGCAAAAGTATGTTTTTGCCTGTTTGGTATGCATATAAAAATCATTTTTCTACACCCACATGTATATTATCCATTTCCTGCACAATTTACAGAATGTAAATGTAGCCCATTCCGGTTAACTGAACGGATATGATTTCATATACATCCTAGAACGTATATGAAATCCACCAATCAGCATTTCCGTTTAGTACCCGTCAACTAATCTTTTTTCAATTTCATAGAAACGTCAAAATAACTTGTCAAAAGATTTCTATAGTTTTTAAGAAAAATATTAGTAAAAATGAGTGATTCCAGTGATGAATCAATAAATAATTTTCCACCAGATATTCGCTTAGCCGCAAAGGAGACGTATAACGTATAGAAACAGAATAAATTGAATATTTAAGGGTACTCCTGACAAACGTCAGTTTTTATGTAATACATTTGACGTTATAGATAGATGATTAGTATATTCATCGGTAGTCCAGTGGTAAGTATCCCAGCCTCTCACGCGGTATCAGAGTTCGATTCCCCGTTGGGAAATTTTTTTTAAATTTTAATTTTATTTCTAAATAATAATAAAATAATTATAATAGTAAAATTATTAAAAATTTTTAATTTGAAGTTATATTATAGTTTAATAAAATGTTTATTTTCTAGATTTTTTCTTAAGTGGGTCGTTGAAAAAATATACTGTTCGACTCGTGTGGATTGTCCATATCGCTCTCGGACGATTAAGCACTCCGCCTACGGCGTCGTGCTCAAACTTCGTCCTCGTGCGATATGGACATCATATCCACACTAGTTGCACAAACTACTATTTCCTTTTCAAACGTACAACGCCTACGGAGAAACGTATTCATTCCAGTGACGTCGACCTTTTTTTACAGGAAACTACCAATGATACATTCGCAATAGAATCAAGGAGAATCGACATCAAGTCTTATCAGAGAAGTAGTTAATGACGTTGGTTATTTTAATAGCGACATAGATCCGCAACCACAAGTTTAAAATAAATTTGACATTGGCCTCTATGTTAATGTTAATCTTAAAGCCAAAGTAAACTATCACAAAATTGATGTTGGTGAAGGTAAACATCAGAAACCTGGAAACTTTGTTGCATTGGCTTTCTAGAACTTGAAGGATGCTATTGAACAATTCAGTAATCACGCAACGAACCAATATCATGAAAAAGCTTCAATATCAGCAGGCAATTTTAGCCGTACTAGTGGCAAAATAATGAATATTGAGCAAATGATTATTAATCGAAATCAAAAAGAACTAAAACGAAATAGAGCAATTCTTACATCCATTATTGTCTGTGGTTGGCCAGATATGGCGCTAAGGGGACATAGAACCTCTGGAAAATTAACTTTAGAAAAACCCGCTGCAACTGACGGCAACTTGAGAGCTTTATTGAGATATCGTATCCGTGGCGATGATTCTGTTCTTTTAGATCATGTTACCACTGAAGAAGCTGACGCAACTTATTCAAGTCCAGACATTCAAAATCCAATTTTAAATATTGTTGAATCATACATTCAAAGGAAAATCATTGAAAAAATCAGAAAAGCAAACTTTTGTACCGTTCTTGCAGATGAAACCACTAACATAGGTAGAAAAGAACAATTTTCATAAGTGTGTCAGATACTTAGACTTAGTGAACTCACCAATCTCAACTTTAGAGTGTTGAAACATATACGGTAAATTTCCTACCTGGGCAAAGTGATAAGAGACCAATTGCCTCACCAAGAGATGAAAAACCAGAAATTAGGCAAACACATCCCATATCGCAAGATGAGAATCAAATAAGGAGAGTCTCCCAACCTCATCACTACACATCACACACACACCTCCCGCGTATAAGTTTGGGAATTATGATAGTTTTAGATAACTGTTTCAATCTACACATGCAAAATCTTGATTGGGACATCTCGTTATTCCTGGATAGCTTGACTTTCAACAAGCGTTTGGTTAGTCTTCCCACCAACATTAGTGATAACTCAATTCGTCTAGAGATGTGCCGGTCAGTCAAGACATTGCAACATAGAAAGATAGTGTGCGAAGTGTGCCACCTGGACGTTAAAGCTTGCAAGTGCAAATCTAACTACAACGCCCTTAAGGGAAAAGTGAGGGCAGCGGTAGAGATTTTGGGAAAGAAAGCAGATAAGATCACAACTTCCAAAACAAACAAAGAGCCTATATCAGAATGGGAAGCGCTGATTGAAGGCACAGGGGGGCTTGACTACTTCTGATACTGTTGCGAACTCAAACGTGAACTCACCAAACTCAACTTTGGAGACTGTTTTTTTTATTGGAATTTTGTTTCATTTTTTTGTCCTCTTTAATTTGTTTTCTTAATGAATAAGCCTAGATTTGCTTATTATTGATCTATGAGCCCCCCGCTAGTGACGGAGGGTTAATGTCATACCTGACAGCACTACCTAAAGGTACGGCTATGTCTGCAAGTACAAGCGACCCGAAGATCAGATTTCTATTGTATACCGGTATTGTACAGGATTGGGTAGGCAAATAAAAGAATAAAGATTTGAATTATAATGTAAACCGTTTCCAAATTCTTTAGTTTTAGTTGCTTGCCCAGCCGGTAAGGGTTTTGCATGTTAAATATTCTCCTAACTAAGAGCAACAAAATTGTCAAGAAATATATATCATATTTCTTATTTAGGTTTATTTTTATTCATTCATTTTCAAGTTAGTTCGCAACGAAGATTCAAGAATAAACTGAAAGTGCGGATAACCATAAATCAACTTTTAAATTTTAAGTTAATGCCGAGAGCAATGATTATTCCGCACTTAGCAATTAATTATAGGAAACGCTGAAGATTCTGCGTTGACAGTATTAAATATGATTTCGGCTGTACTGACCACTTTCTATATGAAAAGTATAGTTCCAAATTATTGACCTCCTCATATTCTTCAAAGAAACTAAGATAGTTTACGCCATGTTTTTTTTTGGTACCCATGATTTGAATTCGATTTCCGTCTCAACTACTAATTTATTATTAGGTATCAATGTTGCACTTTACAATAGCTCGATAAACTTTCATGGCAGAAGACTCATTTTAGAGATTGTTGGAGACAACCCCCAACACACCTTTTGAATTTGCCACCCTATTTTAATTGTACGAGGTTGGCACTGTCAGCTTCCTTTCCCCTTCAATTTTCAATGGCGAATAAGTGAACACGCCAGTTTGTTCTGCGTAACATTTTTATTAAAATTATAATAATTTCAAAGGCCCTGATATTGTATCATCCTTTAAAGAAGGCTCTGGCTTATTGCCATCCGTCAGTGTATATTGTGTACATAAAAAGGTGTAAATATATTGTAAATAGTAAGTAGTGTTGTGCTTTCAAGAAGACCCAGTAGAAACCCTTAACATACAGTCCACTAACTTTATGGTTTAATCATGTACCTAACATAATTTTGATCCACCGAACCGGATAAGTGAAAAGCTACAATTTCATTAATTCTAACATTGGGGTGAGTAAAAAAAGGAAATTCTATTTAATTAGCAAGTACCATTGATTTGATGTCAAATTGCCACCTAGCGGCAGAACTTTGTCATTAGTCATAATTAGTGCAGTGTAGAGTGTAACAATTCATAGTCGTTGAGTGCAGTGAACAGTTGCCCGAACAGAATGTCCACTACACATCAAATGCAGTTTGTCGATTCGTCCGAAGATGTCATCAATGTCAGTCATGACCACAGATCTCGTCCCGACGAAAGAGTAATTTAAATATTTAAATTTTAACCTCAAAAAAATAATAATAATAATAATATAACAAAAGAAAACTTGTCATTTCAGCATTTTATTTATTGTTAACTCATCTTTGTAGTTTGTTAAAGTTATTATTTTAGATTATGGCCAACAAAAAGGAGATAGATCGCCTTAAGCGAAAAAAGCAACAATCTATTGAATCATTAGAGAGAATAAGTAGGTTTGTAATGGAACATAAAAATGAACCATGTAGTACTTCAAAAATAGAACAGTTTTTAGTAAGAAAAGACCTTCTAAAGGAGGCATTTGAAAAAATAAAAGATGTGCAGGTTGAGATTTTGTGCCTAGATAAGCATTACAATGAGGACATAGATACAATTGAAACAGAGTACATGGATATTTTAGTAAGTATTAATGACTCATTAAAAATCAATACAGTCAGAGATACAGTAGAGAACTCAATTTCTGTAGAAAATACAAAAGTGTCATGTTTTAAAAATGAAAACCCTAGATTACCCCCTATTGAAATTCCTTCATATGATGGTAAGGATTTGACGAATTTCAAATCATTCATAGATATTTTTATTGCTATCATTGACAAAAATCAGTCTTTGCAAGATGTTGAGAAACTATTTTATTTAAAGAATTATTTAAAAGGTGAAGCACTTGCATTAATTAATAATTTACCCCTTGTTAATGCTTTTTATAAGGAAGCTTTGATAATTTTAAACAAGCGTTATGATAATGAAACAATGCTAATTAATTCTCATATTTTTTCGATATTAGATTTACCAAATTAACAAAAGGGTACAGCAGCTACACTGCGGGAATTTGTAAGCAGAATTAAGCAAAAAGTGGGTGCATTGAAAAATTTAAACCAACCAATAGAAAGTTGGGATATGTTGTTGGTATGTATATTGTCAAGAAAGGTAGATCAATTTACAAACCGAACATACCAAATTGACAGGGATAACTCGAAGCTTCCCATCTTGAATGAATTTCTTGCCTATTTAGAAAATAGAGCTACAGCCTTGGAAGTAAGTAACAATACTTTTGAAAATAAACCTAAGGATAGAGCATTTTCACATTTAGCCACTATATTCAAAATGGACAAATGCCCATTCTGTTCCATAGCAGGCCATAAACTTTATAATTGTAAAAAATTTAAATCCATTTTAGTTAATGAAAGAATATCATTTATAGATAAACATAAATTTTGCAAGTTATGTCTCAACAATCACTCTGATAAATGTAGAATGTCATTCAAATGCACCGTTTGCCACAAGGATCACAATTCTCTTTTACACTTGGACAGACATACACATAATTTTAGTAGAGAAGCTTCAAGCTCTACAAACACTGAAAATACAGTTATAAATTTTGGCTCTATTAATAATAATCAAATTACTGTACTTTTACCTACCGTTAAGGTTAAAATAAAATCTAAAGAAGGTACATATATTCTTGTACGCGGTTTAATTGACACGGGTTCACAACTAAGTTTCAGTTTATTTTATGGCCCATCACCCTGTTCTTAGGGAAGATAAGAAGACTACCAAACTGAGAGTTGTCTTTGATGGTGGCATGAAGACAAAAAGTAAAAAATGTATTAATGATTACTTGCATAATGGAGCAGTTGTACAAAATGAGCTTTTTGATATTCTAGTATTCTTCAGAACACATAAATATGTTCTTTTAACAGATATCAAGCAGATGTACAGGATGATCTTGATTAGCCCTGAGCATCGCCAACTCCAAAACATTTTATGGAGAAACTCTGAAGGAAAGTTACAATGTCTCCAGTTACAGACTGTAACATATGGCCTAAAAAGCTCTTCGTTTCTAGCAACTAGGTGCTTAGTGGAGCTTGCAAACACAGAAGGAAAAAATTTTCCTAAAGCAGCCAAGGCTTTATTAAGCAACTCCTATGTTGATGACATCCTAACAGGTGCAGATACTGTACAAGAAGCTATAGATCTCAAGATGGAATTGATAGCCCTTTTAGAGCTAAGATCCTTTTCATTGCACAAATGGTGCACAAATAATCCAGAAATTTTAAGCGATATTCCAATAGAACAACAAAATTTTGATGAAGTTGATATAAATAAAAATAACTTCATTGTAAAAAAGCTAGGTCTTTCCTATGACACTAAGACTGACAATTTCAAGTTGTCATCCCCAAAAATAGAAATAAATGAGTGCCTAACAAAAAAGACAGGTACTAAGTAAAGTTTCATTTCAAAATTTTATGACCCGTTAGGTCTAGCTGGCCCAGTTCTTGTGGCAGCAAAGGTTATCATGCAGAAATTATGGATTCATAAGCTAAAATGGGACGAAATTTTACCCAATGAGTTATTAGAACTTTGGAAATCATTTATTTCCGGGATAATAAATATGCCAATTTTACAAATACCCCGTAATTTAATGTTCACTCACGCGGAAATAATTGAAATTATAGGTTTTTGTGATGCTTCTACAATTGCTTATGGTGCAGCAATCTATGCAAGAACAATTTTTCCTAATAAAATAAATATGACTTTAATTTGTTCCAAATCCAGAATTGTGCCCATTGGAAAAAAGTTCACTATACCTAGGCTGGAACTAAATGCAGCCTTACTCCTAGCAAATCTAGCTGAAAAATTGAACGTTTTATTGAAAGCCGAGGCTTTCCCAGTATTTTTATATTCTGACTCGAATATTGTTTTAGCTTGGCTGAAATCCAATCCCTTAAGGTTGAATCCGTATGTTGCCAATAGAGTAACAAAAATTCAAAAATCCACTGCAAATTTTAATTGGCTTTATATAAATACAAAGGAAAACCCTGCTGACTGTTTATCAAGAGGCTTAGGACCTCAAGAAATCAGTTCAAGCAAGCTTTGGTTTCATGGCCCTTCCACATTTTTAGACAAGAATTTTCATCACAAAGAAATTCTATCCGAAATCCCAAATCCTTTGCCTGAAGAAAAAATAATTGTCACTGTTTCAGTAAAAGCAAAATATCCATTT
The DNA here is from genome assembly GCA_947563755.1 of Lochmaea crataegi. Taxonomy (NCBI): domain Eukaryota; kingdom Metazoa; phylum Arthropoda; class Insecta; order Coleoptera; family Chrysomelidae; genus Lochmaea; species Lochmaea crataegi. The sequence continues at coordinate 31,534,107 of OX387436.1, forward strand.
TTTGAAAACTTCTCTAATATTACAAAACTTCAAAGAATAATAGCATATTGTCTTCAGTTTGCACAAAACTGTAAAACAACTAAGGACAAAACTATAGCGAATTTAACTATTGGTGAATTGGAAAACTCGTTGATGGTAATTATAAAATGTGAGCAAATGTATAATTTTTGTGAAGAACTTAAATGTCTCAAATTAAACTTACCAATAAAAACTCCTCTAAATGCATTATCACCTTTTTTTAGATGGTAATGGGGTAATGAGAGTTGGTGGTAGGCTACAAAATTCAAACTTAGCCTATAACCAAAAACACCCAATAATCCTTCCAAAGGGAAGCCATATTCCTAAATTATTGATAAGCAGAGAACATTTAAGACTCTTACATGCCGGTCCAAGGCACGTTTTAAGTTCATTAAGTCGTACTTATTGGCTCATTAACGGCAATAGGGAAGTCAAAAAAGTGTTGCATAAATGCATCACATGTTTTAAATTTAAAGCTAAATGCTCCGAACAATTAATGGGCTCTTTGCCAGAAAAACGAGTTTGTCAGTCCAGAATATTTAGCAATGTAGGAATAGATTTCTGCGGTCCATTTGTAATCAAACAATCTCGTATTAGAAAATCGGTGAGCACTAAGGCTTACATTGCATTATTTATATGCTTTTCTGTAAAGGCCATTCATATGGAGCTTTTGCCAGACCTCACAACAGATACCTTCATAGCTTCCTTTAAACGTTTTATTTCAAGAAGGGGAAGGCCTTCCAATGTATTTTGCGACAATGGATCAACATTTAAAGGTGCTAACAACCAAATAACTAACTTATATAAAGAAAAACAAAAAATCTATAGATATAATGAAGATGAAAATATAAAATTCAACTTTATACCCAGTTACTCACCAGTATTTGGAGGCCTTTGGGAGGCTGGAGTAAAAAGTGCAAAGTACCACATTAAAAGGGTAGTGGGATCCACACAACTTACATATGAACAATTCAACACTTTAATTGTTCAAGTAGAAGGAATCTTAAATTCCAGACCACTTGGAGCAGTAACTAATGACATTTCTGATTTAAACTATTTAACGCCAAGTCATTTTTTAATTGGAGAACCAATAACAAGCTTCCCAGAAGCAGACATTACAGAAGTACCACAGAATAGATTGAAATTTTGGAAACACTGTGTGCAAATGCAACAACAGTTCTGGAAAAAATGGCATCAGGATTACTTGGTACAACTCAATAGACCTAAGTGGCGAAAAGATTTACCCAATCTAGAAGAAGGCATGTTGGTACTCTTGAAAGAAGACAACGTTCCATCTTTCAAGTGGCCTACAGCAAGAATAGTTAAGGTCATTCCAGGCAAGGACAATAAGGTCAGAGTTGTAGAGGTAAAAACAAAAAATGGTACTTATCTCAGATCGGTAACCAAAATAGCCATATTACCCTTGCACGAATAATTTAAATATTTAATATACTTACTATTATGCTTGGGCACAAGGTTTTACCCTGCGCAACTGTTATAATATAATTGTAAATGTGTATATTTTGTATTGTAATAATGTAGTGTGTATAGGTTATAGGCAAAAATATGTTATGTATAGGTAGTATGAATTCATTTTCCATAAATTTTTTATTTTATATTTCATAATACTTTCACAGTCAACCTTTATAATATTGTACCTTTCGTAGTTACAATTCTTAAACTTTGTTATAACTTTCGCAGTTGTATAATTTAAATGTTTTGTATAACTTTCGCAGTTGTATAATTTAAATGTTTTGTATAACTTTCGCAGTTGCATAATTTAAATGTTTTGTATAACTTTCGCAGTTGTATAATTTAAATGTTTTGTATAACTTTCTCAGTTGTATAATATAAAAGTTTTGTATGACTTTCGTAGGTGTACAATATGAAGATTTTTTATGACTTTCGCAGTCTACCTTTAATTGAATGACATTATTCAAATGTGGTAAAAATTTTTTTTACTTATAGTTTCTACGAAACCATAAGGCCCTGAGCATGTTGGAGACAACCCCCAACACACCTTTTGAATTTGCCACCCTATTTTAATTGTACGAGGTTGGCACTGTCAGCTTCCTTTCCCCTTCAATTTTCAATGGCGAATAAGTGAACACGCCAGTTTGTTCTGCGTAACATTTTTATTAAAATTATAATAATTTCAAAGGCCCTGATATTGTATCATCCTTTAAAGAAGGCTCTGGCTTATTGCCATCCGTCAGTGTATATTGTGTACATAAAAAGGTGTAAATAGTAAGTAGTGTTGTGCTTTCAAGAAGACCCAGTAGAAACCCTTAACATACAGTCCACTAACTTTATGGTTTAATCATGTACCTAACAGAGATGAGGCAACTTATCTCACTTTGTACAAAATATTTTTGGATAGCTTGAGCACTGACGATGAATAGCTGCCTTTTGATTCAGATTCTAGCATCTATGATGCTTCCTTATATTTGGTAAAGCAATTGGCGTTAAAAAAAGAGCATTGTACCTACACCAGTGACAAAAGAAGAAACCTTCGGAAACAAAGTCAGGAAACCTGTCAGGAAACAAACAAAATCCAAGGAAAGACAATATCGGAAAAATTTTAAAGGGAGCTAAAACGAAACCATGGCGAAGAGTACATCACAGAGTCTGAGGAAATGAAAAAGTGAAGAATATGTCAACCATTAGGAAGCTGCCAAATGAAATGTAGAGAGAAGTTTAATGATGAAGATGGAATGATTAATTTTAAGGAGTATTGGTGAACTGGTTCGCGATTTCCATCACGCCCCTTGCCTCAGTATTTCAACAAAGGCCATATATTTACTTATATAGTGAATGAAAATATTGAAAACGAAAATCCAGAAGTTGTTGAAAGGGATAACGATTCAATAGTAACAGTAAAGCCACTTAAAAGAGATTGACAATTATGTCGACAGTGACCAACTAAGCCAAATTTATAATTCCCTTATTAAATGTTATTATTATTGTAAGTATAAATGTCAAGCATCATTTGACAAAAAAATTAAACATGATGTCATAATATGCTTAAATAAAATATCGGGAGCTGTTGTACGAGGTAAATGTGATTGCAAACAGTCTGCAATGGGCAAGTGCAGCCATATTACTGTTTTTATCAAAATATATAGAAGAACACAGGAAAAGGCTACAATAAAAGGGATCCAGGACCTGTGCCCACTCATATTTATCCCATAAAGCGGTATAAACCTGCAGAAAGATCTCTATATAATCCACTCCCAACAAACTATTGTAGAAACATTGACTTGAATGCTTTTTTAGTAAACATTCAAAACGGGAGTCAAGAAACTATGTTTGAAACATTATTTTCAATTCAATATAAAGATTTTAAATTTAGCAGTGATGAACTTGAGGTAATAGATATACAGACCAAAATATTTATTAAAAATATGGACATTTTTTTAAATGATTATACTAATCAATAAATGGATATACTGGAGAACTTATTTCATCACATCATCGAATGTCCATATTGATTGTGGTTTAAAAAGTGACCAGGCAAAAAAAAACTTCTTGCTTAGAAATTTATGGCTTTAAACGAAACCAATTTCTACTTCTGCGATGCAATATGGAAAAAAAATGAATCCATTGCAAGAAACAAATACGCTTCTTTCATTAACCTTGCGTTCGGAAAGCCAGTCGGAAATTTTCGTAAAATCGCTGAAACGGCCTAACGGTTCGTCTACCTGTTCATCTGTAGCATCAGTACCTGCACATCAGTTTGTGGTTGTGTGTCTATTTGAGTTTTTGAATTATTTCAATTTTGGTCTGTGGTGCCCGGCGCCCCAGTTCACGTTTTTGTTTTTACATCAGGCTTGTTTTATTTTTCTTACGATAAATGGCATTTATGTTTTATCATAATTAAATAATAATCATTTTATTCAGTAGCAATGTCTAATTGTGAGGAAGAGCAGGAGAAACTCCGTAAATTGTGGGCTGAAGCTGATTCAGAGGAAGTGCCGGTCTCAGAGCCGGATGACGAAGAAGAGGAGTTGGCTTTTGAAGAAGACTTAGTAGAGTCCCGAAGTACCGATAGTGAATCAGAGCAAGAGTGCGATGATAGCTGTGATGACAAAATACCTCTTGCAAAATTACCGAGAATCCCAACATTCATTGGTAAATATGGAACCACGCGATGGAAAAAACATTGTCCAAACAAAGCAGTAAGAACTAGAAAGGAGAAGATCATCGTTCGATTACCAGGCGTCAGAAACTGTGGAAAAACGCCAAAACAGCTATAGAATGTTGGTCACTATTTTTCACCGATGAAATGCTTAGCATTATAGTGGAAAAACAGATCTGTACATTTCTAGATTAACTCAAGGTTATGCAAGAGAGAGAAGAGGAAAGCTCACGGACCTCTGTGAAATAAAAGCTTTTCTTGGTCTATTATATTTAGCGGGGACTCTCAAAAGTGGACGACTTAATACAAAGGAGCTATGGCAAAGAAACGAACTTGGGATTGAACGCTTTTGGTTAGTTATATCTTACGATCGATTTCATTTTCTTCTACGATGCCTTCGTTTCGACGATTTGACAACAAGAGAAGAAAGGAGACATTCTGACAAACTAGCTCCAATCAGAAGCCTATTTGATATTTTTGTTGAAAACTGTAAAAACACATATACAGTTGGAGCAAACACAACGATTGATGAAAAGCTCGAGGCATTTAGAGGGCGATGTGATTTCAAGCAGTATATTAAAAATATTTGCCTTAGTCGATTTCGCTACATCTTATGCTTCAAATCTGAAGGTATATGTTGCAGCCTGGGGGTCCATATGAACGACCTAATAACCCACAAAATATAGTATTGAGGCTAATAGAACCTATATCTGGGACTAATCGTAATCTTACGTGTGATAATTGGTTTACCACTGTGTAATTGGTGAAAAAGTTAATTAGCGAGCACAAAATAATATATGTAGGAACGATAAAAAAAATCCTCCTGAATTTTCCAGCACCAGAGCTCGCCCTGAATTTTCTTCAATATTTAGATTTCACTATTGTGTCTTACATACCAAAAAAATATAGAAATGTCGATCTTATATCTAGTTTACATCATGATGATATGATTGATCCATCTACAGAAGAAAAATGTAAACCCGATATAATTACCTATTATAATCATACCAGGGGAGGTGTAATAATATCTCGATAAATTGTCTGCTACCTATGACGTAACCAGGAATACCAGGAGGTGGCCGATGGTTATTTTCTTTGCAATGATGAATATGGCTGGGGTAAATTCCCAAATCATTTTTGCGTGTAATAATAAAGCATAAAAGATTGTAAGAAGATTATATCTAAGCGATGTTGGAATATCATTGACAAGAGAACATTTGGAGCGACGTTTTTACGAAACAAATGTTCCCAGAACGGTAAGACAAAGGAGACAGGAAGTTGCTGGAACAGGAGAAACCTCTATAGATGAAGACATCCAACCAGGAACCAGTAAAGATGTTTCTTTTGTAAAAAAGATTCAAAAACAGAATCTTTTTGCAAAAAATGTACAAAATTTGTGTGCCTCAGTCATGCTTGGTGTTCTGAGTGTTCAGAAACTGCAATAAAATCTATGGTTACAATGTTTCACTGGAATATATTATTTAAATAATGAGTTTGCGCTTTTGTTTATTTAAACAATTTTTTTAATATAACGTATGTCATTGAAAAGGTGTATTTTTTTCATTATCCCATGAAGATTTTTTTTTTCGAAAAACACGATTTATTGTGATGGGTCTCTGAGACCTAGCGCCCCGGCTTAAGATCTGTTCCGAGGCGCCCGGCCCGCAGGGTTAAGGCAAGCCAAAAAATAGAAGAATGTGGACTTGTTGTTGATAAACTTTTTCCTTTATTAGCAACTAGTAAAGATGGGTTAGTAAGAAATGGTGATGGTTCAATTGACCACATTTTTGAAATTAAATGTCCAAAAGTCTTGGAAAAATGCAAAAATATTTTAAACTTTGACACATTTCTTACAAAATATATTATTGTCGTGTATTTCTGTTTATTGAAATACCATCCACACTTAAAATAGTAAACCACAAGTTCTTGATACCAGGGCATACCCACAAGGAGTGTGATGGAGACCACGCACTAATTGAAAAAACAAAGAAACGTACACACGTACGCACTGATTCACTATTCTCGAGACTAGTATCTGGTACGATGTACTGAAAAAAAAGCCTTTCAAAGTAGTCGAAATTTGTTGTCTTCGCTCAACTACTAAAAAACGAATTACAAATTTAAAAAAAGATGAATCGGGAGATCCGTTTTACTAGCGCAATGTTCGGGAACTAAGAGTAGATCAAAATAACTTGGAGACGATGTTTTTCAAGAGAAGCATATACGGCAAATTCAAAAGTGCTTCATTTAGAAAGGGAGGAACCCAACCCAAATTGGCTCTTGAACTCCAGTATGCTCGCCCAGTTCCGATTTCCAAGAAAAAAAAAGCTAACCTTCTGCTAACCCTATATTTCGGAAGTATTCTTTTGAGATTTTCACTATAGGATGCCAACTAATCACACAGACCAAGTATCTTCCTATGACGATCATTAAAATAGTTTTCCATTCAATTCATTTCATATTTTACATGGTATTTTCTAGTTCTAGCTTAAAATAAGGGGCCATTCATTTATCACTTACAGTGATTTAGTGGGGAGGATGGTCGACTATGACTTATTTTTTTTCTTACAAGGGGGAGTCTTGATAGTTATGACGTAAGATTACAAAAATTCGCAAAGTTGGGATTATACTTAGAAAAAGCGCGGCCACCTGCGCGAATGTGTACGCACGCGCTCGGATGCGTATAAGTAAATTATTTCAAATATTGAAAAAGAAGCGTCAGCCATATAATTAAGGCGAGATGTTGAATGCGTGGACGTCGACAACATCACAATCCTGAACAACTAACGAGAAACCACTCCTATTATCGGGAGTCAGTGTTTGTGCCGATAATAAATACATCGTCGTATGTTCCTTAATTTACCTCGAAATGTCGCTACCGGCCTCGTTATAAACCATCAAGCCAAAGCTTGCCGAAAAGCTCTACTACCGACAACGGCGCCGAGAAGGCGAAAGACGGGAATAAAGGACAGTTATGGTTAAGATTCAGACTGAATAACACCCATTTTTTGTAAACCAATATATTTGTTAACTTTTCTTTGGTTTATTATAAAAATATAAATTGTTTGAAAACAATGAAAGTGCGCTTTATTCACATAAAGCGGTTGTATCTCAATCAAATCCAGAGACATTAAACCAGCATTTCGCCAGTCGTATTCTTGACTGAGGAAGTAGAGCTTCCCGAGAGAGCAGATATTTTGTCTACGTAACTACAGTGACGAAGTAAAAAAATCAAAATAAGGACAAAATATGTGTTTTTTGCCAGAAAAGAGAAAGCAGATAAGGTAATTATCCATATTCCCGACGTAGATCCAAAATTCGTCACATTTATAAAAAAAAACAAGAAATGCGAAAGTCAGTAGAGCATTCTTCTGGTTAATAGTCAAGTTTTGTTTAGGAATGATAACAAAAGCCGCCTACATTATCGATATCGCAAAATTATAACCTCGCTTTAACTGAACCGGTGAACCTTTCCAAGCTGCAGGGCAAAAAAATTCATCTGGGTGACAACCTCCCAAGTCATGTTTCTGTATCTGTGATCAAGAAATGTCAGGAAAATAATATTTAATTTACACTTCTACCTCCAAATTCCACACACCTCTGTCAGCCACTTGATGTGGCTTATTTCAGATCAATGAAAGAAGCGCGGCGCGCGGTTCTGAGAGAGTGGAAAATGAAGAACTGGGGAGTTTTTCCTAAAAGTTATTTTCCAACTCTGCTGGCACAGACATTTCAAAAATTAGTATTCGCTCCGTCTATAACGTAAAAGCAAAATTTGCAGCATGCGGAATAGTACCACCCAGTCCAGACAGAGTTTTAAAAAAACTAGCAGACTATACGCCACAAAATATTACAGTAGAACCGGTGGAGCTTTTCCATCACGTGATCCAATCTACGATTTATGCAACACATACTTTCTACATACTATCTTCTATCAATATAAATCAAACATAACAACGTACGATCGATTGTCTTCTTCACAAGACATACGTAATAGTTTCTTTAAATTTGCCGTAGTAATCGTAAAAAGAGACAACGATATAATTGACGTAACGTGAATAACTGATCGTACTAAAAGTTGAATTTGACAATATGCATAGGGCAACATATTTCTATACCTCGATTGAATTTTCATAAACCGTATTATTTTTGTTATACGTGCAAACTTTGATTCCAATGGGAATAAGTAAGGTGGGGTAAGTGCAAAATCGGGGTAAGAGCAATCACGATCTATAACGGACGACTTTTTGACAATTTCTGTTCTCATAAGGCATAGAACTTATTGTTTTACAACCACTGACTCGTGGCTAGAATGCGAACTTGACAGAATTATTTTTCGGCGATACTTCAACTGTCAAACGTCATCAGCTGATTTCGAATTCTAACCTTAGTGTAACGGGCTCGTGGAGATTGTGGGGAAAGTAGCAGTTCTAATATAGAATCATAGATTTCTATATTCTCACGCTATTTTAAACATTGGTAAGTCAATGAGTATATAGTTAGTTGTTGTGTAATATTCATTTTTAAGGAAATAGCGTGGGTGATTGCACTTTACCCGAGGATATTCCAGTCAGGGAAAGAGCAATCACACGTGGGGGGGGGGGAGTGCAATCAAGTGATTGATTTTTCCCGATTTGAATGTTTATTCGTTTTTCCAGACTTACCGAAGAGATGGTGAGGAATTACAAGAGAAAATCATCTCGTGGCACCGGCTATTCCCAAGATGATATTGATATTGCCTTAGACCAGATAAAAAGAGGCATTTTGACCATAAGGAAAGCTTAGTGGAGTACCGTACCATATTGGAAAAATGGGGCTTTGATCTGAGCCGGAGAGAAGTTTTGGACTGCATCGAGAATTTCGTGACAGTCAATGAAATTAAAACATCGTTTCGTTTCAATAGACCGGGAGAAGATTGGTTTCTAGCTTTTAAGCGGCGACATGGTCTGTCAATTAAAAAACCACAATCAGTAAAATACGTCAGAAGAAAATGACAGATCCATTCATAATCAATGAATATTTTAATTTGCTATTCAAGACATTAGCTGAATTGGACCTATTCGATAAACCCGATAGAATCTGGAACTTGGACGAGACTTCCACCTGCACTGATCCGTCAAAGAGCAAAGTTGTTGGCAAAAAAGGAAAGCCATCCTCGCGATTAACAGGTGGTAGTGGAAAAGAGAATATCACTTGGTTAGCAGCAGCAGATGCTACTGGCACTAAAGCACCACCTTCAATAATATTTAAAGGAAAAAATGGATGGAAAAATTGGTTACCAGACTCTAACGAGTGTTACTCAGATACTGCATATACTGCAAGCCCCAAGGGATGGATGACTTCGGACATATTCTCAAATTATTTCGAGAAAAGCCTGATTCCATCTTTAGGAAACGAACGGCCAGTTTTGATACTTTATGACGGGCACGCGACGTATGTGACCGAAAAAATTGCTACATTGGCTAGACAACACAATATTACAATTTTAAAACTTCCTGCTCACACCAGTCACCTGTTGCAGCCATTAGATCTAGCCGTTTTCAAATCCTTCAAATGCAAATGGGACGCAAATTTGGTTGCATGGCAAAGAGGCCATCCGGGACGAAACATTACAAAAAGAGTTTTCGCTGCTCTTGGGAAAAACTTGGAAATGCTTGCCTTTATCAGTGGTAGAAAGTGGTTGGTTTTCGAAAGGCGGGTATTGTCCCTTATAACAGAAACGTTATTGAAGAATCAACAATAGTTGAGAATCGAGAGGCCGATAAAACAGAAATCACAGAGGACGGGGAATTTGGGGATATTGTAAGAGCAAGTGAACCTGGGCCAAGCTGCGGCCATACAACTATGAACTCCAGTTTCCAAGATCTCTTACTGAAAACATTAAAAGAATCAAGGTCGCAATTGGTGACAAAGCCAGGAAGAAAAATTGCTCCAGGTGCAGAGGTTATTACGTCTGTAAAGGGAGATACCATTGATAAGCCAGCTGACATAAGTGCTCGAACAAAATCAAAACCAGCTAAAATAAAATCCAGGAAAATTTCTGCATATAGTGAAAACGACAGTGAACCAATTTATCAAGAGTCAGCAGGACCCCGGCAGCTTTTCCAGTTTGCAAGACCTTTCAAATATGGAAAACCTTGATTCAGCAGAAAAAATAGAATCAAATCCACCCTTGGATGCACCCAACCAGATAGAAATGACCTCTGAAAAACAGAATGAGGAAGACCATAACGCGTTAGAAGTAGGAATGTTCGTGATTGCAGAATACACAGATGAAAAATATGCTAAGAGATTTCTAGGGAAAGTGAGTGAAATTATTAAGTTGGAAAATCAGTTGAAATTCAAATGCTCCTTTTTGCGAAAAAAAATTGGAAAAGAACAGTTTTTTGTCTTCCCAGACGTAGAAGATATCGACGTTATATACCGAGAAAATATTGTGAAAGTGTTGAAACAGCCACGTCAGTGTAGAAGAAGATACTATTTTTGTTATTCTGAGGTAGAAAAATATTGAAAGTGAAGTTTCGTCACTATTTTCTTACTTGGTGAAGTTTTTTTGTATGTTGAAAAATAGAATTCATTTTGTATATGCTTTTGACGCAATTTTTACGTTTTCTGTGAAATAAAAGTTAGTTTTTTGGTTCAGATATAATTATTTTGCATGCCGAAAGTGTTTTGCACTTACCCGATTCCATCAATCACACTCTCAACGGTCGAAAACAAATGTGATTGAACTTTCCCAGGTTAGATGAGAAAGTGCGATCACCTGACTGCTTAATTTTTTTACATGATTCTCGAAAATTAAAAAACTTTTCCAAAAAAGCATTACACTTCAGTTAAAACATCCATCAAGGAATCGGCACACCAAATTTGAAGACTATGAAGCAAAACTTGTTTCATTAACTTGATTTCAAATTCACACTAACAAAAAAGTGGCCGCTCTTACCCCACTCTATATATGAATTCAATTGATGTATTATTCAGATTCTTTACAAAATAATGATTTCGACAGGTATACTTCATGAACTTATTGACCTCATGGAAGACGCTGAAAACGTAACACCTGACTAGATAGCTATGGTAGTTTTCCAATTACAGCGCATAATGCGACTCAGTGGCGCACAATGCTGAGATGTGTTAATGCTTAATTGGAACGTCCATTAGTTTGCAAGTGCACCGGCAGAGTGCACAAGGTTCAGTGTTGTGAGCAAAAAACATTCATAGACTTAGCCAACCATTGCAGTGCTGACAAAAGTAAAATAAATTTGTATTGACAATTTTCTATTTGATTATTCAAATGAAAATTATTTACGCTTTAAACATAATACCAAAAAACAAGAAGTTGTGTACCTTCACCCATATTTAGATTTACTCTTTAACACAATCTAAATTCGGTTTTTAATATTTTACAAAAATTACGTCGAAAGTTTTAGAAATTATTTCAACAATAAACAATATTATTAATAATAGTGTAAACAAAATTCTTATCAACGCCAACTTAAAGAAAAACAATTCTCATATTTTCTGCTCCTGAGTTGGTATCAATGCGCGCATTACCCCAAAGCAGTACTTTTCAAAGTGCTCGATTGTGCGAAGCGATGCTGCAGTTGGAACATTCGCCATTGAGCACTATGCCGCATAATGCGCTTTAATGCTGTAATTGGAAAACTACCTATATGCCTACCTGAGGAGCCTCCAGGTGCAGACACAGACAAGGACTCTGATTTGTCAGATGAAGAGGTACTTGGAGACAATGATCACCTTCCTACCCGTATATTGCGCTCTCGGGTGGCAGTGAGGTATTCAGAATACAATGAAGATGCCGATATTCCAGTCATCCAAGATAAGGATCATGCTCAAGAATCTGAACCAAGCACTTCTTCGAAAAAAGTAGTCAGATCAAGTGTAACTAAAGACAGGCAGCCAACTGAACGTACTTGGAACCCACTAGTGAATGAGTTATCTTATATAAGAATACCGACCAATGGCAGATCTTTTAAAAGAAAGTGTCAAAAGTCTTATTGACACATTTAGGACTTATTTTTCAGAAGGTTTATTACAGCAGATTGTTACCGAAACAAATCGTTATGCTATGCAACGACTAGTTCACGGCATCAATGCTTCTGCTGAAGAAATTATCACCTTTGTGGGAGTGTTGTTGTTGTCAGGTTACCATCCTTATCCGTATAGAAGACTTTACTGGAAGCAAGATCCAGATGTACACTCGAAACTAGTTTCCAATGCAATTCGTTGAAACCGATTCGATGAACTCATGAGTTTTATTCGCAGACAATCAAACTAATGATGGGACCGATAAAATGTATAAGAAAATAAGGAATCTCTTTCTGTTGGAAATACATCTTTATTGGTGTTATTGAAACATTTGGGATTTAAATATAAAAAGGAAGACAACAGCAGAGCATTAATAGAATGAACAAATATTGCTAGCCAAAGAGCATGCTTTCTTCGAAAATATAGAGAAAATCGTAATAGTGTATTTTCAAGACAAATTATATTTTTAGATGAAACATGGATATATGCCAAAGGAACCAAATTAACTTCTTGGCAGGACAGTAACGTTAAAAGTGTACGTAAACCAGGAGGTTACGACGGTAAACGTTTTATTATTGTTCACGCTGGCTCATCCAAAGGATTTGTGGAATATGCCAGTTTAGTGTTTTCCTCTAAATCATCGTCGTCAGATTACCACGGTGAAATATTTATAAAGTGGGTGACGACACAGTTAATTCCGAATTTAGAAGAACCGTCGTTAATGGTAATGGACAATGCGCCTTATCATAGCTAGCAGAAAAGAAACCTTCCACTTCGTCAAAAAAATATGAAATTATCACTTGGTTAAAAGCCAACAATGTGACTTCAATGAAAACCTCTCAAGACCTGAAATATTACAAATTGCTAAAATGAACCGGAAAGAAAATGTACGTCGTTGATGAATTGTTCCGAAAACATGGTCATGAAGTCTTAAGGCTACCGCCCTACCATTGCAAATTTAATGCTAATGAGCTTATTTGGGACCACTGCAAAACATATTATAATAAGTATATTGGCAGAGTCTTGAGTATGTGGAAAGAAGCATTGGAAAATTGTAGTGCAAATGTTTGGGATGTTAGGCATACCGAAAAAATAATCGAAGACTGGTTTACTCGAGAACGAAATTTGGTGAACAAACATATTGAACCAGTGATAATAAATACTGGTGAAGACAGCTCAGATTCCGAAACGGATTAACTGTAAAGCAAGATTTGTCATATGAATAATATATAACTCCCTTGTACTCACTCATTGCTGTAAACATGTGTTTCAGAAGCAATGAATCATTATTATTTTTGTAGTTCTCTTTTAATTATTTGTTAATAACTGCTGATGTAAAGGACCAGGCACTAATTAGATATATAGGGCTTTAGGTTCCAGTTAGAACGTTTTTTAAGTTCGTCTGTGTTTTTCCGTTTCTAGTACCTATATGTGTTTGAATTTTATTTTTGATGTCTGTTGAGGATATTTCTATTTTTTACTTTTAATATGACACGAATTCCATTTGATATGTTGCCCTGATGATGGTAATATATTTACCGAAACGTCGACCTTCAAGCTGTGTGGGAATCTTCTATTTACAATCTATAGCCCATCCAAAAACAATGGTTTTAATATAATCAGTTTAGAAAGTTTTGTTAGTTTTATGAACTACATAAATTGTATGTACTTATATAAAATCCAAGACATCCTACAAAAAATCAGCTCTCCACTAATAAGCCAGCATGGTTAATATTAATTTTGGATTTTGTAACTTATTCACTCAGTATATCGAGAGTTTTAATAAATATGTTGAAGTTAACCATATAAATAAAATATATACAATTAAAGAAGTTAAATTTTTTGTTCAATTACCAATTCGTAAAAGGCCGACCTTTGGAATATTAGTCATAACGATTATTTCTATTGAGTTGACAGAAGTTTTGATTTGATTCATATGAATATTGTTGCTGACGTAACAGTCACGTGATGGAAAAGCTCTACCGTTTCTACTTTAATAATTCAAAAGAGAGATGGACTGACAGTTTCACTTCTTTCTTTAAAGATAATAGAGAGTTATTGCAAATGGGAAAAAATGCAGACTTTAATAAAAGATCCGCTAATAAAGTATCCTTTAAGGCGATACCAAAAGTGCACTATTGCAGAGCGCTTTAAGTGAAATCAAAAGTAACCACAGAACTGAATAAATTATGTCCTGTGAAAGTGACAGATCTCGAACCTAGAAGTTTGAAGAATTTGTTTTCATTCACAGTTTTGTATTTATGGCACAAAATATCCAGTTTATGGTGACAGATCCGTCAAAATAAAGGTACTTAATTAAAAAGTTGTTTGCCTTTATTTAACTAAAGTACAGGAATCCTGTATTTTAGATCGGGAATATCCTTAAAGTTGGACTTACTGAGCATGCGTATATGTCAAAATAAAAGAGAGTTTATTAAGGGAACTAAAAAACGAACGTTGCAATAACTCTCTAATCTTGCTTCAACGTCTGCAACAAGAAAACCGAGGGGCAAAAAGCTTTCCATTCTACCAGGCAGAAGTGTATCATTTCCCGAAAATTATGAAGACTTGGATGCAGATGACGAATCTGGTGAAGATGCTGAAAGATTAATGTCTGAATCAGACGAGGACTCAAATCAATTTCCAGCAAACAAAAATGCTAACAAAGTCAAAATAACTGTGATTCTTTTAAAAAATATATGAGGTTGTGAAATCTGTTGTTCCTACTTATAATACCTAGTTGTCGACTATTTATCAAAGTCTTGGTATTAAAATTTTATTGTCATAAATAATAAACCTGATTTGTAGTTCATATCTAAAGATTTGGAAATTATATTGTTAGTTCTTTATCCTTTTCTTGACTGCTCCATGCCTGCAACTAGTTTTTTTTTACTGGTACTCAAAACAGAAAATGTTTCTGTTTGACCACCTAAACTAGACAAAACTACAATCATCAGAGAGGGTTTAATTAAAAAAACACCAGAAAAGTATTTCTGTACATTGTTCCTATCAAAGGTAGAGCAAAGTTTTGAATTATAGAACTATCTATAGAAAAACTGCAGTTTTTATTAAATAATCTATAACCAAAATATCATGGCCGAAATTTGACACCATTGTTCTTTGGTTAACTTACAGCTGTTTATCTTCGAATTGTTGATATCCAAGTATGCTTCCACATCTGAAAAATAAAATATTTTGAATTAACCCTTGATTCGATTATATAAAGGGTTGGGATCAAGTATGAACCAAGTGAAGAGCTTCCCCGAGGTGAGACCTGGTATAGAGACGGGCCAAAGACTGAGGAAGACATAGGAGCAGGGGTGAATGGTGAAATGAGGAACACAAGATGTTCCATCTCACTAGGAAAACATAACTCTGTATTTCAGGCGGAGATTTATGCTATACTATACTAATAGGATAAACATACACACATAAAAATAATCTAATGACTGGAATAGATAATAGTCTACAACAAATTGATCCACCTTGATTTGGCTGTCGCAAACTCGACATGAGTAGAATGGCGCCCCTCAATGCTCAATGGGGGCGCCAAAATCATGCTTGCCAACTGGTTTGTAATGAAGCTCCAAAATTTAATCTAGCAAACGTATTTGGGATACATTAGTTTACATCAAAATAAAATTAAATAATCAGTTTTAATACTCATTTTGGCGCCCCCTAACGTGGCGCCCGGGGACATAATATGTCCCCCCTGCCTCACCCTAGCTACGCTTTTGCATATGGAGGGTTGTCTTTCAAGTGTTGCATATAACAACATAGTTGGCACCTGTCAACAAATATTGAATGTCAAAATGAACTGTCAAGTTTAGTTAACTTAGCGCCAAAGTTTCAGACAGCTTCGTTTAAAGTTGATGAGTCAGTCGAAAAATGAAATTAGGCAGAGAAAATTTTCGCCCAATAATTTTTGACAATTTTCGAAGACAGTTGTCTCAACAAGAATGCCTTGCCGAGTTGGTTTCTGTTTTCGGCAATGAAGCACCACATCAGATGACAATTTCTCGTTGGTATGGAGAATTTAAACTTGGACGGATTATTCTAAGCGACGATCCTAGAACAGGTCCACCAACAACGGCAGCCACCTAGGAAAACATCGATGCTGTACGTAAGCTGATCCAAAAAGATGGACATGTCACATATCGTGAAATTGGAGCATCATTGGGCATTTCAAAGACCACAATTCAAAAAATTTCACGTGAAAAATTATCTGTAAAAAAATTAGTTTCTCGTTGGATACCGTATCTGTTGACGGAAGACCAGAAAACAATTAGAATCAACTCTAAACCGGTTTAACACAGAAAACTCAAAAAATGTTTACAGTATTGTCAGTGGTGATGAATCCTGGATTTACTCTTATGAACCCGAAAATAAACTTCAGTCGGCTGTTTGGGTGTTCCAAGATGAACCAAAACCGACGAAAGTTATCCGTTCTCCAAGTATTTCCAAAAAGATTGTATGGATGTTCCTCTGCAAGATCAAAGAACTGTTACTGTTGATTGGTACATATCGATTCGACTGCCGGAAAAACCAACCCCTAACGATGAATGATCATCCGTCAAGACAATGCAAGTTCCCAAACAGCTCGAAACACAATTAAGTTTTTAAAGCAAGAAAACATCGAATTGTTGGACCATCCTCCATACAGTCCCGACCTTAGTCCTAACGACTTTTTTACTTTTCCAAAAATTAATGATGAACTGCGTGGTCAAAGGTTCCAGTCCCCAGAAGATGCAGTCAACGCCTCCAAGAACTTTTGAATGTACCAACAAGCGAGAGGAATAACTGCTTCCAGAATTGGTTCCAAAGGATGCAAAATTCATTTCTCTTCGTGGAAGATACTTTGATAAATAATAGTGTGTAAAAGTTATCTACTATTTTTTTGTAGCTCTATAAGCAAAACATAAAAGTCAACCCTATTTATAAAACGAAAAGGATGATTTTTGTAAAACATTGCAGATGAGTGCAATGTAGCAAAATACATCGGTTCAACCGGAAATATATTTTCTTGTTTAAATAGGACCCTGGAATCCGGGCCTGACAGCCATGGTTTAAACACATGTGTTCAATCGGCTCCGAATTATCACATTTCCTGAAAATTTTGTGAGTTAAAATTATAAAACAGTGCATAACACCGATTACAAACCATAGTGCTTTGTACTAATAGTTATAAGTAGTATACAACAGTATACAATATTCAACCTACAAAACAACGTTACAAATCTCAATTTTATTAATCGGAACAAGCGTTAGAAGAACTTGTTTCTTATTCTTGTCGTAAAAATACAGGACCGCAACCAGAACACCTTCTAAACCAGAAAAATGAGTCAATCCCAATGTCTTATCCCATGGAATTCTCTAAACAGACCCAACTTACACTACCTTCCAAATATGAAGATATTATCGCTTTGCAAGTGCAATAGTGTAACAACTCAAAATGACACTGTTTTCTGAAAACTGCTTTAAAAAGGCATTATTTTGTATTTTAACGTAAAATTGATGTAAGAAATACACAAAAATCAATACTTTAATGGTAAAAATTTTACAGTATTGCACTGGCAAGACGTTATATTCACCTCTCTAGTAAGTAATTCGTTATCCAAGTGTGCCTCTGTCGGTCGAGACCAGAATGGAAGAAGAAGAAGGGGACTGGGAATAGAATTTATTGATCTTGCAATATCAAATGACATAAGACAGGTTAAAAAAAATATAAATACAAATACAGTAACGTGAAATATACAGAAAATATTACAACAAACTAGAAACACACAGGCACATCAAAAATTACATCAAAATTTAAAATCAAACAAAGTAAATGTTGCAGTTCAGACAAAATTCACCGAGTATTTTCAAAATACTCCTCAACCGAATATGGACACATATCAATCAGATAGTTTTTAGTTTTCTCCTTAAATTTATGCTCCAAGACAATATCTTTGAAACATTGTGGGAGACTATTATAAAGTTTAATTCCCATTACTATAGGTGATTTCTTGCAGATTTCTATACGCTGGTAAGGTATAGAGAAATCTGATTTATATCTTGTGTCATGTGCATGAATGTCACTATTCCGCAAATACTTGCTTTTATTTCCATGAACTGATGTGATTAAATCCAAAATATAAAGGCCATACATAGTTAAAATTCTCAAATTTATAAAAACGGATCGACAGGAGTCTACAAATGAGATATTTGAAATACACCTTAGAATTCTTTACTGTGACAAAAAAAACATTTTTAGCATGAGAAGAACTCCCCCAAATACAAATTCCATAACTAATCCTAGACTATATTTCACTAAAATATAATAAACGAATGTGTTTTCCTTAAATTTCTATTTCTGAAAACATTTAGAATTTAACATCTTTGATAAATGTAAACAGTGAGTTTTAAAGAAAGGACAAATCAGAATCAAATAACACTCCCAGAAATTTCACATTTTCTGTTTTTGTTATGTTTGAGTTGTTAGAGCCGTATTACACAGCAAAGAATTGTGCCGAAAATTACTCTGAAATTTACCACGAAAATTTTGTCAGAAATTTCTCCTAAAAGTTTATAACATTTTCTTAAAATCTGTATTACACAGGCAATAAATCTTCCAAAAATTTTCGGAGTAATTCATACGATACTCATGCGCAGTCGGGTTGTTTTGTTACAGCTGATGTATGCAAACAGTAAACAAACATACTTTCATTAACCTAATTTTATTTTTTCTTCTCAAAAATAGTGAACAAGAAAGAACTTGTAATGTTAGATGTTGCAGAAATTTGTTGTTAGTTCGTTTATAAATTATCTAAAAGCAAATTAATGAGTGTAATGTCAAACAATCCGATTATGTGGTTCTGCGCCGATTCTCGCGCACTTTATAAAATTTTGTATAGAGAATATAGAACATGTTTTATATTTTTACTCCGAAAATTTTCGCAAGAATTTTTGGTCGTGTCATACAGCATATTTTATTGACGAAAATTTTCGTGGTAAATTTCGGAGTAATTTTCGGCATAATTCTTTGCTGTGTAATATGGCTCTTAACCAGTATACCAAAGTCATGGGAAAAGGTTTTTTGGCGAGGATGAAATGAGATGAAATTCGTTTTAGTTGAATTAAATAACAAGGATTGATCACTAGACCATGCAGAAAATCTCAATAAAGCATTAGTGATTTTCGCCTTTAAAATGTTTGGGTCTCCATCGCTAAACAGAAATGTTGAATCATAAGCAAGAGCACGATACAGAGGATTTTGAAGCAGCACAAATATCACCCATTTAAACTACATTTGGTTCAGGACTGAGGCCTACTGATTTCAACAGAAGATTAGAATTCATATCTCTAATCGATGTTATGATTGCCCACAATCCCTTACTATTAAATCAAATATTTTGGAGTGATGAAAGCCGCTTCCACAACAATGGTGTAATTAATACACACAATGCCCAGTATTGGTCGAACGAAAATCCTCACTGGGTTCGTTCAAACCGTTTGGGGTATAAATGTATAGTGTGGGTTATTCCATGGTCATTTGATTGGGCCATAATTTTACGAGGGCACATTGACTGGACACTGGTATTTTTTTTTTATTTACAAAAAAAGTCGCATCTACCTCTGGGGTAATTAGCGACATATAATATATTCGCGCACATAAAATTATTTATACTTTTGTAAGTATGTTAATTTCTTTGATGTATTTAAAAAGATTTTGATAATTAGATTTTTCGCCAAGTACTAGTTCTAGTTTGTCACTTAAGTTATTGACTCGTCTTGAATGTTCATACTTTGGGCATTCGATTAGTAAATGTTTGACAGTGAGCTGTGTGGTGCATACTTCGCACTGAGGGGGGTTCACTTTTACTAAATAGATAGCTATGGGTAAGTTTAGTGTGTCCTATTCGTAGCCTAGTTAAAATAACTTGTAGTGATCTGTTGTTTATTGATAGTAACCAAGGTTTTATTTCCGGTTTCACATCGCGTAGTTTCGATTGAGACATTTGCCACTCGTTTTGCCACAATTGTTGCACTTTTTCTTCAAGTAGCGGTTTTATATCGTCGTTCACTACCGTTTGCACTTCACTCGCGGTATCACTAAATATTGCTTGTCGCGCATTACGATCGGCCTCGTCATTTCCTTTTATCCCGATATGGGAAGGAATCCAAAGTATTTCTACGATGCTATTTGATTGTTGTATGTGTGATAGTTCGGCTTTAATTTGGAGTGCTATTGGATGTGTGGGATAAAGTTGTTTTATTGTGTGGATTGAGCTAAGCGAGTCTGTTAATATGAGAGATTTTGGATATGGATATGTGCTTGTAGAATGGCGTATAGTTCTCCAGTGTATACGCTGCTTGTTTCAGGTAACTTAAATTGTAGTGTGCTGTTTTGTATGTTTACTGCTGCACCTACTCCATCCGTGGTTTTTGATGCGTCTATATATGCGAGGCAAAATTGTGGATATTTAGCAAGTTGAGAAGCAAATGCTTTTCTAATCAGGATATGGGGTGTTTCTAATTTGTTATATATGCACAGAGATGTAACAGTGTAAGGAATCTTGATCGACCAAGGGGTAGGGCATTTAATTTTGTTGGAGAGGATGGGTAGTTTGATTTGGAGTTCAGTGAGAATTTGACTAGCTCTTACATAGAAAGGTGGATCTGCTTTCTTATTTGTCGAATATAGGGTTTTGTAGCGATTTGTGATCTCTTTATTGTACGTTGGATTCGGATTTGGCTTGATGGATAGTGCGTAGGACGCAGTAAGATATTTTCTCCGGAGTTGTAGAGGGGGTTCTCCAGTTTCGCACTGTAGACTTTTTACTGGGCTTGTACGGAATGCTCCTGTTGCTATTCTCAGTGCGGTGTTTTGTATTTTTTCGAGCTGATTTAGAACTGTCTTTTTAGCTGTCGCGTAGACTATAGAGCCGTAATCTATCTGCGAGCGTATAAGAGCTTTATATATATATATATGTATTAGGCAGGTATAGTCGGATCCCCAGGTTTTGCTTGAAATTGTTTTCATAAGGTTTAGACCATTTTGGCATGATTTTTTAACATGTAATATGTGTTGTTTCCAGCTGAGTTTTCTGTCGAAAGTCATTCCGAGAAATCTGATGTTATTAACATAGTTTAGAGAAATGTTGTTAAGCTTCAATTCTGGAGAGATGGGGTTATGTTTTTTGGAAAAATGTATGCATTTGGTCTTCTCTATTGAAAATTGTAGGCCTGTGAGTTTAGACCAGTTTTGTAAATGGTTCAGAGTTTCTTGGATGTGCTTCTGAATTGAGTGGATGTTCTTACCTTTGGAGCAGGGCCGAGCCGCCCATGTGTGCGAAGTGTGCGGCGCACACAGGCGCCAAGACAATAGAGGCGCCGCCACTGAAATTATTTTGGTTACATTTATAACAACAACATATTCTTTGTAGTGGAGTATCGATAAGTAAGTAGTTACAATAGGCGCAACATATGCAACTATTGATAGTATTCAACAAAAACTTTTAGAGGTTGAAAAGCAGCGCTTGCATTTTTTGTAATGTATCTTGCCTGAGCTCTATTTCTCTTGTAATCCCATATGTTTCCAATCGATTTATTCCGCTTTAGTTTATTAAATGATGCTTTGTATTGCTTAATAGCATTTTCGCATTCAGCGTTCCACCACGGTAATGGTTTGTGTTTTTTGAGTGTTTTTGTTTTTCCTATATGCTTTTCTGCTGCATCAATAATAATTTTTGTGAATGATTTTAGAATACTATCTATGTTACTGTTTTCTAGGTTGATATCTAGCGAAACGACATTTTCTTCAATGTATATGCTGTAATCTGGCCAATTGGCGTGTTTTATGTTCCATTTTGGAACAATAGGATATGTTTCAGCGGAGCTTTGATCTGAAATCGAAACTTTAATTGGATAATGGTCGCTTTCATATAGATATGGTATAGTGTCCCAGGAGATAAGAGGTGATATAGCTGGATGACATATTGTTATGTTAGCGATATCTTGTGAGGTGATTGCTTGATTAGGGGGCACTGGTATTTACAGGGTTCATAGTCATTGTACAAAATGAAATTCCCTGACTTTTCCAGGTTTTCCCTGACCCACAATTTATTTTTTCCAGGTCACTCTGTTATACACTAACAAAATGACTTTCAAAACCACAACATAATATAGTGAAATTTAACGTAGTACTTATTAAAACGAAGTTTTGAAGGACTAATATGAACACATATAATAAATAACGTTTTAATTTTATTAAACCAGAGGCAGGTACAACATAAACTAAACATTTAAAAATTTAAACAAAATCTGTTACAAAAATACAAAAGAAATTATACCAGTTAATAAGTATAAAACGTAAACCAGTAGTTATAACTAAATTCTTAAAAATAAAAAACTGGAAAAGCTCTACACACAGAGCAATTTTAGAGCCAATCTGCTTTTGTGTCGCTTTTTATGTATTCAGTCAAATGGGAAAATTTAAAATACACACCAGGAAACCATAGAGTGACAGCACATTGTTCCCTGCAGATAGATTCAAAGCTGTCCTGAGTAGGGCTTTTAAATAAGTACGTATAAAATAATCACCATTTTCGGAATTGCACTATATGGAATTTTAGGTTTTAATTACCTATTTCACTTAATGTTTTCCTTAATTCGAGAATTTCAGTATTTATTAAAGATAGACTAGTTCCCGACTCATTCTCAATATTCCTCTTTTTATTTTCCAAATTATAAATCTTGCTCTCAGCTCCTCTCTTTTTCTTCTGAGCAGCATTAATCCTCGTTAAATTTTTATTCCCTTGGTCCAAAAATTCTTTATAAGTTCTATGGGAATTTGTTACAAATTTTCTTAATTCATTCGTTATGTTTAACGTTGTTATTCCACCTTCTAAATGGTTTATAAAATCATAAACAATTCTTTGTGAAATAATTGATTGTTCTTTCATGTTCTCCACAAGAATGTTTTTGTTTATTGAAAAACCTGCCTCCACAGTCGCATTTCCATGGGACAAAATTAAAATTAATTTAAGAAATGACCATAATTCGGGATAATGTTCAGGTAACCATTCAAAATAAAATATATCAAGTCTTTTTTCATTACAGTCATAATTTCTAGCTTGTTTGAGAAATTTTTTGTCAGATGCTAGTTTTTTAAACTGACAAGAACTTTTTTCTGCTTGTAAAGTAGTTATTAAATGTTTATCATAAAATAGTTGTATTAATTTATTTGCATATTGCACAGAATCCACAAATAATTTTGGATCAAAGCAAGTAATATATCTTGCAAAATTATATTTTATGCAAGATCTTTCGGCAATTTTTTGGACGGTTGGTATTAAAAATGTTCGACAATCTTTCCAAAATCTTGCCATTTCTGCCTCTGAAACTTTAACTGTCTTGTAGTATTTCCTAGTAGAAAATCCAACATCAATTTGTTTTAGGGGCAGAAAGACTTCAATTTTGGTGAAATCAAAATTTTCAATATTTTTTAAAGCTGAACCAATTACCTCTGGTTTCAAAAACCTCTCTAGAAGATTATGTAAAAGTTTTTTTGTGTCAGTATATAAAAAAGGTGACAGTGGGTGATCACTTTGGTATCGGATTAAAAATGGTTCCAAACCGCCTGCAACTGTTGAAAAAAAACATATCTTTAGTGGCAAGATGGTGTCATTTAACCCACTTTTCACATTTTTCACAGATATATTGCTGGGAAGCTATGTGTCTTTATGTTCTACATAAATTTTTATATCTTCAAAGAGAAGTAATGCTCTTTCACACACTTTAACATTTTCAACCCACCGTATACTACAAAATTTTAATGGAAAAACTTCACATTTTGTTCTGACAGTAAAATCAGCTCTTCTCGCTTTAAATAGGTAATATATACCTTGTAAAAATTCATTAACTTCCCAATTTGTAGCCTTATGGCCAGTTTGCAATGCTCCATGTACTGCATGAAGACCACAACTACCAATTTGAATAATATTCTTGCACTTTTTATCTTCCTGAAGTAATCTAAAGAATTTCCAATTAACACTAGGACCATCCATTGATACCTATATTGCAAAATATTTTACTGAAATACATTCAAATTGTTATAAGTTGTGAGCATACCTGTAATAGTTTTTCCAAACAGAGATTTCCAATACCTTCTTTAAACTTTTCTAATGAGTCAATAGCTGTTGCATGTTGTAAAAATACGGAATTTAGATACCGACTTTCAACCAAGTTATTGGAATTATTAAAAAATCTGATTACCAAGTCCATCTGTCCTTTTTGAGATACTTTATTTAAAGATTCATCAAAACAAATTACGAACCAATCACAATTTACCAACATTCTATTTAATTGATCTTTGAAATATAGGGCAAGTCCAAAATTAATAGTATAACTAGCTTTCGATGGACTCAAGCTCATTTTCTCTGCAATTTTGCTATCATTAAACATTTTTTTCATCATAATAATGTCATTCTTAACGGAGTTCAACGACTTGTGTTTCATTACAATATTAATACACCACAATATTTCACTGTCGATCACTTTCTCCTTCAAGAGGAATCCTTCCAAAAATACTTTGGAATTTTTACTTTCATCTTGCAACATCAAATTTTGAGGTTCTGTTTCCTTTTCTTTATTCTTTGACTTCATTAAATCTACAACTTCTGTAAGTTTACTCTGGTTCTGACTTCCTAATTTTTTTAAATGCGAGTTTCCTTTAAAATGGCTCACTACGGCCTGCCGGCCCATATTACTTAATTCAAAAGGTTTTTTACATAAACAACAGTAGGCCTGTTGATTATTTTTCACTGGCCTCAAAAATTTATGCCATTCAGGAGGCGAAACTTTTTCGTCTATCCAATCAGGATTGAAAACAGTTTTTTTCTTCGGGGGCATTTTCAATTTTAACTACAAAGTAAAATACAATTAGAAAAAGCTTTTAAAGATTAGAAGATTTACATACCTTTACTGAATCTACTAACTATTCAAAAAAAAAAATGATGCTCAAACAAAAACGTATTTTTATTAGAATTAACCTCAAAACAAAACCCGGCCCGGGGCAAATCACAAATCTCTCACTAGCGCCTAGCGTCACCGCCGATGAAATCGAGAGTCGACATGTTGACAAGGGAGAATCGAAAAAGTGTGATAGAAATACACAGGTTGCGTACTGCAGAAAAAGAAAGAAACTCTATTTTAATCGCTCATAATCGAGAACAGCCACCCTACGATCTCGGAAATGATTCGATTTTCTGAGTCCGAAATGTTATCTCTTTTTATTTCACATAGGTGTAAAAAGAGAACATAATGAAAGACCAATCGGATATTTTGAATCGAATGTAACGATGATCGATGTTTGATAGACCGAAAAATTCTTAAAAGAAATATTAATTTACGGGGGAAGATCAATATATTATTCTCAATCAGAAATATTTTCCAGGTCCGGCAAAAAATTCCCTGACATTTTTGGCTAATTCAGTAAAAATGTTGTTTTCCATGACTTTTCCCTGACCATCTCTAAATTCCCTGACATTTCCAGGTTTTCCAGGTCGCTATGAACCCTGATTTAGATTTTCTTGAAAACAAATTACCTGAACTTATGGAAGACATTTATTTGGCAGAGCGAAATACAATAATCTGGCAACAGGACGGTGCTCCACTTCATAATGCAGGCATTGTTGCGGAGTATCACAATCAGTCTTTTCACAACAGATGGATAGGTACTTGCGGACCTATAGCTTGGCCTCCCCGCTCACCCGATCTAACGCCACTGGACTTTTTTTTGTGGGGTTATCTCAAATAATTGGTATATCAAACACAGCCTGTTGATTTAGATGATCTTAAAGAACGCATTCGTGATGCATGTCGTAGTATTACACCAGCTATGATTCAGTCTGCGTGCACAAGAGCGTTTTAAAGACGTTTTGAAGCTTGCATGGAATCTGTGGGAAATAATTTCTTCATTATTTGCATTTTATTAACACGCTTATATTAGCTTCACCTGTATGTGTTTGTTTGTAACTCTCCTAGTAAGTGGCTTATATTATCACTGTTAGTATATCCAAACAATTTAAGTACGTTCGTTGGCCGATCGGGCTAAGGCGTGGTTCTTCGTTGACGTCGGATTCACCGGTTGTGGGTTCTAATCCCGTTCACGGCAAAAGAAAATTATTTTTTTTGCGTGTTGAAAAATATATAGGGCGTTTCATTTATAAAGCAACCTTTAAACTCGAATTTTAGTCACTTTAAACGCTCAGATTAATTAGAAATTTTGCGCACACGGCAAGCACCGATGACAATACAATATAGTAGTAGAATATAGGGTGATTCATTTATAATGCAACTTTTAAACCCGATTTTTACCCACTTTAAACGCTCAGATTAATTCGAAAATTTTTTATATAGTAGTAAAAAGTAAAAATAAATTTTAGTTCAAAAAACTAAAAAACACGCTTTAGAGATAATCGAACAAAAAAGTTAAAAATAATTCTTAATTTAAGAATAAAATGTTTAACGAGAAAATTAATGTCATTGTGGTAATAGCGTGGGGTGCTTTGTACTACATTTATACACTAACTCTGTATTTCGGAATAGAACTAGTAAGAAATTGTAACAATTTATATTGAGCACCCCACGCTATTACCACAATGACATTAATTTTCTCGTTAAACATTTTATTCTTAAATTAAGAATTATTTTTAACTTTTTTGTTCGATTATCTCTAAAGCGTGTTTTTTAATTTTTTGAACTAAAATTTATTTTCCACTTTTTAGTACTATATAAAAAATTTTCGAATTAATCTGAGCGTTTAAAGTGGGATGCTCAATATAAATTGTTTCAATTTCTTACTAGTTCTATTCCGAAATACAGAGTTAGTGTATAAATGTAGTACAAAGCACCCCACGCTATTACCATAATGACATTAATTTTCTCGTTAATCATTTTATTCATAAATTAAGAATTATTTTTAACTTTTTAGTTCGATTACCTCTAAAGCGTGTTTTTTAGTTTTATTGAACTATAATTTATTTTAATAACGAAATTTAGAAATTACAAAATGTTAATTTTTTGGTGCTAATAATAAAAAACCAACAGCGGGTGCCTTTTGAAAATAGAAAGTGACGTCTGGCTGCCAAAGGACTGTTAAATGAAATAAAGTTTCTGATACGTCATTACGAAGGAATTTTGATGCCATTCACAACAGTTTTTAAAGTATTGGTTTTTCTTTTAAATTAAGCGAGATACTTATTGCCTGCAAAGGATAACTTGCGACATGCTGTATGTTTAATAAACTTACTTTTATTGAAAAATACATTTTTTTAAATCTTTTTCCTGTCTCTTACGATATTCACAAATGACTTCATTTTACATCGTAATTGACGTTATTTTACTTGGTAATTGACGTCATTATCGACGTCTGTTTACGTCATTATCGACGTCTGTTTACGTCATTATCGACGTAAATTCACGTTACAATTGACGTGGATTCGATGTGACAAATGCGTCACTTAACGTTAAAATTTTGGTGACTTCGACATATCTCGACAATATAACGTCGCCTTGCTGCCTGGGTATTTTATTATGTTGTATTTTAATGGGTATCAGCCCGTGAGTAAATAAATAAATATTCAAAGGTAAATAAATCTATCCATCCAACATACTTATATAACTTTTTTTAATTAATAATAACAATAACTTACCTGAAGAATCTATTATGATCTAAATCAATATCATGACTTTCAATTAATTTGTCGAATTTTTTAAAATCCATTTTCTCATTTCACCATTTAATGTATAGTATGATGAATTATTATCGTCTCTATTCCTTGACAACTTCACTACTCGTCATAATCATCATCAGACTAAAAAATAGGTAAATATAAAATTGCAATTTGTAATGATGATTAACAAGGACCGGGAAAAATGTAGTTTGCATTTTTTGCATTTTTTTCATGAATTAAGAAATCTTACTTTAATTCCTAGCTCCCTTAGTTTTGTTTCATTATATAATGTTAATAAATATATTTGTGATGCGTTTTTACTTGTTATTTAATTTTCAAAACAATTTTAGCAACATAATTTCTCTTACAACGTACTGGGTGAGCCAACAATCATCAACACTCACCAAAAAATGCCAAGAAAGCAGTTAAAAAAATTCCCCGACTTTTCCAGGTTTTCCACAAAAAATCTTGAAGCAGTTGGTCTTTAAAATATGGAGCTAATCCAAATGATATGAGGCCTTCTTTGAGGTCAACCTAATATTTTCCACAACAGAGTTTTTTGGAAACATTTTCTTGATTATGAGAATTAATTTATTCACAGAGTTTAACGAATAATGAGATTCAACCATGTGCATTACCCACATTATTTCAGCATCCGACGCAGTTCTACCAGTATTTACAAAGTCTGACATAGACCTCTTGTTTATTATTTCGGATATTTCTACGGAGTTGGGAATTATTTTGTCTTCGGATATTAAAGTAGTACGAATGGGGTTTACCAAATTTTTTGATTTTATTCTTTTCCGGTGATTTGACCCATTTTCGTGGCTAATCAAAGCCTTCCTTCCCAAGTTACTCAAAGAAAAGCTTTTGTTGCAGAATTTACATTTTGCCTCAAAGGGGTTTCCGGGAATATGAAAATAATCATTTGAAAGATATAAATGTAATGGAAATGAGAACAAATGAAATAGTACCACAAAAGCTCAATCAAACTCAATTAAGTACAGAATACTTAGGAAACGAGGAGAGCCAAGAAGAATGAAGAACTGAAGACAAGACTGAAAAGTGAAAACATGAACAATAGAATACTAATCGTAAGTGATGAAACTGGAAGGTACATTGGACATATTATTAGAGGAAGGACAAAGTATCAAGTTGAATCAATTAGTAAACATGAAGTCATAAACAGCAAAAAAGAAGAGTAGTCCAGACGATATTAGTGTAGAACTATTACAAGATTGTTTTAGTAGTTTGTGTGATCCCTTGCTAAATTTAGTGAACAGTTCATTGGAATTAAGTAAAATACCTTCTGCAATGAAAGTAGCAACAATTGTACCAATACCTAAAGTACCAAATACAACACAAGCTGCAAATTCAAGGCCAGTGAATATGATTAATGCTACTGGTAAAATGTTGGAAAAAGTCGTTTATGAACAAATGGTAAACTATTCAGAAGAAAATAAAATACTATATGAGTACCAGTCGGGATTTCGTAGTAGGCATTACTGTGAAACTGCTTTACAATGTGTTATAACAGATTGGAAAATCAATTTGGAAAATAATATGTTTATTATAGCAGTATTTCTTGATCTCCAAAGAGCTTTTGAAACAGTTGATAGAGGAAGATTAATCAAGAAAATTCAAAATATCGCCATTCATGCTAATGCTTTGAACTGGCTAATAGATTATCTCAGTAATAGACATCAGAAACAGAAAATGAACAATTTACATTCAGATAGAATGCAAAATTCAGCAAAATTAATTTATTTGCTGATGAAAATAATGCTAAAACTATTAATGTCACACTTAATAACATTTATGAGTATTGCTGTGTAAATCTATTAAAGGTTAATGCCAATAAAACCAAGTGGGTGCTATTAAGAAAAATTAATAGTCTGAATGAATTAAATTTAAAAGTCAGAGAAAATGGAATTGAAAGGGTAGACAAGTTTTTATTATTGATAGTGAATTAAAATTGAAAAATCATGCCACACAAATTATAAAAACCACTTACTTAATTACAGTTACCTGTAAATAATTGTCATATAAGTAAAGCGTGATCTAAAGACGTCAAAAAATAATAGTTCAATACTATTAAACGCTTTACAAAATTAGAAAAATAAATTTCCAAAGAGCAGACCGTCCACTAAGAAGCAACAACTACTTCTCGGGCTATATGCCCCGACAGACATTGAATTACACTTTAGAAGTGTAATTCAATGTCTGTCGGGGCATATAGCCCGAGAAGTAGTTGTTGCTTCTTAGTGGACGGTCTGCTCTTTGGAAATTTATTTTTCTAATTTTGTAAAGCGTTTAATAGTATTGAACTATTATTTTTTGACGTCTATAAAAACCACTGCTTTTGAAATTAAATATCTTAGAAAGTGTTCTGAGTATCTTAGTCAATGGGCAAGATTAATGATGTACAATACCATAGTACTACTTCATTTTAATTATTGTGCAACTATTTTATATTTTCTCAATCAAAATGAGATGAATAAACTTCAAAAGATGCAAAATCGTGCCATGCGAATTTCAACTTATAATTCTGTATTTCTAAAAGAATTAGATGTGTTCAATGTTTTACCATCCGATATAAAAAATAGTATGGGTTTTTAAAAGGCGGCTAAGAGGTTATTTGATTGGGCAGTGATTTCTCATTTTTCTGCTTCTTACTTTAATATTATCAAATAACTGTGACTAGTTTGTTTTGTATAATCTTATTTTATAATAATAATAATAAACGTCACTTATTGGTACAACCAAATGGTCTTCGACCGAGGTCCATCAGCCAATAATATATAATAAAATAAAAGTAACATTAGTGTGTATATAAAAAAATCCAAAAGACAAAAACAAGACAAAATAGTTATTGTTAGTATTTTAACTTCATTATTGTTCACTTTCATTTTCTTTCAATGACTTGTATTTACCACTTCCCAAACTGTCTTATAAGGATATTTTCATTTCAAATGCTGTGTATGAACTCGTTCATCCATTATTTCTTTTATGCATTCACTTTCATTTTATATGTGGATGTGGTATTATTATTGTATTTATTTTTAGTTTTAATGTAAATTGTTTTCAATGTTTAGCGTTATTTTAATTTAGACTGATATTTACATTTTATATGTTGTTGACTAATATACCTAATCGAATTAGCTCTTTTTAGCTAAATAAATGAAACATAACATATTTTGATATGTTTTAAAATAACTGATATACCGAACTTTGTCTTAAGATGGTACACCCTGTATATAAAAGACAAAACTTCCTTGTTGAAAATTTTGAAAAATGTCTTGTTATATCAATGCTTTTAACAATTTGAATACATTTGATGTGTATCAGTCGTGTACGGATAGTCGTTGAGTGAACACCTAGAGTGTCGCGATGGACAGTCAGGGCGTTAACTCAACATACCAAACATCAGAATCAGAAGGAAGCTACTCTGAGATGGAGATTGATGATTCAGGTCATTGAAAAAAAGTAAGAATCAAAAGGAAAAACAAAATCGGATTTCTACTAAAATCAGATGATGAAAAACCTAAAACGACTCTAGCTCTCCAAAAACAAATTGGTGATAAACAAATTTTAAATTATGCAGAAACCCAAAAATAAACAAAATCCCAAACACATGTAAACAGCTCAACAATCTCATACTGTGTCTGCATAGATTCAGTAGAACATGAAATAACAGATGAAGAGATAAGCGAACAGCTAAAGAAGGTCAGCATTAATCACAGGTACTGCAAGAGAATAATTTCCACACAAAAAGCTACCACACATATGAGAATTATCTCAGGATGCATCACCTCAACTGAAAAACTTTTGAACAAAGGTTTTTTTCTACAAACACAGATACTATCCAGTATATCCAAGCACTCCACCTGCTCCAATTCCACAACCCTGCTCCCGATGCCAAGCATTTACTACAGTCAAATGCAATGAACCAATCAAATGCACCAAATGTGGTGGTCCTCATCATGAATCAAAATGTAAGACACACTTACCTACAAAATGTTCCAGCTATGGTGCTGACGATCATGCGGCTTGGTCACTAAAATGCCAGAACAGGCCAACAAAACCAATAGAAAGCATACCCAACAATAAAATCAAACCGTTAAACAAAAAATTTACAGAAATTGATACAAAAAAAACCAAGAACTCAAAAATACATTCTCATATAACAGTCCATGATGTGATCATGAACACTTATTTACGAAAACTCAACAAAGAAAAAAACATACAAAGAGAAGAACTGATCACAAAACTAAGAAAACTATTTATCACAGAATACAACATAGATACAATCACACACTTTTCTGGTAACAGAGCGTATATACTTGTTTGATCTCGACGAACCTCAAACGATCTCACCAACACCGACTCGACAGTGTAAATAATGTTCAAATTCTTGTCGAAACTTAAGATTCTATAAATCAATATTTTGGATAGTAACCTATGTATTACTTGCAATGTCACGTCCGACTTAGACCATATATTTTTCAATTGCAATAGATACAAAAACCAATCTAGAAAATCGATACAAAAATTTCTAAATTTAAAAGTTGAAACGTTTCTGAGACAAACATTAAATTGTAGTCATTAGATAATCTTGCATCCCTAAATGTCTATCCTACTATATTATTTATCTTACTTCCCGTCGTCTACCTTGCATTTGTTCTTTTTGAAAAAATGCCCTGGCAGACCCCTGGGCGAGAAGAGAGTGACCTTTGTAACTTAATCCTTTGTGTTAGGAAAACTTTTTGGGACATTCTTGTTAGATATGAAAAATAGGCGTCAAAACAGTGTCTCGTTTGTTTTTTAATATTGTCTGCAGCAGGTTTACATATTTAGGTCAATTTACATGATCATTCAAACATTTTACCTACTTAGTGTCAGGCTGCATGGGCTATGCCTTAAAGCCAAATATCAACAAAAACCAATATAGACACCAACACAAATTATAGAAACTGGGACATGATTAAGAAAATTGGCAATATAGTGAACACAAATACAAGAGGTGGGTGTTTGGTGCAAATTCATCCTAAGCTGAACATGAGAAGGAACAATCCTAAAATGAGCAACCCGAGAAGACAATATTTAATAAAGCAAGCAAGTACAAATATTGTATAATTATTGGAGATTTCAATGTAAATAAACAAAAAGAAAAACAGCTAAAAGATTTCATGGACAACAGCCCTTTTAAAAAAGCACAAACCCCCCTACATTCCACATGCTTAACAATAACAATACCACACCAGACCTGATGCTATATACAGAAAGCCTAGAACACAATATAGAACAAGTTATTACTCATGAGGACCTGGGCTGTGAACACTCAGCAATAGAAGTTACCATTAATTTAAAAAAGAAAATAGATTTCAGTGATGAATACAGAGTTAATCTAAATAAATGTAACACAAAGGAAGTTAACAAAAAAATAACCAAGCATATTGAGGAGCAAGAAAATACACATGAACATCCCTGAATAACTGTGGATTACATTAAACAGTTGAGCACACTGTTACAATCAACTATTATAGAAAATTCCCGATACGAAAAAAATCACTTCTACAATGGCTACCACCATTCATTATACAACTAATTAGGAACAAGAGAAAAATGTACAGAGATTACCTAAAAAATCCCTATGTAGATTATAAACGTTAATAAAACAGTACAGAGAACACAAATGGGATCAGCACATATAATGAAATTAATAGACAAAGGGAAAAAACTACTGGCAACAAATTAAAAAAATGAGTAAATATAAAGCTGACCTCATCATACCAGATCTGGAAAAAAATGAAATTCTCCACCGACCAAGAGAAATCAGAACTATTTGCCGAACATTTCACATAATCATTCACAGAAGATGATGACCCTCAATATGACAATAGGAATTGGCACTCCTGTCTGTTATAGCGAAAAATTTGGAAAATATTAGAAAAAACTTACTTCAGAGGGAAATCGGAAAACACATACCTTCATATCAGTTTGGTTTTAGGGAAAAATGCTCCACTATACACCCACTAGCAATCCTGACATTGAATATACAAACCTCTAAGCTGCAAGGAAAACACAGTGCTGCTAATTTCCTAGACATTAACAAAGCCTTTGACAGTGTCTGGCACTGTGGATTGGTGTACAAACGGCATCAAATGAAGTGTCCCGAATACTTGCTATTAATAATAAAAAATTACCTCATAGATAGAACAATACAAATAAAAGTTATAACAGTTTTTCACAAACAATTAAACCTCAACAAGGAGTCCCGCAAGGCTCCCCACTTTCTCCTTTGCTCTACAATCTGTACTGTTATGACATACAACTTTGGGTTAGCACCAGATCACATAACTTTGCGAAAATACATATTGCAGAATGCAGATGACTCTGCTTTAATGCGTCATAATAACAGCATAAAAAAACAGTGAATGAACTGCAAACACTAATGAATAGAACGGAGAAATGGATCAACAGGTGGAGAATGAAGCCTAATCCTTTGAAATGTCAACTAATAATCTTTAATCATACACCAACACATAAAACACCACCTATTTATATTAACAACATAATACCATGTACATTAACTGTCAAGTACCTTGGTATGACTATCAACAATAAACTCAACTTTAATAAAAACTCTTTCGAAGCATATCAGCCACTAGAGGGTAGATTGACAACTATGTCCCAAACATTCTCCAATCAGATGCATAATAAAGAAATAATGGATACTCTATGCATAGAACGAGATCATACACAACAGTCGAAACGAAAATATCCTCATAAGATAGTTTGGGAAGTGGTAAATACAAGTCATTGAAGGAAAATGAAAGTGAACAATAATAAAGTTGAAATACTAACAATAACTATTTTTCTTGTTTTTGTCTTTTGGATTTTTTTTATATACACACTAATGTTACTTTTATTACTATCAAGTCTATTATATTAAATAATGTAAGTATTACTGGCTGAAGG
The DNA here is from genome assembly GCA_947563755.1 of Lochmaea crataegi. NCBI lineage: Eukaryota > Metazoa > Arthropoda > Insecta > Coleoptera > Chrysomelidae > Lochmaea > Lochmaea crataegi. Next base: position 31,569,012 of record OX387436.1, read on the forward strand.
ACCTCGGTCGATGGCCATTTGGTTGTACCAATAAATGACGTTTATTATTATTATTATTAATAAGTTTTAGAACCTACTTACATTTTTCGTAGAATAGATTTTGCATCCTTTTCAATTTCATTGGAATAGTGGATTATTCAGAAATCTGGCAACACTGTACTTAAATATAACATTTTTAAATGGAATTTTTATTTGGAAATCTATGATTTTGGGATTTTTAAGACTAATTTTTTTACCCCACCCAACACCCCTATTCACTCCCTATCCTGTAAAATACCCCTTTCAGCCAAATTTTACTAAAATTAATCATAAAAGCAACTCTCAACTCCTACAGATTGTCACAAAAATTTTTTGTCAAAATCGAGAAGCACGTGTTCTGCACAATTACCACAAATATAAAGTGATGATTATTATAATTAATGTTGCATTTTTCATAAAATCTTCTGCAAATGTATGCAAAATGTACTGATACTAAAAAAGCATGTACTTACATATCAGAATTGTGTCACAGTAGAGGTAGTACAGACACTTGAATCTGTTTTTGATAGCTCTATAACCAAAATCGGGTAATATATCATTACTTTTCCCATTTTCATCAAGTCAAAATATTTACTTCATGCATGGTCTCAAAACTTCCTCCTTTGCATAGCTTTTGAAAAAACCATTAATTTGTGTTTTTAGTTACATTAGACAGGAACCAGTAGGATTGAAAGAACACGTTGGCTTTGTTGCCGAGGGAATACGATTTCTATCTATGTAGTTAGCATCATCGTTATCTGGCAAATGTAACTGCTTCTTACTCTACAAGTCAAATAAACTAGAAATATAAATTAAAAACTATATATATATATGCAAAATCAAAGTTAATCACTATCGCTGATTGCTTCACATACATTCTGCATTATTTTTGCTTTCAAAAGATTTCTTTTTTTTTTCTTCCCTTTATGGATTTGAAATGAACTGCAATCATTCTTCCAAAAGTATAATCCGCATCCATAATTTCCAGATTTTTATGGTATTTTAACGTACCTGCTAGATGCATGATGCATGATATTGGGCTCAATGGAATCACTACCAGCTTCACATTTCCTTTTTGTAGATGGTATATGTCTTCTTGAATTACCCAAGATTCTGGCAGAACTAGGGTCTGATCGTTCTGGATTGGCAGTTTCCATATCTTCTGACCTATTATGGTAAATATCTGGCTGTTCCATTGAATAATCATGTCTTTCATTGTATTCCTGTATGTTGGGCTCAGCAGTAGTAGGAGACAAAATTTGAACCAAAGGGTGCCACATAGATTTAGGGCTGCTGGAGTAACCGCTACATTCACTTGTGCTCCCTACTTCGTTTTTTATGTTTCCAACGGTCCTATAAAAGATACATATTATTTATTCATTCGTGAGCAAGCCCAATTCACATAAAAATTACAGTATTAAAAAATGCTCTAAAAACAAAAATAAAGGAATATCCTCAACCTCACGCCTTCACTGGTGTATTCTAAGAAAAGGGCTGATTGCAACGACATCATATTATATTTCCTTATCTATGAACACTTGTTTCAGTTGTTAAGAATCTCGTCAGATTCTTTTTGTTTCTCATACGGTCAAGATTGTAATTCAATTAAAGTATATGTAAAACTTAATAATTTGTGAAAATAAATCTTTTTAAAAACGACTTCGGCATTCCAGATAAGTTATTTGGCAAAGTCAGTAGGATTTTCAGAAATTCGCGTATCGAACGTGTATTTTTTGTTTTAACGATTGACTGAAAACCGAACTTACAGTACAGGGTGTGTCATTGTGTGGAAGTGTTGTGTTGGAGGCTCCTCAAAAATCAGGAAACCAAATCTATCGCAGAACCAGCGCAGCTCAAAACCAGTAGTCTACCTGAATTTGGAACGAAAATCGTCCCAATTCGCAAAGAAGACCTACAAAGAGAAGACAGAATCGCAGATCTAGTAACCTTTATAGGAACATAAGTGAGACGCTAATAGTCGTTTTGTTTTATATGTAAGTACATTTTTCCAATTGAAACAATTAAGTGCATTTTATGGAAGAAATAACAAACGAACTTGAGAATTTAGCTTTAGCAAACGAACCCAATAATTTAATTTTAGAAATGAATCAATTTAAACCAGAATATTCAAAGTGCATCCCAGAATTTGATGGGAATCCTAATGAGTTGAATAAGTATCTATCTAAGAGTGAATCACTTATTGCTAATTTTTACGATGTCAGAAATCCGAACAATTTTCAAAATACCTGTATCCTCAATTCTATAATTTCAAAACTACAGGGTAATGCAAAATTAGTGGTTAATATTCAGAATGTTTCTACTTGGGAAAACTTAAAACAAATTTCAATTCGTAGTTTTGCTGATCAGAGGGACGAAGCTTGTCTTGTCTATAGTTAGTCATGCTAAGACAAGGTCAAAATGAAAAACCTCAGCAATTTTTTAATAATAATAATAATATTTATTCATTTGATCATAAAAAATGATATAGATAAGTGCTTAAGTTTATTGAATATTTTATGCAACTATGTAGATTTACACGACAAACGAGGGTAGCCTTTTAAAACGCGAGCTATACCAAAAACTATCCTTGAAAACATATTTATCTGGTCTGAAGGAACCACTAGGAACAACCATCGACCTTGAATGAAACATTGCAATATCTTACTAGAGAAGATAATATTCATTACTTCCAAAATTTTTCGAACAAAATTTCTGTTCCACCCCAAACTCCACTAAATAGCCATAGAGGCCAACAGCCAATTTTTCATCAAATATTTAATGGTAGGCCAAATTTTCCATTTAATTATCAAACACTAAATAATCAATTCAGACGAAATTCATTTCCCTCATAGGCCATTCATATACAACCAAGGCCAATTTTCCAGCCCACAAATACCCAAGTCTTTAGGAACCCCAATAATAGAAATGTTTTCAAACAAAACCCGAACCAAGTATTAACAGATCCTACACCTAAGAGTGTGTCTACTCGAAATACCTCAAAACCAATACCTGGTCCATCGACCTTCCATCAAAATCAAAATTTTACGAATTCACCTAATTCTAATAGAAATTTTAATTTCGGTAATCAACCAAAATATTTCTCAGAAGAACTATATAATACGGAGTTTGATGAAGACCAATATTTTAAACAAAATCATCAAAACTACGATCAACCTTTTAATCAAAATAATCAATATGATAACAATATTATTCAAAACTCTAACAATTATCAAAACAACGAAAGTGATATTAATACACCAACTAATAATCAAAATTTTCAAGAAATGCCTCTTTTGGCCAGAGACAGATAACCCCAATCATTTCTATCAATACATCAAATTCAAGTGAACTATCTTATATAATTTTTCCAGAATATAATATCCAAATTATTATAGATTCTGGAGCAACAAAATAATTTATTGATCCTAATATTGCTTATACATTTTTTCTTGATTCAATGAAATTTGACCCATTTATAGTATCAAAAGTGTTTCAAAAATCTTCACACAAGCACAGTGTAGCTACTCCTACTCCAAAAATATTTAATTTACCAGAAACTAAATCAATGAAATTTTACTTATTTAAATTTCACAATTCATTTGATGGTCTTATTGGTATCGATAATTTGAAATTCTTAGAAGCCAATTTAGATTTAAAAAAAGGATATTTGGTAACACCTCATTGTAAAAAAAACATAGCAAATACAAAGACCTAAAAGACAGATATATTTTTGTTCCATTTGCTGTGGAAACTTTCGGCCCTTGGCCTGGTCTCTGAAATAGGCACAAAATTACCTGACAAAAGGGCTCGGAGTTTCATCACCCAGAAGATCGGAATTGCCATACAACGTGGAAATGCTGCGTCTGTGCTTGGGACACTTCCGGAAGAGTTGGGTTTGGAAGAGTTTTTTTTGTTGTGCAGATGAGATTCTGGATATAGAATGAGTGTATGCGAGTCTGCATGTGTTGTTTGGTTGTAATTTTATTATTTTTTTTTCAAGTTTAAGCCAATTTAGATTTTAAAAAAGGATATTTGGTAACACCTCATTGTAAAAAAAACATAGCAAATACAAAGACCTAAAAGACAGATATATTTTTGTTCCATTTGCTGTGGAAACTTTCGGCCCTTGGCCTGGTCTCTGAAATAGGCACAAAATTACCTGACAAAAGGGCTCGGAGTTTCATCACCCAGAAGATCGGAATTGCCATACAACGTGGAAATGCTGCGTCTGTGCTTGGGACACTTCCGGAAGAGTTGGGTTTGGAAGAGTTTTTTTTGTTGTGCAGATGAGATTCTGGATATAGAATGAGTGTATGCGAGTCTGCATGTGTTGTTTGGTTGTAATTTTATTATTTTTTTTTCAAGTTTAAGCCAATTTAGATTTTAAAAAAGGATATTTGGTAACACCTCATTGTAAAAAAACATAGCAAATACAAAGACCTAAAAGACAGATATATTTTTGTTCCATTTGCTGTGGAAACTTTCGGCCCTTGGCCTGGTCTCTGAAATAGGCACAAAATTACCTGACAAAAGGGCTCAGAGTTTCATCACCCAGAAGATCGGAATTGCCATACAACGTGGAAATGCTGCGTCTGTGCTTGGGACACTTCCGGAAGAGTTGGGTTTGGAAGAGTTTTTTTTGTTGTGCAGATGAGATTCTGGATATAGAATGAGTGTATGCGAGTCTGCATGTGTTGTTTGGTTGTAATTTCATTATTTTTTTTTCAAGTTTAAGGTATTTTTTTTAATAATATGTTATCAATTGTAAATTGTATATTTTGCTTTTAATCAATAAAATAAAGAACTTAATCACATAACAGTTGGCCCAAGATGTCAACAAGTAATTAAAGTGAAAACTTCTATACAGAGAGGAGAAATTATTATACCCCTCCAAAAAATTCATAACTGTGAAATCCCCGAAAGTCTTACAATTGCTAAATATCACGAAGCTTTTACTACTGTTTCAAACAGTACTACACTACAGGGTTGAAAAAAACATGTATTTTTCAATTTTATACAAAACACATGTTTTTTTTGTTTTAAACGTTTTTATGTCATACTAGTTCATTATTGTGTTTTTATTGCTTAGTTACCAACTATCTAATGTCGTACTTTATGCCCGTGCGGGCATAAAGAGAAATAATTCTAACTTTGACACATAATAGTATTTTATGCAACGATCATGTAATGATAGCCATTAAGACACGAGCATGTTGTAGGATACGAAACGAACCGCAGGCGAGTTTCGTATATAATATGCGAGTGTATTAATGGCCATATCATGAAAGTTGCATACAATATTTTTTCTACTCCGATTAATAAGAATTATTTAATTAATAATTATCATTTATTATAAAAAACAAGAACAATGAAAGGAACTTTTGAAAATCAAAATTATTTGACAGCTGTCAAATTAAGTGTCACCTAATATAATTAATTTCAGAAATGTCAACCAGGTATCCATGGCTATATTAAATATTGTGCGAATGTCGCATTCCTATTCGCTTAAAAATCTGTATCATAATGAAAATTTGTATCATAAATACAGATTTTAGTCTTTTAATAAGTATATTATAAAACAGGAGTAGAAAAAAATTATTGTGATTTTATGACATTTACGTTTGTCAACATTCACCTAGCAACGATAGTGTCTACTATGATAAAATGGCAATGTTATTAATTCAAACCTGATTTGTATTGAGATTGGAATGCAATAACGAACTAGTATGACATAAAAGTTTGTATGTACCACGGGCATAAATAGATGTTTATGCCCTGAGGGCGACGTCTTACGAACCCGAGGGCCGAGGGACATAAATAACTATTTTTGAACATGTTTTTTTTATTTTAAATTGTATGTTTTAAACAAATAAAACTTAGAAAAAAACATTGTTTAAATCATATTTTTTCAAACATTATATTAATTTAAAATGTTTCTTCTATTATTCTTTATTCTACTAAATAATAGATACTTTATTTGAAGTCCGACTCTGTACTAAACTGTCGCTGTGTTACGAACTACGTCGCGCCGCCACCGTCAGGCTGTGCCGGCGAATGGAAATTTTAAAACCAATTGCAATGAGGAACTATTGGCCTGGGGGAACCACAGACGCACAGACTATTTATAAATTCGCATTGCAAGTTGTACTGTAGTTGGTTATTTATTTAAGTAATTTATTTTGTGGTGTTATTTTTTTGAAAAATGTCGTCTACAGGACTAGTGCTGCGTATGAAGAAACATATTCAAAAATGTGTTCCATCTGAAAATTCTCAGCTACAAATGTCAACTGTCTATGATTCCGAGTCAGATGAGTATTTAACGCTAGATGAGATACCCAAAGACCAAAAATATTTAAGGGATGCTTACCCAGATATTAATACAGGTAAATTTAAATTTTTATTTTTTCGGTATTACAGTGTTGTTTTTAACTCTCAAGGTTAGGTTAAACCGATTCGATAATGTTGCATCGTCCAAAACAAATATGATTTTGTGCATTTTCCCTTTCTTTCTCAAAACAAGAAAATACAGGGTGTTTCAGTGACGACAAAAGCCTAAGGCAGATTCCTCTCATGAAAATGTGATTTTACGTCAAAAACTCTACAAAAGCGCTCTATTATTTTTTGTTAATTTACATATTAAATGAAATACGAGGGAAAATCGATAAATATTTTTTTGGCTGATATATATTTAAAAGTCCCCGTATTCCATCTATGATTATGTTATGTTATGTAAATTAACAAAAAAGTAACAGAACGTTTTTATTGAGAGTTTTCAATTAAGATTTGATTTGACAAAAATTAATGAATGAATTTTTTTTTCAGAGTCAGAGTCTATGTCAGCGTCAGCATCAACAATCTCTGTTACTGATAGCACTTTATGTATAAATGACAGTGACGTTGTGATGACCCCAAAACGGCTAAAACCGTCTACTTCTAAAAGCAGCATTCCAAGCTTTGTTATTCGAACCAGCCAATCAGAAAAGAATAAGTTCATATGCAACAAACACATAATTTCGTGCAGTTGAACATCCCGAATTTAAAAAAATGATAAGTGCATTACGTCCTGGATATAAGTCACCAAATAGGAAAACTGTTTCAACCGACTTGCTTGATAAGGTTCATAATTCAGTACAGAAGAAAATGTATGCAACAAGAAGGTTTGTTTAGCGCTTGACGGCTAGAGCAACGTTCATAATGAACCTATAATAGGCGTATGTGCCACAAATATAGAAAGTGAACGAGTGCATCTGATAGAGTCCATTGATACGAGTGGGAATAGTCACACTTCCGAGTATTTATTACAGCTACTTAAAAATTCAATTAAGAAATGTGAAAAATATAATTGTAAGGTAACTAGTAGTCACAGACAACGCTGCAAATGCGACCAAAATGAGAAGGGATCTTTTTGAGGAATTAGACAGGAAAGATATAATAACTTATGGTTATTCAGCCCATATATTGAACTTACTTTCCCATGATATAGAAGTGCCAGGAATAAAGAGTAATATCAAAAAAAATTGTAAATATTTCAGAAATGTACAGAAGCTGGTGGTTCTGCTCTTGTATTGCCTCAGGATGTTCGTTGGAATACTTTATCGTACTGTTTGGAAAGTTACTTGAAAAACTGGCCAATATTATTCGACGTTTGCTCAAACAACAGAATAAGTATTGATAAAGATATAATAAAGCTTGTAAACGACACCAATTTAAAGACAAATGCCCAAGACTATTTAAAAAAATTAAAGTATATCGCAGTTGCTTTGGACAGTCCAAAGAAACACTTGCACTATAGGAGGGGCTACAGAGATATGGCTAGAACTTTTGGAAGCATTCGAGACTGAACAAACAAATGGAGAATTTTCGGTAAGTGATACGAATAAAGTAAAGGAGCGTATGGAAATGGCTATGACCCCAGCTCATTTTTTGGAAAATTTGCTTGATCATCGCTTTAGAGGAAATAAACTTAGTCAAGATTAAGAAGAAACTGGCATGGAATATATAGAAACATATCATCCAGAAGCATTGCCAATTATTATTGATTACCAGGCAAAGTGTGCAACCTTTAAACCATATATATTTTCTAAACATCTAATTGAGAATGTAAAAGTAAAACCATTGGCATGGTGGCGTTCTATGAGAAATATAAATACGACAGCATTCGAACTTGCTCAACAGCTTTATACAGGTATAGCATCGTCAGCTAACATAGAAAGACTCTTCTCATCAAACGAATTAGTCCATTCAAAACTACGTAATCGGCTAGGCAATGTCAAAGCGGCTAAGTTCGTTTCAATTTTTGAAGAGCTTAATTCCATCTTTGACTTTTAATAATAACACAAAACACCAAATTAAGACAACAAACGATATACCTGTTGATTATAGACCATACCGTTACCCATTTATTTAGAAAAACGAAGTTCAAAATCAAATCAAAAAATGTTAGATTCAAATATTATTCGACCAAGTAAACCTTGGTCATCGCCTATATGGGTGGTTCCCAAAAAACTTGATGCATCAGGACAACAAAAATGGCGCATGGTAATCGACTACCGACAGCTAAACGCGAAAACTATGGACAATAGATATCCATTACCCAACATAACTGATCTATTAGATAAGTTGGGCAAGTGTCAATATTTCTCAACCATTGATTTGGCAAGTGGTTTTCACCAAGAGAAAGGCATAGAAAAAACTGCTTTCACGACAGAACAAGGACATTGGGAGTTTCTACGTATGCCATTCGGCTTGAAAGGAGCTCCAGCTACTTTTCAACGCGTAATGGAGATAATATCCTTCGCGGTATACAGAGCGAACAATGTCTTGTATATCTTGACGATATTATCGTTTTTTCTACGTCATTACAAGAACACCTTGAACGACTTAAAAATGTATTCCAAAGACTAAGAAAGTCAAATTTCAAAGTACAACTCGATAAATCCGAGTTTTTAAAGAAGGAAGTAGCCTACTTGGATCACATAATGACACCAGATGGCGTGAAACCGAATCCGGACAAAATAAAAGTAATCAAAAAATATCCAACACCAACCACAACAAAACAAATTAAGGGTTTTTTTAAGCTTGTTAGGTTACTACGGGCATTGTATAAAGATAGGGATAGTAAAACAGTAGCAATGTTAAAACCGTTTGAGGCAATTTTGCACGCCATCTAGTTACTTTTACGCTCGTTCTTCATTAAAATGACCCGTAACTTACTGCCATCTGAAATAAACTGCACTATTTTCAAGAACTAAATTATTTTTGAAAAGTTCCCTACTAAATGTGAAGTTTTCTTTATCGTCGAATTCCGAACAATTAATGTTGACCAAAGGCCGACGATACATTGTTGCCGATTTTACTTTTTATTACGAAAGTGACTTAAATCATCAACTTGATGGGATTCTATAATAGATAGATAGCGCGTATTTTCGTATTTTGAAATATCATGTTCATAATAATGTTATAGCATTGTATACATATACAATGGTTATAGCAGGTATTCATCTTGATCCGAAAATAAACATTAATCTGTTTATCACTTTAAAAAGATGGGATAAAAAGAAGAATCCTAGTACAAAGGTAGATAAAATATAATACTTTCATTGGGTGACTGAAATAATGTAAAAATTTGCGATTTCTGAACATCGTTCGAGAATGTAAATTAATTCAAAGAATATTTTTGTAAACATTCGTATTTTGATGATCTCTTCAGGAGACGAAAAAATAAGTCTCGGCTATTTTGTATGCTTTTTTAAGCTTTCAGTTGAAAATTTATTCATTTTGCTTTCCATTCTGGTAAAAATATTTTTGATTTTGTTCCGCTTTCTTACTGTATTGATATGTAGGGAGTCAAGAAATATATAAAATCAAAAACAATAACTTCAAAAAAGTGCTAACTATACTAATTCATTAAATATAATGAGATGAAATATACTAAATATATCATAATACAATATAATATCGTGCTAACAAAAAAATTAATGACATTGTAGAATAATGAAATTGTGCAATAGGTCCTTTCATGAAGAAATGCCCTCGTCGATCTATTTGCGGCTTATTATTCTAAAGGTAGATGCTAATTTTTTGGCATTGAAGGTTTTAACAGGTCGGTGGTCGGTAGTGTGAATCACATATTTTTGCTCTGAATAGAAAAATCTTGCTAGGGTCGAATTCCGCAAAACTACCTGAAACTACCCGAAAGAGGGATTATCGTAGGACCATATAATTTAGTGATTTCCAAAAATAGAGTATTCAGGTACATAGAAGCTCTTGTAATTTATCGAGAAGGACAAGAAAAATTATTGAAGAGAGTATACAGTGTTAAAAAACGGGCATTTAGTTGTTAGCCATATTCTAATCCTCCCGCGACCGTTTGAGGAACTCGACCTAGGATTAAAGACGCAGGTAGGTTTTTGCGGAATTCGGCAAATCCCAAAAATCTGATATGGTCAACATTTTTTGTGTTTTATATTCAGTGATCAGTCTACACTACATTGGTGGCTAATAGTTTCTTTGCAATAAGTTAACCATTATTAAAATTTTGACTGTTGACGTAAGCCCAACTTATTTTTGGTCAGTGGTTGCCGTCGCTAGACGCATGGAAAGTATCTTCATAGGTACTTACCTCCCAAGAGAGGTCATCGCATTCGACATATTACAAAATAAAACATCCAAAGTTTTGGTAAATGAATTTATTAGAAAATATCGAACAGAAATATCAAATTAGGTAAATAATAACTACACTTTTTATAAAATTATTGATTCAAAAATTATAATAATTATAAACCGTAAGTGTCCAGCGCGTTTAAAAAAATGATCAGAAACTACAAGTAGGACGGTCCTGTATATACTTGGTGCACTTTAGAGCTACGACAACATACACAAATCCAAGTAGTAACAATTCAATCGCTTAAAAATTATTGATTTTCATAATTTATCACTTGAAGATGATAAGATTTCTTTCTTTAGTTACTTAATACACAAAAACATAAAAACAAGTACAAATTGTTAGTGGGAAATTCGAATGGCCAACAAATTAAGTAAACTATTGTAGTTTTAAAACTTTTTCAAATTCGTAAAATGTTTTTTGCAAACTTTGATATACAGGGTGCTGCTTCGGAACGCATCACATTATTCACGTTCTAATTTTTTTTGGTTTTTCGTAAATTATTTTTTTATAACCAGTACCCGACTCGTTTGGGCTAAGATAACTTTGTGTTATCAAGAAAATATTCAGAGTAGCTCATTAGTTTTGACCTTAGGAAGAAATGGGCAAAATCCACTAAACAACCTGTATCTCGGTTACAAAGACCGTAAAACCCAAAATATGTAGTACCTATATGTAGAATCTACTCGCGGTGACCTCTATTCTTCGGTCAAGTATTCACATTTACTATTGAAATACCTACTCAAAATAAAAACGTTGATTCATTATTCTTTTTGTTATTTATTATTTATTATGGGAAATCAAATCACAATCTACAAACAATATTTCATCATCCTTAAAAAAATTACAATTTTTTGCAGCCTTAAACTTTATAATATTATTGATAGTCTAGTTTTCGAATTTTTTCATTAATGGCATCTAGGGACCAACAATTTTATAAAACTTAATTATTCTTGATAACGGGTAGCTGGCTGCTACCGGGTAGCTGATTGCTACCGAAACGTTGTAAGAAAAACATAAAAAAGATTGTGGTTTAATTTCCAAAAATAAATAGCAAAAAGAATAATGAATATACCACAAGGAATATACAAAATATATTGGTTATTCAGTTATGCTGAATGATTGATAGTTTATTATTTTTCTTTGTCTGTCTAGTTTTTAATGAACTGGAAAAAGTTTTACAATATTTGAGAGTCCGCAACAATAAATTGAAAATATATTACCTATGACTACAACAGATTGCATTTGTTGCATACCACTCGGAAATAAATTTTTCTATTTTTCTAACAATTTTCTTTTTCAAATTTAATATTATTTTATTATTTTAAATTTTGCCGATATTTTCGTCGAAACTATTAAGTACTATCATGGTGAAATTTTTCAACAGTGATGTTGGAGTTTTCAAAGCACACTTATCATTTAAATTTTTATAAAATATAAGAAGCTCCTTTTCAAGATTCCTCTTAATAGACATTTCGTCGAACATTAGAATACACTTCTTCTCGTAAGGCAGCATCGTATCCGCCTTTAAAGTAAGATTCATACAAATTTTTTTATTGAATCCGGGTTTGCATCGGAAATGGGCAACCCATGATTTCACTGTTGATATTGGTGGCAAGGTAAATCCTTTTTGTCGCAAATATCTATATGTCTCAGGTCCTTTATAAAGTAATGATACGGCAGGTTTTTTTTCAGATGGTAACCATGAGGATTTCATCTCATGTCGTAATTGAATATTTACAAGAGATTTTGTAAAATCCGTTAAAGTTGCTTCTCCATACAAAACGTTCGCAGAGAGTTGAGTTTTCATAATCCTTTTTTTGTAGCTCTCAATAGAGTATTCAAGCTGTTGACTTTTTTCCTAACATTGGTTAGTTCTTTTTTCAACATTTTTTTCTTGCAATGATTGCTCCCTATCTCCACTTCTCGTAGAACAAGATGGAAGGTTCTGTAACTCTTGCAACCACTGTTCATCTTCATGGTTACTGACAGAACCATCAGAAAAAGTCATGTCAATGTTTCTGGAAGAAATCGGGGCAATATAACATCCCTTCTCGAATATGTTTGTGGAAGTGAGGAAACATTCAATTGCATTATTTGTTCATCCAAACTTTCCTTAACCGATTCACTTTCCGAACCCTCATCACTTATGTAGAGGAATGGCACAGCAGTAATAGGCAATCTTTCAGATTGACTAATATTTTCACTGAAATGTTTGCTACAAATCAGCTTAGCGATTTCTGGCTTAGTTCTGCCAAAACAGCATTACCTGAAATTAGGAACATGAACGTTAACAAACATATTATTTATTGTAATGGTTATGGTAAAGTAAGTGTTTTTTTGTGTTTAAAAAAACTTGAATTTATTTCATTTCTGTAACGAGCATTACTAAAAACAACTACAGTAAAACCCTTGTTGGGAATTTCCCGAATTGTTTTGAGATAATCCCATACCTGTGCATCATTCCCAAAAACAACTACTCATCATTGAAATTTCTTGGTAGGTACACAACAACGACAAAAACACTTTGATACTTATCTTTAATAAGGGTTTTTAAAATCAAACAAAAGACCATTCACAAGAATGGTAACAAAACCGGAAATAAAAAAAATAACAAATATATAGGTACAAAAGATATTTGAATAATCTGAATTTAATATAAATATTATATTTATTTGCCTGGTGTTGAAAGTAACCGGTCAACGTGAAAATTTGGAAAGGCCCAGTAAACAAAAAATTGTTTATATCAAAGAAAAATTTTTTTTCTATGAACTACTACACAAAATACCTATCTGACGTCCTTTTGACAGCTTTATCACTTACTGATAAGGATACACAACTAACCCAATACTAAGGACCGGTCTTGAATTTAATGTTTCACAATAGACTGCCGAAAATTATAATCATTGAAAATATTATTTATTGTGTAATATTTATGGGTAGGTAATTCTGTTCTGTGATTTTTTTTATTAATATTTTTTGTTCTTTAAAATTTTTTTTTATTTGTTTATGCATATTATTACTCTACTTAATTGTAAAAATAAAAGTCTGTAAGGATTTTGCTACAACTTCAAAGCATGGAGAATGATAATCAAATTTCAAATTGTCCGTTCCACGGTAGGTACTGAGACTCACATATCCACGGTACTGACATAAAGTAAATTTAGTAGACATTCTTTGGAAAAATCGTTTAATTTATTGTTTTGTTCACATTTATATACATTTTAATTTATGAGATAATTATAGTTTGAATCATTTATTGCTACAAAAAAAAAAGAAATTTATCGAAAAATTCTAGATATGCACATGACACGGTATACTGACATTTAAGAGATTACTGTAAGTTGCAAGTAATATAGTAATACAAAAAAAGTGATGAAATATGATCATGAATATCTAATTAACACAGAAATTCCATTAATAGATTGTTGATTAAGGGCCAGAGAAAACAAATAGTGAAGGAAATAAAAAATCACAGTTAGAACAGAATCACCCTTATACTTATTGGATTGAGCAAACAATAATAAAATATATGATAGAAAACTTAAAACTGTGCTCATTGTTGAATTAAATATGTTTATTAATTTAACAAAATGATTTTATTCACACATTTGGTGATAAATCAAGCATGAGTCTTATATATTTTTGAAATCATCACCTATAAAATGGAAATAAAAAAAATATATAGCATTAAAAAAGGCGTAATAGGCGTTTAATAAAGTCATAACGTTATAAACACACAAACTACTACAGTTGAAAATAAAAATTGATCTTCTCGAGGATTTTTTTCAATGTTTCATTTTTTAAAAATAATTAATTTATTCTATAGTTTTATACGGGCTGTTTATATTATCATAATATGGTAACATTACTATATTCTAAACTGTAATAGTTACTAAGACAATTAAATGGACAAAACGGTAACTGTATTATGGAGGGACATTATATTTGTTAAAAAAAAGTCTTATTTTATATCGAAACATTAGGTAAGGTCCAAAGTAAGGCTCTCGGTACATTTTTTTGGCACAATCAAAACAAGTTTACAAAATAACTTCGACAGTTACGACAATTACTTATTTGAGATAAAACGTCATAAAAATCTGAAGTGTGATATATCGCTTAATTTGAATATTTAATATTAACTAATAATTACAATAAATAGGCATATCCTAATCCTAAAAAAAATATGTTAGCCTCGTGAAGACACGAAACGTCGTATCGAAGATATGTTGGTACATGTATATAGTAAATTCGTGTTCAAATAAAACTTTGCTGTTCTTTGATAATTTTTTATTTAAAAATTCTATTCTGAAAAAAACCTGTTTAGTTCTCCCAGTATTACTCGAGAATGGAGGAAATCTTGGTAAATTTTTCAAAAAATTTTAATGTTCTCCATAATAGTTACAGTTTGTCAATCTATTACGGCCTATAATATAGTATTATAGCCATATATATAAAGAAACAGTCTGTATACATTTGAACAGGTAAAATTTTTATCTTATTGACGGAATAGCTCCCAATTATAAACACAGAGATCCACTATACCTTATTATTACGTGCTTAGTTCATAAACATAAAATAAATAACAAAAAATATTATTTCCAATTATTTCAATTTTCGTGGAATATTAATGTCCAACCCTTTGTATTCAGTTAGTTGTTGTGTTCACCTATAAGTTTGAAATATTTTCTGTTACTTTACCATAGAGGTGGTTGTAAAATTTAAATTTAGGCAGGATTCAAGTACTTTTGATAAATTTAAGATTTAACGGTTATGGAATTTCTACTAGTTAAATTCTTGTACTCGTATAATATGCAATGTAACCATAAAACAAATAAGCTCATTATCAGAAAAAACTATTGGACGAATTGTCTTTTATTTGACGATAATCAAATACTTATGTTTAGTTTTGAAAATTTGCATACACACTTATTTATTCACATTCACTATTTTTTACTCATCTATGAAAAATAATCGTCGGAAGGATAACTCACCCGAGTGTATGATCCATTTCTGACATCTGGTAGGGACATTCACAGGAAATCGGTACATTTTAATTGTAGGATCTGATCTCTTACTTAGTCCACACTTGAAATAAACAAATTTATTTCCAGCCATTTCTGAAATATCGAAAAGAAGATTTAAATTATAATCAGGTAAAAATGTCGACATTCATATTATAATAAAATTATGGAATTTATTCATTCTCTACTGACTGAGCACACAACGAGCTGATTGATAAAAGTGATTATTTGTTATATTAATACATTTTAGTAAGTATATCGCTAAATACAGTTTTTTTTGGAAATTGTAAGCTGTAGCATTTATAGGTACACTTAATGCCCTGTTAATATAATTTAGATATATTAACCAAATTAGGTATTGATGTATAAACGCAACTGAGCTAAGAATACTTATAAAAATTAAGAATTATTAAAATTTGAATCCTAGAAACTATAATTTGTAACATTATTTACGGTGATTAACTAAGCTGAACTTAATTAAGAATTCATTGTTAAATGAATTATTTTTAAAAGCTGATTGGTCCATTTTAATAATGCAACCAATCAGTATCCAAAATTCTAAATATAATTGTCAAATTCTTAGTTTATAGATTTTATGGTTTTACTAAAAGAAGAGATAGGTATATTAATTGTAATAATGTCCACTTACCTTAAAAATGAAATATATATCAACGTTCAGAGATTCTCAAATGAAACAATAATTCAAATGCACAGCCAACGAAACACAACAATGACACAACGAACACAATACAATATTAATAATATAATGAACTTCAAATTGCAACTTTGCCATAGGTACCCAAAATAAGAAACTTTGCAACACAGCTCTTATGGATGTATATAACATTCTGAATAATTTTGGCGCCATCTGTTATTGGGGTAATTCGGCGACCAAAGCTAAGGAAATTCGAAATTCAAGCTACGACGTACAGTAAGAAAAGGCGTGCCGTGGACGCAAACTCCCCACTGCCATCTATTGGTGGCGCCCACCTCGTCAAATGATATCCTCGTAAGATTAACCTACTATCCCTATCTTTATACAAGGCTACGGGCGATTTATTCCAAGCTTTGCTAGAATTACCAAGCCATTAACACAAAGTGCTTAAAAAAGAGTCAAAAAATTGTACATGATAAAGAATTCATAACTTGTTTTGAAACATGTAAAAATTTACTAATCAATGATCCGATCTTGCAATATTTAGATTTTAATAAAACATTCAATTTAACTACAGGCGCAAGTAATGTTGCTGTAGGTGCAATATTGTCCCAGGGGCCGATTGGCAAAGATTTGCCAATAGCATACGCATCAAGGACCCTAAACGACTCCGAACGAAATTATTCGGTTATTGAAAAAGAACTACTAGCCATAGTTTGGACCACGAAATATTTTAGACCCTACCTATACGGTCGAAAATTTAATATCGTGACAGATCATAATCCTCTTAAATGTCTTCTCACTTAAAATTTACACGATGGAAGTTAAAATTATCAAAATACAACTATGACATTTTGTATAAACCTGGAACCTTAAGTTCTAACATTGATTCACTTTCGAGAATAGAAATCCACACTAAGGAAACAGATACATTTTGGCAACAAGTAGACGAAATAATAAATGACAATGATAAAAATAACAGATCACAAACAAATCCCTACCATGACCCAGTTACAACTAATCCTTCAGAAGAACCTCTAATAGACCTTTATACCGAAAATATCCTTATCCCAGAGAGCCCAATCGAAACAGACGCTAGAAATCGAGACGATAACGAAGATAACATATCTTTACTAGTGCATCCTGACCTATACATTCCAATAGAACCACTAACAATACCTAAAAACCAAACCGACAATTCCGAAAGTCAAATTGACACCGATAATGATACTATTCCAGCGTTGCCGTTTGGAGGATAATTATCCGAAAAGAGGATAATTTGAAGCTTGGAGGATAATGATGGGGATATTTTTATTTTGAGGATAATTTGCGGATAATTTTTGACTGTTTTGGTTACCATACATTCTCTCGGTGGTTGAAGTGATCTCGCGATTTTTATCGATGTTTTGATAATTGAGTCGATACTTCTAACAACGAAAAGGCATGATGAATGTCAAATGACATCACCCTTGCATTCCTTATGAACTTGGTTTAAAAAAGAAGAATTAGGTGTCACGGAGAATCAAGAACTTAACCTAAAAAAGTAAAATCAAAAATCATCAAAAGTTTATAAAAATTTTTGCTATAGTATCTGCAGAATGGAAAATTTTTTAAAGAAAAAGGCAAAACCTGTAAATATTTTGTGAATATCAAATACTATATTAGTTACAACACTTTGTTTTAGGATGAAAGTGAAGATTTAGAAATTGGCAGTAGTACTAAGAAATTACAGTTCGATACAAGTACAAATAAAAAGAATAAATACTGTAAATTATGGGAAGAATTACCTGAGTGCAAGGGGTGGCTAGTAAAATCGAAAGATAATGATATCAAAAGTGGAAGTGAATTGGCACGATGTAAAGTTTGTAATATAAACATAACTGCACACAAAACAACTTTACTAAAGCACAGCAAAAGTGAAAAACATAGGTACAGTTTAAGACAGATATCGAATAATCGCACTATTTCAGAAATAACGGAACAAAAAAGAAATGAAAACAAAATTCGACGGGCAGAATTACAATTGTGTTCTGCTTGAGCAACAAATAATATTCCATTTGTAGTCATGGACACCTTGTGCCCCTTGCTGGGTGATATCTTTGAAGATTCGGTGACAGCAAGAAAAATAACTGTAAGGCGCACAAAATCGACCGAGATTATTAGAAATGTATTGGGGCCTTCATTTCAAGAAGAATTGTGCGACAATTTAAGAAATGATGGTTCGTTCTCCATAATAATGGATGAGACAACTGATGTGGGAACATTGAAACAGTGTGCTTTTACAGTGATTTATCACTCAAATGTAAAGAAGAAGGTAATTAAACGCTTTTTTGACATGAAAGAAATAGATTCAGCATCTTCTCAAGATTTATTTAATTGTTTAAAAAACACCATATCAGAAAAAAAAATTCCAATTACAAATTTGGTAGGCTTTTGTTCTGACACGACAAACGTTATGTTTGGGGAACAAAATTCGGTTTATACACTACTAAAAAAAGAACTCCCTCATATTGTGTGCATAAAGTGCTCATGCCACATGATTCATTTATCTGCTTCAAAGGCTTGTTTGGTTTTGCCGAGGTCTGTTGAGGATCTGTTGAGAAATTTAAGTTCATATTTTAATAGAAGTAGTAAGAGAATTTCAAAATTTATGGAGTTTCAAGAATATTTTCAAGTTACAATACATAAAATATTATCGCCTTCTATAACTAGATGGTTGTCTCTAAAAGCTTGTGTGGATAGGGTATTAGAGCAGTATACTCATCTTAAAGAATACATGAGGCATGAAGTGTTTTCAGATCCTTCCAAAACTACAGAGGACATGTTAAATACATTTGAAAATAAATACACACTAGTATATTTGGAATTTATGTCTTATGTCTTAGGTATTCTGACGTGATTTTAATAAACTATCTCAGTCGGAAAGACCACTACTGCATAAGTTAAAACCTGAAAGCGAAACACTTTTGAAAAATTTGTGTTGCAATTTTGTGAAACTAGAGAATATAAAAAAGGCACGTAGCATATTTGAACTAGACCATAGTAACAAAACAGCACTTCTTGATTTCAATCAACTTTATTTGGGCATTGCTGCTCATCACAGCTTAAATGAATTAAGAAAAGAGATAAATGAAGATCCACATGCCACCCAGAGGTTTCTACATTGTTGTCAGCAGTTCTACATTGAACTTAACTCAGATTTTAAAAAAAGGTTTGATTTTTCAGACCCCATTTTTAAAATATTAGAATTGGTAGAGCCCAAATATGCTCAAGAATATAAACTAAAATCACTGGAGTCAGTTTTTTTTAAGATTTCCATTTTTAAGTAAACATATAGATCTACAACAGTTAGACAATGAATGGAAGCAGCATGCTCTTCTCGACCATGATCAGCTGAACTCACAATATATTTCATCAGAAGGGTACTGGGAACAAATATTCAAAATGCAAAATAGTGCAGGCATGGAATTATTTCCAAAATTAGAAAAAGTTGTGCCTTTTTTGTTCATTCTCCCATTTGCAAATGCCTCTGTGGAGAGAGTTTTTAGTAATTTGAAACTAATTAAAACTGACCACAGATATAGACTGAATACGGACACAATTACTTCAATTCTTCACACTAAACAAGGCGTTACCGAATGTGGAGGTTGCGTTCAATTTGAACCCTCAAACAAAATGTTAGTACAAAAATAGGAAAATATCTGTAATACTTTATACCAAAAAATATTATTTATTTATTTGTGATGTTATTGTATATAAGTTGAATGTTTGTTCCTTTGCCCATGTGACGTCATTCATATTCATATAAAACACAAAGTCGTACCATTCAAGGTATGAGCAAAGGAAGAAAAATTCAACTACCCATACAAAAATTTTAGAATGCTCATTTTAAGTTTATTTTCTTAGATTATTTTATTTATTTTTTTAAAGAATATGTGGAAAGTTTACTTTCTTAGACTGTTTTATTTTCGCTACATAAAATATATTTATGTACATTTAATAATAATAAATATTATTTATTTTCGGTTTTTTGTTTTTATTAACAACGATTCATTCTACAATCTACAGTTCACTGTTCATTCCTTATCGATTCTTATTCGATTCTCGATTGACAGCTGTCCCACATTCCCCCCACCTAAAAATTTTGGACCGAATCGGTTTTATCGCTTCTGTGTGATGTCTATTCTGGGGTGTTGATTAACCGTTTATGTATTATTTTATCAGAAATTGTAGTCATGTGATAATATTTTTTGATCTACGTACAGTAAAAATCGTGTGGATAAAAACAGGATATTTGTAAATATTCGGAGGATAAAAGAGGATAATTTGAGTTCCATTCGAGGATAATTTGGCAATGTAGCCGCGGCAACACTGTAACTATTCACTCCAACGCTGAACATAACCCAACTTTCGAAATCCCTACCACAACTACAGCATTAAACTATTGCCAAAATCAAATCATAATTAGTTCATTTCTACATTCGCCCAGTAATCCCAAAACTAATATTTTATTCGGGAATTTAAAACGAATGAATTTTCAGCTTTCAGAAAATAATTTTGGGAAAAACGTGATCGATTTCGTGAAAAATTACATTAACCCGGACACGCAATATTGTCTGTACTTCGAAAATCCAGATCTTTATGAACCATCTTTAGTAACATTACAATAGTATATTACAACCAAGGTGGGAAGAATTTCATTACTGTCGAGAGAGTAGTTAGTTAACCGAGTCGCGAAGCGTCGAGGTTAGCTATGATCTCGAGTCAGGAATGAAACTTCCTACCGAGGTTTGTATACTATTTTATTTACAACCATCATATTTCGATCAAAATTTATAAATCTTTGTTTCGTTCTGAACATACGTAAAATATTACATTGAACAAAAAATTACCAGGCATTTTTCTCAGAATAATCAAGCAGGTACCTATATTGTTACTGTTGCTATGTGGTAAACACCTGTCACCAATATAAATAAATGTCAGATAAAGTCGGATGGATATTAAGTTCGCGAATAAAAAATTGAGAAAAATGTCCTCCGATGAAGAATTGATGGATTGCACCCCTCCAGAAATACGACAGGCTGCTAACGCAGCAGCACAAGGGTTGGTGCCAGAAAAAAGTAAGCATCGCTACCTAAAAGCTATTGAATTATATAGGAAGTGGTGCGAAGAAAAAAAAGGTGAAGAATACCAGTTCCGAAAGTGTACTCTTAGCATATTTTGGAGAACAAACTAGACAAAAGAAGCCGTCCACTTTGTGGGCAATGTACAGTATGATACGAACGATGCTACAAATTGAAGAAAAAACTGGTATTTCGAAACATGGGAAACTGTTGGCCTTCCTAAAACGACAAAATGTGGGCTTCAGACCCAAGAAATCGAACGTATTTTCCAGGAAAAATATAGAGGATTTTTCAAACAAAGCTCCAAATGAATTTCTACCGATAAAGGTAATATATTTGTGATCTTTAAATAAGTATTTAAAAAAAATCGTGTTTGAGCTTATACAAGTGCACAGTTATTATGGTACTATATTTTTCTTATCGTTTTAGGTCGCATTAATAATAGGCGTATCTGGAGCTTGTCGGACGGACGAATTAGTGAAAATGAAAATTTTCGTTGTTGCTTTTTTTTTGAAGAAAAAATTTCAGTTGAAATTCCAGATTCCAAAACACATACAAGTACGAGTAGATCATTTCTCATTACAGATCCAGTATGGGTGAAGGTCATTCGAGACTACATGAATTTGAGAAAAAACATAGAAATCGATAGATTTTTTTGGTCAGCTTAGAGGAGTAATAGTAAGAAAACAACCAATTCGGCACAATACAATAGCTAATTTTTTCCAAAAAATTGCTACTTTTTTGAATTTAGAGCACTCGAAAGGCTTTACAGGCCACGCTCTAAGAAGAACCGCCGCTACGTTAGTTGCCAACAGTGGTGCAAATGTACTCCATTTAAAAAGGCTGGGAGGATGGAAATCTAGTACTGTCAACAGAAGAAAGAGAACTTTTGAGTCTTTTCAAAAATAGAAAAAAAATTATGCTTGAACCATTGCATTTGGCCGCTTATTTATTGGATCCCAAATACTGTGACTCTCAATTAAGTAATGATGAACATATTCAAGCCATGGAATTTCTCTATCAAATATTATCGGTTCATCCAAAATTTCAACAAAAAAAGGATTTTATTTCTACTGAGTTGATATACTTTTTGGCAAAAAGTAATTTATGGAGGTTACCGTTTGTCTGGGAGACAGCAAAAAAAAACCGACAGTATTTCTTGGTGGACAGGGTTTTGTTGCAAAACAAATTTGAAAAATATAGCCACTGCTGCATTGGAAATGCATGCGACAAGTGCCGCAACCGTGCGATCTTTCAGTGCGTTCTCCTTTATTCACTGTAAAAAGCGAAACAGATTAACCACAGAAAGGGCTGGCAAAATCGTATTTATTGCCCATACTTCGAAGCTTTTGAATTTGAATAAACCAATTGCAAAAACTCCACACGATATCCAAGATGTAGCTGAGACTGGTCCATCTAATGTCAATGTTAACACACAAATTAACAAAATACATTACAGCAGAAGATTTGGTAGTGAGAGTTCTGATACTGAACTGGAAGAAGATGAAGACTACTCTGTTCATGACACTAACTCTTCTGATGGTCCAGAAGATTTTTCGTATTTGGAAACGGAACTAAGTACCTGCTATGTTCCGAATTCCGAAGGGTTATGTCTATGTGTTTATTCTCTTAATGTTTTTTGGTTTAAATAACTGGTGTTCCTTTGTTTCCTAACTAGGTACCTGCTTTAAGAAAATAACGTTTTTTGTTTTTTAATTCTTTCTTTAAAGCAGTATGAGTACTGGCTGATTTCTTTAACAATATTTTAAATGTTTTGTTAGTACCAATGTTGAATAAATATTTATGTTCCAATTATTTTTGTTATTGAACCTAATGCATCACCCAGTCCCTTTAAATTTCTATTAACTTTTATGTAATCATAAATTCTCCAACAAGTTGCAAATTTCAATAGCGCTGAAGTTTACCCAAAATTCTCGAAAATTCCCGAAAGTTCGTAACGAAAACTAAATTAAGGTGATTTTCCAGCACTAGCCATTCATGAAAAATTCTATACAAACATATATCAATGATTGCGAGATATGCCAACAAAGTAAATACGAACGACATCCTGTTACCAAAAAAATGAATACTACGCCAACTGCTAATAAACCTACTAACCTACTACATAATACATATGGACACATTCACTTTAGAGGGGGACAAATTTTTGACAACAGTAGATAGTTTCTCAAAATATGCACAAGCATACCATCTAACATCCCTTTTTAGTACAGAAATCGTGAATAGACTGATAAACTTTTTCTCCCATCACGGAGTTCCTGAACAAATTTTAGTTGGTAACGGTACCGAATTCAAAAACTGTAATTTCAGAACTTTTAGCTTTACATAAAATAAAAATTCATTTTTGTTGCCCAAATCACCCGCACTCACAAGGAGTAGTTGAGGGATTCCATTCAACAATTTTAGAACATGTACGCCTACTCAATACTAGAGGTTTTTTTAGAACACCTATCACTATGAAAATGACCTATGCCATTCTTGCATACAAATTCAATACACTCTACAACAAATGTCAAACCCATAGACATTATCAATGGCACATAAATATTAATGATCCTTTTAATTTGGAAGTCAATAAAATTCTTATAAATGATTACATAGAGAACCATAGAGAACGATCTAAATTGCTTCATAAAAAAATTAATGAAAACCTTATCAAGGAAAAAGAAAAACGCACAGAGCGAATGAATAAAAATCGAGACGATCCATGTATTTTTACACAAAATCAGAAAGTTTACATCAAAAACCCTAAACGTCAAAAACACGCCAACAAATTTAACAAAGCTACAATAATTTGGGAAGTAAAAACTAGAGATAAAAAGATTTCAACAGAATCACAAGAAAAAGTGCATATGGACAATCTAAGACGTCCCCGTAATAGTACAATTACTTTCAGCGACTAACTCAAATTTATCTTTTCAGGTTACCCGGAGTCTTCAGCTCACTGGAAAAAGTAAAAATAAAGGACTTAGAAAATAACCCAGGATTAATTCCTATAAAATTAGGAAAAACAAAAATAAAAGATTATGATTACAAATTAATTCACTATTATGACCTTCAACCAATAATTACAGGACTAAACCAATTAGAAGCCCAAACACATTAATTAGAATCTTATAAAAACAAAATTGAAAAATATTAGGTAGTGGAAGATAACACAAATTGGGCAAACTATCCTCTGGGATATTACCCAATAAAAGAGAAAGAAGAAGATAATACAAATGATTTTAAAATATAGAAAATTCTTGAACAAAAAGTAACAGATAAACTAATTGATATATTACCTCATCCCATTAGAATTAAATGCAGACTTATAAACGGGTTAGGTTCAATTTTCAAAACTATATCTGGAAATCTAGACGTTAATGTCGGCGAACGTTATGATAAGTTAATCACAGAACTTCAAAATAATCAGACAAATTTAGCTTCAAGTATCACCAAAATTCACTTCAATTCGATTAATTGACAAATTTAACAACACTGTTAATACTATAATACAATGAAAAATTACTAGAATCAAAAATCATTAAAATTTCAAAAATGGTCAACAGTCAGGCACTTCATGAAAAGCCAATATTTATCAAAGATACTATCAATCATATTATTGGACTTTGCAATATAATTTATTCTTTAATCCAAGATATAGAAAATTCCATTGCATTTTCACGATTGGAAAAAATGCATCCCAGTATAATGAGAACTAACGATTTCTTTAAAGAACTTCAAATTATAGAAGATAATATCGGTCCTCGCAAACTTCCATTAGATATAAATTTAAATACTGTTCTACTGATAGAAAAACTCGTTAAGGTTAAGATAGAAAGATATTCAAACAACAACAGGCTTATATATGTTTTGCATGTCCCTATAACATTTCCATTCAAATTAGATTTATATTACTTATATTCCTTACCGATCTTTCATAACAATCAATTCAAAGCAATTATTCCAAAAAATAAATATTTGGCTTTTAACGAACTGTACTTTGCTTATACAAACGACTACTGTAGTAAAATCTCATCAAAATTGTTTCTCTTTGACGAAATTGATCTTCAAGAAATAAAATTTGGAAATTCCTGTGAAATTGAACTCTTAAATTTAAAAAACACTTCCACATGCCAACAAACACCTACTCCTGTAAACCGGCCTATTATCATGAAGATAGACAATGCCAACCAATGGATAGTCGTACTGGCAAAAGAAATAACCACCTCCATTCACATAAAAAGAGATTGTTACTCTCCAAGGGAGAGATTCCAATCAACTGTCAAGTAAAAATGCCATTCCGAAATATCAAAAACCAAGAACACTAGACAAGTTCAAGATTCAGCATAGATGACACCTCTTTAGATGAGTTGCAAGACCTGAAGATGAAACTGTTGGAAAACCAGCCGGATATGTCATTTTCGAAAATTTCCAATACTCCAAGCATCTGGACTATTGTTATTTATGTATTTTTCAGCATTCTTCTAATCTACCTTGCATACAGGACACAGGTACATCATTCCAAGGTGCTGTACCAAAAATAAACCTCAAGAAGACCATCCAACCCTAGACCCATAGGCTGTTCAAATCCCTTGTTAGCCCTTGCGGATTTGAATCTTCAATGGGAGGAATTACCTCATGCCTTCACTGGTGTAGGTATTGTAAGAAAAGTGTTGATTGCAACAACATCATATTATATTGCCTTATCTATGAACACTTGTTTCAGCTGTTAACAATCTCTTCAGATTCTTTTTGTTTCTCATACAGTTAAGATTGTAATTAAATTAAAGCATATGTAAAACTTAATAATTTGAGAAAATAAATCTTTTTAAAAACGACTTGGGCATTCTAGATAAGTTATTTCATGTAAAATTAAATTAGAGAGTGATAACACTACAACATCAATCGGACAATAAAAAATTTCAAAATATCAAAGTGTTTAGGCTCCAGTAGATGTTTTTTAAACTTGAAAATTCACACATTGAAATGTCCTCAATAGAGAGCTAATCTAAGTGTCCTAGGGAGAAAACTATTCATTACATAGTTGTACCTATGAAAAGAAACATGAAAGGTTTGCATCTGCCTAAAAGTCGAGGAGCATCAAATAAAATATATTTTAGAGAAAAGCTCGGGACTATTACATATTCCATTTATTATATATAAAAGCTGTATTAGGTCTATTTGCATTCTGTGAATCTCTAGGGTAGGGATGTTTAAGAATAGTTCTAAAATATCATAATGATGGTAGACACGCATCTTAAAGGCAATGTATCATAAAATTTTGTAATATAAATGTATTTTCCACATTGTTTATATACTTACTTCCTAGCAATCACAACTTCATTTAGGAAGAGACAGGCCTTATAATGGGACAAGGTAATTGTGTATCCCCGTTTTTGGTTCAACCTTCTCACCATGGAATCAGGGTTGTGATGTTTAAAACAAAATGTTTAAAACAAGCGTTTAAAACATGTTTAAAACACCTGAGAAAAAAACATGTTTTAAACAAGGCTGTTTTAAACTGTTTAAAACATGTTTTAAACTGTTTAAAACATTTTTTTTTTAAACATGTCAAACATTTGTTAATCTTAAATTTATTTTTTTATTACTTTAAAAAAACTTTTCAATACAACTCGGCTTTTTATTAATACATATTTGTAACTGTAACTGACACCTAGTAAAGTGCTTAACAAAAATAAAAATATTCTTTCAAAAATAATATAAAAATAACATAAAATAATATAGATATATTATGCAACATACGAACAAGAAAACTATTCAAAATCAAAACATACTTCATCAATATCAATCGGTGTCTGGAGTCTGGGTATTAAAATGTTTTGAGGTATCTGCCTTCGCGCTTTCTTTTATGTTTAAAACAGTTGTTTAAAACTGTTTTAAACATGTTTTTTTTTGCAAGGTGTTTTAAACTGTTTTAAACAAAAAAAACGGTTTTAAACAAAAAAAACAGCATGTTTTGTTTTTTTTGAAAAAAACGTGTTTTTTATCATCCCTGCATGGAATAGCCTCCATGCTTCTCTCTTTGGCAAAACGGTACCTTATAATATTCCACCTCTGTTCAAAAGATTCAACTGAAATTCGAATACACAAATAAACTACAATTAATTATAAAATCATCGACGCACATACCTGTCGAATGCATAATTTCTGCTATTGTAGTCCATGCATTTTCTATTATCAATTTGTTCCGGTGGTTCGCATTTTTTCATTTTTTTACACCATAATATTACCGAATATTGCTGAACCAACTCGATTAACTGTCAGTCGGTATCGGTCATATCTATACCACATTACACAAAATCTTATTGTCAAATAATACAACATATAAAAATAAATACAAGCAGCACTAATCACTAAGTATTAAATTAAATCTAAAAACAGAAATAACACACAACTTCTATATCTAATAAAACAAAATGGTGGAATGTGGGTGGAATGAAGATTATGAAGAATGAAAAATGACATGTGACTAGTGATGAGCAGCCTTTCACGAACTGTTCCTTTTTCAATGATACAAACAAATCACAGTCAGTCACAGTTCCTATTAGCAAATCTAAATCGTGACGTGATCACAGCCAGAGAAAACGACAATGAATTGAAGTGTTGCTTTATATCTGATTTTTATTTTTCTGGTTATTTGTTACTTTTTGTTTTGCTGGAGTTATTCGATTTTATTATAATTCCGACCAGTTTGAAGTGCTTAGAAGTTAAGATGTCATGTGGAAATAGTGAAGAAGAGGTTGAGAGAATGCATTAGTTTCCATCCAATGATAAAAAGTAAGAATATTTTTGGTCTTTTTAAAGTAAAAAATAATAATTCTAATGCGTTTATAGGTCAAAATTGTGGCAAGAAGCGATGGGAATGAAGTACATGCCTGACATTTCTCTTCGTAACCATTTCATTTTTGTAGCCGTCATTTTACCCAAGATAATTACCTGGATTTGATACACGATAACTGCGAGTCGATGCTGATCCGAGTTTATTCCCTAGCAATACAATTGGAAAAAATCATCAACAGGTGCTGGTAAATGAAACTTTGGAGAACAGTAACAATGAAGAGCATCTCTTAGCATCTTGCATTGGAGGTATGTTAACAGACTAAATTTTATTTCTTATAACCTCCTACCTATAAAAAGCATGAATTCCATGAATGCATGATGAATTCCTGACGTAATCGATGCCATGAAATAAACAAAGATCTGGTCAACACCGTAAGAAGAAAAATTCAGGAGTCAAGTCCATTTTAGGAAAGTAATTTACACTCTTCATATTATGTCACTTGTTTAAATTTTGTAAACTCATTTTTTTTACTAACCCCTTTATTGCACAGGAACTTTTACTACCGTATTTTTAGTACTCTTTTTTGGCAGATAAAAGCATCTAAGGGTTAGCTGATTTTAAGTTTTGATTTTTTTCTAATTTTTTTTGGAAATAAAATTAGTGGCGCCCTTTAAATTTTTTTTTCTTTTCTAAAATAATATCTTTTACTAATTTCCATCAGATAACAAAGCTCTGAGAACTGGCTTCGTTGTCTCCAAATACTGAATCAGTTTGGTAACAACCTGCGCTATTTTATTAATTTTTTAATTTTTTTTTTCTTAACGCCGACAGTTAAAAGTAAATATAGTAAAAGATAGTCTCGACTGGCTAGTTAAATACTAAATATTTTTTATCGTAGATATCATTGAAAATTAAGACATTTTTATATGCAATCTTTATTAATAATTATAAACATCATAAACGTACTATTACCTACATAAATCCTTAGTTACTAATAATACATTAGTTACCATAATTAAATACGTTAGTTACGAAAGCATCCCACACAGCACCAGACGTCCGTTGGACGCCCATTTTATGTCCATTTCAAGTCCAAACGTCCAAGGGCATTGAATGTATGTCCACTGAACGTACAAACATTAGATGTCCCGAATTGTTTGTCCAATGGACGTCCACTCAACGACCAGTTCAAGTTCAAACATTCATTGGCGTTTGATGTACATCCATTGTACGTAGGAAGATGGACTTACATTGGATGTTTGGAATTTGACGTCCATTTTGTTCGTCCATCTAACGGTCGTTTTAAGTATGAACTGCCGTGGACTTCGCGTGAGCATCAATTGTACGTCCAAAGATGGACATACATTGGATGCTCCAAATTGTACGTACGAATATGGACGTACTCTGGATCTAGCGATTTGAACGTTCATTGGTCGTCCATTTTACGGACATTCAAAGTACGAATAGCTATGGACGTGAAATGAACATCAATTGTACGTCCAATTATAGACTTACATTGGATGCTTGAATTTGTACGTCCGTTGTACGTATGGGTATGAATGTACTCTGGATGTAGCGAATTGAACGTTCATTGATCGTCCATTTTACGGCCATTCAAAGTACGAATAGCTATAGACGCGGAATGAACATCAATTGTACGTCCATTTATAGACTTCAATTGCTGCTTCAATTTGTACGTCCGTTGTACCTTCGAAGGTGGACGTACACTGGATGTAGCGAATTGAACGTCCAATGGTCGTCAATTATACGGCCATTCAAAGTACGAATATCTATGGACGTGGAATGAACATCAATTGTACTTCCAAAGATTTATGCTCGAAATAACATATAGATTTGTTCCACACAATCCAATAATAATAATATCGTCTAGAGAGATCCCTGATTCGCTGAATAATTAAGACGTGGAATTGGAGGGATACGCGAACGAGTGATGAGTCAAAAGCGAAAAAAGAGAGAAGAATGTATGTTTTTGCCATTTACGTCATGTAGAGATTATACATGTGCAAGTTATTAACATCAACAAGATTAACATTATTTTATCAGTGGTAACTTTTGTGTCAGAGGTCAGAGTGAATTTCTACCTATCAAGTATGTATCATATATTTATTTTTCTGTGTCGTCTATCATTATTATTTCGTTATTTCCCATCCAAAATGAAGGAAATAATAAATACACCACAAGAAACATACAGAAGATATCATTATTCAAGTCTTCAGCACATTGAACGTCCATTTTATGTCCATTTCAAATCCAAACGTCCATGCATATTGAATGTAAGTTCATTGTACGTACAAGCATGTTTGCTTATTGGATGTCACGAATTGTTCGTCCAATGGGCGTTCACTCAACGACCATTTCAAGTCCAAACATTAATTGGCGTTTGATGTACATCCATTGTAAGTAGAAAGATGGGCATATATTGGATGTTCCAGATTTAACGTCCATTGTATATCCATTTAACAGCCGATTCAAGTCTGAATGGCAGTATTATATAATACGTTAGATACCAAATAATATTAGAACTAGTTTTCATGAACATGTAAAACAATACTTTGACAGTTTTCAAATTTGATGGATACACCTTTGCATTTAGCGTCCACGATCATAGGTATGTTCTCTGAAGCCAGATTAATAACCGAGCAAGCACTCCTTTCGATTTCGTGCGGTTCCCCAGTGCCTAATCCACTGCCGATTTGAATTTTGCGAGCAATGGAAACTTTTTTGGTCACACTTTCTTCTAAATACCCTCTAGCAACCTTCGCCGATTCCCATCCACCAAGTTCTTGTAGGTCTAATATATCTCCTCCAGCATTAACAAGAAAATTTGCCGAAGATCTTCTAACGCAGTGACCAGTATTACATATTAGGATTTTCACGTGAGAGATACTCAGCTATGTTTGGAGGTATTTTAGAGAAGAAATGAATGCCGCAGGGCTGTACCGTACATTTCCCTTTTCTATA
The DNA here is from genome assembly GCA_947563755.1 of Lochmaea crataegi. Lineage (NCBI taxonomy): Eukaryota > Metazoa > Arthropoda > Insecta > Coleoptera > Chrysomelidae > Lochmaea > Lochmaea crataegi. The sequence continues at coordinate 31,600,285 of OX387436.1, forward strand.
TGTTACAAACAATCTTCGGTGAGTAACATGGACTGGCCTTAATATTGCGTACTTTTTAAATAAAAGCACAGGATTTACTTCGCCGTCAGATACTACAGCGAAAATCCGTTTCTTGTGGGTTTTTGAGTCGGGAATAGTAACAATCAGCTTGTCCTCTAAAACGTCAACATCTTCCGTGGTCATCTTCGATAATTCATTGGTTCGACAATGGTTCCAATTAAAAAAGCCACTTTCATCATTAAAAACTCCTCGTCTGGGGCAGGGAGCACAAACTCGTTGACTTGTTCTCTTGTAAATACTTTTGATTTTTTTACTCTAAAACCAACGTTTTTCTTCTTGATGAAACGTATTAAGGCGCCGTATTTGCCGATTTCCACTCTTTCCTTCAGTTCTAAAGTCGCTCCTAACATGGAATATTTCGGCCATAAGGATGAAGCAGAATATTCCTCAGAGAGTTTTGCGAAATACGCCAGCAACACCGTTTCTTCTGCACCTTGAACATGTACTTTGTTTCGCCACTCACAAAACTGCTGATATACTTTTTCATAATGGATTTTAGATTTGTCCGGAAGCAAATTCAACCTTATAGTGTTAGCTGCAGCTAATGTATCGTCAGGAATATGAAAATCTTGCACGATTTTATTGATGACTATTTTTTGCCAAAATGAAATGTCATAAAACCTTGTTGCATCGCCGTTGCATCGCGTTCATCACAACGTAGCGCTACCGAAGCGATCATCAATTTCCTCCTGAACGCGTATTTTGTTAACTGATCAGATTGAGCGCTGTGGTATCAGTCGCCATTTTTTCAATAAGAATTAAAATACGCTACACGCTACCGATTGATGATGCATTAACTGTCAATTTATGACATATGTTAAAAACATAATGTAAATATCTTTGTTCGGAGATATTTTAGTTTGTATTTTAGTGAAAATGAATGAACAGCTGGAGGTGACTTATGATTTTAATAATAAATTCTATAGTGTGTCAGGAAGTTCAACTCTACATAGTATGCTCTAAAGTGGTGAGTTCAATTTATTGTGATTAACTCCCATTTTTTAATGGTTTCATTTTTATAATTTATGATTCAATAATTAATGACATTAAATTGTGAATAACACGTGTCGTACCTGAAAAGTTACTCTTGACATTCTAAAATGTTATTTAAAGAGATCATCGTTGTACAGTGGGACAGTGTTTTCAAAAAAGAACTTATTTCTGATACGGGGTTCCCGATCACGTCCTTCTTCCCAAACTTCACGCTGTTCTATGGGTTGAAGAAGGTCTACAGCGCGGCCTACTATTAGACCTACAACTAGAGCGTCTTCTTCAGCAATTACAATAGCTGCTTGAATAGGATCCATTTTTTAAGAAACAGAAACTTATTAACACACCAGGCTAATTTTTCGTTGTCGATGATCACGGATTACTAAGCTCACAAAACACTGGTAATAACTATTAGACTAAATTAAAATCAAAAATGAATAAATAATTGTCGTATATATCAAATAAAATTGAGTGGTTGTAGTTTGTAGTTGTATTAATTGACATTTGTTGACATATATGTCGATGGTTTTATTAGGACGTTCAGCAGAATTACGAACTGATGGATCACTCTAAAAATCGCTACCTGATCAACTTTGTTGGGATGAACGCGACCAATGATACGATAAAGCTTTGTTTGAATATAACTTGATTATTAGCGATTTAACACCGTCTCGGACATTGCTAGGTGACGAGGCGATAGCCGACTATTATAAATCGCATAATAATCTCGTTATATTGCCAGTAGTTATAGTCCCCAGTAAAGGGACCTTAAATTTTTATGACTCATACAAATGCCAAACTTTGTGAGCGCCTTCTTTGTGATGATTCCGACAAACTTTTCCTACGCGAAAACTTTTTGCGTCGCTGCGTTTTCGAATGCCCGGTTCCCGGAATTGACGAAAATGACGTCACTATGTCTCCCCGTATATACAAGTTTTATTTTATTGAAAATTGTTTAATAAAATTAATTAAAAAATTGTGGTCAAATTGTCCGACAAAAATCATGCTGCGTATGGGGTGTCCATCACCCCGAAAATGTCGATATGACGTCATTATGTCTCCCCTACATACATGTCGGACAAAAATAACAATGATAGATGATAGTATTCTATATGCAAATATCGACTTGACCGACAAATATATTGAGTAACATGGTCAGTCCGACAAGAAAATGAAAAATAAAAATCATTACTAATGACAAACTTCTTTCTTAATGAATAAGCTTAAATATTCACATATATTATTTAAATATACTAAAATTTGTCGTATGAAATGACAATTATAAAATAATTTTATTGGCAAAATCTGGAAAATTAATAATAATTTTTTTTATTGATATTTTGTTTTATTAAAAAGTAAAAAATACGTATTTTATTTTTTATTTTAATATAAAAAATTTCACTCAAAATCATCATCATCATTATCATAATTATCATTATCGAAGTCCTCATCATCATTTTCATTGTCATCTTTGAAGAAAGTGATAGTCACGTGGTTCGTGTGGAACTATGGCGCGTAAATTGAAATAAAATATGAAATATTCAGAAAATTATTTTAAGTACTTTAATTTACTAATTGTGTAAAACTTATTAGTTCATAGTTTATAATAAAATATCAAAGATGGATTTTATTATGAAAAAAAATTAAGAAGATGCGAAAGGGTTGCGTCTTTTTAAACAATACTATTCGGTTAGATTTCAACCAATTAAGTTAAAAATTGATATACATACTATTTATGACCTTGTCGAGGGCGTGATGTAGAGATTTTTCGGAATTTCCCAAAACAAATTTCCGACAAGAGGGAAAATTTTGTCAACCAATTAAGCTGAAAATTTTTATACAGACTCTCTATGACATTTTAAAGGGTGTGCAACAATTTTTCTCCGGAAAATTTGAAAAAACAAGAGGGAAAATTTCGGAATTTTTTTTTCAAATTTTAGGAAAAACTACATCACGCCCTCAAGAATGCAACAAGAGACATTTATGTGCATTTTCAGCTTATTGGATTTACAACATACCTAGAAAAAAACGTTTAGAATCATTCCCGCCTCACCTTAAATGATTTTTCTTATTAGTTTGCAGTACTATATTTGTCGGACACATATTTATTTATAATCAGTACATTATTTTAAATCGAAAAATATTAAATTTAAAGTTGTATGTATGGGGAGACATAATGACGTCATATCGACATCTTCGGGATGGTGGACATACGCAGCATGGTTTTTGTCGGCAAAGTTGGCCACAATTTTTTAATTAATTTTATTAAACAATCTTCAAAAAAATTAAACTTGTATATACGGGGAGTCATAGTGACGTCATTTCGACAATTCCGGAAACCGGGCATTCGAAAACGCAGCGACGCCGAAAGTTTTCGCATAGGAAAAGTTTGTCGGGCTCATCACAAAGAAGGCGCTCACAAAGTTTGGCATTTGTATGTGTCATAAAAATTTAAGGTCCTGGTACTGGGGACTATTATAAAAGTACACTCTTTAAAGTTTTAGTGACATATGTCTATAATTTAAAATACATTTTATACCTTGTTATATATTAAGAAAGTTTCAAGATTTTTAATTTTTTTCATTATTCAGGAACTAGCTTCCAATTTAATCTCGAAAAAGAAGTGACTGAAGAAGGCAAAAAAATTTACCGAAGGCTTTCACTAAAACTTTAAAGAGTTTACTTTTATAACTACTGGCTGCTTTTCCCCGATATTTAAAAATATTTAGTATATATATCCAATGTATTTTACTAATCTGATGTTTTGAAAGGACATTGATTTAAGAAAATGATTGAATATCTTGTATTCCATATAAAGGTTTATTTAAGAAAATTATTTGTACTATAATATAATCAACAAATCTGCACTATTCTTTCTCACATAAACATATCAACTGATCACCACAGTTTTTAAAAAATTACTGTAAATAATTCAAAATAATAATTCATACAATGTAGGTATGTACATGTATTACAACTAAAGAACATTAATTCTCTCTTTTCCACTTTCAAAAAATAAACATGTAATTAGCAAAACTTCTTTCTAACAAAATCTCAATAGCTCAACATACGGATTGCAATTTTTTTCCAAATACAGTAATTTAATTATAATAATATAACTGTAATAAGTATACGATGAAATAAAACAATTTAATTTGCTTAAATTTCCATTATAATTTGAACTAACGTTCAATTTAAAATTAGTGACGCGTTTCGCTACACAGTAGCTTTATCAAACTAGTGACTCATTTTAAATTGAACATTAGTTCAAATTATAATGGAGATTTAAGCAAATTAAATTGTTTTATTTCATCGTTTAGTATGGATCTTCATCAAGTAAAAGCCTCGTCTATTCAATAACTGTAATATGTTTACGCACTCTCATATTTACCGCTATATTTATCAATAAACAATTCTTTGTGTTGATTTGTCTTATTATTTTTCAAACAACTCTGTAGTACGAACGCATTTTTAAACCGCTTCGTAGTTCGCGCTCTTTTTATACCGCTCCGTCGTTCGCGATCTTTTTTAAACTGTATCAACGTGAGCGCCACCTACCCACACCTTGGAACAAAATGAACCAGTGCAGTACACGATATAAACACACAGTGCAGTATTACGAGCTAAAATTTTGCATGCACTTGGGCGTTTCAGGGTTGTCCATAGAGAAATAATAAGAGAGGTTTTAAAACATATGGAAGAAGCTGGAACAAAGTTTGTGCGCAACCTGTAGCACATGGCGCTTCACCGCAACTTGCTGAACTAACAAACCCTGCCTCCCACTACACGAAACTTGTCATTTTGAAAATGACATTTTCAAATTTTCAACATTATTTACATTTGATATTTATCGTTGGAATTTTTCAATTTATTAATTTCTTGGCATTTCTGCAAAGTGCATCAACTATTGTAATTATTAGTATTAGTTATTATCGCAGGATTCATTATCATTTATCATAGGTTTGTTAAAAAAGTAGATTTTTACTTTTAACGTTTGAGGTTAGGTGTTCATAAAATAATGGAAACATTATTTTTCATTTTATCGTTTTTTTTGCAGACAATAACGAAGATTTTCCATAAGTTCTTGACCCAAAATATGTAGGAACTAAGTATGGTACTAGATGTAATAATGTAATTTAGGATGTAGTTGTAGGTTGAAGGTACCTACTACTTATATGAAGTGCTTCAAAATTTTGAACATTGTACCATTTATGTGCTTGCTGTCTAATATTTGTGTGTGCTTCAAGATGCTTCCAGGTAGATTAGTGTATAAGTGTGCAGATGAGAATCAGTTTCTAGTCCTAGGTATTTAACCTGATACCTATTTGATGTTAATTTTTATGCAATGTCCATGATTATTGATGGTAAGTTCAGAGAATTCTGGTAGACTATTTGAATAACTGGCAAATGGAATGGCAACTATTTGTTCCATATTAAGATATAATTGTAATTATGACTCAGTATATTTGGATCAGTTTTTGACCAGAATAAATAATGGAGACAAAAGACAAATCTATAAAACTTGAAATTGAAAATAACAATTTACCACTTTTACATGTTCTTATCAATAAATTTCCAAAGGATATAAAACAAGTGTTTACCGTAACCCAACACACACTAATAGGTATTTAAATTTTGATACAAGAAAATTAAATTAAAAGTCAAATACTTGATGTGTCAATTCATACAATACATACATACAAAAAGTAAGACAATAAGAAGTTAAAAAAAATTCAGCATTTATGTTGAAAACCAGTGCATACTATAAAATTCATAGACCTTAAGACCATATTCTTAAGATAAAACTAGTTTCACATATTTTTCTTCATGCCTACTATGTATATTAAATTTTTTAATGCTGTAAGCTGTAAGAGACCAAGATTTACATGTTTTTACAAAAGTATTACTATACCTAGTGAATTAAAATATATTGATATTTATTAGATTAAGTTGGAATTTGTTATTGTTTTATTTATTTTTAAATCTTTTGGGCTGTTTTTATAGAAATAAGTATTGTTTTTTTATTGAGACCTAGTTTGTTTAAACTTGAGAATAAAACTGTGATTAATTTGTTTTTTAGTAAGATTATTTGTTGAAGGCTGTTTTTTGTGTATTTGATTTATTTTATTTTAACTGTTTTTGTTTAGTTTAGTTTATCCTCTGACTGATGGTGCCGAACTTATCCATCAATACCTAGTGAATTAAGATATATTGATATTTATTAGTTTAAGTTGGTAATTGTTATTGTTTTATTTATTTTTAAATCTTTGAGGCTGTTTTTTATAGAAATAAGTATTGTTTTTTCATTGAAACCTAGTTTGTTTAAACTTAAGGCTAAAACTGTGATTTATTTGATTATTTGTTGTCATTGTTGTTGTTTTTTTTATGTATTTGGTTTATTTTATTCTAACTGTTTTTTTTAGTAAGATTATTTGTTTGAGATTGTTTTTTTGTATTTGATTTATTTCATTATTTATTTTCTATTGACTGTTTTAGTATGTTATTTTAGATATTTTATTTTGTGAAAGATGTTAAATTAATATTTTCTCACTTGCAAAGGGTTTTTTTATTCTCCTACCATAATTCCCTATAATATTATAATATAGCTAATAAAATATTTGCAGCTGAATGATTTAGCACAATAATGTTATTTTTTAGTCTTTTAAGCCTCGACTTGAAAGACTAGAAAACAAATAATATTAAAGTGCAAAATCATTTAATTGCAAATATTGTACAATATTACGCGTATCCTGAAAGCTTAAAAATTCAAAAAGCGCGCGTCTTAAGTGATAGTTCATACCTGTAGCCAAGGTAGGCGCTAGAGGTAACTCTGTGCCACAGAACACTACACGTTTAACACCTCTCTTATTTTTTATTTCTCTATGGGGTTGTCTCTGTTACTATCAACCATAGAGAAATAAATAAGCTATCAAATAACAGTCGCAATCGTGCTGTTCTAGTGTAAAGGTGTACTTTGCAGTGAGTGTTGTAATCTCACAGATTCATTGCGCCCGTTCGGTATATTTTCTGCATGAAGTAGAAATATAATAAAGAGGTAAATAGTGTATTACTTTTTACTATCCAAATGTAGCAATTATATTATGAATTTGAAAGTAACATTGCGCCCACTTTTGATGTTTTTTCCTTACTAGAAACCTTGTGTAAGAATGGAGAGACGTCAAAGACTATACAATCCAGACAACTCCGATGATGCCAAATCCTTTGTCTATTAAAACAATACACTATTCTCCAGTTCAGTTTTTAGGTACTCCTATTAAATTGCAACGAAAAAAATCTCGCTAATGAATCTAAGAAATTCATTGCGCCCGAACTCGGGAAATCTACTATTGCAACCGACGGAGGGTTAAATATATTCAAACATGTATCACATAATTAAATATTTTTTTTACCTGCGTGAATACGTTTAAGCGGTATACCTATTGACACAAACTACAAATGCAAGCCACAACTGGAAGACACACACCCTTTTACCAGAGTGGGTGGCGAAGTATAAATGAATCGCGATCGCCGTTTCAAACAATTGATATTATCCTATCTAAAGGAACTTAGTTACTTTTTGGTATTTAAGTTACAAGATACAGTTCCCTTTGAAAAGTATCTAAGATACTAGTTACTTTTTGCCAAAAAATAAAGGAACTAAGATACAGTAACTTAGATACTTCAAAGTAACTAAGTTACTCTAAAGTAACTAAGATACTTTTTTCTGACAGATGTCTGTACAAAATTTTAAGCAAATTTAACATTTAGATGGTGTTTCTCCTGTGTGAATATGCTAAACCAGATTTAAGTATAAAAGATTTTAAACAAATTTAAATTTTACAATCAAACAACTTCTTTTATTTAAATGTCTTTTTACAAGCATGAATACGCAAGTTACTTTAAACTTTTTCAGCTGTGTGAATACGCATGTGTCTAACTAAGCTAAATTTAACTGTAAACGATTTAAAACAAATTTCACATTCAAATGTTTTTTCACATGTAGGAGAGAGCAAGTGTCGATTTAACTTTCTTTTGTCTGTAAACGATTTAAAACAAATTTTACATTCAAATTGTTTTTTGCCAGTGTGAATACGTATGTGTTGAACTAAGTTACATTTAAGTGCAAACGATTTAGAGCAAATGTCACAGTTAAATGGTTTTTCACCAGTGTGAATATGCATATGTTGATCCAAGGTATATTTAACTGTAAACGATTTAAAACAAATTTCACACTTAAATGGTTTTTCGCCAGTGTGAATACGCTTGTGCTTAGTTAAGTCAGCTTTAAGAGTAAAAGTTTTAAAACAAATTTCACACTTAAATGGTTTTTCACCGGTATGAATACGCTTATGCTTAGTTAAGTTAGATTTAAGAGTAAAAGATTTAAAACAACTTTCACATTTAAATGGTTTTTCGCCAGTGTGAATAGGCATGTGTTGAACTAAGTTAGATTTAAGATTAAAAGTTTTAAAACAAATTTCACACTTAAATGGTTTTTCACCAGTGTGAATACGCTTGTGTTTTGTTAAGTTAAATTTAAGAGTAAAAGATTTAAAACAAATTTCACACTTAAATGGTTTTTCACCTCGGTGATAACACAAATGTATAATTAAGTTTTCTTTCTTTGAAAACGATTTAAAACAAATAGCACATTTGAATTGCTTTTTCCGAGAAGTATAGCGGCACAATTGGGCATTTTCAACAATTCCGCGTGAGTATGGCTTGTAATTATCCATACCTTTGAACTGAGCACAGTTTTTGGTTTCATCCAACTCTATTTTCAGTTCATTTTCAACTATTTCAATTTCACATTTCACTTCCTCATTTAGATTGATCAAGTTACTAGTAGTATCTCTTCTAATTAATTGAGTCTTACATAATTTCTTATTCCTTAAAGAATGTATTGAACAGTGATAAGAATATTCCACTTGGTTTGTGTATAAATTTCCACAAATTGCACAGATAATAATACCTCGTCTCTTTATATGTTTTGCTATCAATGAAATTCCTGTAAATAAAAAATAAATTGAAGGACACAACAACAAAAATAGTAAGGAAGTGCTAGAAAATATTCGTTAAGTAAAGAAAAAAGTAGGTGAACCTTATTGTTATTGTAAACCAAATGTTGATATACGTGCTTTCCTTTGCACATGCTTAAACAATGCCCTGAGCTACCCCAGAGTGGAAAAAATCTGTACCCCTTTCTAGACCTACATATATTTGAAAAATGTAGCATTTTATACTTTAAGGTTAATAAGTTTCACTTACCTCTGAATTTAATTCTTCTCCTCCGTTTCCCATACGAGTAGTTCAATTTATTTTCAATGCTCTCAATAACATTATTTTCTTGTTTAATTGAAACATTAGAATCTTCAAAAGTTATATCATTATTTAAATCGACATTTACCTCTTGTTTAATTACTGGTCTTAGGACATTCGTTTCTACATTAAAATTATTCATAACGTTCACCACTTGATCAAGTTCTTGTTTAAAGTCGATATCAAAAGTATGTTCCTCAATTTCAATTTCTTCCTTAAATATAGGAAGAGCTGCTTGATTTGTCTCCATTATTATTATTAATAATATATACAAATCAACCGATTCTGCTACTATCAGTTACAATACAAACATAGAATAAACTATAGAATAAACTATAAACATAGTATAAGCAAAGAATACACAACAACAAGAAGTGAAGCCCGGCGAAAATCCTTTGATGTTGGAGGGGCAAAAATAAATAACCTCGAAGGTGATGGTGATAGCTATCTTTGGCATACACTGAGAACCATAATAAATGCTTACAGGTTTACTCGAATCACACTGAGAAAAAGTATTTTAGCATAAAGTTGTGTTTTATCAAATGTATTATATAGATATTTGTTGTTAGATGAACTAGGCTTAAGCAAGTTGGCGACAATGAAGTGTCACTTGTCATACACGACTGTATATTGAGGTTGATGAATAAAATATGTTACTGGAATAATCAACTTTTATTTAAACAATCTCCCACAAATATCATGGCGCAGTTAAAATAATGTAATTAAAAACGTATAGACAATAAGATAATATAGATAGTGGGAAGATTAGAAGAATTAAATATAAGAAGTGAGAAAAAGTAAGGTTAACATGGACATGTTGAAGCAACCACCTCCTTTAAATATAGATGGGAACGTAGCAGAAGAGTTTATAAGATGGAAAAAAAGATATATGCTATATGTTACTGCAAGCGGAGCAATAGATAGATTGGATAATGAGAAAAAGGTAGCTCTTCTCTTACACACAATAGGTGAAGCTGCTTACTTAATATATGAAACGTTTGATTTAACAGAGGAGGAAAATGGAGATGCAGATATAATACTAAACAAATTCGAAAGTTACTTCACGCCAAAAAAGAATGAGACAGTAATTAGACATGTGTTCTTTGCAAGAGATAAAAGAGGAGATGAAACTATGGATGAATTCATTACTGCTTTAAGAAGTCTAAGTGTTGATTGTGGATTTGAAAACTTGAGAGATAGCTTAATAAGGGATCAAATTATAAGAGGTATAAAAGAAAACTCTTTGAAAGAAAGGTTGTTAAAAGAAGACAATCTAGACTTGCATAAATGTATACAACTTTGTAAAGCTAATGAGTTAGCAAGTGTACAATTACTAAAAATGTCCACACCAAGTGCTGAGGTATGTACAATAAATAGAGACAAGAAAAAACCTAATGTAACCAAATATAGAAGTTATAACAAAAACCATACAACTGGAGAAAGGACACCTAAAAATAAATGTGTAAAGTGCAATAGAAACCATCCCTACAGAAAATGTCCAGCATATGGTAAAACATGCAATAAATGTAAAAAGTTAAATCATTTTGCAGATGCTTGTAGAAATAGAGAGGTAAATGTAGTGCAAGAAGATACAAGAGAAGAGGAGCAAGAAATGTTCATAGGAACAGTTAACTTAGTAGGAACGGTACAAAACAAATTTATGGAAGAAATTATGATACAAGACGTACCAGTTAAGGTAAAATTAGATACAGGTAGTGATTGTAATGTAATACCAGATTTTATTGTAAAAAAACATAATTGGAGATATAGAGTTAGACAAAAGTAAGGTAGACTTGAAAAATTACAATGGTTCTAATATTCAAGGATTAGGACAAGTTAAATTAAATTGTAACATAAGAAATAAAAATGAGGTTGTAGTATTTCAGGTAGTAAAAGCTGAGCCTTCAACAGTAGTAGTCCTAGGACATCCTACTTTATTTAAATTGAATATGGTAAAAGTTAATGTCAATACTATACAAGTTCAAAACCAGTATAATAAATTAGTAGAATTATATAAAGAAGTATTTGAGGAGAAGATTTCAGATATAAAAGGGGTCGTTTATGATATTAAGTTAGTAGAAGGAGCTCAAGGTATGTGTATACCTTGTAGAAAAATACCATTTATGTTAATGAAACCTTTAAAAATAGAGTTAAATAGATTAGAAAAATTAGGGATTATTGAAAAAGTTACAGAACCAACTGAATTCGTAAATGCTTTAGTTATAGTAAAGAAAGTAAATAGTGAAAGTATTAGAGTATGTTTAGACCCTAAACACTTGAATGATAATATAAAAAGGGAATATTTTAAGTTACCTACATTTGAAGAAATCGCGGCTAAGCTAAATGGTGCTAAAGTTTTTAGTATATTGGATGCTGCAGCAGCATTTCATCAAATTAGGTTAACAGAAAATAGTAGTAAACTATGTTCTTTTGCAACGCCATTTGCAAGGTACTGTTTTAAAAAGTTACCATATGGTTTAAAAACAAGTCCAGAAGTTTTCCAAAGAACATTTAAAATGATATTCGAAAGTGTGGATGGATGTGAAGTGTACATGGATGATTTGTTAGTATATGGATCAGACCTAAAAGAGCATGATAGTAGACTTAAAAAAGTATTAGAGAAGGCAAAGGAATATAATATAAAATTTAACTTTGGAAAATGTAAGTTCGCAGTTAAAGAGGTAAAATACTTGGGTAATATTTTTTCAGAAAAAGGTATATCTCCAGATTCACAAAAAATACAGTCAATTTTAGACATGGAAAAACCAAATAATGTGAAAAAACTACAAACTTTTCTAGGTATGGTTACATACATTGCTAGATATATACCAAATTGTTCAGAGTTGAGTAGTGACTTGAGGGATTTATTAAAAAAAAATGTAGAATGGACTTGGGAACAGAGACATGAAATTAGTTTTAATAAAATAAAGGAGGCACTAGCAAGTAAACCTATATTGCAATATTATAATATAGAGAAAAATGTTGTTTTGAATGTGGATGCAAGTAAGAATGGTTTAGGGGCATGTTTATTACAGGAAGGGTTACCAGTGTGCTATGCATCTAAAGCTTTGAATGAAACTCAACAAAAATATGCTCAGATAGAAAAGGAGTTACTAGCTATTGTGCATGGATGCGTTAGATTTCACCAATATATATATGGAAAGACAGTCATAGTAGAAACTGATCACCGACCATTAGAACATTTATTTAAAAAACCATTGGTAGATTGGCCCTTAAGGTTACAAAGAATGAGACTTCAAATACAAAAATATGATTTGCAAGTAAAGTATAAGGTGGGCAAAGAAATGTTCTTGTCAGATGCATTGTCTAGAAATTTCAAACAAACAGATTATTTTGTTGACCAGTTAGAAGACATTGAAGCTCATGTAGGTATGATAATATCTAGTTTACCCATGTCAAATGTTAAATTAGAGTCATTCATTAAAGAAACTGAACAATGTCCTGAACTATCATTATTAAAAAAAGTCATTGTTGAAGGGTGGACAGATGACATACCTGAGATATTAAAACCTTATAAAAAATATAAAGAAGAATTATTTGTAGGACAAGGATTAGTATTTCGTAATACAGCAGTGGTTGTACCTGTTGCGTTAAGAAAAGAAATGTTAGAAAAAATTCATTTTAATCATTTAGGAGTAGAAAAGTGCAAAGCGAGAGCTAGAGAAATATTGTTTTGGCCTTTCATGAGTAACGATGTTGCTAATTTAATTTCTAAATGTGACATTTGTATTAGATTTAGGAAAGCTAATTCTAGAGAACCAATGATTTTAAGGGATCAACCGAGTAAACCATGGGAGATTTTGGGTAGTGATGTTTTTTATTATAAAGGATATCATTATTTATTAGTAATAGATTATTTTACAAAGTTTGTAGAAATAGCACAGCTTAGTTCGTTATCAGCAGATACTATGATTACCAGTTTAAAGTCAATTTTTGCTAGGCATGGAATTCCTTCACTTATATATACTGATCAAGGTACAAATTATGTAAATAGTAAATTTAAGCAGTTTGCAAAAACATGGAACTTTAGTCATAAAACAAGTAGTCCGTATTATCAACAATCCAATGGTTTAGCGGAAAGAACTGTACAAACTGTCAAAAATATATTGAAAAAGGCAGATTTAGATAAAAAAGATAGGTATTTAGCTTTGTTAGAATTAAGAAATACACCGGTTCTAGATAATACTCGCTCACCAGCTGAATTATTATACGGTAGGAAAATTCAAGTGGTTTTGCCAATTTTTAACCAAAATAATAGAGATTATTCGGAAACTAGAATCAAATTAGAGGAAAGAGCAGGCAAACAAAAAGAATTTTATGATCAAAATAAAAGGGAGTTGGGACAGTTACAAAAGGAAGATGTAGTGGTAGTAAAAAATCATCCTAACAGTGAAGAAGGTCCTATGCCTAAAGGGAAAATAATAGAGATAAATAATAAACCTAGGTCATATAAAGTAATATTAGAAGAGGGTCAAAAGATAGAAAGAAATAGAAAGGATTTGATTAAATCAGGTAGTAGTAAGTTTCAAGAAAGAAAAGACGCATTTAATTATCCTAGTTGCTCTACTGATCAAACAATAATTGAACCTACACGATACAACATAAATGCACAATCTAGTGAGGAACTGAGACCGAATAAGGTACTTGGAAATACAGAGCCACCACCAGTGGTAATAAGTAAAGATACAAATGGTAATGATACAAATATCACTCGCTCAGGTAGAATAGTAAAGCAGCCAGGATATTTAAAAGATTATGTAAAAACTTGATACATATGTTAGTGATAGTTATTGATAAGTTAGCATAAGTTACTATTAGTAGAAAAAAAAAAAAAAAAAAAAAAGGAAGATGTTAGATGAACTAGGCTTAAGCAAGTTGGCGACAATGAAGTGTCACTTGTCATACACGACTGTATATTGAGGTTGATGAATAAAATATGTTACTGGAATAATCAACTTTTATTTAAACAATCTCCCACAAATATCATTTGTCGATATTTTCCCATCAGTAACTATTTCTGCACTTTTCGTGACAATATAAACGTGAAATAGATCATTTAAGACAATAATTTCAACCTACAAGCAAACTCTATTCTAATTTGGGTCTGTAAAGACCATAAGCAAGAGGCCTAAATGTGATCGCATGACATATGACGACTAATTTAAAACATGGCGTCTGTGAACTCGTTTTTATCCGAACTTTCGCTTCTTGTTAGTTGGGTATTCTTTGGTATAAGTAATATACGGGTGAGAAGCTAGCTCCTAGCTCCAAAAGTAAATCTGCGACAATAGACTGAGCCGGCAACAGCGCACCAAGATGTCCGTTTATCACCGTTACCTTGGCTCGACCAGTCTAATATACGGGGGGAGGTTGAAATATGGTATAAAAATTTGGTTGAGAAAGAACTGAGTTATTTGTAATAATATAAAAGTCTATCATATTCAGAATTCGCTGATAAACGCTACGGAGGTCGAAAAAATTGAAAACTAAGAATTTTTTTAAAAAGTCCTGCAACAGAGTAGATCAAACGATTACTTTACATAGTAAAGTTTGACTAAGCTACACCAGTTCAAATTTGATAAAATCTGTATTTACAGAGTGAATTTATATATATATATGTATACAGGGTCGACAATTGGCTATAACTTTTTAAATACCCTGTATAACATATTACAACTCTACATTGTTGTAACGGGGAAGTGAAGGGGATTTTGAATTTGAAATAAAATGCAGGGTGTTTCATTTAAGAAAATATAACTTTGATGTGGAACAGCGTTATGGAAGACCCTGTACCTTTGTAAATAATTTTAAAATGTGCAGTTCAAAGTTGCCTACTAGATTTGTTTCTAACTTTTTTTGATATCTCGTTTAATAACAAATATAACGGACTTTGTCACAGTTGATCACGCTGTATATTTGCGATTTACTATGACGAAGCAAAACTGTTGATAAACATGCCAAAGTGAAAGCTTGTGAATTTCAAAAAAACAGTAAATTCGCAATATTTTTCTTTGACAGTCCTAAGTCTGTATAAAGTGTGAAGGTATGTTTAGTGAATCGTACTAGCATCATAGTCGACGAAACGGGAAGGATTGGATATTATTTGATCGTCAATCGACGAAACTGTAACAAAACAGGAACAGACCGAACTAACTAATTTAAAATTTCATATTTATGTAACTATAAAACGTCACACTACCAAGAATCGCAACTACCAGCCTTTATTTAAATGTAGACCTATCTACTCACCTCAAAGGATCTTTGGGAAATCTAAAATAACTTTTTTTCATATATAAATATGATTTATTTTTACATTTCATTGCAACACAAACTACACCTGCTTCAACTTTATTCATCTTATTTGATGACTGTCACTCAAAAAAAAAAAATATTGAAATATTGAAATGGTGAAAGTTTCGGCTTTTAAAATCGTGTTTAAATTATGGGGAGGAGGAGGAGATTATCTTTATTGGTTACCCAAATGGCTAACGACCGAGGTCTTTCTGCCACAGATTTTTACAATTTGCTTGTATAACATAATTTTTTTTTTGATATAGATATAATAAATAAAATGCAAAAAAGAAAAAAAAAAAAATTGTGAAAATAAATAGATAACAATTATATAAGTATATATGTAAGATGTAATTGGTCTGATTCAGAGACCTACATTGCACTAATTTACAGAGTTTGCTTTAATATTCATTATTTTTGTCCACAGTGACTTTTCTGGAATTTTCCTTTTTGGTGGTATATTCGGATCCCGGGCTATGACCATATCTTGAAGCATTTCAATGTTTAAGTTTTTTGCGAAATTCTTGCTTAGCTCATCCATTCTTTCCAAGATAGGTGTGATGTTGACAGTACTATATAGCATTTGGTTTGATGGACAGTGTATAGGGTTCTGGGGGTGTCTTAATTTGGTTATGCTTCTGAGGCAAGTTGTTTCTGCTACTTGTAGATTGT
This sequence comes from Lochmaea crataegi, assembly GCA_947563755.1. Taxonomy (NCBI): domain Eukaryota; kingdom Metazoa; phylum Arthropoda; class Insecta; order Coleoptera; family Chrysomelidae; genus Lochmaea; species Lochmaea crataegi. The sequence continues at coordinate 31,616,638 of OX387436.1, forward strand.
TCAGGGCTGGTTTCGAGCAGGTTTGAAATAATATAGAGCCATATTCCAGAAGTGGTCTACATATCATTTGGTATATCTCACTTGCTACTTTTCTGCTGATCCCTTCGTTTTTGTAAGTCAAAGCTCTAAAATGTTTAGCTCTTGCAATGGCTTTTTTCTTAACTTCCTTTGTATGGTAGTTGAAATTTAGTTTATGGTCGAGGTTTATACCAAGGTATTTACAGTGTTGTGAGGGCTGAATTATGTGATTTTGGATATTTATTGTATAAACATTTTGGTAGGCTATGTGGTTGAAGATAATAAAGTTAGTTTTTGTAGGGTTTATTTGAATTCTCCATTTGTTAGAAAATGAAACTATGCTGTTGCATATATTTTGTAAAGCATCAACAGTTTGTTGCAGGGTTTTGTTATGGGCAATGGCGGCAGTATCATCGGCAAATTGGAGAATGTAGGTTTGCTTGTTGAAGGTTGGAATATTAAGGTCATGACAGAAAAAATTGTAGAGGTATGGAGAGAGAGGTGAACCTTGTGGAACGCCTTGCTGCATAGAAAAGTAATGAGAGTGACAGTTATTGATTTTTATACAGAGCTGACGATTTTCTAGAAATTCTTTTATTAAGTGTAGTAGGTATGTTGGACAGTTAGCTGAATGTAATTTATAGAGAAGACCTGCATGCCAAACGCTATCAAATGCTTTGCTTATATCCAAAAATACCGCCGCGGATTTTTTTCCTTCGATATTGGATGTTTGCATGTTTGATGTGAGGATTGTGAGTGGATGTAAGGTTGAACACTTGCTTTTGAATCCAAATTGTTGTTTCGGAATATATGCACCTAGCACTGAGTTGACTTGATTTCGTATTAACTTTTCGAACATTTTCCCTAGAACTGGCAGTAATGTGATTGGACGATAGTTGGTGGCTTTGGTGTGGTCCGTGTTGGGCTTTGGTATTGTAATTGTCACTCCCTTTTTCCACTCGTTAGGAAAGTATTGATTAGTAGTACAGAAATTAAATATTTTCCTAATGTGGTTGTGAACTGGCATTGTTAAAGTCCTTAGTATATTTCGTGAAACATTGTCGTGACCTGGTGCTGTATTTTTTCCTTGTGATAGAACCTCAAAATATTCCTCTTCCTCTATTTGGGGGATTTCTTCTTTGTTTATGGTGGGTGGAGTTGAAAATTTTCCTATATACCACTCGTTGACCGCTTGCATTCGGTAATAGTGAAGATGTTTTTAAAGTGATTTGCAAATATTTCTGCTATTTCTTTGTCTGTTGAGAAGTATTGACCATTTTCTTCTATATTGCTTACCCTTGGTTGTTGTTTGTAGCGTGATAACTTTTTAATTTCTTGCCAATATATTTTACCCTTAGCTTCATTAATCTTTTTGCATGATTCTAACCATTTATGTGTTTTATACTGAGCTACTAGTTTTTGTATATCTTTGTTGAGGTTGTTAAATTTTCTTTTTAGTTCAGGTTGATCAAACTGCATAATTTCTCGTTGGAGCTGTCTTTTAGTTTTTATTAGCTTTAATATGAAGGGAGGCAATTGATATTTAAAATATGACTTAGTTTTCGTAGGTGTATGAGATAAAACTGATTCTTGAACTTTATTTAAAAATAGCGTTATTTCATGTTTGTCAATATTTGGATATGAGTTTATGTGTGTTTCCAAACAGTCATTTACTTTTTGCATGTTGCATTTACTGAGGACATATACTAGTTGTGGTTCGATATCTACTGGTTGTATATCCAATTTTAATGTTAGTTCCAATGCTTGGTGGTCAGAACAAAGATCCGGTATTGCATCTACCTGGATGATGTTATTTTGTATATTTTTAGTGCAGAGCAGAAAGTCTGGAGTGGTACTGGGATTATTAACCATTATGTAAGTTGGGGGTGTTTGAATTTTGATAAAATCTGAATTTGTTAAGAAATTGCTAATCTGTTTTTTCTTTCTAGGGTTATTAACATTTAGGTCGCCAATGATAATTGCGAATTTATATAGAGAAGCTTTTATGAAAAGGGAGTTGTCAATTGGAGAGTTATTGGGATGACTATAAACCAGAAAAATATGTAATTTTGAATTTTGGAAAGGGATAGTGAAATGAAGGCATTCACTAGCCGGGTCGTTTATTCTTGGGGGGTTTGCCTTACCCAAATTCATTGTTTTTTTAGCTTGTACCAGTGAGCCTCCTCTTACGTTGGTATTGAAGACGCTACCTTTCTTTTGGATTGATAACCAGTCTTGGTATGGCACTATAAAGTCCTTTAGTTTCGTTTCAACAAACATTGCAATGTCTATGTTCTTATTTTGGATATAGTGGTATATTAGTTGTTTTTTTGGAAGAAAACTGTTAATATTGGAGTACAATAACCTAACTAAGTTGAATTTGCTGACCTTCTATGGGTTGAGTCGGGATGACTGTTGTTTCGCTGTCTTCCATATCGATCATAAAAATGTAGACTCGGTTTCCTGTAAAAATTGCAGTTGTATCTATTCTATACAAGTCAATAAATCTTTTCTTTAGTTTATTGAGTAGTTCTTGGCGGTTGTTATTTTTAGGTTTATTTAATTTTGTTATGTACGTATCAATTATGTTATCGTGTATGGTAATTGTGTTGTGAATTCTACTATTCTTTTTAATATTCTTGTCTATTTCAGATGACTTCTTGTTGAGACTCTTGATTTTGATGTTTGGAATACCTTCGATAGGTGATGTAGGTCGTCTAGGACATTTTAGGGACCATGCTTCATGATCTTCAGATTCGCATGCTGAGCATTTCTTAGGTATTGGTGAAGTGCATTGCTTTGTGTAGTGAGGACCTTTACATTTGTTGCATTGCGGCGGAGTTTTGCATTGTTCTGTGGTATGTTCATAAGATTGGCATTTTCCACAAGGCACTGGAGCTGGTGTTGGGGGGTTACTTGGATAAACAGGGTAGCATTTTCCACAAGGCACTGGAGCTGGTGTTGGGGGGTTACTTGGATAAACAGGGTAATGTCTAAACTTATAGAAAAATCCATCTTTTAGGAGTGTTTCAGAGGTATACAGGGATTCTGTGATTATTCTTATAAGGGTAGTAGGTTTAGTTGTTTTTCTAGAAATAATCCGTTTGCAATACTTGTGCTGTAATTCCTGTTTGTATAAATGATCGCTAATATTTTCTTCATCGATATCATGTTCTACTAAAGCAATAACTACTGAATATACGGCGGATTTTGCATTATTTGTAGTAGGCACAATATTTGAGGAAGTTTCTTTGTAATTTTGTATTTTTTTGAATACTAATAGTTTGTCTAAAGCATCTGTTATTGATTTTTTTTCCTGGTCAGTTTTAATGAGAAAGCCGATTTTAGTTTTAATTATTTCATCAGTTGCATTTGGAAATAATTGTTCCCATGTAGATACTAGCATAGTCCTATTATAATTTTGATCAGCTGTAACATAAAACATATGTTTATATTTTTTGTTGTTCCTAATTATCTTCATTTGTTGTAAACCTTGGCCAGTTGGTAGGGAGTAATTAGGTAGATTTCTTGTTGGGTTTTTTTTTGAGTTATCATTGATTTCGGTTGTGTTGTTATTTGAAGTTTCTTGTTGCTTTGATTCTATAGTACTGGAGCCAGGTCCTAAAATTATTGTTTCTATCTGTTGTTGCGTTAGGGTTAAATTAGGTTTTTTGTTACTTGATTGTTCTTTTTCTTTATTCCTTTTTCTTTTTGATTTCTTCGTTGTCCATTGCCCATCATCATCCATTTCCATCTCCATTCCCGAATTTGTTTCGGATTCACCATCACTCTCTGACGACATTTGGCGTGTGAGCTCACTAACTATATTACACTGTAAAACACGTCTGTTCAGCAGCAGTGTTAAACTAATACTGTTTAAATTATGGTTTACAATCATATTCATCGAAGTTGTTGGTTCATGAGAGACATTGTTTACTGGGGGTATTGCATTATATTGTTTGTGAAGCAGTGTATTGTGCTTCCTTTTGCATATTGTACAATTGCCGAGTTTACAGATTTGTTTATCATAACCTGCAAGTAAACAGTTTTCGCATAAGTGTAAATTTTTAACTTTCTGAATTCTTGTATCAACATTTAAAGCTAAAAACTGAGGGCACTTATAAATTGTATGAACTTGTTTACAATAATTACATGACAATGATTTATTTGTTGATAAAAGCAGATGTACTGGATTGTTTTTATTTTTACTGAAATTGCCTATAGATTTAGTTGATTGTTGAGTATCGTCCAAACATTGTAAAATGACAGATTTGTCTTTAAGGAAATTCATAAATTCTTCCAAAGTTGGTAAGTCAGTATGATATTTTATTTCTTTCTAGTCACGAATTGTAATTTTATCCAATTTATTAGACACAATATGAATAATGAATGAATCGTATAAAATGTCTTAACTCTAAGCCTTCTAGCGATGTTAAATGTTTAGAAACTTCATCTAATAACTTACGAAATTGCACATAGTTTTCTCTAGTAATATTTTGCAAGCCTAGAATAGACTTAAAATGGCTATCGATTAAGAATTGTTTTTTATAGAATCTTTCACATAAAAGGTTCCAAGCTCTTTCAAATGGCTTGTCTGTACGGTCTAAACCTTCAATAAATCGAGAAGCATACCCTTCTAGAGATGCTTTTAAAAATTGAAATTTCTAATTTTCATTTAAATTTGTATTGTAACTTATGATAGTTTTAAAATTTGTTTTAAATTGAAGCCAATGATGAAACTCTCCATCAAAGCTAGGTAATTTCAACTTTGACATTAATACATTCTGAAGAGGGTCGAAATTATTCGACGAAACGTTGTCACCTGAATTTGAATTTTGTTCGACGCTTGTATTTAGACGTGGTTGTAAATTGTGTATAAATTGTTTGAAAAAATCAATAGCAACATAATATCTATTTTGAAATGTATCGCGTTCGTTAAATTGTTCATCTAAGTCATCCTCTTCACATTCGGACTCTATAATCGATTGGACTTTGTCAAATTCATCTAATAAATTTAAATGATTGTCGTATCGCATCTGCATCTGCAACTGATATGTTAATACTACTTATAAATTTTTCTAATAATGTGAGTTTTTGTTTAATTGTACCTCTCTTGCGGTATAGAATTGCGAGGTTGTTATTCTCTTTTGGGGGCATTGTTACGGTTCAAATTGTAATTATTGACAAATAACCTACACTAGAAAATTGCACCTTAATGGAAGAGTTCTATATAAGGTCAATTTAGCCAACACAATAAAATAAAATGATCGAAATGACATATGAAATGGGGGTCACTGAAAGGGTTCACCTATTGACTTAATTTTTCAGTTTTTCAGATATAAATCATATTTTATGCAATATATCTTGTACCCATAGAGAAATAATAATAATTTTATTTCTCTATGCTTGTACCCGAATGATAAAAAGCTCGTTTTAATTTAGGGTGTTTTGCTTTCTAATGTTTACCACAAATATCACAGGAAACTGTCAACATTGTCAGTGCAATGGTGCAAGCAACAAAGGCGTAGTTTTAGCTTGGTATTTTTTTTGTGTGTTTCAAATTTTCAAAATTAAATTATAATACACTGGAAAGACATATATACAAACGAATAAAGTTTATAAAAATAAAACTACCAATGTTATGACGTTGACTTTGACAGTTAACAGACAGGCCATAATCCTTAAGAAGCAAAGTTCCCTAACTTAAAACGAGCTTTTTATCTTCTGGGTACAATATATTTTATATAAAACATTAAGTATATCTGAAAGATACGAGAAGTAAGTTCAATGATGACCCCTTCTAGTGACCCCCATTTCTTATGTAATTTCGATAATTTTGATTTATTGTGTTGGCTACATTGACCTTATATAGAACTCTTCTAAGCCATATTTTTGCGATCTAGCGTCTTTAAGCGGATTAACAGTGTAGCTTAAGCGTGACCTCATAACGGTGACGTCACGCTTAAGTTCGCAAAAATGGAAATATCTAGCGATATTCTGACATATGTCAACGACATTTCTCTCACGTCACGTACATACTTTACTTTGTTAATTTTTTTCTTTCTGAAATTCTGAAACTGTAATAAGCAAAATAATATTAATATACCTAATAATATTGCTTTTGTCAAAATTTGTGATCTTAGAATTTAGAATGAAAAGGAGGAGAGACTCTTAAGAAGCTCTCAAGAAGAATAAAAAGTTTGCAAATAATTTCTTCAATTCTAAGAGACCATCACATCAGATCAATTTATGAGGAAGAATGGATAAGCCGTAATCTAAATTATGACTTTTATATTTTATTTCGGATGTCTAAAGAAACATTTTATGATTTTTTGAAAGTCCATTGGTCCACTCTATATCAATTTATTCTGTCAATGCTGTCAATTTAATGACGAACTGCAGCTGAACCGCTTCAAAGTTTTCTGGCGCACTCCCGACCACGCCAGTTTCCGCTTCAAGCGTTTTTAAGCGTGACGTCATTACTTATTCGCGAAAATGAATCGCTTTAATCCGCTTAAAGACGCTAGATCGCAAAAATTTGGCTCTATTGATCAAATAGTTCAATTGTTTAACGTCATGTCAACGTCATGTCATTTATGCTGTCAATTTTTGTAATAAAATATAGTATCTTCTACAGTGGCGGGAGGCTATGTGAATCACTCTCATAAATATATAAATGATATCGCTTTACGAATATCGGAAGCGATTACCAATTATCAATTTTCATCTCAGTACTACAGTTATAGATAACCGTTCATCACCGTCAAGTAATAAGGCACCAACGACTTACAATCATTGTTCAATTGTTAAAAAAAACTATTATAATAAAGTTTAAATAATTGCGATTTCCTTTATTTCATAGAAGAAAATAGATGGGCGTAGAAAAAAGTATAGTACGTTACACGAGTTGTAATCCCATTACGCACTCGTGAAATTTTTTCACTTCGTGCGTAGTGGGCTACTTACAACTCTTGGTACGTAATATACTATTAATTGTAATTAGATATAAATTTTTATTGATATAATTGAATTAATTTTTTAATAGTTAGTTGAATATATTGTTAAATTCAACAATTTTCTAAATGTACCTGAATTACAGTCGTTCAGTCAGTTAGTCACTATCGCTTGTTGCTGCACTCGGTATTTTTCTTCGCCACTTCGCTGAGCCACTGGAAGCACTCTATCGTTGTTAAATTCTTGATCATTGAAACGTTTGTACGTATTTAGATATTTTCTTAATTGTATATCTATCTGGATCGAAGACCAAATGTTTGTGTTTGGAAATAGTTACTGGTTCAAATAGAATACGAATAATTGAGTGGACTGTATATTTTAATTTTATAGTTAACTATTGAACATTGTGTACCAGTTACAATGCTTGAGCCATAGACAAAAAAAAAGAGACTGATTGAAGTATAGCCGGTATGGCGTAACGTTTAGTGTTGTTAATCTATGGCATTAGAGAGATATCGGTAACCCAAATAGCGTCAGGCCCTATTAGCGCATATGTTATTTTGACATTTAACCTATGCGCGAGTCGATTCTTAAAACAACGTCCCTAAATAACGTTACCGCCAAGCGTAATTTACGGAGCCTAACGACAGGCGGTATCTGAAATAGCGCTTGATAATTAACATGCCGGGCATGCGCAGTTTTCCTATGATAAAGTTATTCATCAAAATGGCGGCTTCAATGTCTTGATCATTTCCACCACCAATAATTATCGCTTCAAGATCTTCATCCATTGCAAAGATTCTATAGTGGAAGTTGAGAAAAAATAATTGTAGATAAAATGAATCTATAGATACACTATTAGGAACCTCAAAAAATAAATGTTCGTCTTTTATTTGAACAATAATAATACAAAAAATACTGAATATGGCTAAGACAAACACACAAATTTAATGAAAAACTTATAAGACACACAATAGACACAATAACAATAAAGCTAGGTTAAGTGACAGAGAGATATCGGTAAAATCAATAGCGTCTGTGAACGTAATTAACGTCCTGCGGTATTGGGTTTACGTCAAGCGGTATTTCAATTTTATTTAACAGTTATCGGAAGCGACCTTTTACCCGCGCTATGCGCTATTCGAAAATGTCACTTAACCTAGCTTTATTGTTATTGTGTCTATTGTGTGTCTTATAAGTTTTTCATTAAATTTGTGTGTTAGTCTTAGCCATATTCAGTATTTTTTGTATTATTATTGTTCAAATAAAAGACGAACATTTATTTTTTGAGGTTCCTAATAGTGTATCTATAGATTCATTTTATCTACAATTATTTTTTCTTAACTTCCACTATAGAATCTTTGCAATGGATGAAGATCTTGAAGCGATTATTATTGGTGGTGGAAATGATCAGTTGTTTTAAGAATCGACTCGCGCATAGGTTAAATGTCAAAATAACATATGCGCTAATAGGGCCTGACGCTATTTGGGTTACCGATATCTCTCTATTTTCGAATAGTGCATAGCGCGGGTAACTGCTTCCGATAACTGTTAAATAAAATTGAAATACCGCTTGACGTAAACCCAATACCGCAGGACGTTAATAGAGAGATATCGGTAAAATGAATAACGCCTGTGAACGTAATTAACTTCCTGCGGTATTGGGATTACGTCAAGCGGTATTTCAATTTCATTTAACAGTTATCGGAAGCGACCTTTTACCCGCGCTATGCGCTATTCGAAAATGTCACCTTAACCTAGCTTTATTGTTATTGTGTCTTTTGTGTGTCTTGTAAGTTTTTAATTAAATTTGTGTGTTTACCTTAGCCATATCCAGTATTTGTTGTATTATTATTGTTCAAATAAAAGACGAACATTTATTTTTTGAGGTACCTATAATAGTGTATCTACAGATTCATTTTATCTACAATTAATTTTCCTCAACATTCACTAGAATATCTGCAATGGATGAAGATCCTGAAGCGATAATTATTGGTGGTGGAAATGATCAAGACATTGAAGCCACTATTTTGATTAATAACTTTTTTATAAAAAAACTCTGCGCATGCCCGGCATGTTAATTATCAAGCGCTATTTCAAATACCGCCTGTCGTTAGGCTCCGTAAATTACGCTTGGCGGTAACGTTATTTAGGGACGTTGTTTTAAGAATCGACTCGCGCATACGGCCTGACGCTATTTGGGTTGCCGATATCTCTCTAATTACGTTCACAGACGCTATTGATTTTACCGATATCTCTCTATTACGTTGCTCAACTAACCCGCAAATCGAGTCGCTACCGTCGCGCGAACTACAAGATTGTTTTACATAAGCAAAATAGAATAAAATAGTTTAAAATATTATAAATTGCATTACACTCTAACATATCGCCTTTAATGTCGATAAATATTATAAAATATCCTAGTATATTAACTTTTAAGTCATTAAAAATAAAAATATATAAAATCAATCATACATTGGTTGGTGTGAATCTGGCTTGTGCTTGTCAAAGTCAAAGTGAAAGTATCAAAAATAACTATGTTCTTTCGTACTGAATCAACTGATGGAACTTATGTGATTGAAGTGGAAGTGATTTTGCAATCAGAACACATTCATTCACTGAATGCCCGAAAGAACGCGCCAACAATGTGATCTAACTGATATAATAAATTCCGCGTTTACTTATGATCACTTTCAAGGTGTAGAGGGGGAACTGATTGAAAACGAAAGAACGATCTACCTGATTTTAGTTACATAAATCACTTCTTTAAGTACGAAAGAATTGCAAATGGCTAATTCATAGATTAACAACACAACACCCATTTGCACCGACTTTTTTTTAAGGATCAATTAGGCTAATGGTCCTTTAAAGTACCATTATCGGTTTTTGTGTGTTGCACCAACTTTAAGAGACTCTTAAAGCATCCATCAAAACTGCATTAGTTAACTGACCAAATTCCTACCCTAAAACATATTTAATTGTTCTTTAACCTCAAATACATATAAAAATATTTTTTGTTATTAATATAAGGGCCTGGAGATAGGTGAAAATGGAAAATTTTGATGAGGTCTTGGTGGAGGATTTTCTAGAAGATGATATAGAAGTCCTTGATTTCCTCGATATGGGCTACCCAAGGCGCATTTTTCTTAGGCCCAATTACTATGAAGAGATGTCCCAAATGGACTTTTTTAGAAGATTTAGGTTAACAAAACCTACAGTCATGACACTTTTAACCCAAATTGAGAATCAATTGGAGTACCCAGATGATAGGTCAATAGTAAATATAACCATCTTGCCATAGAATACCTACTAGTTTTTAAGATAGCTGTTATGTCCAGCAATTGAAAAGCTATATGGGTATGGTGAGATGCTGCTTATTTTCTCAAACAAAATTATTTTATTTTAGAAATAATAGCCTTTCGCCGATGAACCAACTGCTTCTGACACTTAGGTTTTATGCCAGCAGTGGGTATATTATTCAGGCGGCAGACTTCATGAACGTCCATGTCTCTACAGCAAGTAGAGTGATAGCTTATGTATCATCACTAATTGCATCTTTATGCCCCATCCTCAGCAGCAGATCAAGGCCCAGACTGATTTTTTTAATATCGCTGGATTTCCAAAAGTTCAGGCATTGATTGATTGTACCCATGTAAAAATTGATTCTCCTGGTGAGTAAAAAAAACAAAAAACTATGATTGAAGTAGATGTGTTGGTTAACTATATATAATCAATTATTGTAAACGGGTTTGTGAAAGTTGGCAATAAAAAATAAAAAAGATTATTGAACATTTTGAAGCCAAAAAAGTCAACAAACTAATATAAAAATCAAAGGGGTGTACAGGGCAAAGAATAAATTAGAAAAAAGTGTATACAGGATTTGAACTTGAAACCTTCAAAATACAGATCTAAGGTAAAAAATTTATTCTTCTCTCTAGGCATTGTTTCTACATTCTAGGTGGAGATAATGCAGAAATTTATCGAAACCGAAAGTCCTACTTTTCACTGAATGTTCAGTGCCTCACAGATTCCAAACTAAAATTTCTTGATGTTGTTGCTCGCTGGCCTGGTTCAACACATGATGCCACAATATTTGCCAATTCATCCATACGGACAAGATTGGAAACTGGAGAATTTGGGGGAAGTGTGATAATAGGCAAGTGTATTTTTGGAATTCAAAGGCATCGAGAAGGAAGGAAAGATAAGAGTGTAAAATCCCTCCTTGAATTTTCTTACAATTTTTATCCTTACATGCATGTGCAAGTATAACTTGTATTTCTGATTTTTCTTCACATCCATATTTCTTCTAATCATATACTTATATGACAGTTTATACACTAACAACAGTTTTAAACTCGATTAAAAAAATTATAGGGTTTATGCTCTTCTCCCTATAGTTCAGAGGGGTTTTAACATAGCATTTGACCTCAAAATTAATATTTTCAGGAGACAGTGGTTATCCACTTCGAAACTACTTGATGACACCACTGGCAAATCCTGTCAATCCAGGTGAAAATCTATATAATGAAGCTTTAGTTCACACCAGAAATGCAATTGAGAGGGTCTTTGGAATATGGAAGCGAAGGTTTCCAGTAGTTGCCTATGGACTTAGACTTAAGCTGGAAACTGTCATGACCATAATTGTGGCTACTACTGTCCTTCATAACCTTGCGAGGGACATGAACGAACCAGAGCCTCCATTGCCTGAAGACATGAATGAAGATCAACTTAATTATTTGATTCAAACCCAACAAATTGACATAGAGCCACAAGTTGATGGTGGCCCTGTCAATTTAGTTCAAAACGAATTTATTCGGTATTTTAGTCAGCTGTAACACCTACTAATTTCTGATTAATTTGCATTTTATTACAGGTATTGGCTTTACTGTAAATATTTTATCTTTCATATTAATTTCAATAAAAAAATTGTATGTACATGCAGTATCTTTTATAAAAGTGTACCCCCCTAACTCTTTGTCACACTTTAGGAATTGAGGTGTAACTTTTTAATTTAATTAAATTGAAAACGGAGGTAAAAAATAAAGTAGAGAAAAGAACTGGGTAAAAAAATGTTTAATGAAAGAGTCAATTTCATATCTAATTTATTGCAAAGCACAAACCACTCTTTGATATAAAACAAAAATTCTTACATAACTCAACAAACTACATTCTAAATAAATCAGGTAACAATTGCCAGAGGAACTATGAAAAAAAGTAACAAAAACTCAACAAACTACATTCTAAATAAATAAGGTAAAAATAACAACTGTAAAAAAATAGTAACATAAATAACGGAGTTCTTTTTTCAATTTGCTTGCAACAAAATGCAGCACAAGTTAACGAGAAAGTCTCTCTAATTGTTTTTTTCTTATATCCACATCTAGTTGAAGGCATTCTTTTCTAAGGCGATGCTCCTCCTCTGCGAACAACCTTTCCCTCTCTATTTTCTTAATAGTGTAATCTGCAATTATATTTTTTTTGTCTGCTAAGTATTCATATTTTTCTGCTAAAGCATTTGATGCCAATGTTCTTACAAGTGTGGCAGTTGGCCTCCTTCTATCGGGACCCTAAAATATAGAATCAATCAATATTATTGAGTTTGTAAGGTGCACCAACTAATGATTCCAAACTGTCAGGATTTCGCAACAGACTGCACATAATCCAGATGGTTTGTGGATCATCAGAAAGCGCCATGCCACAAAGAACATATTTTTTTCACTTGTAACAATAGAGAGTTAGTAAAAAGTGCATGTAGAAGAAAAAAAATAGAAACCCTGAATGATACATAGACATAAAAACTAAACTGAATTCTATTTATTTTCTGGGATATTATTTGCTTCACATAACTCAAAAAGTATTTAAAAACAAACATTAGAATTTGGTACTAATTTTAGGTGGCTCCTAAAAAAGAGCTACTTGCAAGATTTTCATTTTTATATTAAATTGAAGCTAGTGAATCACAAAAATATATTGTTAAGGTCTCTGTTTTTCTCCCTATGCCCTTTTGACTAAATTTAGCACAAGAAATTTTAGGGTTTTCGCTAATTTTCAAACTTGAGGGTGAAAAGAAAAGCTATCAGAAATCTTACTTTTCTGGATGTCCCTCTTCTACGTATGTCTCCTCTTCCCCCACCATTTTCTCTATTTATTTTATTATTTAAGTCCTGATCTTCAATTTGAGATCCTACTGCTGGATTGTTTACTTGTTGATCTACAGTTCCGTTACCTTGCAATTCATTTTCATTCCTCATACCAGGATGCAATAGTGCAGGATTTAGAGGTCTTTTCAAGTCATTTGTACTGAAATGTTTCCAATTGATCTTCTCAGTACTTTTTGCTTCTTTCTAAAGCATATAAGGGCAATAAGGTGAGGACAAGCATTTTTTTAAGGTTTAGCATGGTTATATATCAATTGATGCATACATGCTAGCATAATTCATGTTTAATTTTTGTCTTTCTTAGTAAGCAATAAAAAGACAGCAAATGTATGAGTTATGCTTGTGTTTTTGCCTTAGTTTATGGTTAAACCATGCTTACTAAAAAAAATTGCCTGCTTATTACAACAGTTTATGGAAATAATCCTGTGTCCCTACCAAAAATTTCCTTTAAAAAATTACAAATCAATGTTTGAATGTGGTTTCGGAAACAGGAAATACCTAGATTTACAAGTTTTTTCATATAAATTTTCAATGGAAACTTGTAGAAAATTATGAATGTATGTGAAAAATCTCATAATTCTATCTGTATTTCCTGTCTCTGAAACTGCATTTGAACTTGCTGATTTATAGATTTCTATGACATTTTTGTACAAACAGATTTTTGGCACAAAGAACCCAGGGGCTAAATAGTGACATACTGAAATTCCTATAGGTAACAAACTAATAAATAACTAATAGATAATTCTGCATCATCAATTGCTCTATACAATTAAAAAATATATTTTACTTACCAAGGTAGGTAACAGTTTTTGTTTAATATTCGTTTCTACAGGAGATAATGCTTTTCTGTTTGAAGGTTCTGCTGATGAACATGAAGGAAGTTGTGTTGTATTATCAAGTGCATTTTTTGCTTCAGTTGTGGAAATCCAATTTTTTATTTTGGGACCAGAACTTGATAATATATATCCCTCTTCAAAGTCAGTAATCTGAATTTTAAATTTATTGTAATTTATAGATTTTATACTGAGTGTATTGTTACAGATGGTTAAGAGTGGAAGTACAAATTTCAGAAACTTCCAATCCAATTAGAGACGTCCTATCCCAAAGTATGAGCCCAAATTAATTCCAAGTACATTCATAAGTTTCATTTTACATTATGTCTCTCTGTAAGAGAGAAAGTGTATCTCACGAATAATTTTTTAATAAGAGATATTTGCGAACCATCATTTTTTAGTGAATTAAAATGCTCATAATTTTTAAGTTTTAAGGTAAAATATTTTCAAAATTCCTACTATTTTTCCACCCTTCATACTGATGTAAACTTTAACTGAGCATATTAATTTTTTCAAAAAGTTGTCGGATTTTCCTGACATTCATTTTATTATATTACATTGACAACACATGTACCATAGACAGTGTAACTCCATTCTTAAGACCCAGAATATTCAGTTTTAATCACAGAAACTATACAAAAACTAAATAGAAGGAAATACTGAAATCTTGTTGGACTTACATGCATATTCACAAAGGAATAATGCTTGCAAATATGCAAGTTCCTACTTACCGAATTTTCAAACACATATTCCACAGATTCAGTGTTTGTCCCCAGGATTGGGCAAATCACATCACAATCAAATTGATTATAGTGCCCCTCCACTGTAATAGGGTCCATGGTGGCAAGCACTAAATCGTCTAAATCATCACACTTAGTTTCAGGGGGTGGAAGGCCTCCACCAGTTTTCAAGACCTCTTGTCGGATCTGTGCCTTTTTCTTCCTCATTGCCTGTTTCTTGTTTTCATAGCATCTCTTTAATTGGTCAATGGTTCGGTTATTTAAATCCGATGAGGTTGCGTTGAACTCCTTAGCTATTTCCACACAGGCTTCATTTTTTTGAGTATTTGAGATAGCATTCGTTTGTTTATTCTCCAATATATTTTTATATTGGAGGGCTATAGTAAAAAGTTGACTTACTTCCTTGGGGCTAAAATTCAGCCCCCTAATTCTTTTTGCTTCTGTGGACATGTTGCGAAAATCGATCTATTATAAAATCACCACGACCATTGACATATAATAAAAAAAATCTAAACATTAATAAAGTTTTATTGATGAGCAAAATATAACCAAAAAAGAATCTGCTCTGTCTCTGACAAAAATTAAAGGTATTTTAAGGTTAAAAACAACAAAAACAGTGTTCCAACAGAATCAACACAAAAGCCACTGGATTATTGCGATGTTGCCATAATGTAACGAAGATAAAGAACCCTTAGTTAAAGTTTTGGTAAAATGTTCCGGTGCAAATCATTTGAAACTTAAGTAGCAATTAAAATTAAAGGTTCATTTGTTAAATAACAGTTAATAAAAAGTCGGTGCAAATGGGTGTAAAAATTGGCTAATTAATGGTGAGGCAAGGGTGAGTAGGATTTAGGATTATTTGAGTTTTAAATTTATTTAGGGTTTTAGCAAAGAATACATGTATTCTTTGGTTTTAGTCATGGAGGCTAAATGGTTCATTGGTTCCGCGATAACAAGTCACGTTACGTCATCAGACATAAACAAACGTTTTCTGTAGGACCACAGAGTAGAGAAAATATCTATGTGTACACAATATGACTGTTTATAATAAAAGTGACCATTAAATCAATACAAAACAACCCAATTACAAATCTAAGGTCTATCCAAATAATTGCTTATCCTCCTGGCGACTATCTTGTCAAGTTGTCAGCTGGTGGTCATGCCCTATCGTAACGCCCAAAAGATCAACACAATATATGCACAATATTAAATATTGTTTTAATATATAGGAAGCCTAATGGATGATTTTATTGATGAAGATTCTTTTAATAGTGACGAAGAATCAGGGCTTTTGAAGAAAGGGTTAGATGTACATCTTCCTGGAGATTTTAATCCCAATTCAGTACCACGAGACGGGCATGAATACCTACATCATGTCATATACGAAAGAAATAAGTATAAAAAATGGGTTACATCATATATTGATCCAGAAAAATTAAGAAAAAGTGAAATTTTTAATATACCAATAAGAATGACAACTTACAATATTCCTTTGCATCTTTTACCATCCCTTGAATGGCAGAATAAAAAGCTGGCCGACTTTAAGCATTTTAGTGAAGCTTTATATAATGTAAATGAAAGCTACAATTTAACATCTACTATTATCACATTTAATGAAGACAAATTTTTTACTAAATTGCAGAAAACGGCTCCTCAATACTCGACTTTTTGTCAGTACACACAACCAGCTAAAATAAGAATTATTGAACTTATAACAAATTATATTTCAAAGAATAATTTTTCAGAGGATTTTGTAGGAGCATGGATTTTTGCTGTATTAGCAACTCTTGTTATTCCATTAAGCCCAGGCTCCTGTCATGCTATTCGTGAATTTATCAGAACTTGCCAATTTGTACGCTCAAAATTAAATGAAAATGAAGAAAAAACTTGGACTGCATTAAATTTCTATATTTGTATCTGTAGTAGATATTTTGGTCAACTGGATTTAGCTGACCTGAATAAATCAATTGTCTGATGAACCAATAAAATTATTCAAAATTAATTTATTTCTTACACTGATTGTTCAATGTCTGTTGGTAGCAACTAGGTGTGTTTACTCTCCAGCTAAAGTAAATATTGTTAAAGCTTAGCAATTTGAGTAATCTGATTTAAAACCTAATAATTACAGTGAGACAAAAATCAGAACTGAAAAAAACCATCAACAGATATTTTTAATGGATTTCTGTCAGATAAGAATGGATGCTTTCATTAAAAAACTAACTGACATGTGTGAAGAAAAATTTATAACTTGTTTTGATGAAATCGATAAGAAAATTTGTGCAATTGAGGCCCAAATGTGGAAAATAAGGTGTTTTACATTATATTAGATTTTTAATAGAAGCAATTAATTTATTAACAAGCTATTTTTGCAGACTGCAGCAATATGTTGATACTAACTGTTGAGCTTCTGATTTATTAAATATATCTAGAGGTGATTGGCCCACTTTTTTTAGTATTTATATTTCTAATTTAATATCTGATTTAGATAATGTATTGATGTGGTTTCAACGTTGTCTCCAGTCCAGGATTACTTCTGTACGGATAGCATCTACCTTGTACTGATGAGGCACAAATACACCGAAACCGGTCTACAAGTGATGTTGACCCTTCTAATTACAAACCATCTTGCATAAATACCAACCCCGTTTAACTTAGAAGTGTAATTCAATGTCTGTCGGGGCATATAGCCCGAGAAGTAGTTGTTGCTTCTTAGTGAACAATCTGTTCTTTGAAAAGTATATTTCAAAAACTTTGTAAGGGGTTATAATAGTGTTAAACTATTACCTTGTCATCTACATATAATGTGAGATCATTATAATTTGCAATGTTGTCAGTATTGTTAGCATAATCTGTTGCTCTCTTCCTACTAGTTTTCTATTTTATAATTTTTTGTGCGCAGACTTAAACATTCCAAATACATTTTAAACAGTTTTCTGAAGAATTAAATTCGAGAAGGTTGTATTCTTAACAATTATAATTGTAATATCTACCTAGATTTGAGTAATATCTTTGAGCAAGTTAATTAGGTATTAATGTTATTGTTTGTACTTGATTAACTATTTTACGGAGTGAATCACCACCAACGAGACGGAGGTTTATAGCGAAACAGTAAGTTTTAAAATGTTTGACACTTTAGTAGTACCTATACAGGGTGCGGCCGATAAGCCGTCGGTTAGACGGATCTCGTGAACTACAGGGAAATGAAAACTGAAAATTTGCAAGGGGGGGTTTCGGAGGGAGAACTATTTATTGGAAATATTGGTATCCTTTTATCACTTCCGGTTATAGCTCTTTATTCGTTTTTTTAAATGGGACACCCTGTATATTTTTAAATTTTTTGAATATTTACATTATTCTAAACAACTTTCGTTGATATTTCCCTACGCCTATCTTCAACCCATTTTGAGTTATAATTATTTTTCAATGGAAACCACACTTTTTCACTATGTACAAAACATTTAATATCTTCTAACGTAACTTGGGTAAAGGATTACATTTTTCAGAAAGTGTACACGACATTGCAATGTATCGTTTATAGCTTTGAAATTTTTATTTTTATTATACAAAGTGCTCTCAAAATTGAAAAAATTCTTCATCCAAAATATTCACATAATTCATTTTTTTCAAATGGAACACCCTGTATATGATTGATATTACTAAAAGTATACATTATCCACTTTCTATCTGCATTAGGGTCCCTATACCTATCTCATGTAGATTTCCGGTAATTCCATTTTTATTATTTAACAAAAGCAAAAGGTGTCTTGATTCTTCAAGCATTCAGCTAACCACTGACCTTGACCCCTTTCTAAAAAGGTAGAAGACCCCTGTCCACCTTTCAAGGCCATGGAGACAGGGCATTGACTTTTGACCTCCATTTTGTTTTGGTTATCTCCTGGTTCACATGGTTGGTAAACTGTCGCATACTGCGGTTTTCGTGAACCAAGGAAAAATAACAATAGTCAGCATTTTCCTGTACAATTTATAAACAAGGATTCATGAATTCATGGATATAACGCCTGATTACACAAAACTCACCTAAAGGTCACATGCCATCTAGGGTAAGTAATACTTCTTATTATGGGACTGGCTTAATTACCAGCAGTGTCGTTGAACTATATTTTCTTTTCAGACCTTCTAATTCTACTTCTTCTTAGTCCTCTTCTTGTATATGTTCTAATTCTTCATCCGAATCTACGTTTATTTCTTTTGTATCGGCTTACATCTACACGAATAAGTCTACCTGTAGAGCGACTACTTCGGGGTCAGCCTTCGACTTACCTTCTACTCAGCTTCATCTTTACTTCCGCCTTCCAACTACTCAACCTCACAGCAGGACGTACCCAGTCAGAGCAAGAGAACGTAGGTACCGTCACAAGGATACCTAAGAAGTGAACTCACAAGTAAGATCTTCCCAATTTATCTATAGGGTTATACTCGATAGTCGAAATTCTGTAAAGTGAGTCAGAGCTATCTAATCAACACTTTGGTTAAAGCGCAGTTGCCATATGTATTCTAGAGAGAAATGCTGTATTTTATAAATACACTTCAAATCCATTGTGTCAATATTTCAGGTACAAAAGATGCAATGTAATTAAGTCAATACCAATTTAATATATTTATTTCAAATTTCAAGCAGACTAATAATAATTAGTTTACTTGAAATGTGAAATAAAGTGTTTATGTATATTTCTTGAACGCAAAGTTTGTTGTGAAAAACTCGCCGATTTGACAATGTTGGAGAGTCGCTTCAATGTTCCGGCTTTGAGAACGAGATAGATAGATCGAGCTACGCGAATGAGACAGTGATAGTAAACAGTTATGTGAGGTGTTTATTCTCTTCATGAACGTAACATCAGTATTTGTGTTGTGGTTTTGTGTGATAAATCGGTTATTATTGGTATTTATTGTAATATTTATATCGGTATATTTAGTGACAATAATGGCGGAGTGTAGCGGTGTTGGCGATAAAAAACGGCGTCGTAACAATTTAATTCGGGAAGAAAAAGTCCTCATATTAAATGTGTACGAAGGACTGCGTGCCATGGACAAACAGTTGGGTGTTAGTGACGCTGTGATTAAGTGCAGTTATTTAACTAAAGTTTCTGAGAGTACTATATACAATATTCTAAAGAAATCGCGGGACGGATCTTTGACAAGAGAACGAGGTGAAAACTGTAAACCGGAAAGTAGGGGAAGAAAGAAAATTGTTTTGGACGACCAAACACGGAATGCTATACGTAGGGAAATACATTCTTTTTATTTTAGGAATGAAATCCCCTCGGTAGCTAAATTGAGCAAGGTAATAGAAGCTGATGATACTTTACCAAACATCAGTGATAAAGTTTTGAGACGAACTTTAAAATTAATGAATTTTCGTTACCAAACAAGAAGTAGAAACAGTGCCTTAATTGAACGAAATGACATTGTGGAATGGAGGAGAAATTATTTAAAACAGATACGACAGTTTCGTAACGAAGGACGGCACATATATTATCTTGACGAAACATGGTTAAATGAAGGCCACACTGTGTCAAAAGTGTGGCAAGACATGAATATACGAAGCAATCGACAAGCCTTTATGGAGGGTTTCTCTTCCGGTTTAAAAGCTCCCTCTGGGAAAGGACGTCGACTGATTATCACTCACATTGGCAGCGAGGAAGGATTTGTAGAAGGTGGATTACTAAGTTTTCAGTCCAAAAAAACTGTCGATTACCATGAAGAGATGGATGGTAACCGGTTTGAAACATGGTTTAGATCAATTTTAACAAAGGTAACTCCTGGTTCAGTGATAGTTATGGATAATGCTTCATACCACTCTCGTCGACTGGAGCAAATACCTACTTCAGCTAGCCGCAAGAGGGTTATAATTGATTGGTTAGAGAGTAAAAGCATTCCGCACAACGAGGCAATGCTAAAAGTTGAATTATTATCTCTCGTACGGAAACATAAAAGCAGTTATATTAAGTACGTTGTCGATGAAATGGCGAAAGATTTCAACGTCTCAGTTGTTAGACTTCCTCCCTACCACTGTGAGTTAAACCCCATCGAGCTGGTTTGGGCCCAAGTGAAAAATTATGTTGCGAGAAAAAACAGTACATTCAAAATGGCTGACGTTGAGAAACTGTTTGACGAGGCGCTGCATACCGTTACTGCTGAGAGTTGGCGTAAATGTATTCAACACGTATTAAAAGAAGAAATAAAGTTTTGGGATTTAGACATACGTGTAGAAGTAATGACGGAACCACTCATTATCGATATAGGAGGAGAAAGCGATGATTCTGAGGAGTCGTCAGGGAGTGATACCGCTTCCAGTTAGTCAGACATTTATTTATAGTGATGTTCACAAACTTCTTACCTGCTAACTAGTAACGGTACTGCATTGTGTTAGAAAGGAGCAGTTGACTATCTTTCTTTAGATATTGTAAATAGTTTATTAACGGGATTGAGGGCATACGAACGCCTAAATAGTATATATTATATAATTCTTCATATCCTCAACAACATGAATAATGTGTTAATGCCTAAAATAGCTGTCATATCTTCTTCTTGATATTTATAAATTACGTGTCACGTTGTTTGTCCGCGATGGACTCCTAAACTACTTAACCGATTTTAATCAAATTTGCACACCGTGTGCAGTTTGATTCAACTTGAAAGATAGGATAGCTTACATCTTAATTTATAGTCGCAATATTATTTTATTGCAAATTATTTGTCTATTATTTGACATTCACAATTATCTGCTAACTCCAAACGATTTTAACAGATGGCGATATCTGTTGCCTGGATTGAGTAAGTAATCAATAGATGGCGCTGATGTTAAACCTAGAAACGTGTCATATAAGCTACAATTCAATAGCATAACCACCACGTGTTGTTGAGGCTAAAGTATAAGTTTATTTTGTAATAAAAGAAAAACCGTGAAATTCAATTGTTTTTACTTTTAAAATTTTTGGTGTTAGCATAGCCGGCTACGTGTTACTTAGACTGAAGTGTAAATTAAATTCATATTATAGTGAAGATAATACAGTGAAATTATTCCTGCTTTTTAATTATTTGTGCTTTATTGTTCAAAACTCTTTAATTAAAATATATACATGTACGTATATTATCACATAGTTATAAAAGTTAATTAATATATCTATGAGAAAATGGTACAAAGCTCCCCACACTTTTTCGATAATTGTACAAATATTTTTTTTTCATTATTTTTATTTAACCTCTATTAAAAATTATTTTAAATGTGCTATGATAGCATGTTTTTCAGTTTTTTTCTAATATTTAAACATTTAAATTATTAGTTTCAGTCAAATGCCACAGAAAAAATCTAACCTCAACAACGCGAGGAGCAGAGAGGCACGACGCAAAAGTGTTGAAAGAGCTCATCAGTCGGCAGAACAAATCGCAACAAGAAATACAGCTCAAAGAATCAGGACAGCAGAAGGTCGTGCACAAGAATCTCAAGAACAGCGTGACGAACGTCTGCGACAGACTATTACGAGAACAAGAGCGGCACGAGAACGAAACATAGCTACAGTACGAGTACAAGAACGACAGATCAACAAAAGCTACTCTAACACTCCACTCAGCGGGTAAATATTATTTAAAAAAAATTCTACTTTGGACAAAAAATGGCGGTAAATTAAATTTTTTTTATAGGTATGGATACTTGGAGATTAGCTAATTGTAAGGATGGCATTTATAGAATTTTGAAATCAACAAAAGCTACTCTGACACTCCACTCAGCGGGTAAATATTATTTAAAAAAATTCTACTTTGGACAAAAAATGGCGGTAAATTAAAATTTTAAAATCTTTTATAGGTATGGTTACTTGGAGATTAGTTAATTGGAAGGATCGCATTTACTATAGAAAGAATAGTATATTCTGTAACAAGTTTAGAATGAAAATTCGATGCGAGTGGAAATTTCCGAGCGCGAGCCGAAGGCGAGCGTGAGGAACCACGAGCATTACGAATTTTTATTCTAACCGAGTAGCAGACCATACTTTCTCCACGATCAAAGATTTTCAATGGAAATGAACAAAAGATAATTTATATTACAGAACTCAATCACAATTATATTAGGTAAACACTCAATGTGACAGCAATAATTTTGACACTACGATGACAATCAACTGCGTCAAGGCTAATGGTATTATTGCTAACCAGTGTGAGAATATTATTCTATCACTAGAGAGAGAATGTAAATACATTTAAATTGCATAGGGGCAGAGGTGTTGCAGAATATTTCTTCAATCTCAAGAGAGAGAATTCCAGCATTCTGTAATCAAATTTGATTTCAGAATTAGCAAATTCTGTGATGATCGTGGAGAAAGAAATTTATGGCATTTATAAAAGTTTGGAATAAACAAAAGCTACTCTGACACTCCACTCAACGGTCAGAGAACGACCGCTTGCATATATCTTATTTAGTCGGGTTTGTTGGAACACTTTTAACTCGAGAACGGCTGGACCGATTTTCATGGTTTTTAATTTGTTATTGCACGGGAAATAATTATTTAAAAAAAATTCTACTTTGGACAAAAAATGGCGGTAAATTAAAATTTAAAATTTTTGTATAGGTATGGTTACTTGGAGATTAGCTAATTGTAAGGATGGCATTTATAGAAATTTGAAATCAACAAAAGCTACTCTGACACTCTACTCAGCGGGTAAATATTATTTAAAAAATTCTACTTTGGATAAAAAATGGCGGTAAATTAAAATTTAAAATTTTTTATAGGTATGGTTACTTGGAGATTAGCTAATTGTAAGGATGGCATTTATAGAAGTTTGAAATAAACAAAAGCTACTTTGTCACTCCGCTCAACGGGCAGAGAACGACCGCTTGCATAATATCTTATTTAGTCGGGTTTTTTGTGTAACGTGCCTACCTTCTTACACGTGGCTCCTGCCACAAGAACACGTCACTATGGACACCCTTGATGCAAAATTCGGGTTTTAAATCTCGGGCGCCAGATTATTAACGTGGTTTGCTCCACGGCCCCTTGACCTTTAGCGTCAAGAGTTCCAGATAGCCTCAGATGGAGGTTACGGAAAATTCCAGGGGTCTTGTTGCATTAACTTTATTTACCTAATTATGATCAAATATGGATCCTCCAATTTATAAATTACGGGTTATGAAGGAAACAGGGGTTCAGCAGAATTGTATACTACCTACGGTTTAGTGTATACCTACGATCTCACAATAAGTCGGTATATCACAAAATAATCAAAAAGAAACTTTTAGTGTATTAATACTCTGTGGTCTATTTTACGAATAATTCTTTAGTGACAAGCAAATTAACAGGGAAAAGAAAATAAGCTATCTTTACCATATACTTGGTACTTTGACGGACATAACGGTCAGGTTATCAAATACGGTTCAAATCTACCGGGTTTTACGGGGTCCCTAGTGCACGATTTAGATCTGCCGGGTAATCAGACAAATTGTGGCTAAGCCTCTTCCAAGTCTGATTAACCCTTGAATCCAAATGAAACCGGCAACTATTATTCCGACAATAAGAAAAAAAAAATATAAATAATGATTCTACGAAACGGGAAAAGAACGATTTAGATCTGCCGGGAAATCAAACAAATTGTGGCTAAGCCTCTTCCTAGTCTGATTAACCCTTGAATCTAAAGGAAACCGGTAACTATTATTCCGAAAAATTAAAATTTAAGAACTAAATAGATCTGCCGGGAAATCAAACAAATTGTGGCTAAGCCTCTTCCAAGTCTGATTAACCCTTGAATCTAAATAAAGCCGGTAACTATTATTCCAAAAAAAAAATAATTTTCCCACGAGTTAAATGGTACCCAGCTATCGACACGCAGAGTAAAAATATTTGTACTAGCATAAAATTAAAATATTATAATCCACTTGGATATCAATTTAATATAAAACTACTGAGAACCAAAAGCATAAAATAATTCGAGAGTCCACTAATAATTCATATCAGTTAATTAATATATAATAAACGCTGTAAATAAAATTCGAAATCAAATTACAGTTGACAAATCTTTATTTCCATATAAAAGAAACAAATAAAAAAAAACCCAATTTCAGTTCAACAACAAAAAGAAAAAATAGCCAGCCGGAAAATTTTCAAAACCATACATTTAACAATTTAATATTAAGCGGCGATACGGAAAGTTTAGAATACACAGTTTATTTGTTAAAATGATTTACCTTATAAAATACAGCTTCCACACACACAATCCTAATGCACTAAATTTTCACAATACGGTTTATCGGTTTTCGGAAGAAATTTGAGCGAAGAATCACGAAATACTATTTGAGAGCCGGAATGAATCACAGACAAATGAAAATCAGAGCGAAAATGAATGCCCAATAATCGATTGAGAGCGAATTTATATCCAAAAATTCTAGTTACATTTTTCGGCCGTAGCCGTGGTGAGGGAATTAAACATGAAATTTATCTACTCTCGACAAAAAGTTGTACCTATACTGGACGGCTTCAGTTTTAATTAAAATGGTGTATATACCGGGCGTCCCTTCAGTTGAAAAATTTAAATATCGGAAATGAATAAATTGTGTATAGTAGAATTTGGATTTGCGTAACTCGGACTTATACGAAAATATACAACGGTAATAACGAAAAAAAAATCAATGCGGTAGTAGAAAGGGTTGTAAAGTAACGAGTTATATACACCCTAGTAGTAAAATAAAATATATTACGGAAAAAATAAAAATTAAAATAACTCGTTACAGTTGGAACACTTTTAACTCGAGAACGGTTGGACCGATTTTCATGGTTTTTGATTTGCTGTACCTAATAGCAGTATAACTATTAAAATATAGGAAAATTGCACGGGAAAACAATATTTAAAAAAATTGTCCTTTTGACAAGAAATGGCGGTAAATTAAAATTTAAAGTTTCTGTCGTGTTTCTGTATAGGTATCGTTAAGTTTGAAATAAACAAAAGCTACTCTGACACTCCACTCATCGGGCAGAAAACGACCGCTTGCATAAATATCTTATTGACAAGACAATGTTAGGACAGGAGAGACTACGTTTGCGGAAAGCTTTCTTTAAATAGTAAATTTTTATCATTCATTATGTGGTTCATATTATTTAACATTTATAAAACTGGGAAAAAGGCAAGCCAAGCGCTCATAGATAACCCATATACGGATAGATAGGACACTCCAATGTTAAGGCCTGAACCTGAATTTCAGCGCCATCTCTTCGTTTGGAAGAAACTAATTTGAAAAAGTGGCGGCAAATTTGAATATACAGTCCATTATCTGCTATTTAATATTCCACTTATGTTAACATAATTGAAAATACAAATGAATTGTGAAGATATTTATTGGTGTAATTTCCTTTAAATACAGGTATATAATAGTAATACATAAATATTAATGTATTCATTTCAAGTTATTATAAATTAAAACTAGTATAATATACAATGTTAATAAATATAAATATACATACACATATTTTTCATTGTGATACAATGGAAATGTAAAAAAACATAGTTTATGTTATTTACTTAATTACAATTACCTGTAAATAATTATCATATTAGTAAAGCATGATCTTCAAGTGATGTTATTCCTTCTAATCGCAAACCAGAATGGTCGGTTCTATCTTAACAGATATACTAACCCCGTTTACTTTAGAAGTGTAATTCAATGTCTGTCGGGGCATATAGCCCGAGAAGTAGTTGTTGCTTCTTAGTGGACGGTCTGCTCTTTGAAAATTTATTTTTCTAATTTTGTAAAGCCTTATAATAGTATTGAACTATTATTTTTTGATGTCTATAGTTTATGTTATTATGGATTTATATTATATTTATCTCAAGAGCTTCTAAAAGATTTAATTTAATCTTTTAGAAGTACCTGATTATTTGTTTTTATTTATCTCCAGATCTTCCAAATGATGGAGTAAAACAATTTACTTTGCTTAAATCTCCATTATAATATATTATAATGGAGATTAAAATGTTTTGTTTCATCGTTTAGTATGGATCTTCATCAAGTAAAAGTCTCATCTAGGTATTCAAGCTTCCAAAAGTTTAGAAGCTCTTGAGATAATTAAAAACGGATATGTATTCAGGTAATCTTCTTAACGACCAAATAGATACCAACTCCCTTATTAAACCTATTTACCTAGAAGATAGTTTAGGAATGATTATTGTGAGTAAACTTATTCAATATGTACTTTTGTTAATATTCGTAGAATTCAGTATATACTTAGGCACTTTTTGCACTTTATTTCCATGTAAATTTATGGATATATTATAAGAGTTGTAAAAGTACTTAAAATGTGAGGGAAATAGAAAACAACAAAATACAATACAATTAATATAAAAAATCACTCTGGGTCGAAAGGATATGTTTATCTTATGAAAGACAACCATCATAGATAAATACTTTATATAGGTACCATAAAATAAATTAATTAATGCAACCAGAAATACAGGTTATGAATGCAGGTATGCAACCAAAATTTACAACATTTGTATAACAAATTGCATAGCTACAAGATCCTGTTATTCACGCCATCTAAGTGTCTACCCTGTGAACTAATGCACCGGCTCCCGAAGCCAGTGTCGATAAAGTTGCACTGAGAGCAAAGTAGACGTAAGCAGAAAACGCCAACACTAAAAAAGTTCGCTCCGAAAAGGTAACCGGAAAACGATACATCCGAAAAGTGCAGCACCAGTGCAACAAGCAGAAAACGCTATTTAGTTCCCTGTGCCAGTGCTGTCAGTCTCATTGTCACATTTCATTAGCTTGAAACATTTTGAATCATAGATAACACATGTTTTGAATACAGAATTTTACACAAATCCGCCTACTGAGTACAATTGTTCGTGACATCACTTAAAAGAGAGTTTAAGTGATGTCACGAACGTTAACGTAAACGTGTAAATTGACAGCTGCTCATGCGCAGTAAATAAATATTCACGTTAAGGTTTACGGGCCTCCGTTAACTTACGTGCTCCCACGTAAACGTCTAACGTTAATCGATGCTGTCCGAAGCCCTACCGGAGATTACCGATTCCCATATTTTGTTATTAAGTGAGTTTATCTGTTTTGGATCTCGTTCTGTGATTGAGGATGAAATAGATAATAACAAGAATTATTAAAATGCAAATTTTCGTAGAAAATTAAAAACCAAAAGGTTAGGTTTGTTAATGTGTGTAAACAAAACTTTACGTTAACGTTCGTGACATCACTTAAACTCTCTTTTATACAATTGAACGTAAACGTAATATTCTTGCGTTAACGTTAACGTTCGTGACATCACTTAAACTCTCTAGTTTAAGTGATGTCACGAACTCTCTACTTAAACTCTCTAGTTTAAGTGATGTCACGAACGTTAACGTAAACGTGTAAATTGACAGTTGCTCATGCGCAGTAAATAAATATTCACGACGTGCTCCCACGTAAACGTCTAACGTTAATCGATGCTTTCCGAAGCCCTACCGGAGATTACCGATTCCCATATTTTGTTATGAAGTGAGTATAACTATAATTTGGATTTTGTTCTGTGATTGAGGATGAAATAAATAATAACAAGAATTATTAAAATGCAAATTTTCGTAGAAAATCAAAAAACCAAAAGTTAGGTTAGTTAATGTGTGTAAACAAAACTTTACGTTAACGTTCGTGACATCGCTTAAACTCTCTTTTACACAATTGAACGTAAACGTAATATTCTTGCGTTAACGTTAACGTTCGTGACATCACTTAAACTCTCTATCAACAAAAACAAATAACACTGACATCTGACATAACTAGTGACATAATGACAGATGAGAATTGGTGATTTGTCGAAAGTTCCTAGAATTACTGGCCACCGATGCATTGAGAATTCAGCTAAAACGTCATTTTAAATTTTAAGATTTACGCTTCGGGGGTGTATTCATTGTTTTAATAAAGCAATATAGAGGTCCGTAATGATATAAAACCTGCAAAAATCTTATGTTTTGAATGGTAGACATTAACTGTCATTCTTGTCATAAAAACCACTTTTTGTTGGTCACACTGACCATAGACTGAGCTACGCGCATTGGGGTAGGTCAAGTGTTTGGATGCAAACAATCAATTTTGGCTATTGTATTTACCAGAGATAAGGAAGGTTACTCTGTATTAGCTGGTATTGTGTTGTGCTGGTATTAGTTTGTATTTATCTATGTTACAGAGTTCAAGTGCTGTTATCATATTTGGTTGAAAATATAAATTGTTGTCTAATTGGTAACAAATTATTTCCCGGGTAATTTGGAGGATTTGTTGAGAGTGCAGTAATACCATATTTTGGGATTATTTGATTTATGACCGGTAGCCATTTTGTTGTTTGGAGGTATGGCAAATTTTTAAAGTTATATTGATGTGAGTATTTGAAGAAACTTTTGCTCAATATTTTAACCCAATCAGTTCGTTCTTGTCTAACTCATCTATGAGAGTAACTGGTTCCTAGAAACTCCCTTATGGATTTTTTTTTATATATATAGGTAACCAATGTTGGTGAGGCACCAGGATTAAAGAGGATAAAAGTAGGCATTTTTCTCACAATTGGAAAAATAACACCTGTTATCAAATATTGAAACTTGATCTGGCCAATCAGTAAGCATAGTCTTTTTTTTATATACATGGGAAGTTTTGGAATGTGACATGTATTTATACGGGATTAATTAGGGTTGATACAATAACTTTGATTCATTTTATCACATGAGTGTACATATAAGGTATATATGAGTAGTTTTAAAAACAATATTACTGTATTAATTTCTTACTTCTACTGTCGAGTATGATTGATACATTCCGTAAAGTCTATGTGGTGTGTCCTTGTATTGAACCCAGTTTGGGTTATATAAAGCTTGGTACATACTAGATCTGTTTAGTACTTATGTGCTGAGTATTGACTTGTTTTGTTTTACCGATCTATCACATCACATCTGAAGCATTAATTGTATATTATTATGTAAAATCACTATACTGGTAGGTACTTGATTATTATGTCAAATAGGTGGTATTGCTCTGCATTGTTGTTATTGATTAGTTAAAAATGATTTCAAATCACTTGACATTGGTGGGTAGCAAATAGTTTTGCAGATGTACATGTTACAATCAAATAACTCAATATTGTGATTGTCTCATTATACTTTTGTAATACTTGCTACCAATGCTTTCTTGATTAACTTTGAGTAACTATGTCTGGATATTTATGAAGAAATGTAGTGATATTGTTACTTATTGACTGGTTTAACTTTAACATATATGTCATATCTGTGCATTATATTATATTATTGATTACTTCATTTATAACATGTTTCATAGATTGTATACTGTGCAGTATCGTTGCTCTATATGAGTGCACATATTTTATTAATATCTAATATATAAAACTCTCGTGTCACGGTGTTTGTAGTTAAACTCCTTCCAAATGGCTCGACCGATTCTCATGAAATTTTGTGTGCATATCGGGTAGGTCTGCGAATCAGACAACATCTATTTTTCATCCCCCTAAATGTTAAGGGTGTTTCACCCCTTAATTTTTGTTTTTATTTTTTTATGATACAGCATTCAAAAATACATACAACCCTAAATTTTCACCACTCTACGATCAACCCCTATTTTTTATTTGTTAATTATCCGAAATGGCTCGAGAGATTCTCATGAAATTTTGTGTGCTTATCGGGTAGGTCTGCGAATCAGTCAACATCTATTTTTCATCCCCCTAAATATTGAGGGTGGTCCACCCCTTATTTTTTTAAATTTTTTAGACACAAATTTTTTTATGATACGGCATTCAAAAATATATACAACCCTAAATTTTCACCCCTTTACGATCAACCCCTAATTTTTATTTCTAAATAATTAATTTTAATTTTGTCATGACTTATAATAAAAAATTTAATATTACTCTTTTTTCACCTTTATACGATCAACCCCTATTTTTCCATCGCGATTTTTATTCTTGCAAGATGGCAATCGAATATAATAATTGTAGTATGATATAAGAGCTAATGGAAATTAACTAATTCTAAGGATGGCATTTATAGAAGTTTGAAATAAACAAAAGATACTCTGTCACTCCACTCAACAGGCAGGTAGCGACCGCTTGCATAATATCTTATTTAGTTGGGTTTGTTGGAACACTTTTAACTCGCGAACGGCTGGACCGATTTTCATGGTTTTTGATTTGTTATTGCACGGGAAAAAATTATTTAAAAAAAATTCCACTTTGGACAAAAAATGGCGGTAAATTAAAATTTAAAGTTTCTGTATAAGTATCCTTAAGTTTCAAATAAAGAAAAGGTACTCTGACACTCTACTCAGCAGGCAGAAAACGACCGCATTCATAATATCTTATTGACAAGACAATGTTAGGACAGGACAACGTCTGTCGGGGTCTTCTAGTAATATAATAATAGTCTTTATTATTCCCAATGATATTACATCAACTAAATCAAATTAATTATATATGTGTGCATTATAGGAATTCAAGTGTATGTAAGAGGGCTTACTTTTTAATTTTTTATATTTTGTTCCTTAGAATTTGCTGTGATTCACTGTAGTACCATATTTCTATAATTTATTTGTATGAAACGACTAGTCACCTTTACTTAGGGGTATAATTATTGGGTCTTAGTATTATATATATATTTTTTTGTGGTATCTCAATTGTAAGTAAATTACACACTGGTTATATCAGAAAATAAACAAACTTGGGTATGGAACACCTGGCTTGAACACTTGTTTGGTAGTCTTAGGGTGTGGAGAACTGGTACAGGTAGTTGTCAGGAGGCAAGATTACTTGGCTCCCCTTCACTATAGATAGTCTTCGACCATCTGGAGCCCAATTCTTGACATCACTCGCTATCGAGCGAATTCGCTGCATAACGAGCAGTAGTTAGCGAAGACTTTACAACTATGCAATTCTTGAGGTGATTCGTTAAAGATTACTTGGCTCCCCTTCACTATAGATAGTCTTCGACCATCTGGAGCCCAATTCTTGACATCACTCGCTATCGAGCGAATTCGCTGCATAACGAGCAGTAGTTAGCGAAGACTTTACAACTATGCAATTCTTGAGGTGATTCGTTAAAGGGCGTCCTTAAGCGAAATCAAAAATTTGGCAATACCGTAAATAAAGCTTTCCTTCTTCTTGACGCTGTCAAATCTTTCCAATTTTATGGTTATGTTTTATGTATGTCTGTAAGAAATGGATCAAACCATTCTAAATAATGTATTACGCGGAGGAAAAGCAAAAAAATGATGTTATAGTATTTCCAAGGGAAGGATCAAATAATTGGTAGTAAATTCACAAATAACTTTGAAGATTCCGTGGAAGACTGGACTAAATTGGCAAATATCTCGCGGCGGAGAAAATCATTCATTGTCCTGAAAGGATTCGAAGGATTGCGCAGAACCCGGAAATTTTGAACTTCTATTGCCGGCAGCTCTAAATTTTCCCGCAACATTAAATTCACAAGTTCGTCCATCCTCAGTTACCTACTCAAACACAATTTGAAATTTTTCTATAAAAAATAGTATTTACTATGCGCGTGGTATTACTTATATAAAAATATTTAAATATTTTCTATAGTTATCACGTACAAAAATGGACTCGCTGCATAACGAACACTATCAAGCGAATGCGCAAAGGAGAGAGCGCTCAAGAATAGTATTTTAACGAATTCGTTTGGAAGCGAGTAACTTTGAGTGTTGCGAAGGATCAAGAATTGGGGTCCTGACCCAACTCCGCGAGAGCTAGAGGCAAGCCTAAAAGCTTACTAAAGTGACCAACGTTAACCATTACTATTTTTGTGCAAAACCAGTGGTTGGAGATTAAACGAATATTTCCCATTGAATGAATATTTATTGTCTATTTTATATATCATTTTCTAACAATCTGAAATGTCCAAGCAAGAAATATCCCCTATCTTATAAATATTGAATCTTGTTTTCTCACTTGTCCAAAAATCATCACCAATTGAAAAAACTCTTTGAACTGCTGCATTAGTTCTAGGTTAATGTAAATTTGAGTACTTACTTCTCTACAAAGGTGGCACTTATAAAAATAGCCAAGAGTGACTTAATCTTAGAAGCAGTCTTTGATATAATTTAACCCTAGATAATGGCATCAATTTTATAGATTATAAAAATGAAATGAGCAGGTATATAAGTTACGAGACACAATAAATGAAAAAAAGTCTGAATATTTCTCAAGGACATTAGTAAAAAGCTGCTAATTTTAAATAAAATGCATAAGGAAACTGGATACTATGCTTTAAGCAATTAACTAAAGGTAATTGCCTGATTGTGAGTTTTCTGTAAATGGTACAAAATGTATTAGAAAATTTGTGTAATACTTAGAAGTCAGACTACAACATTATAATTTTTCCAAAAAAGAGAGTGTATGCAACTAGTTTTGTTAGAAAACTACCATCATTAGACTATAAAAGAAAATAATGTGATAGAAACGTTATATAAAGATCCTGCAATATCAAAATACAAGTTGGTTAAGTTAAACAGTTTGGAACAAATATGAAAAAAATTAATATTTAAAAATAACAAATTGATGTGGATGAACAAATATTAATTCATTATTGAATTATAAATTTAATATTGTCAAAAAACGTTTAAGTGTACTATTTTAATTAAATTGAAGACCACAAACATACGATCAAAAAGTTAATAGACCAATGATGGCTGTCTATTTGGTAAAAATCCGATAACAAATTAAAATAAATAAAACCGCAATTTACAACAGTCCTCTCTACCTCCCATAAAAGAAGATACCAAATTATTCTAAATAGACTGCATATCGGACACACACACTTAACGCACCAACACTTGATGAAAAAAGAATCCGCGCCCACCTGACAAACTTGTCAGGAGTTTACTAGAATATCCAATATGACACAGCAAGAAAAAGACGCAACCTAAAAACAAATTTAAGAAGTATACTTTCAACTAATGAAAATGAAGTCCTCAACTACTTGAAAGACATTAAACTTAAATCTAAAATTTAAGAAATTATTACTATTTTTCATATTTTTTAAATTCACATATGTTTTGTATTGTATTGTCTTCCCCTCTAAAAATTCATAGAAGTTGATGCAGAGCAAAACAAATGTTTTGAAATAAAAAAATATTCTATACATTGATTAATTATTCTTATTTATTTTTAGCTAAGCTGGAGATTGAGAAACTCATTGCTAGGCAAGAAATTACTCACAATCAATGGACTCATTCAAAAAGATTAGTTGTATCTAGTGATATTGATGCTGTGCAATATTTTGTGATATGACTTACCATACGATTGATACATCTCTGGACATTAGTATTCCCAGCAACAATGAGATATGCTATATATGCTATATATAATGCTCAATAAAATTGCTACACAGTTGGTAAGTTTATGATTTACATTACATGAGAAATTGAAATTTTTTTTTTGTTAGTGACCAAAGAATCAATACTAATGGGATGAATGATTATGCCATAATTTATAAAACTACATAGACTGATGTCTTGAAAGTTGTAAATTTGTTATTGTTAATTTTCTTTATCCTTAATAATAATTTTAATTATTATTTTGGTTTTCTTTGGATGTTTTTGGCATTTTGCTTTTCATTTGGAAACTTTTGAAATATCTTGATGGAATGAAATGAAATATTTACAATTGGTACTAAAGAATTTGGTTAGTTATACAGTGTGACCACCTAAGTTGGTAGCATATGGGAAACTTTTATTAAAAATTTGTATGAAAAAAAGTTTTTCTTCATAAAAAGCTCTGCATGATCTCAAATCCAATATGCAACCATCAGACATCAAAGTCATATAAGTAAGAGGTGTATCAGAAAATATTAATTTTACCCAAGTGTAAAAGACTTTTATTGTTGACCAAATCGAAAATTATTATCAATTTATAAGTAAATTAATGTTGAATGAACAGTTAACTCTTTTGTCATCAAAAATTGTATAACCTTCAAGTTTCCGAAACTCCTGCGCTGCAGATTTAAAATAATTGATATTTACACATGAAAAAATTATATATTTTAGAATAATTAACTAGAATACCTATACTATAACAATAATTATGTAATAAGTTCTTGGAAATTATTACAAAAACATAGAAGTAAAACTAATTTCCATTTCTATGACAAAATGATCTTAACACATTTCTTATCATGACTGGTTTCTGAAATAATTCTTTCCAAATGTTGGACTATTGAAAATGGCCTTTGTTGGTATACTTTCTCTTTCAAGCAATCTCAAAAGAATTTAGTCTAAATGGGTGCAATCCGGCTAGTTGGCTAAAACATATCTGAATCTTTGCAAACTTGATTGGACACATTGTATAAGCTAACTGCATTTCATTGTTGGGTTTATTAACAGTATTACTTAATGTTGCCTTCACATAAAATTATTAATCAAGCAAATAATAAAAAATCAACCAAATAGATAATTTGGTCAAAAATCATACTGAAATTTCTACCTTTCTTTAGAAAACTTATAAATGCTGTCCAAAATATCCTAAATTAAAATGGCCACATTAGTCAAAATTGTTAAAAGTAAAACTGTTTTTGATTCACCTACATGTAAATAAAAATGTATAAGCTGTACCATAGCCATTACCTTTCATATATTATTAGGGCATCAAGAAAATCAAACAAGTGGGTTTGTAAAAAATTAGGATATTGATCTAGGATCATGGATTGGGATTCTCTTGGAAAAAAATGACTAGATTATTCTATCCTTGAAACATCACACCAAATGTTTGTTTTTAATTTTTGATTTTGTGAAAAATAAAAGTGTTTTACTATTGGCTAGAATTCATATTTTCTGATTTACCTCGTATATACATTGGAAATGTCTATACCTGGTGGTTGCATTTTTGGCTCTATTTTTGGCTAAAGTAGCAGAATACATGAGAAACTTTTTTCTTATAAATTTGACAACAAAAAGTTGTTCTCTATAAAAAGTTCGTCATGGCCTGAAATCTAAAATGCAACCATCAAATATCCAAAATTTCCAAGTCATATATGAGGTTATATGAATATTGTTACTAAGAAAACGTATTGAAATGTAAACTAGTGTCTAATAAACAGTCAACACTTTCTTGATCAAAACTTTGACAATTTTCAAGTTTCCCAACTTCTGTGTAGCAGTATTTTGATGATGATTTGATATGGGGACCATTCAAACTATAACTCCCAACATGATTGGAAATGTGTAATTGTAAATTGGATTGAAATATGCTGCAGCATTACAATGAATATTACATATGATACAATATAGTGACCATAATATACGATTGAACAAAACCTAACCTAACCCAAAACTGGGTTCTAACAAAATTCAAATGTTTTTGCCAACACTGAATTTCTTTTTTTTTACCTACACATTTTTTCTACAAAACTTTTTCTGGCAAATATTTTTAAATTTTTTGCCTTCATAACGTCATTTGGTCAGGTGTTATATAGTACAAGTCCATTGTGGAAAACATCATTCTGACTATAATTTGGAGCCTTGTGTACATAGAAGTAGTCGCTAGACCTTGTCTTATAGTCATGTAGGTACATCTGATATATATTGTGTATTTTTTAATAAATGTTCTGGATATAAACTGTGTATACATACGAGAGAAGATTCAACTTAGTGAACTTATCCTTCTGAAAACCCAATTGTTCATCAATTATAATTAAGTATTTAGTAATAATACACTCAAACAGCTTTGGATTGCAACTGAGGTTACATACCGGCCTATAATAGCTTGCAAATAAATTAGGAAGATCAGGACTAGTGATGTAACGGAGGTAAGATTTTGCCGAAGGCCGAAGTCAGTAACTTCGGCAATATTTAGCCGGAGTTACTGCCGGAGGTCAGCCGGAGGTTGTCAATTGTCAAAAAATCACAAAACATGCGCAAAACAAACTTGCATCTTGCATCCCTGTGAATAACATAACCTTAAAAGTTCAAATTAATATTGTTTGTTTGAAACTTCGGTGTTGTTAGCTTATTAGATTAGTACATTTTTTACATAAAAAAACTATAACATAACAATTCTAAAAATTAGTAAAAATAGTGATTAAAAATGTTGAAACGCTCGAAACAAAAACATAGTGTGATCTGGAAACATTTCAAAATCAGTGAAAGTGATAAAACTAAAGCAGAGTGCAATTATTGCAAAAAGTTAATTTCAAGAGGTGGTAGTGGCAAAGCAGCTTCTACTACACCTCTTTTTGGACATTTAAAAAGCATTCATCAAGAGGAATTTAATAATCTAACTTATCTAACTGAAGAAAAAGACAAAGTTAAAGAAACTGAAAACAATGAACAAAAAGGAAGCAAAATTCAATTATCATTAGAAAAAGTAATAGATAAAAAAAAATATGGGACATTATGGACAGTCCTGCAGTTAAAGTTCATTATAAAATAGCTGAAATGATATGTTTAGATAATCAACCCTACTCAATTGTTACTAATGAGGGTTTTACAAGACTAATGTCTCATGCTTTACCACAGTATAACCTTCCTTCAAGAATTTATTTTTCCAACAACATAATTCCCGATATTTATGGCCGCTTGAGAAATAAAATAAGTGTACTGTTAGAAAAAGCTGAGCACATTTCATTAACCTCGGATATTTGGACTTGCCAAGAAAACAATGAAAGCTTTATAAGTTTGACTGGTCACTGGATAGATCCAATTTCCTTCATAAAATACAATGCTGTTTTGAATTGCGAACATTTTTCTGGATCCCACACAGGTGTAAATATTTGTGCCAAATTTGAAAATTTGCTAGGATCATGGAATTTAACAAAATCTCAGATACATCTTATAATTAGAGATGGGGGATCCAATATGGTTAAAGGTTGCAATGAATTAGGAGTTGAAAATTTTTCATGTTTTATACATTCCTTACAATTAGTGGTTATATCATCCTTAAAATCGCAAAGAGCAGTCATTGACACGTTGGCAGTGGCTAGAAAAATTGTGGGTCATTTTTGTCATTCGTCTTTAGCCTGTGACAAACTTAAACAAATTCAAAATGACCTTAACCTACCAAATAAAAAATTAATTCAAGACGTCCAAACCAGATGGAATTCATCATTCTATATGCTAGAGCGCCTTTATGAACAAAAAAGATGCTTATCAATTTATGCTAATGAAAATAACATTGGTAATTTGACCAAAACACAATGGGATTTAATTGGTTCTCTGCTAACTTTGTTAGCACCATTCGAGGAACTTACAAGACAGCTTAGCAGTACAGACTCATATTTATCTGATGTGATTCCTTCTATTGTAATGCTCAATAAATATTTATCAAAAGTTCACCCATTTGGTCTGGGCACTTTACTACAAACTTCAGTGGAAGAAATTCACAAAAGGTTTGGAGAATACGAGAAAAACGAAAACTGTTCGTTGGCAACAATTTTAGATCCGCGCTACAAAGTGGCCTTTTTTTCTACTGCAGATAGTGCTGATGATGAAAGGGGTGAAAATGTTAAACGGTTGTTATTAGTGGAGGCACTTAAACTTCAACAAGATGAAATATCTAATAATGATGGATATTCAAGTGAATCTTCCAGTAACAGCCTCAGCATTGGGGATTCTCCCCCTTCTTCAAAGCGGAAACGTGATTCAATTTTTGACTGTTACAAAGAAATTGCTCAATCTGCATCGAATATCAAAATCAAAACCAATATAAGCGCAGCCACACCTAGGTTAAAGAAAAACAAGGATCTGTCAAAGCAGATTTCTGCCTATCTATTACTCCCACTCAATGATAGACAATCGAATCCCATTTCATTTTGGAAAGATAACCAACATGCTTTTCCTGATTTGGTGAAATTGGCAATAAAATATTTATCCTCTCCACCTAGCAGTATTTACTCAGAACGAAGTTTTTCGGAAGCGGGAAACATATATGAAGATAAACGTAATAGACTTACTCCACGAAATGCTGAGAAATTATTGTTTATTCACCATAATCTTCCCCGTCTAAATTTTGAGTACTAGAGAATATACCTATTTTAGTTTTGTCATTTTTTGAATCAGATTTAAAATAAAACGTTTTTTTTACATTTTTTCTTATTTTTTATTCAAGTTTAAAAAATAATTCCTCCGGCCTATCTCCGGTGCCAATAATGCCGAAGTCGGGAACTCCGGCTTCAGGCCGGATGTGGCCGGAGTCAGTAGGTGAGCCGGACCTCCGTTACATCACTAATCAGGACCCAACATGATATCCAATGTTTTGAGTTTTCGAAATTTCAAAACATTATCAACAACTAGAGAAAGCTGTGAGTTTTCTATATAATTATAACAAATTTTTGATAAGTTTTTGCACTATGAGCGCAATCTAGTGAAGTTAATGTAATTTACGACAAAATAAGAGCTAGTAAGAATTGCATTTCAAATACTCTCCCTGTAACCATCAAGATTTTGGGTCAAAAAATAAGTCTAAAACTAATGCCTCATGGATAAGGATTTTTCTAAACAAAATGAATGATCAATTTTTAAAAACCGCTACTTTTCAACTTCATTGCCCTCTACCTCAAAAACTAGTCATAGGGTTGAAATGTGCCTATGGACACTTTTGTTCAAGAGATCAAACTACAAAATAAACAAAATTCAGAAAAATTTACACGGATCTATTTTGCATATTAAACATTATGTACTTAATATTTAATATTCATTTTCTTTACATAAGAAGTGTTTATAACCGCCTATTTGGTGGATTTGACACTGAAGAAAAACACTTATTTTTGAAGTCTTTTTCACAAAGCTTCAAT
The DNA here is from genome assembly GCA_947563755.1 of Lochmaea crataegi. NCBI lineage: Eukaryota > Metazoa > Arthropoda > Insecta > Coleoptera > Chrysomelidae > Lochmaea > Lochmaea crataegi. Next base: position 31,656,133 of record OX387436.1, read on the forward strand.
AACGCAACATCAATTTGAACAAAATGAGCACAAACCACAATATTCTTCAACTTTAACTACCGAGTACAAACTTTATTTTTAATGAGTTGAAGCGGTCGATAGGGATTCACTTGACATTTCTATTTATTTTTTTGACACCCCGTGACATTCGGCTCGTGTATTGGCGGTGATAGGACGTTAATTTCGAGCTCCGTAAAGCGATAGTGAAATTCGACGAAACTGTGTATTAATATTGTAATAGACTTATTTCCAAGTGAAACAGGTTAATTGATAAGATGAGCGGTCACCAGGAGGGTGACCCACCGGAACTAGATCCTGGAGAGAAGTTTAAGGGTTTTTCTAGGGATGAACAGACAAAAATGGAAATTGGTGATGCATTCTCAGGTGGTATCAATAAAAATAATCATTCAAACAACCAAACCGTAAGTAACGATTCAAAAAACAGAATTAGTGTTTTTTTTCGAAAGACTAACGGAAAAAAAGGGTCAGAAAAGTAATACAAAAAATTTAGGAGAAATCAAAACAAATGATACGAAAATTAGTAAGTCGTTGGAAGCCAATACAAATCTGCCGGCCATTAATGAAGGTAAAAAACTCGAACATTATAAATATAAACAAATAGACGTAGGACTTTTTCAAGTAATTATTGAAAACAAAAATGAATCATGTATCAATGCAATTAAAATCGGAGATTTAATTTAAAAAAACTGGCCAAAACTAGATAATAAAATTATTCGAATTGATTTAGCCGGTAAACACCGAGTAAAAGTAATTTTTAGTGAAAATAAATGGGCAAACTATTTAATCGAACAAAATGAATCTGAAGTTTTCAAATCTAATAGTGTGGAAGCTTATATACCAAAATTTCTCATTCATGGGCAAGGCATACTTCGCGATATTGACAAAGATGTATCTGTCGATGATTTAAAAAATAAAATAAAGGCGTACGATTATCATTGTCAATTTAAAGTAGCGGACGTTGAAAGAATAAACCGCAAAGAAAAAGAGAACGATTTGATTAAATATTTACCTACAAAAAGCGTGATTGTTACCTTCAGAAGTCAAAACTTACCAAAATACGTATTAATAAATAAAGTCAGATTAGAAGTAATTCCATATACACAAAAAGTTATTTTATGTTATAACTGTGGTCGTTTCGGCCACGTAGGGAATCGATGTCGTAGTAAACAACGTTGCATAAAATGTCATAAAGATCACCTAGCATCTACTTGTCAAAATGAGTCATTAAGGGCCCGTTCTACGACCTCTGGTCAAAAGTGATAGTTTGTCAACCACTGGTCAGGTGTTTACCTTGAGGTTAGGAAAAAATGTGTTCTATCATCATGTGTCAGCTACTTTTGACTAGTGGTTACTTAACATCGATAGTTTTCGTAAATGTACTACCCATTATAAAGATATTGTACAACATTTGACTTTTCCGCCTAAAAATTACAGATAAAAGTTTGGTTAAAGTACCTCGTTTTGTCAAATTGTTTTTATTCAAAATGGAAGACAAATTAAAACACGATGTGGAAGAACAAAAAATAAAAAAAAACCAAAGAAAAAAGTAGGGGAAAACTTTTTCAAAACCCGAAATTGATGCCCTGTTGGTATTAACCAAAATATATTATAAAATTATTGAAAATAAAAGCACAGATTCTGTAACCTGGAAGGCAAAGCAGCAATGTTGGGAAAAAATTGCCGCTGAGCTACTGTTTCGGCATTTATGGCAGAAGGTCAGCCACACAACTCCATAATAAATGGAATTTGCTTAAAAAAACGGCACGAAGAGAATATGCCCAAGAAAAGCAAAACATTATGGGCACAGGAGGAGGTGAATACAAAGCACCAGGGATATCAGAAATATCTATTAAAATTCATGAACTGGGTGCCGAAACTATCACAGGAGGAACAGATGACTTTGACTGTGATGCAGTGGAAGGTATTATTGTTATTTGCGTATCGTAAACATTTTTAATTTCTATAATTTTAGATCCACCTGTAGCTGGATGCAGTTATCGACAGCACTCTCATTCACCACAACCAAATGAAGATAGTGACATGCAGGAGTTAAGAGACATGCTAAGCTTGAGGATTTGTTTGTTATTTGGTTTATAAATAGTGAAATTGTATTGAAACCTGCATCCAGTTTTGTGAAAGTGTAGGTACTTTCAGATACACCTTATGAACTATTATCCTAAATACTTTTTAGGAAAATATTATCATTGAGTATGAACCAGAAGGAGAAAAAGAAGCAGAATTACTTACAGAAAATAACTGGGCAACATACACTCCTGCTTCATTAAAACAATTAAAGCATCCAGCTTTAAATATTAATACGACTCCTGGTAATTTTACATTTACATTTCAACGGGAATACACTTTTTATTTTTTTATTCACTTCCAAGAAACAGGTTAAAATATTACAAAAGTTTATTCCTGTAAAAAGAATTATATTTTGAAGATACTATTAATTCAAAGATTATTTGAATTTCTCATGTTATAGTCATGTATTTTTTTTATTTTAAATATATTTCAGCAAAAAAGAGATACACAAAAAATGTGGTAAAAACGCATGCCGACATGGTAGAGGCAAAGAAGGAGGTTGCTGAAATGCAAAAAAAATATTTCCTAAAACTTGTAGAAATTCAAGTTCAGGAAGAAAAAAATAACAGCATGAGTGGGCCAGGGAGGAACACAATTTAAAAATGGAAATATTGAAGGAGGAACTAAAACAATTACAAGTCAAAAGTGTGTAATACATATTTATTCAGAATAAAAAATAAAACTTTTTGGTGAAGTTAGAACTTTTATTCCTTTTAACCATTCTCGAATTAAATTTATAATAAGACTGCAAACCATTCATTAATTAAAGCACTACGAACTGCTTCTCATGCATTGTCAACAACATTAAGAGGTACATTATCTTCCTCAAATTCTTCATTTGGTGGCACTGGAACTTCAGGATCTGCAAGGGGAACTTCTTCTTGATGTTTACAGGCTATATTGCGTGAAACAGCACATGCAACAATAATTACATCTGCTTTTTGAATATTGTCCGTACTTATCCTAATACAACAATAATTACATCTGCTTTTTGAATATTGTCCGTACTTATCCTAATACCTGTAGATAAAAAAGGAAACCTTCGTTTCCATACCCCGAACAGTCTTTCAACTGTGGAACGAGTTCGTATTAATGACTCATTATATAGTTGCTCTTCAGGTAAAACTGGACGAGGTAGAGGAACCATTAAATAGGGGAGAACTATATACCCCGAGTCACCAATCAAAACGTGGTTTCTTATTACACCTCTTTCAAATTGTTCTATAATTCTTGATGCATTAAATATTGTTTGATCATGAGCTGAACCATGCCATCTGGTAACAATATCAAAAATTTGCTGATCTGGTCCAGCAACCACTTGAACATTTTTTAAGAAATAGTTCTTTCTATTTCTGTATGGCTCAGCGAATTCACATTAAAAAAATAGTCTATTTTGCTGAGTAATTGTATAGTAGGTACCTGGTGACTGAAGTCTAATATGGGTACAATCTATAGCCCCAAGTATTTTTGGAAATCTGGCCTTATTATAAAACTGTAAACGGACAGTTGCAATTTCTTCTGGAGTTTGTGGCATATTTACAAATTGAGGCCGCAATAATGCAATTACTGTAGTCACTTCTTGAATTACAGTGAAGGCTGTAGTTTCACTAACATGACAGAAATCACCACATACGATATAAAAGCTTCCAGTTGCATAAAATCGTAATGTCATCAACAACCGGTTCATGACAAATAATTTACCAAAACCAATATGTAGCAAACCTGCAGGATAGTACTTGAAATTCTTAACTCTCAGTTCTACATTGAATATCTCCTCGAATCGTTTGTAACAAAACTTGCACAGTTTCTTTCTTCAGACGAAATCTCATAAAAAACTGATAGTCACTGAGAATTTCATAATAATTTACCCTTTCTCGGATTAATTTTGGTCTTCGAAGTTGAGGCATGGGAGAGAATAATTCATCCTCATCTGAGCCATCAAATCCGGGATCAATCATTATTTTTATTATGATACTTTATAGGATCTATATTAAGCGCTAACGTCTTTTATTTACAAATAATCAATTGCAAATGAATGGAGATGTGCTGTGACAGAAATATATTTTTATTTACAATTGTCAAGATTGTAAAGTCAAATGTTAACCAGTTAACCACTGGTTACACTCTCAACAAGAACTCAAAGTATCTGTTACTTTATCCTTTGGTCAAAGAACTTTAGCCTATGGTTATAAAGAAGCAAGCGGTCATAGAACAGCAAACCTCTTGTCAGATCTTGTTAACCATAACTAGAACTCTTAACCAGAGGTGGTAGAACCGGCCCTAAATAAGTGTTTTCATTGCGAAGGCGATCATTTAACTACAGACTTTGATAGATGTATAGAATATGATCGACAAAAAAAAATTAAACAAATTATGTCGGAAAGAAATATCTCTTTCCAAGATGCAATTAAATTGATTCCAAAAAATTGTTATGCTAACGCCACTAAAAATAATCTTACCCAACCTCAACAGAACAGATACAAGATTTAACATCTCAAACAACATTTCCGCCGCTGACCTCACCAAATATATCAAACCAGTTTAATATACCTCACAAAACGCTTCCTCAGTCACATAAATATACTCTGTCTAAAGTTCCTCCAAAGCGTCCTAGAGTTCCTTCCCCGGACCCAATATTAAAAGAAAGAAACAATATTAAAATCTGTTGATAGAGATAAGTCACAAAATGGTATCCTAGACAAAACGGCGTACCAACAAAATGTTAGAGGGGAAAAATATCAAATAGAAGATATAAATCAAGAAAATACAGTTACATATCAAAAATTTGAAGTGGTTAATATTATTAAGGATAGGTTATTTAATAAACCCGGGTGTAGTAAAGACACATAAATATGAATTTTTTGAATATATTACAATGGAACTGCAGGTCTGCAGTTTCAAATAAACCTAATTTAGAAAATTTACTGCATAAATATGATATAAACATTGCATTATTATCGGAAACATGGTTTAAGCCCAATGTTTACTACAACTTTACAGGATATAATTGTTCACGACTTGATCGCATCGACGTCAAAGCAGGAGTAGCAATCTTAATTAAAATAAACCTATCATATACGGAAATAAGTATACAACGAACGGCAAAAATAATGTGTAAGTGTGTGTGAGTGTTAAGGTAGGCCATTTAGAAAAATTGCATATTGTGACAGTGTATATAAAACCAGTGTCTAGACTAACCACACATGAAATTGTAAATTTTCTAAATAATATTCCAAAGCCATGCACTATTGGTGGGGACTTCAACGCATACCATCAAGCTTTTGGTATAGAAGCAGAAGACATGGAAGGAAGAAATCTATTGGAAGCAATAAATATTAGCCAATTAGTGCATATCAATACAGGAACTCCAACTCTTGTGACCAGGCCCGGCCAACGAAAAAGCGCTATAGATATTTCCCTATGTTCACAAGAGGTGAGCCATCTATTTGATTGGGAAGTAATCCAACAATGGATCAAATCACCTGCCAATCCTTATGAAACAGTCAATAGAACGAGTTAAATCTCCCCAGAAAAGTAACAAAATTTGGAAAGTAGATAAAACACAATGGCTTGTGTACAAAAATTATCTACAGGAAGTTTCAGAGAATGTGATAAATGACAACTATGATAAATTAATAAACGATATAAATAATGCATCAAATCTAGCCATACCAAAACACAGTATAAATAAAGTAGACAAACCACAAAAATGTAAACCTTGGTGGAATGAACAATGAAGTGAAGCAGTTTTGAAGCGGAGAGAATTATTCAGAATATACCAAGAAAACCCAAATATAGCAAATTTAAGTAGATACCAAAATCAAGATGCAATTGTGAAAAAAATCACCTATTATACTAAAAGACAAGGTTGGAGAGAATACTGTAACAGTCTAAACAAAAATACACCAATAAGAGAAGTTTGGTCCAGACTCAATAGATACAAAAACAGAAGACAAACAAATATCATGCCAATAGAACCAGGTGATTGGACAGAAGCTTTCCACAAAAAAATAGCTCCAAGCTGGGTTAACGAGGAACCTTTAGAATTTCGAAACAATACATTTTCTGATATATCTTCACCATTTGTTAGAATGGAACTTGATCAAGTGCTAAAGAAGAATAATAATACATACCCAGGTATCGATAACATTCATTACCCTATGATTTCAGAACTTCCACAGATAACCAAAAATCGACTCTTAGAAATTTTCAATAAAATTTGGACAAATAAAACAGAAATACCAGAGGTTTGGCAGAAATACCGGATAATACCAATTCCAAAACCAGGGAAAAACAGAAACTCAGCAGAGTCATATAGACCCATCTCTCTTGGTTCGAGTGTAATGAAAACATATGAGAGACTAATTAAAAACAGGATCGAACATTGGCTAGAAAAAAATCAACTACTGCCAACAATTAAATATGGTTTCAGAAAAGGACTGTCGACTCAAGAAACAACAGCTTTATTGGTTACAGACGTACACTGCGCGTCATATAAAACTGGTACAACTATTATAATCAAAAATAGTGTTTTTGTAGTTGTGTAAGTTGATCTTTTAAAAAGTGTCAATGCTAAACCATCTGTTATGGTATAATTTCTAGGACAGTGATGCCAGCTCAACAAAAATGTCAGTAGATGTAATGATGAAATTAAATTTTGTAAAGCAATAAAACAAATTGGAAAAAATAAAAATCACAAACAGTAACTAGCTTAAATTTAGAAATAGTGTGATATTGTAATAAATACAAAAGTATTACATTGTTACAGGTTCGAATATTTTTTTAAATAAAATTTGTTTGGTTTATTAGATGACTGACTTGAAAAAAGGTAAGACAAGGATCAAGCTGTTGTAGGAAAAATAGGAAATGGAAGACCAGTTTTAACTAGAATAGAGCTAGACAAAGCTTTAACTGATTATTTATAGGAAAATCCCTTTAATAAGGCAAGACATGCAATAAATGCAGAAAACTAATGCTTCAGTAACAACAGCATTAAGAAAAATTAGAAAACCTGATTTAAAGAATTGTGCATTTGTAGCCATAAAATTTCAAAAATAACAACAAAATTTCAATAGAAAAGTTTACAGTTTCAGATTTGGACACGAGATCACGTAATTCAGAATTAAAACATTCCAAATAAATGAACTAACAAATAGATTATAGACCATGGTAGCATGGAAGCCATGAAAGTTTACATTCAATAATTAATAACATGTCATTGCACCATTATTATTAATAACTTCTTGTAATCTTGTAGGCATTGAGTCGATTAAATTTAATGTTAAATTTTCATCTTCTGTCAAGCTTTCCCAGGTTTCTTCTATTAGTGTCCATAAGTGTTCTTTGTTTCGTGGAATTGTATTTAAATTTTTTTTACCATAAGTGTAACACGGCACCAGTGTCTCCGAGATCACTGCAACTCCTGCAACACCAGAGAACACCTTGGTACCGGTTGTAGAATCTCTGTTTTGAAGTTCTCCTCCTGAAAACAAAAATCTACGACTTGAGTCCCTTAAAGGAACGAGAAGGCAGCGTAGCTGGCTGACACCACCCACGAGTACGTGGGAATCAGGAATCGACGACTCCTGAAATAAATGTCCGAAAGGTTGGATTCGGCCTCCGCGGCTATCAGCTGTTGTCGATAATGAGAGGTCTTTATATGATAGGGTTACGTCGGTTATAGGGTTAGGGCTGGGGTAGAACCAGGCATATTATTTATACGGAAAAATCATTTATGTATATATATATATAAGAAGAGTAAGAAGAGTTCACTTTTATAATCTTGCCGTTTCCCCAATATTTCTGGTTTTATACCTAATTAGTCGGCAAAGACTATTCTATATATATATATATATATATATATATATATATATATATATATATATAGGAAATAGTTCGTTGCCGATACTAGTTAGGTCTAACTATTATTGTGGGGGATGCGGCAATGTGAATAAGTGAACTCTTTTTAGTTTGTTCTGAGCTTTCGGTAATTTATTATCACCATTATCAAAGAACTACAAAAGATACATTTATAGATATTTCAACAGGTATAAATAAATTCAGTTTAAAAGTAAAACATTAATTACTTACAACTAAGCGAGGTTAATCACAATATCTATATATAATATGGAGAAAAAACATGGTATAAGATATAATTTTCTTTTTCAAGAAATTAAATTAAAAATAAAACTATCAAAATTGACATTACGACATCGATGTTAATTTTTAGTAGTCATAGAAATGTCTTTAAATATGTTTAGTATATTAGCAAGTGAAATAATAGTTGGTAAGTTAATATGAAGGAACAGAATTCTCATCTTCAATATTTGAATTTTTTGTTTTTTTGTCAAAAGATAATAAATAGCTATAAATTGTACTAAGTTTTTGAATATCAGTTCTTTTATTTAAGCAATTATCTTCTTGAGATATGAATGCCATTTCCAGGAAAATCCTTTTAGAGTAGTTGTTTTCTTTATGTAAAATTTCAAAGTTTTTATAATCTATTATATGATTTGTAGAAAAAACATGTTCAGCTAATGCTGATCTTTCTGGATATAATCTTGCATCGCTCTTATGTAGAGCTATACGTTTAGTTATTTTTTGTGATGTTTCACCTACATATGCAGATTTACATGTAGAGCAAGTCAATCTATATATTACATTAGAAAGATCAGTAAGAGGATCAATTTCTTTCAACTTACTATAAACACAATTAAGTGAGAGAACATTTTTATTTGCAAGTTTTATATTAGTTACTTCTTTTAATATTTTGGAAATTCTAGGTGTAAGCTCTCTAAAGTAAGGTAAAGATGCAAAAAATATGTTAGTTGTAGTTGTATTCGTTACATTTTCTGAGTAGATATTGTGATTAACCTCGCTTAGTTGTAAGTAATTAATGTTTTATTCGTACTAGCATAAAATTAAAATATTATACCTAATCCACTTTGATATCAATTTAATTTAAAACTACTGACAACCAAAAGCATAAAATAATTCATATCAGTTAATTAATATATAATAAACGCAGTAAATAAAATTCGAAATCAAATTACGGTTGACAAATCTTTATTTCCAGATAAGAGAAACAAAATAAAAAAAAAACAAATTTCAGTTCAACAACAAAAGAAAAAATAGCCGGTCGGAAAATTTTCAAAACCATACATTTAACAATTTAAAACTAAGCGGCGATACGGAAAGTTTAGATTACACAGTTTAATTGTAAAAATGATTTACCTTTTAAAATACAGCTGAACACACAATCGGAATACGGAATACACTCAATTTTCACACTACGGTTTTTCGGTTTTCGGAAGAAAGTTGAACGGAGAATATTTAGAGCCGGAATCAATCAGAGCGCGAATGAATTGATTCTTCAGAGCCGAAAAATGAATTGATTCTTGAGAGCCCTGAATGATGCGCGGCAGCCAATTTATATCCAAAATTTTAGTTACATTCTTCGGCCGTAATTCTGGTGTGGGAATTAAAACGTGAAATCTATCTAGTTTCGACAAAAACTTTGTAAGTATACTAGATGGCTTTCGTTTTAATTAAAATGTTGTATATACCGGGCGTCCTTTCAGTTGAAAAATTTAAATATCGGGAATGAATAAATTGTGTATGCTAGAATTTGGATTTGCGTAACTCGGACTTATACTAAAATATACAACGGTAATAACAAAAAAAAATAAATCAATGCGGTAGTCGGAAGGGTTGTAAAGTAACGAGTTATATACACCCTAGTGGCAAAATAAAATATATTACGGAACAAAATAAAAAATTAAACTTGCAACAAAAAATAACTCGTTACACTATCAGATATCAATTTGTTCGAGCCGTATATGAGGTTTATCAAAAAATAATAATTTTACTCAAGAGTAAAGTACCTTTATTTTTGAAAATAGCGACAATTGTTATTAAGGAAAGTTGATCATAATTGAAAGCTATTGTCAGATATCCAATATTATCAATTTGCCATGAGAAAACAGATTTTGTTACTTTTATAAACTTCTTGTTAGCATTGATAACTTACTTCCACAAATAAACATTTAATCTAGGATGCCCTGACAAATTATGTACAGTACCTATCTAGCAATTTGTGTATAGAACGATATTTAATCTAAAATGCACTGACGGCAAACGTCAAATCGTTAGATCCTATAAAATACAAGAAATGGCAGCTCTATTAACTTGTGAGGAGAAAATTGAAATAGTTTTGATTGTGGGAGATTATTATAAAACTCACCGAGAAGCAGCAGCTATTTTTAACATCAGACATCCCAATAGAAATATTCAACAATCGACAGTTACAAGAATTGTAAATAAATTTAAAACTTTTGGAAGTGTTAATAATAGTTTTAATAAAAAACGCAAAAAGCGGGTTGCCAATGAAGACACGAAATTACAAGTGATGCTATCTGTAGTACAACATCCTAAAATGTCATTGCGAATAAGAATGTCTTTTATTCGAAATAACGTAAGTAGAGGCACAATGGCAAATATTTTAAAAATTAGCAAATATCATCCATACAAACCACAGTTTGTTCATACATTGAAAGAAAGAGGTTATGACAGACGTTTTGAATTTTGCTCTTTAATACAAGGAAAGTTAGAAGAGTATCCATTTTTATTAAGAAATATAATATTTTCCGATGAGGCAACTTTCACATCAAATGGAACTGTCAGTTCACAAAATTGTCGCTGGTGGTGTGACAGTAATCCTAACTTTACTATCAAAACTCGTGATCAATTTTCACTCAAAACCAACGTATGGTGTGGTATTTATAAGAATAAAATAATAGGACCCTATTTTTTCCGACAGTCCATGAATGCCGAACGCTATCTAAATTTTTTACAAAATGAACTCTACGATTTTATTAGCGAATTATCTTTAATAGACCGTCAACGTATAATATGGTATCAACAAGACGGTGCTACATGCCATACTACAGTCGCTATTAGGGAATACCTTGAAACTATTTTCATTGACAAAGTAATACATAGATATTCCGAGATTTTTTGGCCGGCTAGATCTCCAGTCTTAAGTCCTCTGGATTATTTCTTATGGGGCTACTTGAAATATAGGGTTTATCAGCAAGGGCCTTTTCAAGATATTGATCATTTGGAAAGGATAATTACAGAAGCATGTCAGGAAATTACTGAAGATATGATCAAGAATGTATTAAGGGAATTTGGTAAACGAACCACTAAATGTCTAGAAAGAGATGGTGGATATATTGAGGCTTTAGTAAATTGAAGCAAAATACAAATTATTTTATTTCCAATTACCTATCACGTATTAGTTAACTTGATGTTTATCTTTTCATTTGCAAAATAAAATATTATGATGTATGAATTAACTATTTAGGGAAACGGTTAAATGCAATCAAATACTGTTACAGAACTTATTAATAAACCGAAAGATTATCATATCATAATAAAATAGCTGATGTGTAATTTACAAAATTTGCATAATTTATTTATACCGAAAATTATTGAAGATTGTTTTTCATGGCGGATGGATAATATTCGATATCTGACAATAGTTTTCAATTATGATCAACTTTTCTTAATAACAATTGTCGCTATTTTAAAAAATGAAGGTACTTTACTCTTAAGTAAAATTCATATTTTTTGACAAACCTTGTATACGGCTTGAAAAAATTAATATCTGATGGTTGTGTTTTAGACCATGCAGAGGTTTTTATAAAGAATACCTCTTTTTCATAAAACTAATAATAAAAAAGTTTCCCCTATGATGCCAACTTAATTGGACACACTGTATACATATAATTGAAAAAAAAATATTAGAAAAATCTCAACAATAGATATACTAACAATACTAACTATTTAGAAAATAAGGAGAAAATTGTAATACCAACATCTATAAAATGTAAAACTAACAAACAATGAGCTGGCCAATTGATCTGAGATCAGGGCCAATAGACCAAAACACACACACACGACACCCCGTGAAAACACACCATTGCTGAAATAAAACATAAAAAAATTGTTGGTTCTCATTGTGAGAATTTGAACAGCATAAAAGGAGTGCGGGGTCCTTTATCGTCTATACTAGACTCTATAATATTTTCTTTTTGGTTTGGAAATTGTTTTCACTTTTTGAAGTAGATGGTTGTAAATCTCTGTTATTGACAGCAGTGTTGATTTTATTTGCTATATCTATTTTCTTTTCCAGGCAATTGTGCATTATCCGGCAACAGTACCAAATAATGAATATACCAATACCACAAGGAACAAACAGAAGATGATAAACATGATTGGACTTCAACCCTCCGTGCTTTGTGATGAAAATAGTTGCGGATGTTTTTCAGAAACAGTGAGTCATGGCAGTTTCAGGTATTGGCTTTTCCATTGAACCAAATTCATCAACTTCTACCTTTTGAATTGAACATTTCTGTCCTTTTGGTAAGTAGTTTGAAAAAAAGAGTAATTTTCTTTTGCATGTGAATAATGAAGAATTTATATACTGTGTAATAATTTCATAATACTGAGTGTCCCAGAAGTTTATGACCCATTTTAACTGCAGAAATCTCGGAACTCAGAAACGTTAGGGAGGTGCGGTTTTTGATGAACAATTTCTTTTTATATGGTATCTTTGTTCTAGATCCTAGAAAATCTTGTATTTTTATTTTTGAACTATATTGAAAAATTTCAAGGAATCTTTTCTTATGTTTCAAGTCAATGAAAGGTCCACTGCATTTATTACTTATTTTAAGATAATTGGGTTTTAATTTAATAAATGGTGAAATGGTGAATGAAAATAATTATTTTTGGGAAATTAAACCACAATCTTTTTTATATTTTTATTTCAAAGTTTCAGTAAATCAATAAAGGGTACGTTGTAAAGTATTATTAGAAACACCGATTCATTTGAAAAATAATACAACAAAAGCAGAACAAAAATCATTGTGTGGTTTTACAAAACCATGATGCAAGTAAAACTTTTTTTTCGGATTGTAGGCAATGTTTGCTTGAGTATCTAATTCCTTGGTCATAGGTCCCTTTAAATCTTTTAAGGTCTTGTGCTTGGGTATTTCTTATGTTTCGACTTGCATAGTTCACAGCATAACAAATTTCTGGGCATGTCTTGCAGGAGAGGTACAGCAAACTACCTACTCCCTCTTGATATGAAACTTGCTTGTTCCCACTTGATTTTGGTTATTTTTTTGGATATTGCCTTGATAAGTTATTGATCTAGCTGTGGCTTTGGCTGAATTCGTAATGTTTTGTAGAACTTGTTTTGTAAAGCTTTCTTGATTAACAAAAATTCCATCTTGTTCTTGAATTATTTGCCTGCCAAGATAGAGTTCAGAATTTGGATTAACTGTAGTTTCGAAATTTTCTTTCATTTTTCTCATTCATAAGTTTTTCTATATCAGTCTTGTCTTTGCCCAAAACAATACCATCATCAACATGGATAGCCACAAAAAGTATCTTTTTTGCATTTGATGCTTTGAATACACATTGGTCAGTTCTCAACTGTATAAGTCCTTCTTTTCTCAGAAAGTCTGTCAAACGTCTAAATCATTGTTGTGGAGCTTGTTTGAGCCAATAAATATATTTTTACATTTGTGTTGAAATCTTGAGGTAGTTTCATATAAATCTCTTCATCTCTTCCATAAAGGAAAGCCGATTTTACATTGAAAGTGCAAATATTGAGGTGTACAGAAGCAGCAATGGCGAGTAAGATTCTCAGGGAGTGTCCTTGTACCACTGAACTATATACGTCCTCAAAATCCACCTTCTTCTTTTGCTGACAGTCTCTTACAACCAATCTTGCACGCAAGCAGCCATCTTCTTTGATTCTATATACCCATCAGCTGGTAACAATTTCTTAACCTCTAGCTTCTTCCCAAGTCTTGTTTCTCTTAAGTACGTCTTTTTCTTCATCCATAGCTTCTATCCAATTATTTTTATCTGGTCTCTACATACAGTCTTCGTAAGTCAAAGGAGAATCGTCTGTCAGCATGGCAAAATATCTATACCTCTCAGTGAGTCTTCTTTGTCTTTGAGACCTTTGTATATTTTGTATTTCAATGTCCTCATCTTCATATTCAGAAATATCTTAATTTTCAGAGTTGTTTTCATTAAAGTCTTCCTAATCTTGATTTCCTTCCACTTCATTTTCTTGAATTTCATTCATCTGATTCTCTTGATTTTCCGAAACATCATAATGTCCTATTAACAAAGTTTGTCTTGGATTTGAGTATTGAACTTCTCCAGGTGGCAGGAATCTTACATCTCTGGATACCTAAATATTTCTTGTTTCTTCACCCAATATTCTGTAGCCATTATGTGTGTATCCCACACATATACCCATTCTAGCTCTAGAGTCCAATTTCTTCAGATGGCCCAAGTTTTTAGAATATGCCACAGAACCATACACGCCTAGACGAGACAGGTCTGGTTTGGTGAGATACCATTTTTCTGTAGTGTTCACACTTATAGTAGGGCTTCTCTTTAACAGGTTTCCCCACATGTCTTTTGGAAAATTTGAATCACTCAACAAAGCTCTCATGGAGTTGCTGAGAGTGCGATTTATTCTCTCAGATGTTCCATTTATCTCAGGGGAATATGGAATGGCTTTTTCTTTTCAGTAGTTTTTAAAATTGTTTTGATGAAAATTCACCGCATTCAAGCATTCTTCAGTTTTATATTTGGTTTTCAAGAGATATACTTGAGCAAAATGTGTAAAGTCATCGATGCAGACTAGAAAGTAATTTTTTCCCATCAAAGGTTTTTTTTTTTTTTTTCGGGCCGAGATGGGAAACTCATGTTCGAATGGGTCCAGGACCCAAACAGTGTTGGACTCATCCCCAAGGAGATGCCTACCAACCAAACCCACCTCAAACTCGCCGTTACCCCCGCCTCGGAATCACTACCCTAGCATACTTCGAGACGGGCGGCGGTCCCTCGCACACTCTCCGCTCACATCGTCGTCTTCTCCCTAACTTCCACTCCTACCTCTCATGCCATATCGAGTCGTTCTCTCCCCCTGACCATGCTCTCTACTACGCCACTTACCTCCATCCATTCCTCCTCCCCCCTCAACATTATCTCCACCATATTCTCCCAATACACCGCCTCCCCTAGTTTCCTCTCCAACTTCTTCAGCACTTCCTCGTTCCTCCAGCATCTGAACACATGCCCCACATCATCCTACCCTTAGCAATATACCTCTCTGCACCTGCAGGAGTGGCCTAACCCTCGCATTCACTCCCGCTCTTTCACCCCAAACCTCCGCACCGTACAGCAAACTCTGCTCTACCGTCCTACCAATGATCCTCCTCTTCCACTCTCCCGGCCCCTTCACATTACTCATCAATCTCCCCAGCCATGCTGCCCTCACTTTCCCCTTCTCTGCCGCCTTCAACATGTGTGTTCGGAAGGATAACTGACTATCCAACCACACCCCTAGGTATTTCACACACTCCTCCATGCGAATTCTCCTTCCCTTCACCATCACCCCCACTTCCCTTGTCTTGCTCCGTCCCTTCACTATCAACCCCACCGTCTTATCTTCCACCACCCTAGCTCCTGTCACCCTTTCCACTTCCCCCAGAATTCCCCTTACTTCAACCCCCTTCTTTGCCTCTATAACCACCTCCTTATTTTTTGAGACTCTGAGTCTATCCACCCACTCCCCTTTCATCTCCCTCAACCCCTTCTTAATCCTCTCGATCCCCTCCTGATCGACTTCCCCGATATCCTTCAGGATTATCGCCCCATTCCTACCCTCCTTTTCCTTTTCCCCATCTGTATAGATTGTTACCTCCGCCACCTCTCCGTCACCTCTCACCCACGCCACCATCTTCTTCAGCACCTCCACCTCTACCTGCTCAAGCCTGTGGAGTCCAATGCTGTCCCCGCTCCCCACTTCCCCAAACAGTCGACTCATCAGCTCAAACACCTTTTTCTCATCCCTACAATCTTCTTCTTGGTTCTAGAATATACTTACTTGCACGTAGAGTGTCTTCTTTATTCTTCAAATTTCTCTTTTAAAGACATACCCTCATTCTAACTGTGCTGGACCTTTAAGAGTGTTCTAAAATTCCATACAGAAGAGAAGACATGATAGTAGATATTCATATTTTTTATCACGTAAAAACATAAATAAATTCAGCAGAACAGAGTGGAACTGATTATTTTACCACCAAACTATTACAATTTTCGATATTTTTGAAAACGAGGACAAAATACGGATTTCTTATTCACAATATTTTACATTTCTGTGACCTAACCTCACTTACCTCATACATGAACAGCGAACTGTCAAAGAAGCTAGCAACCAATAAAACATCATGAACTCGAGTTTTTTGTTTGGCTGCCGTCAGATTTTTTGGTAACGCAACTTATGTGGTGCCCTCTATAATGACCAGAAACTGGAATACATGAAGTTCGATCTCCTTGTATAGCCTCCATGACCAGAACCGTGAATGCAAGACCAAAACCAAATCAGCAAGAATAAATTAAATATTTCAAATTCCGTTATAAATATGATATATGAGAATATTTGTCATAACTTCAATGTACAAGCAAAATGAACGGAACATGGTCGTTACTGAATAAGCAAGATCAAGAGTATAAGTATTTAAGAAAGCCCAAGACCAATGACGGATAGGCAAGACAGAAACCGATACCAAGGTTGCCTTGGTCGTACTTTGCTTACCACATGTTTCTGATAATATATTATTATATTATAATTGTATGGTCTACCAACAAAAATTCACTAGAGGTTAGAATGGATTGCGCAAAACATAATCTGTAAATTTATCATCCGGAAAAAAATAATCTAAAAAAATCTACTCTTATAAACTATCTTACGCTAAATTTTCCCAAAATTTTTATAATTTGTGGATGTTATTTTTTGCCTTATTAAATTTAAAATATATTATGATTTCAAATTTGTTACGATAAGAAGAAGAAAAGAAAAAGGTCACTGATGACTACTACAGTGCTTATAATATTATACTTACCGAGTGTTTTGACAAATGAGTCTAGTTTCAAACTATTTAGAATTAGCAAGAAATCTCTCCTTATTGACCTCCGTCTTCACACTTACCCCATTCCTTTCCGAAGTGCGTACCTCCTTGACCCACTCCATTTCCTTTCCTTTTCCTCCTAGCATCGGGTACCTATCACTAAACATCCTCTGTATTCCCTTCTCCATTCCACTGTCTTCCTCGGTCACCCATACCACCTTAACCTTTTCATTCCCTAATATTGGATTTCCCACCTTCACCTCTATTCCCTCCCCCTTTTTACCATCCCAGTCCCTATCTCTAACCTGCTTCCATCCTTCCCAGTCTCTTTGCCCCACCTCCCATCGTGTTTGCATTATCTCCTTTCTATCGTCCTCCCTCCTCAACCTCTCCAATTCCTTGACCCGCCCCTCTGCCGCAGCCTTCTCTTCCTCCAGCCTTTCCACCTTCTCCTCCAGTCGCCTTACCATATCCTTCAATCTCTTTACACTCTCCCTCTCTTCTTCCTTCACATTCTCCACTTCCTTCTTTCCTTTCTCATTCAGTTTCCTCTTCTGTTCCTTGTCCTCCAGAGGCGATACCTCCTTTCTCTTCACTCCAGTATCACTCCACCCTCTCGTATCCCCCGCCTTATCAGGCGTTCGTTTAACCTTATTCGATTTACAACAAATTCCTTGCCTTCCTTCGTCCATCACCTCCTGTTCAATTTCTATTTCTCTTTTCTCCATATTCCATCCCACGAGTAGCTAGGGAATTGAATGTCCACCACCACAGAGCCCCGCTTGTGGTGGTAAGGCTGGTTACTCCGGGAGGTCACCAGGTATCCCGGAGGCACCGTTTCTGACTGACTTTCGCGCAGCCATTCATCCATTGCCACGGTAGCTAACAACGTAGATTACGGATTGTTTTATCGAGGTTTACTCCTCTAGGCTTTTTCTCACGGTTGCCTCCGGACGCAGTGGCTTCCGCTGCCTACAATACACCACAACATAGCTGCCTTCCCTATGTTGCTGGTTTTTTATAGAGGTTTACTCCTCTAGATTCCTGGGAATCTAACCCATTAGTCGCCTTTTACGACAGATGGGCTATCCCCTGGGGGTATTCTTCTGAGGGGTCCCGCCCCCAGACGGGAAACCCATCAAAGGTTGGAGGTTGTATTCTACCACAGAGATCAGTGTGAATAATTTCTAAAGCTACTGTGTAGCGAAACGCGTCACTAATTTTAAATTGAACAATAGTTCAACATAAAATGGAGATTTAAACAAATTAAATTGTTTTATTTCATCATTTAATTTCTAATGGTCTAGTAGTACGTTGTCTTTCTGTATTGAATGGCCTTCTTGTATGTTTCGACTCCAAGCAGGGTATACAAACAAAATTATCACATTTGCTTCAATATTTCCAGTTAAATCTGCATCCATAGTTTTACCCGTTCTTACACTGTAAATCTGCATTGGGGCAATATTTTCCTCATTTTTCATCAGCTCACTATTATTGGTCATCTGTAATGTACATCCACTATTGAAACGGTCTGCGTACGGTCCTGCTTTTAGTTTGTAATTGTGGCGAAAAGTCTTGGAGTCTAAAGAATTATGATCTTCCGATTGTGGTAGAGGTCATACTGGGATGGGTAACAGGTTATTTGTTTTTTTTATAGTGATGTAGGGTGTTATCACCGTTAATTTTATGTGGAAGGAGTTAAGCGTTTGTTTTAGCAGTATGTCATTGATATATGCTTTGTGGGATGGGGGATATCAGTTCGGAAGAAGGTGTGGCAGAAAAGTTATATGAGTAGAACTTAGTATGCTACTTAACTATTACTTTGGACCTATATATGGGTTAGGTAACGGCTTTGGAAGAACGGTTTCCATGGTTTTGGTTTGTAACTCCACATAAATACGACACTATAAACTTAACTCGTTGCTTTGGCTCGGTAACTGTTTCAATCATATGAAACATTTGCAGGTACCATTTGTTGTAGTGCAATATATTATTATAAACGTCGGGTTTCCACTCACCTTAGTACGAAAATAACTTCTACTAGAGAGCCGTGTACATTTATTGATAAAGTATTCCTAATATCTAATTATTATTGTAACGTTTAACGTTTTAATTCCTTTGAAATCAAAATTTAATATTTGCATTGTTTATTTTCGGAACTGTCAGCATATAGGTGACATAATAGGTTTGTTCAAGCAACGAAATTACTGATAGTTTGATGCATTTATGTACTCTTATAGCTGCGCATGTCTAATCCAAATAATGGTTTTATGTATTTCTGATTTGTTTCTTGTTTGAACGTTCCATAAGTTCATGTATTAGTATTCTTCTTTTCCCGTGACATGTGAAGCGGTGTCGTAAAATAAAAGTAAATATAGCATAACCTCAAATTCGGGACTTTGAACTTGAAAGTTGGAACTCGAAATCGAAAATATGGCAGGTGAGTTAGATTATTCTTTGTATTTATTTATTTTTCTTTTACTCTTTACATTTGCAGAAAACAATGGAAATATTGAGCGGTACTACCTTATTACTCATTCGCAGAATCCGTTAGAAAATTCTCCTGAAAATCGAATAAACCTGTTGGAAAATGAAAATGTAGAATTCCAAGAACTTGAGGACCAGGTGGAGGTGACAGATGGAGATTGTATCAATAGTAATTATAATGCCTGGACAAAAAATGCAACTAAAGCGTTAATACATACATACAAAAAATTCAGATCCAAAGTTGGCTCATACGAAATGAGAAGTTTAAAGAAAATGTGCGAAGTTATATCCCGATACTTGAGTGAACAGTTCCAATTACATTATTCACCAACTAATTGTGAAAATCGCTGGCGAGTCCTAGAAAGGAACTACAAAAAATATGTAGACAACAATAACAAAACTGGCAGAGGGAGAAAACACTTTGAATTTGCTGATGAGATGGACGATATTTTTGCAAAGAAGAGAAACATAAATCCTCAAATTCTGTTGTCATCAAAAGACATAATCAAAAATAGTACTGCTGTTGAACCAGTACCAAGTACTTTAATAGCTAATGAATCAGAAGAAAAAGACTATATAAACACAACCGAACAGACTGCTTCTACTGAATGCAGTAATAAACCTAATATGACTGAAACAACCAGACGCCAAATAAATTCAAAAAGAAGAAAGGTAATGAAAAGTAGAGCAAATGTTTTGGAAGAAATGACAGACTAAAATATCAGAGCCAAATCTTAAGAATGCAAGAAAAAAGATACCAGGAAAAGACAGATATTGAAAAAGAAAAACTTGATGAAACAAGAAGAAAAAATGACCTTATTGAAAGAAGAAATCAGTTATTGGAAGAAATTTTAAAGAAAGGAAATACAGATGTACCTTTTTCTCTTTTGTGATTAATTACTATATTGTTTGTGATATTTATTTGTGTGTGTGTGTGTGTGTGGTAGCAGGGATGGCCTCAGCCGAAGGCTATTGGTCACAGAACTTTTATTTTATTATTTTTTTCTGCTCTATAGTGAATGTGTCTAGGTTAAAGAACTATTTTTGCTTGCTTAATGAAGTTTATTATAGAATCTAAAGTAGCTTTTTCTATGCATGCCAGGAGAGAACTAATATTAAGTGGAAGAGGAAAGTTATGGTCCATTAAAGACATATATAAATTAGATATAGCCGCTTCATTTTTCTTACACTCTAGAAATATATGATTAGTATCACCGATCGATACGTTGTCGCAGTAGCAAAATGGAGACTGTAGAATACCCAATTTATGAAGGTGCGCCGGAAAGCAACCATGGTTTAGTTTTAGTCGCGTTATAGTTGATGTGTATTTTCTACTATAATCAAACTTTGTTTTGTGTGGAATATTATTTGGTAGGTTTGTATGAAGCTGGAAGTAGAAGCTTTTTGATGTTCTGCTTAGGTTATTGTAAGCTTCTCTCCATCTGATTCTAATAGATTTTTTATGCATGCTAATTACATCACTTTGGCAGAAAAAGTTTAAGTATTCTTTTAATTTACAAGCTTCTTTTGCCTCCTGATCAACCTTCTCGTTGCCTACAATGCCGCTGTAACCTTTCACCCATATGAGAATAATATGTTTATTATTAATTTTTAATTGGTATAGTAAGTTTCTTATTTCAAAAATTAGTTCCTGAATATAAATATTTATAGGAGACCCTTCTATAGCTTGTAAAACGGATTTTGAGTCTGTCATTATAGCAACTGTTTGAAATGGATTTAGTGTACACCATAATAAGCATTGTTTTAGTGCCAAAGCCTCGGCAGAGTAAACTGAAAAAATGTCTGCTATTCTAAATTTTTCGACATGATTTATGTTTGAAACAAAAAATGCTGCTCCTGTACCATAGTCACATTTGGATCCATCTGTATATATTTTAGTTACATTGTCTCCAAAATCATTCAGTATGGTTTCAAGAATGATATTATTTAGATTAGGAATTTCGGTGTATAAGGGGTATATGACGGTTGGCCGAAATATAGTACTTTTGTAACTATACTTATATATAGGGAATTTAGTACTATTTAAGATGAAAGCTTCATCATGATTGGTATCAATAAAGGCCTCTGCCAAAGGAGGGGATGATTTTATTCTCCAATAAGGTACTGTAAGATTACAAGTATTTATGTAGGCGACTTTTTGGATCATTTCCGTATTAAATGCTCTATATTTAATTATTTGTTTTTCAGCTAAAAATTGTCTACGTATGTTTAATGGTGGCTCTTGAATTTCTGCCAAAACTGCTTGGTTAGGAGATGATATCATTAGCCCCATACAAATTTTTAAGGTTTTATATTGAATACGATCAATAGTTAATAGATTTGTTTTAGATGTTGCACCATATAATGTACACCCATAATCCAATATGGAACGAATATAAGCCTTGTAGAATGTATACGCAAGGTTGACATCTGCTCCCCATATTCTTTTGGAAATTACTCTTAGCAAATTCATACCTTTTTCGCATTTTTTTTAACATATTTTACGTGGTTCGTCCATGATAATTCGTCGACAAAAGGGATCGTGAAATCTAACAGGGTAGTAGTTCTAGCAGTCTTAACTCGATGTCTAGTAAAACATACCAAAACAGTCTTATCCCGAGAAACACTGAATCCCATATCATTAAACCAGTTCATTAGTAGCTGCATACATTCTCTCAGGTCTTCCAAACATTCTTCATACGAATCATGGGTGAAGTAGAAACATAGGTCGTCCGCGTATTGAATCATGTTACATTTATCGACTACTAACCTGTGCAGATCTGCAGTATAAATGTTAAATAAGATAGGACTCAGGATAGATCCCTGAGGTAAACCGTTATATACTGTATGTGGACCATGTAATACGTTATTATGATCACATAAAAATATCTTTCTGTTATGAAAGAGATTAATAATATTGGCGCAACCCGTTTTATTAATTCCAATATTTTCCATTTTATTTGCTAATATATTTAGATCAACTACATCATAAGCCCCTGTTAAATCTACAAACAAACATAGTGTGTATTGATTTTTAGAAAAACTTATTTGTATATCTGAAACTAAATGAGTTACGGCGTCTATTGTACCATGTCCTCTGCGAAAACCATATTGAATGTTGGGCAAAATGGACCTACTTTCCACAAAATGTTCCAATCGAGTTTTTATCAATCTTTCGAAGGTTTTTGTGATACACGATATCAACGAGATAGGACGATATGATGATGACAATCCGGGGTCTTTATTGGGTTTAAGTATGAGACAAACTATAATATTTTTGAAGCAATCAAAATACTTTTGATTCCTCCACCAGTCATTAAATAGTTGCAATAAAAATTTTTTTGCGGAAATAGGTAAATTATGAATTATTTTATAGGTAAAACCATCTAGTCCAGGAGCAGTGTTGAGACATTTTTTAATTACTAAATCCAGTTCGTCAATCGTAAAAGAAGCTGACAATTCGTCTTCATGTTTAAATATAAATTTGTCAGATGTATTCACCACAAAATTAGAGGCAGATGGAGGAGCTGTTTAATTTAGGATTTCATCTAATAATTCTTTTGAAATTGGTTTTTTGGGGAATTGGAAACTTTTATAATTAAGCCTTTTAACAAACTTCCAAATTTCTGTTAAAGGAGTGTTTTTATTGAGCTTATTTAGAAAGTTGATCCAACTGCCACGTTGTTTGTTTTTGAATAAACGTTTCGCTTGTGCAGCTATGTTTTGATATATTAGATAATAATTGTAATTGGAATGAGATCTGTAATTCTTCAAGGCCGTTTTCCGTTTCTCTACCATCCTTACGCATTCCTCATCCCACCAAATAGGCCTAGGAGAAATGGGAGAAAATGCCTTCTTGAGAGGCATCGAGCAATCTGCTGCAGAAGAAATGATCTCAAAAAATGTTGCGGCTTTATCTCTAGGATTTCTATCATTATCAGCAAGTAATTGATTAATGTCTGCTTCCAACACATTATGGAATTTATCCCAATCTGCTCGCGAGTCATTCCATTTTGTAGACGGATTTACTGTAAAGGACTTTGGGATAATCTGAATCCCGATAGCTATTGGATAATGGTCTGATCCCATAGTGTCGTCTAAAACTTCCCAAGTTAACCTGTCTACTAAAACATGCGACGTTAATGATATATCAACTGCTGAATGATTCCCCCTGGGATTGACTCTAGTAGGAGTACCGTCATTTAACACAACAAGATCTAGATAATCGATTGCCTCTGCCAAAATTTTTCCATGCCGATCATCCGGTATAGGTCCCCACATATCATGGTGAGCATTAAGGTCGCCGCAAAAAATAGAATTGCCATCAAATTGCTGAAATAAATTCAACCAATCGTAGAATTTAACGACTACATCGGGAGGTCGATATAAAGAAACTATTGATATATTTAAAGAGGACAAGGTAATTGCGCACACTTCTAGATCTTTATTAAAGGACTGTATAATATCTACCTCTTCATAATCTAAGCCATGCCTTATAAAGATCCATACTCCGCCATAACCATCTATTCTGCATTTTTTAATTAAGTTAAACCCTTTAAAATCAAATTTTTCGTCAGGCTTAAGCCATAGTTCTGCTACTACAATAATGTCAATATGTGTCTTATTAATAAGGTTACTCAAACTTGCTTTATTTGCTTTTAATGACCTGCTGTTCCACTGTAATACACATAATTTATTCTTCATAGTTTTATAGACGGGAAGGTTAATATTCAGATTCGGATCCGTTATAATTAAAATCCATCTTATCTGTAGGATTATCGGTATCGCAAATTTTATTAACAAATTCTCTTATTTCCGTATCTGCAAAAGTAACCTGAGTAGATGGCAAGTGTTTTTGCAATTCTTTAACAAATGTAGATAATATAAATACGGATTTTTCTTTAAAGCTCATATATTCATCCCTATACGGATTAGTATAAACTGAATTAGTCTTTAATTTTAATTGGGGAGTTTTTTTTAGTGGCATTGTTTCTGTAATGGGGGATATTGGAGAAGATTTACGTTTTTTGGGAGAAGGAATATTGGATTTGATAACGGGTTTTCTTACGACTACTGGAGAACTTTGGAGAGTGGTATTATTCGAATTAGGTAAGGGAGGAAAGTTATCAGTGTTATTTAATACTGCAAATCGGTTATTTGTAACAATTTTAGCGTAAGCCGGGTTGATGTAAATGTTTTCAGCTTCCCTAAATGATATGTTTTGTTGTGCCATAATCTGTTTTATTTGTTTCTGTTTTGTGAATATGGGGCATTTCCGCGAGACTGAAGGATGATCGTTTGTTTTACAATATATACAGATATTGTCAGCTTTACATTCTTCCTCACGATGATTTATGTCAGTGCATTTTTTACATCTACTCTCTTTAGATTTGCACTGTTTGGCCGAATGGCCGTATCGTAAACAATTGTAGCATTGCACCACTGGTTATATGTAAGGCTCTACCTGAAAGTTACACAGGTTGATCTGTATATTTTGTGGAATTTCATTACCCAGAAATTGTACGATTATCGTTTCTCTTTTGACTAGACAAGCATTTCCATCTGAATCTATTATTTTTCTTTTCATCCGTTGTACGCCTACTACTTTTTTATTGGAAATGATGGCATTCAATAAATACTCTTCATCGAAGCAAGTGTCTACCATTGTTATAAGACCTTTTTTGTGAGTATAGAATCTAGGGATATATGCTATAAGATTGTTTTTTTGTATTACCAAATGATTGACAAGAGAATTTGCTGTTTCCAACGTTTTAAATATAACTTTTACACGATTTATTCCTACTGATTTGATATCCCAACATCTTTCTTTAAAGCCCCATCCGTAAGAAGATAATGACCTATTTTAATAGGGAATAGCCTACCAATGTTTTTTTCTTTATGTTCCACAAAAATAAAATAAGGGCCTTTACCGCCTGGACTATAACGATTTTCTAAATCTATAATATTATAAATTTCATCTTTTTTCACTTGTTCCTTATTGATACCAGATTCTTTTAAATCGGGCGGCTTATCGCCGCCCGTTTTTTCTGCCATATTCGACTAATTAGACGTTAATTTTAGGTTTACAATGAATTAATCCCAAAAGTATTATTAAATATAAATTACTTATCTGAATGAAAAACTTGTTTCAGTGAAATCTCAATCTCTCGAACACGCCCACTCACTATGACTGTCGAATTCGAACTGTATTTATTTGTGATTTGTGTTATCGTTCTCCAAATGTTTTTAGATTATAGGTACTATAACAGAATGAATATATTTTTTGTTACTTTCACTAGGGATATGTTTTTACTTTTTGTTGAATGTGAACAAAACTTGGTTTAAAACTCACTACCCGTATTAATATACCCTGTCAATACTGAATTGGTTTTTTTTGCTGTTTGTACAAAACAAAATTTTATTTGTACTATTTTCAATAAAACACTTTTATACTGTTTGTACAACTTTATTTTTCTATTAATATTATTTTCAGTAATATATGATGTGGTAGACATATATTTAAAGTGTTAGTTTTCAATGTTCACTAAAATAAAATTTTAAATCGGATTTAACAAAAAACTATATAACTAAGAACTTAAAAATACTAATCATCCAATACATTTCTTGCAATAAAATTACGGTACTCATGACCTTCTCTATTTCCTTCAACTGGCTCTTCATTTACCCCTTGAAGTGGTGCTACTTGGGCTACATTCTCTAACCTATTTGCTTCAAATTAATCTTTAATTGCCAAGTTGTGAAGGACACAACAAGCTCTTATAATGTGAACAATATCATTGACACTTCTAAGTTTTACATGGTAGAGTTGCCTAAATTTCTGTTTTAAAACGCCCAGACAATGTTCAACTAGATATCTATTTTTACTCAATTTCAAATTGAATCGTTGTTGAATGGCAGTCAGATGTCCATGATCAGGGTATGGTGTCAGCAAATGGCGTAAGCAGGGATAACCACTATCACCTAGCAAATAGTTATCGCGGCACTTATTTACCAGATCATTACTCAAAGGCGAATTTCTAAATACACGACTGTCGTGAACAGATCCCGGATAACCAATAAAAATATCCCTTAATAATAAATTGTCACAGACCACTTGAATCTGAAAAAAATATGAGAACAATTAATAGCAAGAAAAACAAACACATTTGTATATTTACCTGGATTGAGTAGTACTTTTTTCTATTTAGGTAAGAATCTGCATCATCATCAGGCTTGTCAATTTTTATATGACTTCCATCGATAGTGCCAATTACACCAGGAAACCCATTATTTTGAAAATGTTCCAAAATTTCTGCCCTCTCTTGGTTTTCAGGCCATCTAATTATTTCCTCGGACAGGCCACTCAAAAACATTGTGATTCTTCTGATTACATTGTATAAAGAACTAATCGAAATGTTAAAGCGATCAGCTACATCTCTAAAAGATGCTGTCTGGTGACCAGCAAACCAGAAAAATATTAAAACATTCTGCAATGCCGACAGTTTACCAAATCCTCCTGATTGATGTTTAAAATGGTCACTTGCTTGGAATCTGTTTGCAATTTCTTGGGAAATTTGCCTGCTTATGCGAAAGTGTTCGTGAAATTCCTTTTCACTGTATAGGGGAATGGTTTGTTCAAAGTAATCTTCGTTTTTAGGACGAATTCTATCAATCAACACTGCTTCTATGTCTAGGTCATCATCACTGTCTAAATCAAGTAAACTAGATGAAGTGTTAGAGCTTGAAGAATTACTGTCATCCATTGTATATTTTATTCTGGAAATATATAAACATGGGTACATAAATAATAGTACCTAATTCAGTGAAAAATACTTGTTCATGTTATAAAATTTGAATTCAGCATGCTGTTTTCAAGGGAAAAAAACTAATATACTCACGATCCACACGATTTTGAAAGAATATATAATTTACCAACCAAAAAAATTGTCCAATAAAAATGAGTAACGGACAACAAAACACAGCAAAAATAAAATAAATGAAATATAGCTTGTTCAGTATTAAAACCGTTGCACGTCATATCTGTCATAACTGTACTATGTTGCCAAGCCCTTGAAATAATATGAGAATCTAGTATATGTCAAATGAAGTTTATCAAATATTCTAGGTTAGGTTTAGTTATTGATGGTTATTGCGTGCAAAGAAACTTCGACTTATTTCAGTTACATACAGAGATGTTACATATAAAATTTTAATTTGTATGTTAACCGCACAGCACTAAGAAATTCTTATTTTAAAAACTATGGAATTATTTTTAGCACTAAAAAGGTATGTATGGAATAGTTAACACTTTTATTTGTATGTTTATACCACACACTTAATTAGTTAGAAGTTATGGAACTATTCTAGTATTTAAAATGCATGTATATATATGGAACTATTCTAGTATTTAAAATGCATGTATATATAGTATCAAGGAAAAAATATTATCTAATATAATTTTTAGGTTATAATTACCTAAGTACATGTTGGCTTCTAGAATGTTGTCACTACAATATGAAAGATTGATGTAAGGTTTACAGACATCCTATAAATAAAAAAGTTCTGATAACCTGGATCTACCCCCTTTTTAAAGTTAGGCAATTTTATTTTATATTTTGGTGGAATAAATCTTAAAATTTTTTTAGAAAAGCCGGGATGTGAAGCTTTAGTGTGTAGGTCATTTTCAACAAGGAAAATCATCCTGAGATATATGATCATTGATCATAGCAAAAGAAAATTGTGCAGCAAGCACCACCACAGCTCAGAAAAGGAGAGCAAATCCATTCTATTCTCCGAGTGAAGGTATATGCGAATGATTAACTAAATCGTAGCACTGAAATCAATACATTTTATAATTATCAGTATATTGGTGAATTATTTATCGCTCCATCATCTTCTAATCAATCTAAACTCATATTTACCATTTTGTTTTAGCTCTCCAGCATCTACCGCAACTGAAAGTATTGCTTATAAATGATTGATCGAATGAGACCTTTCAATTCAATAAAAACTATTAAATTAATTCTTTGTAGTTTTCATAAAACTTTGTGATATACACATGTACCTTTAGAAAATGCTGCCTGAATTACTTATTTCGAATATCATGATTAAAATAAAATAATAAATAATGCCACCCCAATTTTTATGGAATTGTTTTATTAAAAAGAAACATTGCAAATTTATAAATTATTTACTATACCGAAAAGTTTGTAATACTATTTTTTTAAATAAGGTAGAACAATAATTGTCAAATAGAAATCTTTCAAATTTGAGAGGTTCACGGACAAACCAATTCCAACCCGCAACTTCTGGAATGCATCTATCGGCTTGCTTGGCAGTAGCCAGTATTAACTCAATAGGATTTTTAAAAAGATGGTAGGTAATACTTTATTGTGACTATACTGTTCTATCATATCCACAATGTATTTTGTTGGGGGGTTTGTTTCTGAAAAAAACATTTATTGGATGGGCAGTATTCAAATAACCAATTCTTTTCTTTTCAAATATACCTATATTATTATTTTTGTAAAAATAAAAGTAAAACAGCATTTATTGTCTATTAGGTATAATTTGAAGTAAGAATTTTGAATGTATTAAACTAGTTGTGTAGTCTTCTAAATTCTAACATATAATTTGCTATATCACTGTTCAAATACAGTTTGTATCTACTTACTAGACTGTAATATAAATAAGCTCAGCTTCAACATTTGTTGATTGAATTCTATATTGTGTCATTAACCTAATTTTATCGAAAAGCATTGTCCATAATTTATTAAAGGTTCAGAAAGATTCAATAGTAAGTAATTGGTTTTCAAACCATTTAAAAACATGTTCTTCATTCATTTTCCCATGATAATAACTCAACTGAGATTCATATAAAAATATACTTTCTGCTCCATCAATATAACCATTTTCATTCTCAGCATGTAATACAAAATATCGGGTCCGGTGAACTATACGGAGACACGAAATCTTCACTAATTTTGTGAAAAAACAATAGTACTCACCTATTTTGAAAATTATCCGTCGAAAAATTTGCGGGTTATACAGAATTTACAGAGAAAAATCCAAAAAAAGATTTTTTTGTCACTTGAACCATCACTTTTTGACTAGATATTTTATACAAAAAACAGTCTAAAAAAAAGGAAAGTGATCAACAATATGTATTCTCGCTAATTATGAAAAAATTCTGTTAGTTTCCTCATAACATCATTTAAATTAACACTTTTATAAATATATATTTGTAAGGCAACAAATTTGTATGTAATTAATTTTAATGACAGAATTGACAGATATCTTTCCGTAAAACGTAAAACGTAACCAAAACCATAAATCTAAATATTCGTTCTTTAAAATTTGTTTTTCATTTTTTAATGTAAATGAGAAAATTTTAAATTTTTAGGCCATTATAAAAAATAAAATTGTTTGTGCCTATCATTCAATTTTTAAATAAATATCACGTTTGTTTCACTTTATTTTATACTTTATATACCATGAAACCAATACTTGAAAATTTATATCAGTAGCCTATACTATACAGATATATGCAACCTACAAAACATAAAACAGAATAATACAATACTTTGTAGCATGGTTGCCAGCTGTGATCTGCTACTTGAGAATCGTGGTATTTTTCTACAGTATTATTAAGATGCGAAATCAAAAATTTCATTAAACTATATTTTTTTATTGAATTAATTTAACCCAAACCCAAAAAAACATTTATATATGATGATATCCTTACATTACGTATTTTAAGAAGGGGAAATGAATTTAATCATTGCATTCACCCTTTCCTTCTTGAAAAATATCCTATACTTTGTAACGCACATTATAAGTTATTGAAGAAGGGGAAGGGAATATAATCATTGGATTCACCCTTCCCCTTCTTGAATAAGTTGATGTGCGCGTTACAAAGTATAGGATATTTTTCAAGAAGGAGAAATATAGAAAAAAAATATCCTTACAAAGTATAGGATATTTTTCAAGAAGGAGAAATATAGGTTAGGTTTGGTTAGGTTTGGTTAGGTTTGGTTAGGTTTGGTTAGGTTTGGTTAGGTTTGGTTAGGTTTGGTTAGGTTTGGTTAGGTTTGGTTAGGTTTGGTTAGGTTTGGTTAGGTTTGGTTAGGTTTGGTTAGGTTTGGTTAGGTTTGGTTAGGTTTGGTTAGGTTTGGTTAGGTTTGGTTAGGTTTGGTTAGGTTTGGTTAGGTTTGGTTAGGTTTGGTTAGGTTTGGTTAGGTTTGGTTAGGTTTGGTTAGGTTTGGTTAGGTTTGGTTAGGTTTGGTTAGGTTTGGTTAGGTTTGGTTAGGTTTGGTTAGGTTTGGTTAGGTTTGGTTAGGTTTGGTTAGGTTTGGTTAGGTTTGGTTAGGTTTGGTTAGGTTAGGTTAGTTTAGTTTAGGTTTGGTTAGGTTTGGTTAGGTTTGGTTAGGTTTGGTTAGGTTTGGTTAGGTTTGGTTAGGTTTGGTTAGGTTTGGTTTGGTTAGGTTTGGTTAGGTTTGGTTAGGTTTGGTTAGGTTTGGTTAGGTTTGGTTAGGTTTGGTTAGGTTTGGTTAGGTTTGGTTAGGTTTGGTTAGGTTTGGTTAGGTTTGGTTTGGTTAGGTTTGGTTAGGTTAGGTTTGGTTAGGTTTGGTTAGGTTTGGTTAGGTTTGGTTAGGTTAGGTTAGGTTTGGTTAGGTTAGGTTTGGTTTGGTTTGGCTAGGTTTCAACACGTCATACTTTCTACTATCGTTAAGATTACATTAGCCATAATCAAAAGTCTAATCTATATAGGTACATACATATTTATTAGCTGCCCCTTCTCGAATAAATTACATATAATTTGTATTTCACATGAATTATGAAAAAATTCATGTTGAAGTCAAGTATTTAACTATTTTTCAAATAAAATATTTGTCCAAATAGTGGTTATGGTGAAAAAATATTGTTTTTTGGATTTTTCTCTATAAATTCTGAATCTTCCACAAATTTTTTAGTAAAAAACCTTGTGTAAAGCATTTCCAAGCCGTAACGAGTTACGGAAATGAGAACTGGCAACATTGTTCAATCCACCATCTGATATCTTGGTTTGGTTAGGTTTGGTTAGGTTTGGTTAGGTTTGGTTAGGTTAGGTTAGGTTTGGTTAGGTTAGGTTTGGTTTGGTTTGGCTAGGTTTCAACACGTCATACTTTCTACTATCGTTAAGATTACATTAGCCATAATCAAAAGTCTAATCTATATAGGTACATACATATTTATTAGCTGCCCCTTCTCGAATAAATTACATATAATTTGTATTTCACATGAATTATGAAAAAATTCATGTTGAAGTCAAGTATTTAACTATTTTTCAAATAAAATATTTGTCCAAATAGTGGTTATGGTGAAAAAATATTGTTTTTTGGATTTTTCTCTATAAATTCTGAATCTTCCACAAATTTTTTAGTAAAAAACCTTGTGTAAAGCATTTCCAAGCCGTAACGAGTTACGGAAATGAGAACTGGCAACATTGTTCAATCCACCATCTGATATCTAGACATAATTGTCAAAAATTGTCAAAATTTAAAAAACTGGCGGATTTTTAGTACTTTCTATCGCGATTTTCTCTTTCAAAAGTACATGATCCAAGAATTTTTTTCTTTTAAAATGTTCTATAGAAATAGGGCTTTCTAATAAGAAAAAAATGGTGGCAAAATTCCGAGGGTCGCAAACCTTACCGGACCCCTATCTTTATTCATATGAAGAGCTGTTCTTAGTAAATCCGGATCTATTCCATTTGCATATCCATATGCGGCTATATAAAGTCTATCCCTATAATTTAGTGGTCCAAATAATGTTTTTTCCCTTGATAATTTGGCCATTCCAAGTGGCGCACAATCGAAAATATCTGCCACTTCATTAAATGCTACGGCGATTTCTCTTTTATTTGGGTTCATATTGAAATAAGTAAATTATAAACGTTTGTATAACCTACAAAAAAATTCAAAAATAGTTGGCTTTGCACTCAAGCAGTGTGACCAACATTTTCTTTTCGAGATAAAGAGCAAACTAAAAAACAGTGAGAAAGAAATATATTTACTACAAATTTGGTATATATTTGTGGTTATCGCCGATTTTTTACGGGCGTTACATACTACTGCTTACGCAAGAGCTTGTCTGTCATTTGTCATTTAAATTAATTGTTTTCATCCAAATTTGCAGCCTCTCCTCACATATATATTCATAAAAGTGGTAATTTAAATAATATTATGAGGAAACTAACTGAATTTTTTTCATAATCAACAAGAATACATATTGTTGATCACTTTCCTGTACAATTCCATACATTTAGACTGTTTTTTGTATAAAATATCTAGTCAAAAAGTGATGGTTCAAGTGACAAAAAAAGATCTTTTTTTGAATTTTTCTCTGTAAATTCTGTATAACCCGCAAATTTTTCGACGGATAATCTTCAAAATAGGTGAGTGCTATCGATTTTTCGTAAAATCAGTCAAAAACTCGTGTCTCCGTATAGTTCACCGGACCCCAAAATATCTAGAATAAAAACAATTTTGCATTCTAAAATTTTACATTCTCATTGTAACATACCTTTTGACATGAACAGCCTACAGCACCATTTTGGAAAATTCAGGATTCATTAATAAAAACAAATGTATACAGTGGTTTATTTTTGTTGTAAGTCCTCTTTGTGGATGTATCATATTTTAGTAAACTACTCAGGAAAATTCTACATTTAATAATTATTGTTCTTCCTCCAATTACTGCAGTAACATTCCTAAAGTGACATGATTATCTATAAAAAAATGTCCATGTATAATTGCCAAGTATTAAGAATAATGTAACAGAATATAATAAATACAGTTGATTGGGTATAATATTGAACTTATACATACTTGCTTCATAAACGCTGTAAATAGTATCAGGAGTAAATTAAATGCATCAACTATTGCAGTATTATTAAGTTTCATTTATACGTTTTTTTGGATGTGACTTTAACTTTGATAACTCATTACTGCTTGTGAAAAATTACTCACAGTTCTTTGCAGTTTTTGTCACAACATAACCCCAAAAATGTCAAGACGTCAACTGAACCAGAAATAAACCATTTTAATCGCGGCAATAGCGCGCATTTTTGCCAACATAAAAAGTTTTTATTAAGACTGACGTTAGTTTGAGTTTAATATTTAATTAACCTACGAGCTTTATTTGATATGAAATTAATTACGAAACCTTTCTTTAAACATATATTTATATTTATTAATACAATGCGACCTACAAATTTCAATATTTATTGAGTTTAGAGAGGCTTAACATAGTGATTGACAGAGGATTGACAGCAGCAATCGAATGACATGATATAAACGAACGTCTCTTTTTCGACACTTTGATGACGTGCAACGGTTTTTGTACTGAACGGGCTATAGTAAACAGTATTAAATTATCAAATATAGGTCAAGTCAACAGTTACAATGCGCAAGTCAGCTAGTCTAAATTAGAAATCCTGTAAAAACTTCGTGGACTGTTTTGACTGTCAACAAACCATCCAACACCAAATTTAATTTTATGCTTGAACACACAATTTGAAATCCATAACAGTTTGAAATCCGTAATTGCACTGCATGAACGATATAAAGCTAATGCGCACGAGTCTGATAGTTTGCAACCAAATCTGATTTATGCTTGAACAAACCTATCGTCAACTTCGGAGAGTGATGTTTGTCAACGACAATCACGGGTGGAATATAACTGTTCCTACGCACTTAAGCACACCTACTTTCTATTTAGACGATGACTGAAATAGCGTAAAGTACACTTGTCGGAAGGAACACGTCGTTTTGGTGTCTGAGACTTTGGTATGGTAGATCGTATTTCTTCATGTACCCACGATAGCCCTCCTGAGAGCGCATGGGGTAAAATCTTTCGTAAATCCTACACAGAACTTCAGGACCTTACTATTTCAGGTGTAATGAACGTCGTTAAATGTTTATTGTTCTATGGTTTCGCGTCAAACTGTGGATGGTTGACTGATTTCTGAAGTCACTGGATTTCGACATTAGGGATGATTATTACTTTTATTGAGGGGGACTCTTTTCTGTTTCATTGGGGTTTTGTAATTTCGAGTAATTTGGGTAATCATGTAGAGTGTGGTATAAATAATAATATAATATAATATAAATATATTTTAGTCACGTGGTGGCTGTAGGCCTTGTTGGGTAAAGGATCAAATGATTGACATTTGATGGGTTATTGGCTTCCGGTGTGAAGGAAGTGTAGCGTCCTTAGACTAGGAAAGAGAGGGGACAGCTAACTAAATACATTATTGTGTTACCAGCTGGCACCACGTAACCTTGAGCCAGCAGTTACAGCTACCAGTGGCGTAACATAAAATATTCTGAAAATGTATATTACCTACTTTTGATATATATAAATTTTGTAAATACGATCAAGAAAAAAAAACGATCACAGGTATTCTTTAATCAATTGAAGTTTTCAATTACAATACTAGTTATAATTGTGAAAATACCTAATAAAAAATCATATTTCGGTACATTTGCGTAACCTATAAAAAAAACTATTTGTATTTTTTTAGATTATTTATTACATGCTATGTTATATACATACATTATATGAATCAAAACTACACAAACTACTGCCCTTTAAATAAAATAGTTTTGGTCAACTGACTTCTAACAGGATCTGTAATCTCACTTCGTCGCTTCGCAATAAAATGAAGTCTAATGTTCATATAAGTACAAATCACAGATTCAATCACTAAATATATATGATTGTTAAACTCTAAAGCATGATCTCTTAGACTAACAAAGCAGTTATCCTTATCATTTATGAAGTTGAACATAATTTTATTTTTTAAAGTATTAACAAAATTAGCTTTTATTAAAGAACTTTCATTAATTCTTATATGATGTTCTGCTAATTTACATATGTCTACAACATCTTTAGATGGGTAAGTTAAACCACCATGATTTTTTTTTGTTATTAAAGAATTTAGGTAGTTTTCTTCTTGCCCTGTTAGTGCATCAATGCATTGTTCACATTTTATGGTAGACTGTAATTTACGGGTAACGAAACCAGCAATATATATAACAATTTGTGAAGAACATTCACTAATAACATTGGAATTCATCAAGTATTCATGATCACTCCAAATATCTTTCAACGGTATTGGATCAATTGGAACATCTTCCATAGAACGACTTCGATTAGTATTGATATTTAAATCTTTATTAACAGTTTTACTTCATCCTGTCAAAATAGATATTTGTTCAAGAGGTAAACAATTTCCTACACCACATTCGCGGACTTCTGCTCTGACCATCAGTCTTTTATAGGCTTCACAAAATTGTCTAGCTGTTGGATTATTATTCCAGCCACCTCTTGAACGAATAGAGGAAAAAAATAATTCCAAATGATCCTGGCTACATTTATAAAGAGGTAAATATATTATACATTTTTTATCAACTACTGTGTCATTAAATAACATTAAAGCACTTTTTAATGATATAATTAATCCCACAAAACCCGTACCTCTTCTAGAGTCTATAACAAGCTGCCCATCAGGATACCTAAGCCCTTTGATATAATTAATAGCTTCTTGAACAAAACTCACTACACTATTAATATTTTTTTCAGACATTGCTTTTTTCAACCCTGGTGGAACAATTGACCGACTATTTAATACGTCGAAAATGTTATTGAACATCCTTATAAAATGACAAGTAGCCTGACTACCCTTAAAATGATCTAGTCCTAGTGTGTGTTCACAATATGACAGTGCATCTGCCACTGATTCACTTAAAAGTTGAACAGCTAATCTCACTTTCATTTTTTGTTTGAAAAAATTAATGTGAGCCTTTCGAATTTTATTTCCTAAATGTAATCCCTCTGATGATTGCAACTCTTCCAATTTAGTAATAAATTCCCATTTTACTGCACATCCATTGCCATCTATTATTACTTTTTTCTCGCCTAGTGTATTCCTAACTAACTTTACCATATGGCAGGCATCATAAAATATATAAATGTTGTTTCCATTAATTGCAACTCTTCCAATTTAGTAATAAATTCCCATTTTACTGCACATCCATTGCCATCTATTATTACTTTTTTCTCGCCTAGTGTATTCCTAACTAACTTTACCATATGGCAGGCATCATAAAATATATAAATGTTGTTTCCATTAATTGTGAAAAAAGGTTTTAAATTTACTACATCAGTAATACATCCTAAAATCCTAGCCATAGCCAAATTAGATGGAGCGCCATCAAAGGTTAATGATACTAAATGTGCCCCTGTTTCGAGAATTAATTTGGCACACTGTGAAACTAATGCACTTTTTTGTCCACCATTCAGTTTATCTGATAAAAAGTATCCTAACGGAAGTTTCCACCTACCATTAATGCATACAGCCATTAATACGAAGGCCTCTGTTGCAATATTGTTGCCATCATCTTCCAACTCAAATCCATAGTTCACATAGCCGTGAAACTTCTTACCATTCCATTCGAGGTGGTTTCGGATGGAAAGTTCATCAACAATCAGTGAGATGAGGACCTTTTTATTTTGTTGCAGTTCCACATGTTTTTTAAGGGTCTCAAAGGACTGCTTTGTAAAGCCTGGCTCTCCATTAATGTTTTGAAACCATTTTCCAATGGTACTCCGATGGGGTAAACAAGTTTCAAAAACATTTCTCACATAGTCATATGCTTTCGGAGAGAAAAAACTCAAAGTAATCGCAAACTTCCGCAATTCTGGGGAATATTTCTTTCTTTTACCTAATTTACGTTTCTGCAGTTCTTGAGACACTTCAGGAAGATTTTGGAATAGAGTTGCTTGTTCATCCAATAGCAAGTTGCTTGTTTTTAGCTCTTTTAATAAATTTTTCAAAGATACAATGTTCTTCTTATACCTTCTCACTTTCTGTCCCAGAACTCTAATTTTAATTGTTTTCTTCTTGCTCTTAGCAATCTCTTTAAATAATTGTCTCTTTAATATTTTTTCTCTTGGGGTATCAACTCCCGCTTCCACTTGATCACCAGATGTAGAGGTTCCAGGTGTTGACATTGTTTCGGATATAGTTCGTTTGGTACCCTGTAACAATATAATACTGTCATTAGCAACTGAATTATATTTGAATAATCGGTCTTAATTTGGTAAATAAGTACATTCAAAACTTATAATATCAAAAATCAAAAAGGATTTAAATTTATTTTTGATTGGGTAGGTTTTACTCGGGTTTTATTTGGAATTTTACTTACCCTCGTTTTTTTTTCAGATGGTTGCAAATATTTTGGTAATTCCGGAAAAATATCAGGAACTGCTTCATCTAACAAACAAGTTTTATCCCCAATTTTATAAAACATTGTTTTCTTAAAATGTATGGAACAAAGTCTGTCGTTCTTAGAGGGGGTCCAGTCTTTGAGTTTCATGTTCTTCAACCAAACATTCAATCTCTCCACATTTTTCAACGGAAATCTGAAAAAAATTATAAAAATCAAAATAAGGAAACAATTATTATAATTGTACCTATCGAAAAAAAAAAAGAATCGATTGCCTCCGCCACTGGCAACTATTATGGTGCTTAATGTCATATTTATGTTAATTATTACATAAACATAAATGAAAATGTAAGCATATTTTGTTATAAGTTGAAAGAACCTATAGTCTATAATGTTTTTTAGTAACCATAATAATATCGCCTTCATTTTTAGCGTAACAAGGAAAATATTCAGCAAATTTAGTAACAATGTGAACATAACGTAAAGATTTTTACCTGTGGAATGATATTCCAGGCACTTTTTTGGAACTATGACTCTTACAGCCATAAGCTGAACACACTACCATTATGATCAGGAAAAAAAAAATAGCCAAATATACAAAATTTCAACAAAAACACACTTTTTCACTTTGTCACCAGCACAAACGTTTGGACCAAAAAATGGCGTCGTCAATCGATTACCGTAACAATAATCGCTTATGGCCGGGTGCGCGTGTTACTCGTCCCCTCTCTTTCCTAGTCTAAGGTAGCGTCACTTTCCGATGGAGTCAAGTTGAAGGTAGATGGCGAGATAGCAAATCCTAAAAATTTATGGTATGTGTTGACCATCCGATGTTTCGGGCTTTTATTTTTATTTTGC
The DNA here is from genome assembly GCA_947563755.1 of Lochmaea crataegi. Lineage (NCBI taxonomy): Eukaryota > Metazoa > Arthropoda > Insecta > Coleoptera > Chrysomelidae > Lochmaea > Lochmaea crataegi. The sequence goes on from OX387436.1 coordinate 31,694,858, forward strand.
CGATTTGGTGGAGTGTTGGAGAAGAGTGAATTTTTTGGACCAGGGAATTACTGGAATTTTGTGGTGAACCACACTCTACCCACGCTGTGGATTTGAACCTTTTTTATGGGAATTTATGGATTGTAATATTTTTGGGATTTAATGGATTTTAACCTTTTTGGGAATTTATGGATTTAAACTATAGGAAGGAGATAGTTACGTTGGACAAATCTCCGAACCTGTATTAGTCAGGACTTTGATTTTTTGTCGAAACCCTTTGCGCAAGAAGGTATGTATTTTTTTCTTTTTGTTCTACCATCGACCGTTATGACATCGAGTATCCTTCAGATACATTTTTGTTGTATAATTTTGCAGTCTGAAAGGGCAAATTATTTGTGTAATTTATAGCCAAGGTGGTTGTAGCCTTTAAGCTATTTTTTTTTGATGTCACGTTGTCAAGCTTATTTCACTGAAACTATTTCAAAATCATTGTTTATACTTGTTTAATTGGTAGATTTCATAGTAGTACTAGAATTCAGGAAGTATCGATGTAGTTTGCTCTTATACATACAATATCATGGATTTGATAGTTGCTATGTCATAAAATGTAAGTACCTAGATATTGTTTTGGAATTGATGAAATTATATAGTTATAAAATTAGCATCTGTCAGGAAATTTTCTTGAATATCACTCAAGTTGTATACTTTTAGTTGAGATTCAGTAGATATAATTGCTACCATCGCTATATAGAAATTTAAATCCGTTTGGTACAAGATAGTTTGTTTGAGATCCAAGTTTGATTATTTAATTATAGTAATGTTTTATTTTCATCTAAATATTTTATTAGTTGCAAGTGGTTGGCTACTCCACATATTTCTATTTGTTTTTGTCTTTGTTGTACGAAATGAATGGGGGGTAGAAAACTTACCTAGTGAACTAGTCACTTGGTTATGTTAGGGTTTTTACTTTCTTTTTAACACAATTTGTGTTTATATGAGGATGACACTAAGTATGGGATAGTTGGTAATTTAGTGTGGTCTCTATTTTAAGGGTTTGAGTACTGGGCCAAGAAGAAGTAGAACAAGTACTGGTTTGGTTGTTTGGAGTAGTCGTTCGGAAAGTAAACCAAGAATGGGGTACATGTTTTGGAAGAGTCAGACACGGGAAGGAACAGGAACCAGGATCTACAGTTTTGTTGAGGTCATACCATATTGTACAGGGTGAACCCAGAAGTTTCTTTCATTACTTTAATTATTATGTACATTTAAATTGAATTGTTCGGCAAATGTCACGGGGTAATATGAGGGTAATACACTTTTACCTTAATCGGTAAGTTGCCTTGGTACCAAGCCGTCAAACTATTAACGGCCATATGTTTCACAGGTATACTATGATTATATTTTTGTTTTGTTCGGGTTTGTAAGCACACATACACATGGGTTTTGGATTTGTTATAGTCCATTTAATATTTTACTTTACTTATGATTAATGTAAAGGAGTCATATAATTTTTGATTTGGCAGGGCATAGCCAACCTTTGGGGTTTATTTTTTTTATATTATAAGTTTTTATTTCGGAATCGGCTCAGGCCGATATATATATATATATATATATACTATAAATATTTGCCAACTCAGTAACGGAGACGATTTATGTGGGGATGTGGCAATAAAATACCAGAGAGTACTCTTTTTAAAATATATTCCAAGCTTTCGAATATAACATATTCATTCTTTTCAGTCCTTGAGAATGAATATGTTATATTCGAAAGCTTGGAATATATTTTAAAAAGAGTACTCTCTGGTATTTTATTGCCACATCCCCACATAAATCGTCTCCTATATATATCATCATCATATCAGCATCAAAATCTTATCATGTAACAAAAACAGTTATAATCCAGGTTCGGGTTAAGAAAAAAAAAATAATTTATCAAGATTTTTATAAATCAATAGTTTATTCCAAAAGGACAGAAAAAATTGAGTTACACGGAAATGTTTTTCGAAGTGGACACTTACTAAAATATTCAACTCAAAATCATTAACAATTATCAAGTAGGTCTAATATTCTAAAGGAACAGAAAAATTATCAAATAGGCGTAAACTGTTGAAGTACGGAAAACTTTGGCAGTTCGTTTTGTTATTGGTAGTTAATCGTTTGTTGTTAGTAAATGTCGCACGAAATAATTTAGATCATTTTGAATAATAATTAATTATGCCTCATAAATTTACAAATGTAGAATATGCAGACATACTATTTGTGTATGCCTTTTGTAACGGAAATGGTAGAGAAGCAGTAAGGGAATATGAAAGACGCTTTCCTAATCGTCGCACTCCTCATTACCAGACATTTGCGAGAGTATTTGATTACAGTCGGCAACATGGTAGATTTCCTACAGCGACAACCAATGATTATGGTGAAAGACAACACTTGAATGTTGAAGATGATATACTAGGTAAAGTAAAGATATTAAATTTTATTTAATAGATATTAACGAGTCGATTAAAAATTTCCCTTTTGTTCATTACATTAATATGTTATACTAAATTAGTCTCCTCCAGTGCCATAATTTCATTTTGTTCCAGATATGGTTGACAACAACCCAACAATCAGTACAAGAAGGATTGGCCACGCATTAAATGTACCCCATACTACCGCTTGGAGGAGATTAAAAAATTTAGCTTTTACCCTTATCATGTTCAACAGGTTCAAAGACTAGAACCACGTGATTTGGAACCGCGATTAGACTTTAGTCGGTGGATACTTAGAAGGAGAAGAATAGTTAGCAGGTGCCTATTCACTGATGAGGCCACATTTACAAGGGATGGGGTTTACAATCTACGAAATTCCCATGTTTGGGATTATGAAAATCCTTTTGCTACAAGACAAACACATTCGCAGTATAGGTTTTCGGTTAACGTTTGGTGTGGAGTTTTAGATAATCACCTTATTGGACCATATGTCCTACCCCGTACATTAACAGGGGATGACTATTTTGCTTTTTTGCAAAATATGTTACCAGTGCTATTAGAAAATGAGGAAATTGGAGGAATGTATTTCCAGCACGATGGTGCATCGCCTCACTTTAGGGTAATTGTGCGAACTTTTCTAGACAAGAATTTTAGAAACATGTGGATAGGGAAAGGCGGGCCCAATAATTGGCCTTGCCGGTCGCCGGATTTTAACCCAGTGGACTATCATATTTGGGGATATCTGAATGCCAAAGTATACTCTACTGAGATAAACAGCTTAGAGGATCTTATTCAAAGAATTGATGATGCTTTCGAGGAAATCAGGGCAAATGCATTAATGATAAGACAAGCAACACAAAACATCTTAAAAAGAGTTCGTAAATGCATAGAACAAAATGGTGGACATTTCGAACAATTATTAAAATAATTTGACATTCCGTGTAACTCAATTTTTTCTGTCCTTTTGGAATAAACTATTGATTTATAAAAATCTTGATAAATTATTTTTTTTTTCTTAACCCGAACCTGGATTATAACTTTTTGTTACATGATAAGATTTTGATGCTTATGTAACTTACACTTACCAAAAATGAAATAAATCTATTCGGTGGTTCTAAAGTTATTACGTACGAAAATGTCAATGATACATTTAAATAACTTTGACATTAAAAGTTAAGCAGTAAAACGGGATGTGCACTTCGAAAAATATTTTGGTGCCGCTCTATTTTTTCTGTTCTCTTCGAATAATCTATTGGATTTTAAAAATTCTGATATACAGGGTGTTGTTTTGGATATTATCGAATTTTGCAAATTTTTCTCAAACCAGACCTGGATTATAATTATTTTTATTACACTATCTTATTGTGTTATCAATGCAATATATCCTTACCAAAAATGGAAGAAATATATAGGGTGGTTCTAAAAATATGGCCTTCAAAAGCATTGGACTAAATGAATAAAACACACTGTATCTCTGTTAACAATTATGTTAGACCAATTAACCAAGGCTATTTGGAACCACCAAAGTGTCCCCTACTTGCAGTTAACCTATGGTGGTTTAACTATGAAACACCCTGTATATATATATATATATATCCTTCTATCGTTAAAGCGTCCATACATTCTGAAATCGCATTTAATAGAGCGTCTAAGTGCATACAGCGTCCGTATACGGACGCTCTATGCACACCCCTTGTAATAATTTGTCCAGGGACTTGAAATTACGTCACGAACCTACCAAAAAAATTTTTGGGGGACGCTTTTTTGATCATGAAATGAACGAAAATATACAGTTCTCGAATATATTTAGTTCGCGCAACTCTCCGGCAGAGTCGCTAGGAGTATTAAGTTGTATATAGAGTATACATTTTATCTTGATAGTTACTCGCGCTTAGGGCGTCCCGAGATTTGACATCACTTCAGTTTCAGTAGAACGTTAAATTGCTTATATTGTTGAATGCAACAGTTAGAAAAATACATTTCTGGTACATTACTCAACTCTGAGTATTCTCTCAAATACATGCTCTCGTATTTAGAGCGTCACGTCAACCACTCTCCTCTAATAGCGCCGAATTAGGAGAGTCCGATACATTAACGTAAGTAAAGGTTAAGATATGAGGTAGGAAGGTCAGTGAGCTGGCGCATTTCTTTATCAATAGTATTCTACAGTGAACGGCTAAATTATGGAATATTATCATTATTTCGAGAACCGTCGAGTTTTAAGGGAAATCCCGAAACAGGTCGATTTTTGTTGTAAAATACCCATGTTATAACGTACATGGAGTAGGGATGACGTCACCGGTGTAGGTGTAGTGACGTAATCGTTAATTTTTATAAATAGAAACCTCATTTGAACGAGAATTCAATTCTTTATTTAACGACATTACATTTTCAACTGAAATATTTTTTTAAGAGTACGAAAACAATTTTTTCAATTTAAATTCAACCAAATTTCAACTAATGATCTAATTAATAATGTACTTTAAAGTAACCAAATTATGCATAACAATTATTTTAAATTAAATGTTCGAAATGCCATCCATCGGTTTCTTGACAATATGCGAATCCACGGACACATTCATCAAGTACATTGCGGATGACTTGAGGGCGCGTATTCTTGAAAGAACGAGAAAGGAGTGCTCCCAGGGAGGGCTCCCTCATTTGAACTCCCCAATAAAAAAACGTTATATTCTTGAAAAATGAAAAGTGCCGGAGAGCAGCGATGAGGGAGCAAAATTGGGGAACAGCGTTGCCAGTTGCCTTAACCAATGAACTTGCAGAAATTTTGTCAGACCGAATTAATAATTTAGTTCGTCCATAACCTCACTATTTTGTCTTGGTTGATATAATTTAAAAAATATAATATGGATGTTAAAAGTAAACAGTTGAGTTTACGCGCGACCCGAAATGTACAAAGGCAAATTAACCGCCACTTATACAAAGGCAATAAGCATACTAATGTGGAAAGAAGTGACCTGCCTTTTGAATGCTATGCCTGAAGGAGCAACTAAGGACTGGAAACAGTGGAGAAAGGTAAGGTTTCTACATCTATTCATTGTTTTGAAATTTTTGTTTTCCTCTTATTTGTAAGCTCTTTTTTTAGACATGGACGGATATTAAAAAAAATGTTAAATGCAGAATGAGCAGAGAAAAAAAAACACAGTCAAGGAACAGGAGGGGGTTCTCCTATGTCCCCTCCAAATGTCACAGAGAAAACAATTGAAGAAAAAATGTTTGAAATTATAACTCCAGTTTCCATCCAGGGAAATGAAGAGGTAACTGAATCAGAATGTATATTTGAGTTTGAAGACCTCAAAAGTACCAATGAAATAGAGGTGAGCAGTGATAAAATAATGCTAAGATATTTGAAAAAAAAACTTGATGAGCCTCTGTAACAAAACAAATAAGAACATAGCCTTTAGTCATCTTGTATTCATTCATTTATGACCTTTTAAAATAAAATATATGTCTTTTTTAGTGAAAGGGTCAATTTGTTTTGGCAAATCAGAGTTGATATATTTTGCATTTGGATTTACTTTAAAAAATTTTATACAATCTTGCACTACTTTGCAAACTAAGAATATTCCTGAACTTATTCTCTTATTGCCATTAGAGTATCCATGATTGCTATTTTCTTTTTGTGGTACGTTTTAGGAAGTTGAATATCCTGTGCAAGATTGGAATGTAGACCATATTCAAAATGTGGAAATGGAAGGTATAGAAGTAGGAATCGACCATACATATTATTCCGTGCCTTCACCTAAAACAACTCCATCTGGCAAAGCCAAAAAGGAGGCTATTAAAGAGAATAGGGCACCTAGAAAAAGGTATACAAAAACCACAAGGTTGATGGATTCCATAAGGAATAACAAGCAGTTCCTTGAAATCAGCCAAAAAGGCATACTTTCTACAGATAGTTACAGAGAAAAAAACTACAATTAATCACAACACAAAATAATATGAAGAAAGACTATTACAAAACAAAATTGGAAGGTAAACAAAAATATTATCAAAAAAAAATTGAAATTCTTAATGAAGTTTCAAATTCATTAAATAGAATTGCAGCTGTATGCGAGACTGTGAAACAGTCCGTTCCCGAGAAAGCATTGGGTTTAGTGTAGTAGTTGTATATATTTATTATTGTTATTCTTATGTTACTAGAAAATTAGTTGTTTTGTTTGTTATTTATTAAGCTTAGTTTAGATAACATCTAGCCTCTCTAATCCTTTATGTAACTCCATTCCCAAGAAAACATTATGTTTAGTATAGAGTATAGTAGGTGTATATATATTTATTTTGTTGTATGTTACTGGAAAATTAGTTGTTCTGTTAGTTATTTATTTATTCATGATTATTTTTATTAAGCTTACTTTAAAATAACTTTATGCTCCATAAGCCTTTTGGTTACTGTTGGTGAATAAAATATTTGCAATACTTTGCAATACGTTTTAATATCCTCACAAAATGAAATCTTAACCTAATTAATAATTAAAATGATTAGCAATAATGTTTTGCTGCATATTCCTTCCAGCAACCAAATCGGGATTAATTAGTTGCGGCATGTTATCAATAAAATTTTGATTAATATACATGCCATACTCAGGCTCTTCTAAATGAGGTTCATCTGGTTCTGGAATATTTCGCTCCAAACACAGAATATGGAGAACACAGCAAGCATTTACAATTTTTCCAGCTGTAGTTGGGTGGTAATGTAGAGTGCGATACAAACACCTAAATCGGTTTTTCAGAACACCATTACATCGCTCAATAATGGATCTTATGGAACATAATCTTTCATTATAAACTGTTGCCCATCATTTTGAGGATTCACAATTGGGGTTAATAACCAAGGACGACTAGGATAGCCTAAAATAATATCACAGAAATCTTTTAGCGAATCATTTACAAAAAAGTTGAAAAAAAAACAAGAAAATTTCATTTCTTTCTACATCTATAATCCTTACCTGAATCACCCAATAACAAAAAAATATTGGCTGGATTCCTCCTGTATACTTGTTCCAATAAATTGGATACTGCAGATTCTCTCCAAATGTGTGCATCATGAGTGGACCCTGGGAACTTAGAGTTTACATTTAATATTTTCATATTATTATCGCAAATCTGAAAAAAATGTATGTATGAAGTGGTATCTTTGCATAGGTTTTTTTTAAATTGACACTAGTTGTACATTAAGTGAATGATAATTCTTTCTGTTCACATAAACATGCTCAGGAAAATTCTCATCATTAACCAGAGGAGCCACAATGCTTACGTGGGTACAGTCAATGCATCCAATTATTCCAGGAAACTGGTGATTTTCATAAAACCTAAAAAAATTATCCACTCAGTGCTAGTAGAGCCATACAAAAAATAAAATTATACAGACTAAACATTTTAATAATTTTTCATTCTGTTAATATCAACTTACCTGGTGCGAAGAGTTTCCAACTCTACAGTATTTTGAGGAAACCTTATCAAATTATTGAAAATTTCGGGTTGGTTCAATGCATTTGTCACCTCATTAATAGCTCTACTGGTTGAAGGTTGGCTAATGGCTACAAAACTGTTGGAGCCAGTAATTTCCTGGTAGCTGCCTGAAGCATAAAATCTCAGGGCAGCAAGTACCTAAAAACCATGCAAATTATTTTTTAGAAATAGGTATCAGTACCTACTTATATACATAGCATGCCTTGACTAACTACTATAATATATTTGCTTACCTTGGTTTGTATGGATAGAGCAGAGGTTCTTGTGGGTTGTGGTAGAAAAGGGGTGACCATGTCAATTATGTTATGACAGAGGTCTTTATCGACTCTAAATAACTGCACAAATTTTCTCTCTGATAGCTGGAACGGATTTGTCTGGGGCAAAACATCCCTACCAATACCCACTTCTTCTAACGCCTCCTCAACATTCTCGTTAATTATATGATTCCACATCATTAAATTGAAATCTTCCACATTCATTTTAGTATACAAATTAAAATATCTTCCAAATTTTGAACCACAGTAAATCAAAACAATTAGAGGTTAGGTCAATACTCCCTTTTGCAATTCTCTCATTAGCTAGTAGGGGAACTTCGAGTTCTCTTGGGAGGTGCTCCCTCCCTCAAATTTATTTCAAGAATACCTGTTCTATCTTTTTAAGAGAACCACGCCTACTTCTCTCGCAAAGTTCTACTCCCTGAAATTCAAGAAGAGGCACCCTGGAGTAATTAGACTCTTCTCATGCCTAATTCTATCTTTCAAGTCCTGAAGTTTTGGGGTCTATTGACATAAACTTTTGATTTTATGTAACCCTACAGGAAAAAGTCTAGAGGTGTTAGATCTGGTGACCTTGCTGGCCACTCTATAAAACCTCGTCTTCCGATCCACCTCCCGGGAAAGCAATTATTTAAAAATTGACGTACTCCACGTGCGTAGTGCGGAGGGGATCCATCTTGTTGAAACTAGATATTTTCACTAGGTAAATTTGGATTATTGGCATTTGGATACATGTTAGCAAGGACAGGTATAAGTTGATTTCTCAAAAAAGTTAAATAACGTTTTCCTGTTAGATTTTCTTCAAAGAAAAGGCCAATGATTCTGTCATTGATCCCTGCCCATACATTCACTTTGAGGATATTGCGTGTGTGCCTGTCATCCAATGTGGGTTTTCTTGACTCCAATATCTGCAATTTTGACGATTTACGGTATCATGTATAAAAAATGTTGCTTCATCGGAAAAAAGGATTTGATTGATGAAAAGTGGATTGCGGATACATAAATCCTGCATAATTTCAGAAAATTGAAGCCGGCGATCGGGATCGTCGTCGTTTAATTCCTGATGTAGTTGAATTTTGTAGGGATGGTATTTTTCTTTTTTTAAAATATGTAATACCGATCTTTGGGAAACTCCAGCATATTCACCCATTTGTGTTGAACTACTGTGAGGATTGTCATGTACATTTAATAAAATATCAAGTTTCACATTGTCTTCAATTTCAGGACGCCCAGCGTTTGGAATATGAATAACGTGCCCAGTTTCTCCAAATTTTCGGACTATTTTACTTACTGTTGATTGGCTGATGGGTCTGTCGGGATATTTTGCGTTGAATAAAATGCATACTTCGTTCTGTGTTCTTTTTTTATCTCCGCATCCGCTAAGGATTAATATTTCTATGCGTTGTGATTCATTTAGGTGAGCCATAATTTACTATTCAAAAGTGAAAATTACAATTGACAACTGATAACGATTCACAAAATCAAAACATTTACGACAATAAATATTACAGTAACTATGCCACTATCACTTGCTTGAATTAACATATGACAAAAAGTTTCAGTGTTCATGAGAGAACTTTTTGAGTGGGCATTTTACAACAAAAATCGACCTGTTTCTGGATTTCCCTTAAAACTCGACGGTTCTCGGAATAATGATAATATTCCATAATTTAGCAGTTCACTGTATATTAATTATTGAGTAGGACATTATATACAAACTATTCTCGGTCATCTAAAAGACAAGTATAATGTCAATATTATATTATGTTGACTACCCCTAAATTTATTTGGAAGCTAAAACGTGTTAAAGAAAACCACTTTAATTAGGTTATAAATCTAGATTTTATTGTTTTAATACCTAGTAAGTAGTAATTATAAAACAATGTCGAATATGGGACAAATAAAATGTAAATTATTACACAGAACAAAAAATAGTTTTCTACTATAAAATCTTCATATACACAGAGAAACTTAAAAGTCCTACAATACTACAAAGTTATTCAGATTGAAAAAAATCCTCCAGGGATACAAAAATCAAAAGCATTAGAATTTAATGAGCTACAGCCTTCATCTCTTACTTCTTTGTGAGTTTCCATTGCATGTACTTGTACGTATTCTTCGATCATGAAAATATTTAGTTTTCTTGAAAAAAAAAAGAGTTATCACGTTGTATGCGGATGGTCAGTGGACGCCGTAAACGCGAAACAATATACGCAAATTATACATGAAACAATATGAATGAATCTCTTTTTCATTTAAAATCGAAGTCCAAAGTTACTTCCCAGTTCTTAATTTCTTAGATACGTTCCTGTATATAGGGTGCGTCCAAGTAACGCATAAATTTATTATAAGCTAAATAAAAAGTACTATTAAAAATTCCCCAAACAGGTCAATTTTTGATTTTGAATTACCAAAATAAACAAAAGAAAATTTACAATAAATGTTCAACTTGTTCATCATTGACCAGTAGACATGACTTAACCGGGCATTAAGGTCTACTCTAACACTTTGTAGCACAGAGGGTGTTATGTTCCGCATTTATTGCCTGCCTCGGTCTTATATAGCTCTCGAATAGTTGAATGAAATTAAAAAAAATTGCAAAATATACTTTTAAACAATAAAGATATATATACAGGGTGGTCCGTAAGTAATGGTCCAAAGTGAAATGGAAGATTCTTGGCCTGAAAATATTACAATCTGACGCAACTTGCTTCAATAAAATATTGATTATAAAAAAGATACAGGGTGGAAAAGTTGAAATGTCAAAAATGTTTTTTCTCAGTAAATTGAAAGATTTTGGATATACAAACGTAATAATTTGAAGATAGGGGTTTTAGTTCCTGAGAAATCATAATATCATATCCGTTTTGATGTATTTTTTAGAGGGCGCCACATGAGCTACGTTGTTGGTGTAACTGTGCACTTAACTTTTTTATCGTTAACACTATCTTGCTTTTCATTGAAAAATATTAAAATGACATCATTTTTGTGAAAAAAATGTATACTTATCATAAGTCTCAAAGGTTGCTAGTTTTCAAGATATTCGCATCTTAAAAACCCTCTACATAATTTGCATTTTATTTATTAGTACTTTGACATATTAATAAAGCAACCATTATGAACTCAATAACTTTTAATCAAGAGAAAAAAGAACAATTTATTGAAAAATACAACAACAAAATTATAAATAATTAATTATAAATATTATTTCACAGTAATTGTTCAATATGTCCGCCATTCATCTCGATACATTTATCCATGCGTTTTATGAAAGATCGCCTAGTATTGAACAATGTCATTGGCGTAAAACATTTTTTTGCTGCTCTGATTTCTTGCCAAAGTTGAACTCGACTATTTATAGGGTTTCTGTGAACTATTTCCTTCATTGTGCCCCACATACTGAAATCCAAGGGGTTATATTCTGGACTGCGTGGTGGCCAAGGAAAGGGACTACCACGACCAATCCAGCGTTCAGGAAACAAGGTCTTTAAATAGTTTCGTACTTCAAGAGTGAAATGAGATTAACTGTCAAAACACGAATGACTAACTGACAGGAGTATTGTTGACATCGGCACCTACTATGTTAATTCTTGCGATGATAAATTTGCTGACATCAGCGCCTACTAACGCTATTATTTGCACCGTTCACTAACTAACGACTTTAGTTAGTGTACGGTGTTATTTGTGCTAATAAATAAAATAAAAATTATGTAGGGGGTTTTTCAAATGCGAATATCTCGAAAACTAGTAATTTTTGAGACTAATGATAGATATTTATTTTTGTCGCAAATGATGTAGTTTTAATATTTTTCAATAAAAAAGAGATAGCGTTAACGATGAAAAAGTTAAGCGCACAGTTACACCAACAACATAGCTCATGTGGCGCCCTCTAGGAAATACATCAAAACGGATATCATATTACGATTTCTCATGCCTTAATACGCCCATCTCTGAATTTTTACGTTTGTATATCCAAAATCTTTCAATTTACTGAGAAAAACATCTTTTACATTCCAACTTTGCCACCCTGTATATTTTCCATTATCAATATTTGATTAGAGCAAGTTGCAACAGATTGTAATATTTTCATGCCAAAAATCTCCCATTTCACTTTGGACCATTACTTACGGACCACCCTGTATATAATACTTCATTTGGAATGGCAAATCAGCAAGAACCAACTGAAGGACTCATTGGAAAACCAACAACAGGTTGATATGACATAATTTCATTAGATTAATAACAAAAAATTCAATTTTTTTTATTATTAGTACAAGGGCCAAAAGTTATTCCTTTTCCTATACACAATATTGATGTATGAAATATAAAAGTAGCCGATATCGCCAAGAGGGAGATTTTATAAGTATTCATGAATATATAGGATGTTCCAAAATTGATTGAAGAAGGCAACTAAACCCAAGTAAATATAGGGACATTCAAGCCATTCTTTTTTAAATAATCAATTGTTTTAGCTGAAAAATCTTTGAAGTTAAAAAAGTGATTTTCAACACCCTGGAATTTAGAAACTATAACCATTTGACCCCAAGTGCTATAGTTTTTCGAAATCAGCTCTTCGAAGAGAATCGAAAGATGTTAAGAAATACAGGGTGTTACATAAAAAATATGTGTTTGGTTCGTCACTGAATTTTGGAGCAGACTGTATGTTTATGAATATTTTTAAAATCTGGTCCTTGACGATATTATCTACTTACTACTTTTGTTAATAATGTTGTTTCGTGGCACTAAGGATAAACGAGATATCTAGCTCCGACTGATGTATTAGAATATTATTTGAACCAGTTGATGTACCCAGATGGCTTCACCTTATGCACGAGGCTATTAGTTTTCACCCAAAATTTGTTTTCTAATACTTTACTTGAAAAAAACTAGAAAAACATTTTTTAATAACAAAAATTTCATAGAACTACATCAAGAAATGGATTCCTCGTATTAAAATACATGATACTGCATAATTTTTTCCATACATTCAATATAAACCAAAATTTACAAATTTTGGGCCGGACTGCAAAATGTTTAACATTCATCTCAATTACTTACTACATTTGAATTCTTTCATTTTTTGATTCCGATTTCGGAGAAATTTTGTATAGGAGGTTTTTTGATACGAAGATTCCAACAAATTTGTCAGTTATTCGTTAAAAAAATTATTTCGGGTGGAAAATTGAGAAAACTTCATGAAAATGGAATTTTCCGAAAAACTGTAAATCAGATTCTAATCATTTACGAACTAAGCCTCAGTTTTTATGTTCTGAACCTACTTATAAAATTTAATTGAAAAATTCGGTAGTGTTTTTGAGTTATCGTGTTGACAACTGACCGACCGACATTTTTTAAAAATAGGTTTTTTGGACTAATATGAAACGTGTAGATCCATTCGAATCTCGAAACGTCAAAATCACTCCATTACATCACTTCCCTTATAGTATTTTCCCGTAACCCACAATTTTAAGGAAATAAGTTATTTATCTACGCAGGAAAAATATTAGTTGACAACTAGGGTTAAAACTTTTGATTTAAATTCAGTATAATAATTAAAATTCTAGCTATCAGCTATATTGTAATCGCTAGAACTCGCCCTGTGACGGCCGGTCTGGGCCTCACCCTGTAGATGCAGATAAGCCCAAACCTCTTAGCAATTGTCCTTCACCCTTGAAATGTAGACCGAAAAGTTGTTATCGTAAAAACGCTTGACGAAGGGATGTTAGGGATGACGCATTTATATTTTGTTTTCCATAAAGTAATACCTATACTGATTTGAGTTACCTACATTTAATTACTTATATTATTGTAATGTTTTTTTTGTTATTTATTTAAATAGTTTTTACCGGTACAGGGATAAAATTATATACACTATGGCTAATTACTATCTATTTATTCAAAGAAACACACACACTATATTGAACTTAATTTATATACACGCTCTACTTAATGTCTACTAATTTATTTACACTCGGTATATTAGTTTTAATTTATTTTTACCACTTGGATTTTTACACTATTTATCTGCACTATTTAATTCACTGTAACTAACTCTTTACTGTCCGTTCACTAATTTCGAACTAACTAACTAACTATTTACGCACTCGAAAGCCCGCGTATATATAGTCCTTATCGGTTCTGGAAAGTTCTAGTATTTTATGACGCTCCTCATATGCGTAAATACTGCAATAGACCAGAAGGTTCTGGAAAGCGCATTCACCAAAATTTATAATCGAGGGACAGGACCGGCTTTGAGTTGGTGACCTAGCAACATTGCCCCCTCCTCAATAGGAAGTTCCTCCTGGAACTTCTGTGTGGCCGGGACTGCATGTTTAAATCGGCAACCGGACCCATTTCTACACTTTCCGGTCGTATGTAAATAACAGGGCACTGTCTTCATTGTACAATGATAACGGGGGGTACAGCTGCCGATTTATATGTGGACACCGGTACCTTCGAAGATCACTTCATATTCCTGATGATCGCCAATCCAACTGGTTGCTCTCTATCTTAGGCATAGCTAGTTTCTTCACGTTGGATTCCAGCACATGGTCTCGAAGGCTACGTAGCGCTTCCCACACATTCCGGTAGGTGGATTGATCTTGAAATTCGTTCTTTGTTACCAGGTAGAAGATGTACCGTAAATTGTGTTGAAGTCTCAGTGTCTTGCCAGGGGTTGGAATCTGTTCTTCTAGTTTTTCTAGTTGCCCAAACTTCTTTCGGAAGACGGTTGCCAGGCCTCGTGCGTTTTTAATACTGACTGGGATGTTGTGTGCCAGTGAATAGTCTTCCGGGAGCGTGAACAAGTCTTATCGCTGCTCTGTAGTGACTCCAAATCTAGCCTTACCGGTACCTCCATATGCGCCCATGAACTCTTCGAAGGCAGGGTCAGAATCTTCCTGGACATGGTTCACTCTTTCTTCTATTTCATGGTCTCCTTCGAATGGCGCTAGTCGATTTTGGTGAACTACTATCGGTTTTCCATTGGGGATCTTGCTTATGCGATAGATGACGTCATTGATCCTCTTCTTGATCAAGTACGGACCCTCCCAAGATCTTTGTAATTTTGGAGAAACGCCTTTTCTCCTCGTCGGGTTGTGTAACCATTCTTTGTCCCCTTCTTGGAAACTGCCTTCTGTGGCATGCGTGTCGTACCGTTTTTTCATTCTGTCGCTGGCAACTTGAAGATTCATTCGGACCAATTCGTGTACGTCGTCCATCCTTCTTCTCAACTGGATTACGTAATCTTCTCCAGCTAGATCCGTTTCAGGTCGACAACCAAATTCTAGGTCACAAGGGAGCCTCATTTCGCGTCCAAATAAAATTTTCGCAGGTGTTTGACCTGTGGACTCATTGATGGCGGATCGATGAGCCAGTGCAAACAGGGAAAGATATTGGTCCCAATCTCTCTGGTGGCTGGAGACTACCTTGGACAGGTATTTTCCAATAGTCCTGTTCATTCTCTCGACCATTCCGTCTGACTGGATGCAACGCCGTTGTCCTGGTCTTCTTCATTCCCAGCTTGTTACAAATTTCCTGGAATACATGGCTTTCGAAATTCCTTCCCTGATCGCTGTGGACTTCCAAGGGCACTCCATATCGGCAGATGAATTCCTTCACCAATACATCCGCGACAGTTGTGGCTTCTTGATTCGGGATCGCGTAAACTTCTACCCACTTTGTGAAATAATCCATCACGACCAGGATGTATTTACCACCATTTTCTGTCGTCGGGAATGGTCCAGCGATGTCTAAAGCAATCCTTTCGAATGGGCTTTCAACATTATACTGCTTCATGGGTGCCTTCCTCTTGCGATGTGGTCCATTACTCGTAGCACAAGTCGTACACTTCTTACACCAGTCCTTCACATCGTCGGAGCTATTCATCCAATAAACCTTTCACGGACTCGCTGAAGGGTTTTCTTCACTCCCAGATGACCTCCTGATGGACTGTCGTGTAACTTCCTCAGTACCTCAGCTACTCTCGTTCTCGGGATGACTAACTGTCTTCTATTCTCAGAGCCATCATCATTTTCAAGAATTCGTTTCAACAGGCCTTCTTCCAATACAAGGGAGTCCCACTGAGCCCAATATGTCTTGAGTGTCGGTGAAAATCTTGACACTTCTTGCCAGGTGGGTAATCAGCTGTAGCAAAACCATTTGTTTTTATTTTTAAATGAAATGATTTTATTTCATATATTATATTCTATTTTTTTGAAGTTTAAACGCGGGCACATATTTTGTTTATTGCTAGTTGGATGATTCCAAAAATAGAATGTTTGTTGTAACACGAGATCTTTATTGCTTTCTTTGCATAACATAAATGAATTTATTTCTGTCAATTCGTTGGATATACTACTAATATGTGAATCTTGGTTGAGTGACTGTATAATAGTTCATGATTTATTAAATATTGTTGGGCTAACGATATCCGGGGGACCCACGAACCAGTAAAAAAATACAAATCAGAAATATTTGCCATTTTCCTAAAAAAAAAGGATTATGCGGGAAAATTAAACATATATTTTTGATTTGTATTTTTTTACTGGTTTATTATTTTATTATTCAGGGCCCCTGGAACCCGGGGGCCCTGGGGTGGTGCCCATTAAGCCCATACGAAGATTAGAGGATTAGACTCAATTTTTACATTGTTTATATTATTTATTATAGTTTATTTATTAGTTTCAGTTATTCGAAAGTCGGGAAAATGATGCATTTCCGCAGAAAGTTTTTTGTGATTTTGTGTTTGGGGAGGCATCTATATACTGAAAAATTTTTTTTTTTAAACTGGTTTCAGCTAAAAAAAATTTCACCCAATTTTTCTATTATAAAATAAAAGGAGATTACAAAATTATTCAAACTGCCAATTGTTTAGTCTCAATTGTGAGCCTACTTTTATTTTATATGCCTTAATCCCGTTTATATTAAAAAAAAATAGTAAACAAAACAGAGGCGTCACAGATATCTTTGATTTTATGGGCGATTTAAAATAAACAACAGGATTTACCAATATAAATAAATTCTAAAATAATGTGTGATCGTACTTACTATGATTATTTTATTTAAAAAAGTAATAAAACTTATAAAATAAACTAATGTTGTGTCTGAGATGAATGACGTGAGTCCGTGACATACCTGAAAATAAAATATCAACCTGAGCATTCAAATTCCCTTTAGTTTGCATTTATTTATGAAGTCAGTTGTCAGTACTGAATTAAAAGATATAATAATTTAATTATTGATAATGCAATTTAGTTTAAGCAAGAACGCACTGTGTCTGTCACCCACAAGTGCTAGAATGTACTAAACAATTTAATTAAACAAGAATGCACTGTGTCTGTCACCCACAAGTGCTAAAAGGTGCTAAGTATGTCAAAACACTCCCTCATAAAGGATATAGAACAACGACAAAGGGGTAGGACGTATCACGTGGCTCAAGCACTCCACTTCAGTGATACAGGTAATAACAAAGGAACAGGACGTATCACGTGGCTCAAGCACTCCACTTCAGTGATACAGGATTCGTGAATCAACTGTACGGCTCAAGCACTCCGCCAGTCATATTATTCACAATACACGCTAAGCGGCTCAAGCACTCCGCAATAGCGCAAAACATGAGTCAGAGGATTGCAGACTTAAGCACTTTAATCATTTAACGTTATTGAGATTTATTTAATCATTAGCAAAATAAACAGAACGTAAAATAGAAATATAACCAAATAGGTAAAATTGAATAGCTCTGTGAGAAAACTCACCTAATTTCCAAAATGATCTGAAGCACTGAAATCCACCAGAACACACACACACGAACAAACAGATTTTATCTTTAAACTTGCATATAACTGAAAAACTGCATGTATTTGAAAAACCGATCTTTTCGGAGTGAGAAATAAATTAAGACTGAACTAAGAAAAAGGTTTTGAACGACAGTTAAGAATATGTATATAATATTCACACACACAAAGGTTGTTTATCATTGTCTTCGTAAACGATTTCATCTTAACACGTGTTTCTACTTTACCCATAGCTAAGAGCACTTTGGAACCATAAACCCTTATATTTTATGGTTACTTTACAGATGTCAATATATCAAGAGCCCGTGTGAGTTATAGTTTTTTTTCTGGTGATTGTTTCATGCTTTCACATTTTAAAATTATTAAGTTTTATACATATACTAAAAAAAAGGAATTCTTACAGTCGGCCATCCTGCGAATATCTCGTCCCGAGATGCTCATTGTTCATCTCCCTCATCGGAAGACATCGGTACTCCATAAGTTGCAAATATATCCTTGAAATAGTCTATAACATGTTTTGTTCGGGTATCCTTTGCTGCTCGTAGAAATGCAAATTTAGTAAAAGCATCAATTCCGACAATGAGGTAGCAGTTTCCTCTTTTGCTTTTTGGAAATGGACCTAGATGGTCTACATGGAATGTATGTAGAGGTTGTACGCCTTTGGGTATTGGATGTAGAAATCCTTCTCTTTTGCCAGTATTTCTTTTATTATATAGGCAGGGTATACAGCAAGCTATATACTTCTCGACGTAATTTCGCATTTTGGGGAACCAGTAGTTTTCACAGAGTCGCTTGAGGGTTTTATCAACTCCAAAATGACCAAAGTCATCGTGTGCAGCTTTAAGTACACGTTGTCTCATCCCGGATGGAACTAACCACAACAAACCTTTAACTGTGATACGATACACTCGACCTTCTCTCAGACAATAGTTTTTGTAAACGAAATTTTCAGCTTCTGTTTGTGGTGGTTTAGATAATATTTTATGAATGTCTATTACTTTTTCATCTGTCAACTGTGCTGAAAGTACCCAATCAGCTTCGTCTATACGGAAAACGTTTTCTATTGCTTGCTGTTCATTGGGTCGTATAGTGCAGGGGTTACGACTTAGTGCATCTGCATGCTTCATTCTGTCTCCTGGTCGGTATTGGACTTCAAATGTAAATTCCTGTAGTTCTAACCACCATCTAGCTATTCGGGGTACCATTTGTTTCTTTTTACTAGCGGCCTTTAATGAATTGCAATCAGTTACTACAGTAAACGTTATTCCTAGTAGATAGGTTCTGAATTTTCTTAAGCTCTCAACCACAGCAAGTGTTTTGAGTTCGTACGAATGATATTTTTGTTCCGTATCTGAAGTTTGTCTGCTATAATAGGCGATTGGGTGTAATCGGTTGTCACTATGTCGTTGCATCAATATGCCGGCAAGTCCTATTTGACTGGCGTCTGTATGAACTTCTGTGGTTGCTTCTTCTGGATTGAACAAATTTAAAATCGGTCTATTCAGAAGTGATGCTTGTAATTTAGCGAATGCCTCTTGCTCTCGCTCTGTCCATTGCCAAGGGATATTCTTTTTGGTTAATGTCGTCAATGGCTTAGCAATTACTGCGTACTTTTCTATGAAGTGTCTAAAATATCCTGTTAATCCTAAAAATTGCCTAACATTATGTACATTGGATGGAATTGGAAATTCTTTCACGGCTTGGATTTTATCAGGACCTGGTCTCACTGTTCCTTGTTGAATTTCAAATCCTAAATAATTAACTGTTTCCTGTAGGAAAGAACATTTCTTTAGGTTCAAAGTGAGCCCTTCCTCACGGAAGATTTTTAATGTCTGGTTTAAGTTAGTTATGGCTTCGTCGAAATTTTTAGCGTACAAAAGTACATCATCTAAATAAAGAGCAGCGTTTCTTCGAATAGGTTTCAAAATTTTAGTCATAAGTCGTTGAAAAACTCTTGGTGCATTCGTAAGGCCAAATGGTACTCTATTGAACTCATAGTGCCCTTCTGGTGTTACAAAAGCCGTAAATCGTTTCGAGTTTTCCTCCAGTGACACCTGATAATATCCTGATTTTAGATCAAGACTAGTAAAATAGCTCCCCGATTGTAATTTATCAATTTGATCATCAATTCTTGGTAGGGGTTAGTTTTCTTTGACTGTCAATGAGTTGAGTTTTCTATAATCAATACATAGCCTTTGATCTCCGTTTTTCTTTTTAATTAATAAAACAGGCGAAGAATATTCAGATTCGGATTCTCGGACAATGTTATATTCTAGAAGTTCGTCTACAATATCTTTTACTATATCTTGTTCCGATTTAGACATTCTATACGGTCGGTAACAAAATGGTTTATCGTCATGAAGATTGATCCTCATTGCTGTTGTTGAAGAACAGCCAAGTTCTGCTACAGACATTGCAAAACAGTCTCTATAATCATTGAGTAAATCAATCAATTTGTGTTTTTGTTCGCTAGATATATTACCAACTTTGATATCTTCCTCTGTTAATAATGTGGAATTGTTTTCTTGGATTCTGAGAATTTTCTCTGGTTGATTAGTCTCTTCTTCACATCTCATCGCTCGTGCGAATATTTTGTTTTTTGGTAATGTAATTATATTATTGGACAAATTTATCACTGGTAGTACAGATGATTTACCATTTTTAATTGTTATTATAGTACGTGGTATACAGTATTCTTGTCCCTCGCAACATCTGACACTTGATTCAATAAAATATTCACCTTCATCACATTCGTCATTGTAAACTTTAACGTGTGCCCAGTGATCAGGAAGAATAGTCGGGTTCTCGACTATTCTAAGAATAATTTTTAGTGATGGTAGTTTTGTTTCTATTCTACTTATATCTAGACTATTCAAACGATTATAAAATTTTAATGAAAGTTCATCCTTAATAACTAAAATATTGGATAACTCTGTAAAGTTCCGTCCTACTAGAACCGGTACTTCTTGAATAGAGCTCGGTACTACGTGGGCTGAAATTTGTTCTTCAACTTCATCCACTTTAATTTTAAATACAACAGTACCCAGCGTAGAAGTACATGCGTTGCCATACCCTTGTAGAATTGTCTTATTATCCGAGTCATATTCTAATTTCAATTTTCTCATATCCGTAAGACGAACCGTAGTACAGGAACTGCCTAAATCTATGTAAGCTAAAGTTGAAATGCCATTAACAGAAATATCTTTATAAAATTTTTGGTTTGGTTTATCTACTACTAGTCAAATTTTATTTGCTGATTTTTGCTTCGAAAAGCATTTCTCTTCGGTGTGTCCTTTTTTGTGACAAAATGTGCAGCTGACAGCTTCTCTTCTCTCATATGTCTTGAAAGTACATGAACTTGCAAAATGGCCAGGTTGCTTGCACTTATAACAAGCTGTTTTGCTAGATGCCGGTTTTGGTTGTCTACGGTTTTCGAAGCGTCTCTGTCCCTGTTTCTTATAGCTAAAATGATCTACTTTCGATGTTGACGGTAGACTGTTTACAGAGCTTAAATAGCCAAATAACGAATCCAACGTCTGATGGTTTCCTGCCGAGGCTCCCGTCTTAACAACAACGTCATTAATACCTCCAATGATGCAAGAGACAGCGTCCGTACCAAATATTCTGCATCTATTGAGTAACGCCATTTTCTCATAAAAATATTTATTATAATTCTCTTCAGGTTTTTTCTTGCGATACATCATTTCCTGAAGGTCAGCATTGTAATCCTGTCTAGCAGGAAAAGCTAGTTGTAATTTTTCCTTCCACTGTTCCCAAGAAAATTTTAAAGTTGGTAAACTTTTATACCACACATCAGCCAAGCCCTTCAGTTTTGTGGTTGCAAAATAAATAGTCGCTTCTTCTGACCATTTAAATATCTCTCGCAGTTCGTCGATTTTCTGACACCACTGAAATATAGTTTGATTTTTATTGTCGGGGTCGAAATCAGGTATTACGTCCCCTTTTGCGGATGGTACAGTAGCAAGCTCTCTTTTTTCTAATAATGCCGACATAACGGTGGTCAAGCGTTCTATAGGGTCATTGTTATCTGTTGCTATTGTCGAACTTGAAGAAGTATTACTTCTTTGTCGAGAAGATAATGGCTCGTCCGATTCGGAGATTTCATTTTCGATCGGAAGTGGTCTTTTACGACGGGCCAAACGAGAACTCATTTTCTAGTTCTGCGTAATTGAGAAACAAAACGAAATACTAGAAAAATATCGATAAAAGTATGTACGTATGTCAACTAGTCTCAAGCACAATTCAGACAGATCACACATTTTTTTTTTCAAGAAAAGTTTTGGTCATTGAATGATTTTTGTTTTCTTTGAAATATTTTTATTTACTTCTTCCAAAATGTACATATCCACACTTGCTCAATCACCAATTCTAAGTTACGATTAGGTTGTTTATTTTGTTAGTTAGGTTTTATTAGAGGATCTAGTTTTCTAATTCTTCATATATCTCTCGCATTGCTAGCTAGCGTTTTAAACACATACCTAATATATACATTTTGGTTGATGTGGTAGTTAATCATTGTGGTAATTTTTGTTTTGGTAATCCCACTTCTGAAAAATTGTGAGCCTACTTTTATTTTATATGCCTTAATCCCGTTTATATTAAAAAAAATAGTAAACAAAACAGAGGCGTCACAGATATCTTTGATTTTATGGGCGATTTAAAATAAACAACAGGATTTACCAATATAAATAAATTCTAAAATAATGTGTGATCGTACTTACTATGATTATTTTATTTAAAAAAGTAATAAAACTTATAAAATAAACTAATGTTGTGTCTGAGATGAATGACGTGAGTCCGTGACATACCTGAAAATAAAATATCAACCTGAGCATTCAAATTCCCTTTAGTTTGCATTTATTTATGAAGTCAGTTGTCAGTACTGAATTAAAAGATATAATAATTTAATTATTGATAATGCAATTTAGTTTAAGCAAGAACGCACTGTGTCTGTCACCCACAAGTGCTAGAATGTACTAAACAATTTAATTAAACAAGAATGCACTGTGTCTGTCACCCACAAGTGCTAAAAGGTGCTAAGTATGTCAAAACACTCCCTCATAAAGGATATAGAACAACGACAAAGGGGTAGGACGTATCACGTGGCTCAAGCACTCCACTTCAGTGATACAGGTAATAACAAAGGAACAGGACGTATCACGTGGCTCAAGCACTCCACTTCAGTGATACAGGATTCGTGAATCAACTGTACGGCTCAAGCACTCCGCCAGTCATATTATTCACAATACACGCTAAGCGGCTCAAGCACTCCGCAATAGCGCAAAACATGAGTCAGAGGATTGCAGACTTAAGCACTTTAATCATTTAACGTTATTGAGATTTATTTAATCATTAGCAAAATAAACAGAACGTAAAATAGAAATATAACCAAATAGGTAAAATTGAATAGCTCTGTGAGAAAACTCACCTAATTTCCAAAATGATCTGAAGCACTGAAATCCACCAGAACACACACACACGAACAAACAGATTTTATCTTTAAACTTGCATATAACTGAAAAACTGCATGTATTTGAAATACCGATCTTTTCGGAGTGAGAAATAAATTAAGACTGAACTAAGAAAAAGGTTTTGAACGACAGTTAAGAATATGTATATAATATTCACACACACAAAGGTTGTTTATCATTGTCTTCGTAAATGATTTCATCTTAACACGTGTTTCTACTTTACCCATAGCTAAGAGCACTTTGGAACCATAAACCCTTGTATTTTATGGTTACTTTACAGATGTCAATATATCAAGAGCCCGTGTGAGTTATAGTTTTTTTTTCTGGTGATTGTTTCATGCTTTCACATTTTAAAATTATTAAGTTTTATACATATACTAAAAAAAAGGAATTCTTACACAATTTCGATATACATTGAACACTAGATAAAAAACTTTCAACTGCATTATGAAACAGCTTATACAGGGTTATTCATAAGTAATGGGCCATATGGTAACCGTAGGTTAAGAAGATGAAAATAAAACTATTTTACTAAATAATGAGGGGTCTGAGGTCACTCCTTCCTGATATACAGGGTGTTGAAGTTAGAAAAAATCTAATATTTTTGTTAATTATTCAGCTATTTTTCTAGATACAGGCATGAAAATTAAGGTAGGGCTATTTTTTGGAACGACGAATAAAAATATGATAGTATATTCAAGGTATAAATAATATGTCTCCACTTACACGGTATTGAATAAAAGAAATCAGCCATAATTTTTTTCATAGTTGAAAAAAGTCGAAAATACAATTTAGAAAGACCTAACCTAACGGAACGAGTTGTGGAATAGAATTGTAGAAGTGAAAAAACTAAAAAACACGCTTTATAGGTAATCGAACTGAAAAGTTAAAAATAATTCTTAATTTAAGAATCATTATTATCATTATCATTATCATTAAGAGTCATTGTGATAATGACAAAGTGTTATGTGGTTTACCATATTTTTGATAACCTTTGTAGGTACATCGAGTACTTAGATGGTTACTTTTAAAACAATTGAGACATAAATACATTTTTTTGACTTCATTTATTCTTTCAGATTCCGTTAAACTTAAAAATCGTTCACAACGAAATAAAGGATGTTTACTCAATTTATCCCTGGGTATTATTATTATCATATGCAAAAAAACTTTTACCTTTTGACGTCTATTGATCACGCTTTACTAAAATATGACAATTTTTTACAGGTTACTGTAATTAAGAAAATGTATAGTAAATTTTATACCCATTTAGAATAAGACCATCCTTATTTATTATTAATAAATCGGTTGAAACAAAAAATTACCAACAAAAATGAACGTCGTAACTAATTTATTAGATGTCACGTTTTTGAAGTTACGTCAAATTTTGATTTCATGTTAATGTCATAACGCAAAATAAGATATAAAAATGCGATATTCTGATGAATCCAAAAAACTTATGCTTAATGTAGTAAACTATTTTCAAAACGATTTAGCATCTCAATTTAAGGCAATTCAAAAAGCGTCCGAAGCACTAAAAGTTCCAGAAAGCACATTATATAATCTTGAAAAACCAAACAGAGCTACAGATTTCGAATTTAGAAGAAATATGTCTGCAAGCGTTTCCCGGAGCAAAACCCGAATTACAAAAAATACCCTGCATTGTTTGAGGGAAGTAATTTATAAAATGTATGCGCGAAAGGATAAAATCACAGTAGAAACTATTTTACGGCAATTTATCGAAGAGTCTCCAGAAACTAAGATTTCCAAAGGTTCGTTATATTTGGGAATTAAAAAAATGGGTTTTCATTTCAAAAAACAGGATGGAAGAAAACATTTATTGGAAATGCCTGCAGTCAGATTAAAAAGAATATTATTTTTGAACAAATACCATGCTGCTAAAAGCGAAAAGCTCTTTACACCTGTTTTTCTGGATGAGACATGGGTTTTTAGTAAAAGCGGGGACAGAAGAATGTGGCAAAATGGTACTAAACACAGTGATTTAAAAATAACTGGAAGTGGGACACGATATGTAATTGTTCATGCCGGTAATAAAAAAGGTTTTGTGGCAAATGCATCGCTTATTTTTAAATGCAATAAAAAAACAGGCGATTACCATGATAACATGAACACCGAAAATTTTGAAAATTGGTTTAAACAGCAACTAATAATTGTAAACTTGGAAGAACCATCGTTAATTATAATGGATAACGCAACGTATCACAGTCGCCTGGATGAAGAAATCCCAAGAAAAAGTTGGAGTAAAACACGCATGTTAGAATGGCTCAAAAAAAAGAATATTCCTTTTCCAGATCACATTTTAAAGGATGCTGTTTGGAATATAATTGAAAAGCAAGTTTTGCCAGAAAAAAATTATCATTTAGACAAATACGCTGCCGAGCATGGTCATTGTGTTCTCAGGCTACCACCCTATCATTGCCATTTTAATGCCATCGAAATGGTATGGTCAGAAACTAAAAGGCATTATGACCAAGCTATTACGAAAACTGCAAGGTCACCTACTGAAGTCTTAAAAGTATGGAATGACGTTGTAAAAAATGTACCGGAGCAACCCTGGCAGAATTACATAAATCATACAGAGAAAATTATTTCTGAAGCATGGGAAGTAGAAAACAAACTGGACCTACTAAACATCGAACCTATGGTGATCTCTGTATCCAATGAATCCGATGATGAACTATCACTTTCCGAAAGTTATTCTGATTTAGAAACTAATTAAACTTTGCCTTGAAGATCACGTTGTCATTTTTTTTAAATCTAGAATTTGTACTTAATCGAACTCTGAATTGCCATATTTTTTTAAGAAAACTATGTATCTAGTTAATAAAACAATGTTTTTAAAATTAGTGCGCTTCTTTTATATTCTTTTATTATGTCAACATCTTTAGAATTTTATGAATTTCATAAAATTAATTTGTATTATTACAAACCGCCACTGATAATATGAAATTTCAAGTCACTACGCCAATGCAATAAGAAATATGTCAAGCATTTGACATGACAATGGTCATAACCTAATTTTTTTCATGCGGGTTCAGATGGTTCAAGAAGCCGCATACGTTAAGTTACTAAAACGGCTGGTACCTCTAAATAGGTATTAATTTTACTATATCTATACTTCTTCCAATGTTAGTTTAAAAATTAATGAAAAAATGCCGGCATAATCTTGAAACGAAAGCGACTACCCACTGGTCGGTTTCGTTTCAAGCTTGAACCAAGTGGCTGGTCGGTAAATTTTTAAACTAACATTGGAAGAAGTATTATGGATATTGCTTTAAATTCAATTTTTTCATTTCTTTTAGAGGTACTATGTGTGTAATTGAATAATAAATAAAACTTCCGCAATGTACAATACTGATTCAGTATAAATTTAATAATGAACTACATTCAGACCATCAAGGAAAAGATATAAAGAGATCATTTTGATATTAAAACGAAAGAAATGACTTTAAAAGCGAATTATAAGAATATGGGTTTATTGGGCAAGTGTGAAACAATTTGTGGCCAATGAAAATAGCACTTTTATATTTTCTGACATGAAAAAAAATTTCGATAGGCTGTTTTGAATATTAAGTACTCCAGAAAAGTAGAAAAAATATGTGAAGCATGTTCAACTAAAAGTCGAGCTCAATATTATTGACCAAATAATTCAACCACTTATGATTACTGTAAATAACAGCATTGCTTTTAGTGATAATGCTACTGATTAATAAAGATCTGGTGCCCTAATTATTGTCTTTTTTCTTCAATTTTCATTATTCTTGTCCTTTCCTTTTCAGTCATACCTAAGCTTTAATATTTGTAAAATCAAATCTTCTTTTTTCTATTCATATATATTAAGTCAATCACAAGATAGGTCACTTACTATTTGGTCTAGCCAAAATATACATCAAGTAGGTATCACATAAAATGTAACTTCTGTCATTCTGACGATGATATGTCAATATGGAAATAATTATCAATATCCTTTCATAATTTTTTCATTAAATAGTGGAATTACTTAGAAACAGTTAGTTTCATTTATAACATTAATATGAGTAGATTCCACAAAGTAAGGGTCCAAACAGTAAAATCAGTTGTAAGTATCTGATAAAAATCATTTGAATTAACTTCAACTGAATTCATTATTTAAATAAATTTGAGTTTTGATCTAAATTCACTTTCTAGTAGTTTTCATATTTTATGTGTTTTACTTTCTTGCTACATACTCGTATAACTAATATAGATAAGGCATATATAAAAATCTGGTAAAAAACCGATTTTGATTGGAAGAATTTGCTTTTTTCTCGTTTAAACAACTATATGCCAAAATTTTATCAGTTCTTTCTTGAAGTCATAAAAACTAAATGCGAACAAGAATTCTGATTCTTGGGGTATACAACATAGAAATGTTTTTTCGAGAAAACTCATTTTTGGACATACCTAACTAGCATTTGTTAAAACTAATAAAATTTTTATATTATGATTATTCCTATTTGTTCTACTCTATTAAAAATAATATCAAACTCGTTGATTAATTAACCTAGACAATAATTAAACTATATCTCAGTTCTTCCAACGAGTGATTATATTGCTTTCAATTTTGTAAATAAAACCAAATATCTATATATCTTAGAAAATTACTCAATTTTTAGTGGTTTAAAATCGTTTGTCTAACTCGATGCTTTCTAAGGGTGTGTGATTCAAAGATATAACTAAATGAAACCTACATAATTTTGTAGAGGACTCTTTAATCACAGGAAATGCAATTCTACAACTTTTCTTGGTAGGACCGAATTTTGAAAGGCCAATCTAAAATTCTGATTTTTGGTACACCTGTACTTGAAATGTGAGCGCAAACGCAAAAACTTAAAATAATACAATGATTAATGTTAAGAAAAATGTTGTTTATCAAATTCGAGCTCGGAGCTATTTTCAAAGTTCGGTCCTACTAAAAAAAAGTTGTAGAATTTCATTTCCCATGCTCCAGAGTGTCCACTGCAAGATTATATAGGTTCCATTTGTTATACTTCCGAATCACTCAAACTCATAATTTCACTGTGATTTTACTCCACTATTTACCCAATATACTAGTACAGTATCCGCCAAAATAAACAGTACCGAAAATAAAAATAAAAATTAATTTTTAATTTCTGTAATGTAAGTGTTCAAAATGTTCACCATTTCGACGCAAACAAGCTTCATATCGATTTTGTAAGTCAATAAACATATTTATAAAAAGTGCTTGATGTAACTGCCGAAAAATATTTTGTATTCTTTCCCGTAGTTCGGCAATATTCGCCGGCGGATTTTCCGAGTGAAATATTTTGTCCTTCATTATGCCCCAAATGTATGCGTCAGGTGGCGTCAGATCAGGTGAATGAGAAGGATATTCGATGTCTGTTCCCCGAGAAATTATTCTATTTTCCGTATGAACGAAAATAATGCTCTACCAAAAACACTTTTTCTTCCGTTGTTAGAACCATTTTTAAATCAAATTCAACTGCATCGTACTATTAATATATCAACTAATGACAATTAAGTCAAATATGACAAATCCATATTACATATACAACTCCACAGCACTCTCTGTTTCGGTACTGTTTATTTTGGCGGATACCGTATGTTGAGTTTCAAAGTTTCCGCCGGTATGCAAGTTAGTCCGCACGAAAACTCACTAAATAAATGAACCAGGTTTTTTGCATTTTGGTTTGTATCAGTTCCAATTATTAATAAATCTGATGACAGACCTTTATTAGAAAATAATACCAGCTATTGTCACATTTCCATGTCTTGGCTAATCATGTTTTACACGTGGAAACACAAAACTAGTTCACCGGCAACTGTCAAATTGCTGTTGAACACCAGCAGTCCGAAACAGCTACTTTAAATATCAGTCGTCCAAAAAATATGATGAAGTTCATAAAGTCTTGCAGACAGTTGCTACAAAATGAAATCAATAAAAAAAAAACTGAATTTGTGATAGGTATTTGCATTGTTATCTAAATGATTATTAGGCCGAATGGTCACTTCTGGAAGAATTAGTTTTATAATAATGAATAAAATAACAAAGAAAAAAGGAAAATATCAATACAGTATTACTAAATTAATATATTTCTCTACTACCGTTCTTAAAGTACTATCTTTTCGCACATTTCAGAGTTCGTGAAACTTTATTTTACGCACTTAGTGAGTGAATAAATAAGTTCTAATTTAAACTTATTGAAAGTTCTTATAAAAATAAATAATGCTGGATATTAAATCTTTAATTTTTTTGAGTTTAATCATACATTAAAACTTATTTGAATTCAGTATAAATACCTGCATATTGAATGATGAAATAAAACAATTTAATTTGTTCAAATCTCCATTTTATTTTGAACTGACGTTCAATTTATAATTGAATGAAATCAAATAATTGAATAAATTCAAATAAAATTGGATGAATTCAAATAATTGATTAAATTCAAATAAAATTGAACGTCAGTTCAAAATAAAATGGAGATTTAAACAAATTAAATTGTTTTATTTCATCATTTAGTATGGATCTTCATCAAGTAAAAGCCTCATATATTCAATACCTGCATATTAGTGAATATGAAATTAAATTAAATAATAACAAAACAAAAATTGTAAATTGAGAATTTCTATTTATCTAATTGGCTAGGATTGACTGACGGTTCCACAAAACACGTACAAATAGTTTTTTATTTTTGAACTTTCGATGTCTAATCTGACATCGTTTTCAAAAATTACAATTTTGACTCTATAAAATATGACATTTCAAAACCTTAGTTAAACACCAAAAATTTTTTTTTAATTTTAATAAGGCCACAAGAAGGAACATGCAGGGTGTATCATGAGGAACTGTACATACTCCTACCTCGTATGGAGACCCCTATGGGGAATGTCAAATGGCCATTAAAAAGTGTCTGCTCCCATATTTTAATAATATACAGGTGGAATTGTGAATTTTGACTGATATTTCTTTTGATCATAACTTTTGAACGGTAGGTAATTTCGATGCGTCTCATATTTTGGAGAAACGTTACACTACTATCACCTAATTAACTGATTTATTCAAACTAGCAAAAAATCAGGGCCGGTTTTGGAAAATTAGTTTGTTTTGTTATATAAAAAATTTCACCCTGTATATGGATTTTCAAAACTCTAATAAGGATCATACAAAGTACACAAATAGACAACAAAAATGGTGTATTTATTTTTCTCCCCACACGATTGCTCAATTTTTAACAAGAAAATCAAATTAAAAGTTTAGCAACATGAGCCATGAATTTCAAAAAATATAATTTTCTTGCAAAAATATAATTTTGGCAGATGAAAATCCTTATGCGATTCGCGAATCTCGTTCACAGTATATATTTTCAGTGAATCTTTGGATAGGAGTAATAGACAGACAACTAATAGGCCACTTCTTTAATGGATCACTGACAGGTGCTGTTTAATTAGATTTTTTGCAAAATATTTTGCCGAATCTACTAGCCAATGTAGCCATCCGAGGTATTAACTTTATGCACGACAGGGCATCACCACATTTCTCAGTTGCTGTTCGCCAACATCTTCATGCCACTTACGTAAATAGGTGGATAGGACGCGGGAGTCCCCATGCATGGCCTCCTAGATCCCCTGACTTCAACCACGTCGACTATTCCATATGGGGTCGATTGAAAGAAATAGTTTATGGAGAAAATATACATACACGACAAGAATTAATTGACAGAATTATTGATTCTAGTAATACAATTAGAAATGATTCCTCAACACTCAGGAAGTCAATTAGACATTTGAAAGTTTGACAAAGAAGTTGTTTAGAAGCACGTGGACTTCATTTCGAAAAATTATATTTTTTGAAATTTATGGCTCATGTTGCTAAACTTTTAACTTATAGTTAAATTTGATTTTCTTGTTAAAAATTGAGCAATCGTGTGGGGAGAAAAATAAATACGCCACTTTTGTTGTCTATTTTTGTACTTTGTAAGATCCTTATTAGAGTTTTGAAAATCCATATACAGAGTGAACTTTTTTATATGAACAAAACAAACTAATTTTCCAAGACCGGCCCTGATTTTTTTCTAGTTTGAATAAATCAGCTAATTAGGTGATAGTAGTGTAACGTTTTACCAAAATATGAGACAAATCGAAATTACCGTTCAAAAGTTATGATCAAGAGAAATATCGTTCAGTACTATTAAACGCTTTACAAAATCAGAAAAATTAATTTCCACAGAGCAGACCGTCCACTAAAAAGCAACAACTACTTCTCGGGCTATATGCCCCTACAGACATTGAATTACAGTACTAAAGTAAACGGGGTTGGTATATCTGGATAGAACCAACCATTCTGGTTTGCGATTAGAAGGAATAACATCACTTGTAGAGCTTCTGGACGAATAGCATCTACCTTGTGCTGATGAGGCGCAAAAACGCCAAAACCGGTCTACAAGTGATGTTATTCCTTCTAATCGCAAACCAGAATGGTTGGTTCTATCTTAACAGATATACCAACCCCGTTTACTTTAGAAGTGTAATTCAATGTCTATCGGGGCATATAGCCCGAGAAGAAGTTGTTGCTTGTTAGTGGACGGTCTGCTCTGTGGAAATTAATTTGTCTGATTTTGTAAAGCGTTTAATGGTATTGAACTATTATTTTTTGACGTCTATAGATCATGCTTTACTAATATGACAATTATTTACAGGTAACTGTAATTAAGTAAAGAGAAATATCAATCAAAATTCACGATTCCCCCTGTATATTAGTAAAATATGGGAGCAGACACATTTTAATTGCCATTTGACATTCCCCCTAGGGGTCTCCATACGAGGTAGGAGTATGTACAGTTCCTCATGATACACCCTGTATAGATCATATAAAAATACAACTTTAACAACGATTAAACAATGAATTGAAGTGAAATTAAGCGGTTTCACAATAGCAAAAGTAAAAATAAAATATTTTAGTTCACCTACTAAAACTATAAAAACAATTTAATAACGAATAAAATTTAAAACCATACTAAAAATTGGAATTTGAATCTTAAAAACTTATATCTATAACTTTCAGAATATTTACTTCTTGATATAACTGTCATTATAATACTATTATCCCTAAATTTCAGTAAAATGTTATATCAGTTTATTTTACATTACTGTAACGAGTTATTTTTCTTGCTTTATGCAAGTTTAATTTTTATTTTATTTTGTTCCGTAATATATTTTATTTTGCCACTAGTGTGTATATAACTCGTTACTTTACAACCCTTTCGACTACCGCATTGATTTATTTTTTTTTGTTATTACCGTTGTATATTTTAGTATAAGTCCGAGTTACGCAAATCCAAATTCTACCATACACAATTTATTCATTTCCGATATTTAAATTTTTCAACTGAAAGGACGCCCGGTATATACAACATTTTAATTTAAACGAAAGCCGTCTAGTATAGATACAAGTTTTTGTCGAAACTAGATAGATTTCACGTTTTAATTCCCACACCAGAATTACGGCCGAAGAATGTAACTAGAATTTTGGATATAAATTCGGAAAAAATTCATTTTTGGGCTTCTTATTCGCGCTCCGAACTTCATTCCGTCTGGCTCTCTCTCAAAAGAATCAGTTCCTTTTTTCGGCTTTAAGCATTCTCCGTTAAACGTTCTTCCGAAAAACCGAAAAACCGTAGTGCGAAAAGTTTGTGTATTCCATATTCCGATTGTGTGTGGGCTGTATTTATTAAGGTAAATAAATTTTAACAAATAAACTGTGTATTCGAAACTTTCCGTATCGCCGCTTATTATTAAATTGTTGAATGTATTTTTTTTGAAAATTTTCCGACCGGCTATTTTTTTCTTTTGTTGTTGAACTGAAATTCGTTTTTTTATTTTGTTTCTCTTATCTGAAAATAAAGATTTGTCAACCGTAATTTGATTTCGAATTTTTATTTACTGCGTTTTAATTAACTGATATGAATTATTAGTGGATTCTCGAATTATTTTATGCTTTTGGTTGTCAGTAGTTTTAAATTAAATTGATATCCAAGTGGATTAGGTATAATAGTTTAAAGTTTATGCTAGTACGAATATTTTTACTCTGTGTGTCGATAGTTGGGTACCGTTTAACTCGTGGGAAAATATTTTTTTAATTGTTACCGGCTTTAGTTAGATTCAAGGGTTAATCAGACTTGGAAGAGGCTTAGCCACAATTTGTTTGATTTCCCGGCAGATCTAATTCGTTCTTAAATTTTATTTTTTTGGAATAATAGTTACCGGCTTTAGTAGATTCAAGGGTTAATCAGACTTGGAAGAGGCTTAGCCACAATTTGTTTGATTTCCCGGCAGATCTAAATCGTTCTTTTCCCGTTCCGTAGAATCATTATTTATATTTTTTTCTCCCCGTCGGAATAATAGTTACCGGCTTTAGTTAGATTCAAGGGTTAATCAGACTTGGAAGAGGCTTAGCCACAATTTGTTTGATTTCCCGGCAGATCTAAATCGTTCTTTTCCCGTTTCGTAGAATCATTATTTATATTTTTTTCTCCCCGTCGGAATAATAGTTGCCGGTTTCATTTGGATTCAAGGGTTAATCAGACTTGGAAGAGGCTTAGCCACAATTTGTTTGATTTCCCGGCAGATCTAAATCGTTCTTTTCCCGTTTCGTAGGATCATTATTTATATTTTTTTTTTCCCCGTCGGAATAACAGTTGCCGGTTTCATTTGGATTCAAGGGTTAATCAGACTTGGAAGAGGCTTAGCCACAATTTGTCTGATTACCCGGCAGATCTAAATCGTGCATTAGGGACCCCGTAAAACCCGGTAGATTTGAACCGTATTTGATAACCTGACCGTTAAGTCCGTTAAAATCCCAGATATAGGTAATACATACCTCATTTTATTTTCCCTGTTAATTTGTTTGTCACTAAATAATTATTCGTAAAATAGACCACAGAGTATTAATAGATTAAAGTTTTGAATTTCTATTATTTTCATTTTTAACCGCAATTTATTGATTGGAGAACCAAGATTTGGCTTTTCCGGATTTTCACTAGTTAGTTAAATTGAATTCAACCAGACCCCTGGAATTTTCCGTAACCTCCATCTGAGGCTATCTGGAACTCTTGACGCTAAGGGTCAAGGGGCCGTGGAGCAAACCACGTTAATAATCTGGCGCCCGAGATTTAAAAACCCGAATTTTGCATCAAGGGTGTCCATAGTGACGTGTTCTTGTGGCAGGAGCCACGTGTAAGAAGGGAGGCACGTTACATTACAATGACGACAGTATTCTATTTGGATGAAAAATATTTTCAGTTATGGTTTAGCTCGCCATCTAGGAACGGCTAGTCGATGCATAAATCATTAACAAAAAGGAAAGGCCATAGCTCCGCCTACTTTTCCACCACTACCTATACTGTCGGTACCATTATCATCCGGCTGTCGGCCGCACCATCATCCGGTTCCACTAACCTACACTAGAGGAATATATATATATATATATATATATATATATATATAATATTTTATATTCTTTAACCATTATTATAATAATCGCTTGATTTTTATTTCTTGGGTATGGTTAGGTATTTTATATTTAATAAATTAAAAATGTTTTTCGACGTTTCGCTTTCGTTTGAAAGCTTTTTCAAAATGTCTATTTTCTAAAATGTCATAATGAAGTAAACATATATACAGTTGTTATTTGGTTATGATTACAAGTATTAACTTCAGAAATAAATTTACGATATTTGAAAAATAGATTTAAAAAAAGTGCGGTTATTGATAATTAACTTGTTATTTTATTAAATTATGATAAATTTGACT
The DNA here is from genome assembly GCA_947563755.1 of Lochmaea crataegi. Lineage (NCBI taxonomy): Eukaryota > Metazoa > Arthropoda > Insecta > Coleoptera > Chrysomelidae > Lochmaea > Lochmaea crataegi. The sequence goes on from OX387436.1 coordinate 31,730,185, forward strand.
CAAGAAAATCGTCTCAACGGCCACAAATATACAAAAAATGCTTCTACAACTCCACATAAACATGAATCGACAGAAAAACATGAATTTGACTTCAAAAACACAAAAAAATTAACACAGGACTCCAATTATCAGAAACTAACGATTAAAGAAATGATACATATAAAAAAAGAAAAAAATTCTGTGAACGATAAACAAGATATTAAAAACTTGAGTCAAATTTATCATAATTTAATAAAATAACAAGTTAATTATCAATAACCGCACTTTTTTTAAATCTATTTTTCAAATATCGTAAATTTATTTCTGAAGTTAATACTTGTAATCATAACCAAATAACAACTGTATATATGTTTACTTCATTATGACATTTTAGAAAATAGACATTTTGAAAAAGCTTTCAAACGAAAGCGAAACGTCGAAAAAACATTTTTAATTTATTAAATATAAAATACCTAACCATACCCAAGAAATAAAAATCAAGCGATTATTATATATATATATATATATATGCCTTTCAATTTAATCTTCATAAAAAAGTATGTTGACGATATTATTCTAGCTTTACCAGTTAATAAAGTAGATGAAGTTCTTTCCATATTTAACAACTATGATCAACACATTCAGTTTACAATAGAGAAGGAAGACGAATTACAAAGTATACCTTTTTTAGATACTAGAATGATAAGAAATTCTAATAACACTTTATCTATTGATTGGTATAGGAAACCAATGAGTTCTGGAAGATTCATGAACTTTTGGTCATATCATAAGTATTCTATGAAAATTAATTTGATAAGGCAAATGAAAAATAGAATAATTAATATTTCAGATCCTGTATTTCATGAAAAAAACTTAAAAATCCTTCATCAATTATTTTTAGATAATGGATATCCAAACAAGTTGATAAAAAACATATTTTATAATAACTCTTCAAATTTGGACATTATTTCAGAACATGCTGAAATTCCCTATTACTATATTTCTTTGCCATACATTAGAGAAATTACACCAAAATTAATTAGAACTTTCAAACCACTTACTAACATAAAAATTGCAAATAAAACATGTTTAACGATCAAATCAATTTATACAAGAGTTAAAGATAAAACTGATATTCTTAATCTTTCAAATGTAGTATACTGTATCCCTTGTAGAAATTGCGAGGATAAATATATTGGTCACACTAGCCAAAAATTAAAAAACCGAATTTCTCTCCATAAAAGTGATTCCAGATTATATCCCGATAGATGTGCTTTGGCCAAACATATAATTGATAAAGACCATATTATGGATTTTGATTCTGTCAGTATTTTAGATATACAATCAAATACCAAAAAAAGACTTTTCTTGGAAATGGCTCACATATCTCAAGAACAAAATATCATCAATAGAAAGAGTGATCATAAAAATTTGAGTGATATTTATTACTACCTTTTGGCTATTGATAGGGAGCATGATTGTCATCAAATTTCAAATTCGTCTATTTCAAACATTTGAGGTTAAAATAACATCAAACAAATTAAAAAAAAGAAGACGAACCTAGCCAATCTTGATATTTTTAGATATAAGTTAGTTATAATTGTATACTATTTCTTTTTCTATAAGCAAACGATTTTGTTTGACATCATTTTGACATTTACTTTTTAAAAAATTCAAATCAAAATTATTATTAGATGTATTTACCATTTGAAACAACTTGTAATACAATCTCGAATGCTGTCCTTGAGAATGGAAATAAAGATATTCCGAAAGCTTGGAAAATAGTGTAAAGAGTACTCATTTTACAATTTTGCCGCTTCCCCAATATTCCTGTCCTTGTATATATATATATATATATATATATATATATATAGGAAATAGTTCGTTGCCGATACTAGTTAGGTCTAACTATTATTCTGGGGGATGCGGCAATGTGAATAAGTGAACTCTTTTTAGTTTGTTCTGAGCTTTCGGTAATTTATTATCACCATTATCAAAGAACTACAAAAGATACATTTATAGATATTTCAACAGGTATAAATAAATTCAGTTTAAAAGTAAAACATTAATTACTTACAACTAAGCGAGGTTAATCACAATATCTATATATAATATGTATAATATGGAGAAAAAACATGGTATAAGATATAATTTTCTTTTTCAAGAAATTAAATTAAAAATAAAACTATCAAAATTGACATTACGACATCGATGTTAATTTTTAGTAGTCATAGAAATGTCTTTAAATATGTTTAGTATATTAGCAAGTGAAATAATAGTTGGTAAGTTAATATAAAGGAACAGAATTCTCATCTTCAATATTTGAATTTTTTGTTTTTTTGTCAAAAGATAATAAATAGCTATAAATTGTACTAAGTTTTTGAATATCAGTTCTTTTATTCAAGCAATTATCTTCTTGAGATATGAATGCCATTTCCAGGAAAATCCTTTTAGAGTAGTTGTTTTCTTTATGTAAAATTTCAAAGTTTTTATAATCTATTATATGATTTGTAGAAAAAACATGTTCAGCTAATGCTGATCTTTCTGGATATAATCTTGCATCGCTCTTATGTAGAGCAATACGTTTAGTTATTTTTTGTGATGTTTCACCTAAATATGCAGATTTACATGTAGAGCAAGTCAATCTATATATTACATTAGAAAGATCAGTAAGAGGATCAATTTCTTTCAACTTACTATAAACACAATTAAGTGAGAGAACATTTTTATTTGCAAGTTTTATATTAGTTACTTCTTTTAATATTTTGGAAATTCTAGGTGTAAGCTCTCTAAAGTAAGGTAAAGATGCAAAAAATATGTTAGTTGTAGTTGTATTCGTTACATTTTCTGAGTTCGTAATAACTAAATTTGGTTCAATTGCAGTATGTATGGGATGAGGGGTGTTAAACAGAATTTTTCTTACTAATGTTTTAGGATAACCATTATTAATAAATAGGTTAGATAATATATGTAAGTTTTTATCATGCATCGTACTATCTGAGATAATAAGTACCCTATTTTTCATTTGTTTTATCAAATTTATTTTTGTTGAAAATTTATGGTATGAAAAATAGTTGATATATCTACCAGAACTACAAGGTTTTCGATACCAATCAACTGTAATAGTATCATTTTTCCTTATAAGTCTAGTATATAAGAAAGGAACGGATTGTTCTGTATCTTCAGTTTCAATTGTAAACTGAATGTGAGGGTCATAACTATTAAATGTTTCTAATATCTCATTGATGTTTATGATAGGTAGTGCTACGATAATATCGTCTACATATTTTTTTATAAAATGAAGATTGAAAGAAAGTACTGGAACAACAATGTCTAACAAGTCATCCATAACGTATGCAGCTAATATGGGAGATATACTTGCTCCCATTGGGGTACCAAAAGTTTGTTTATAAAAGTTTTTATTAAATGTGAAAGAAGTATTATTAAACAAATAAGTGATAATTTCTAAAAAAGTATTTTTGTTTATATTACAATGTAAACGAATACAATCCCAATGTTTATCAATAGATCTTAAGCAGGTTTCTAAGTATACATTACTAAATAAAGATACTACATCTAGACTTGCTAAAACATAATTTGGAGGAAGTTTCATATTATTGAATGTTACTGAAATTTGGAAAGAATCTTTTACAAAATATTCATTATTGCAATCATATGCATTAGTATATTAGTTATAAATGCAGATAAATGTTCTGTAGGAATTCCCATAGAAGCTACAATAGGTCTTACTGATAAATTTGGTTTATGTATTTTAGGTAAACCGTAATATTTAGCTATAGTACCATTATAAGTGGTTAATTGTTTTTTCGTATTTTTATCGATCTGATGTGAATCAAATAACTTTTTAATAAGTTTATTACAAGATGTTTGTAATGATGCAGTAGGATTAGAATTTATTCTTTTATATGAATTATTATTTTCAATTAGATCTAATGATAATCTTGTATATTCTTCATTATACATTACTACGGTAGTATTACCTTTATCCGACCTTGTTACTACTATTTCGGGATGTTCTTTTAAAAAATTTTTTGTTTTGAATAATAAGTAGCGAAAGAAAGAGGGTTGTGTTTTCTCTAACGTTGAATGTACATAATTAGTTATTCTTGCTGTAGTGACAGAGCGAGTATTAGTATTTTCAATAGTATTTATTGTATTTTCAACATCTGCTAAAAATGATTTCACTGGAATGTCTAAACCTAAATGTGGTTCTATAGAAAATTTTGGTCCAAGTGATAGAAATTTATTGATATCATAAGGAATGTCTACATTAGTAAGATTTTTTATCCAATTACCTAAAATACATAAACCAAATTTATCAGTAAGACCTATTGCAGCTTCTATGGGAATTCCTACAGAACATTTATCTGCATTTATAACTAATATACTTACTAATGCATATGATTGCAATAATGAATATTTTGTAAAAGATTCTTTCCAAATTTCAGTAACATTCAATAATATGAAACTTCCTCCAAATTATGTTTTAGCAAGTCTAGATGTAGTATCTTTATTTAGTAATGTATACTTAGAAACCTGCTTAAGATCTATTGATAAACATTGGGATTGTATTCGTTTACATTGTAATATAAACAAAAATACTTTTTTAGAAATTATCACTTATTTGTTTAATAATACTTTTTTCACATTTAATAAAAACTTTTATAAACAAACTTTTGGTACCCCAATGGGAGCAAATATATCTCCCATATTAGCTGCATACGTTATGGATGACTTGTTAGACATTGTTGTTCCAGTACTTTCTTTCAATCTTCATTTTATAAAAAAATATGTAGACGATATTATCGTAGCACTACCTATCATAAACATCAATGAGATATTAGAAACATTTAATAGTTATGACCCTCACATTCAGTTTACAATTGAAACTGAAGATACAGAACAATCCGTTCCTTTCTTAGATACCAGACTTATAAGGAAAAATGATACTATTACAGTTGATTGGTATCGAAAACCTTGTAGTTCTGGTAGATATATCAACTATTTTTCATACCATAAATTTTCAACAAAAATAAATTTGATAAAACAAATGAAAAATAGGGTACTTATTATCTCAGATAGTACGATGCATGATAAAAACTTACATATATTATCTAACCTATTTATTAATAATGGTTATCCTAAAACATTAGTAAGAAAAATTCTGTTTAACACCCCTCATCCCATACATACTGCAATTGAACCAAATTTAGTTATTACGAACTCAGAAAATGTAACGAATACAACTACAACTAACATATTTTTTGCATCTTTACCTTACTTTAGAGAGCTTACACCTAGAATTTCCAAAATATTAAAAAAAGTAACTAATATAAAACTTGCAAATAAAAATGTTCTCTCACTTAATTGTGTTTATAGTAAGTTGAAAGAAATTGATCCTCTTACTGATCTTTCTAATGTAATATATAGATTGACTTGCTCTACATGTAAATCTGCATATGTAGGTGAAACATCACAAAAAATAACTAAACGTATAGCTAGCTCTACATAAGAGCGATGCAAGATTATATCCAGAAAGATCAGCATTAGCTGAACATGTTTTTTCTACAAATCATATAATAGATTATAAAAACTTTGAAATTTTACATAAAGAAAACAACTACTCTAAAAGGATTTTCCTGGAAATGGCATTCATATCTCAAGAAGATAATTGCTTGAATAAAAGAACTGATATTCAAAAACTTAGTACAATTTATAGCTATTTATCATCTTTTGACAAAAAAACAAAAAATTCAAATATTGAAGATGAGAATTCTGTTCCTTTATATTAACTTACCAACTATTATTTCACTTGCTAATATACTAAACATATTTAAAGACATTTCTATGACTACTAAAAATTAACATCGATGTCGTAATGTCAATTTTGATAGTTTTATTTTTAATTTAATTTCTTGAAAAAGAAAATTATATCTTATACCATGTTTTTTCTCCATATTATACATATTATATATAGATATTGTGATTAACCTCGCTTAGTTGTAAGTAATTAATGTTTTACTTTTAAACTGAATTTATTTATACCTGTTGAAATATCTATAAATGTATCTTTTGTAGTTCTTTGATAATGGTGATAATAAATTACCGAAAGCTCAGAACAAACTAAAAAGAAGGGTCCAAACAGTAAATTAAACTAAAAAGAGTTCACTTATTCACATTGCCGCATCCCCCACAATAATAGTTAGACATATATATATATATATATATAATAGATTATAAAAACTTTGAAATTTTACATAAAGAAAACAACTACTCTAAAAGGATTTTCCTGGAAATGGCATTCATATCTCAAGAAGATAATTGCTTAAATAAAAGAACTGATATTCAAAAACTTAGTACAATTTATAGCTATTTATTATCTTTTGACAAAAAAACAAAAAATTCAAATATTGAAGATGAGAATTCTGTTCCTTTATATTAACTTACCAACTATTATTTCACTTGCTAATATACTAAACATATTTAAAGACATTTCTATGACTACTAAAAATTAACATCGATGTCGTAATGTCAATTTTGATAGTTTTATTTTTAATTTAATTTCTTGAAAAAGAAAATTATATCTTATACCATGTTTTTTCTCCATATTATACATATTATATATAGATATTGTGATTAACCTCGCTTAGTTGTAAGTAATTAATGTTTTACTTTTAAACTGAATTTATTTATACCTGTTGAAATATCTATAAATGTATCTTTTGTAGTTCTTGGATAATGGTGATAATAAATTACCGAAAGCTCAGAACAAACTAAAAAGAGTTCACTTATTCACATTGCCGCATCCCCCACAATAATAGTTAGACATATATATATATATATATAATAGATTATAAAAACTTTGAAATTTTACATAAAGAAAACAACTACTCTAAAAGGATTTTCCTGGAAATGGCATTCATATCTCAAGAAGATAATTGCTTAAATAAAAGAACTGATATTCAAAAACTTAGTACAATTTATAGCTATTTATTATCTTTTGACAAAAAAACAAAAAATTCAAATATTGAAGATGAGAATTCTGTTCCTTTATATTAACTTACCAACTATTATTTCATTTGCTAATATACTAAACATATTTAAAGACATTTCTATGACTACTAAAAATTAACATCGATGTCGTAATGTCAATTTTGATAGTTTTATTTTTAATTTAATTTCTTGAAAAAGAAAATTATATCTTATACCATGTTTTTTCTCCATATTATACATATTATATATAGATATTGTGATTAACCTCGCTTAGTTGTAAGTAATTAATGTTTTACTTTTAAACTGAATTTATTTATACCTATTGAAATATCTATAAATGTATCTTTTGTAGTTCTTTGATAATGGTGATAATAAATTACCGAAAGCTCAGAACAAACTAAAAAGAGTTCACTTATTCACATTGCCGCATCCCCCACAATAATAGTTAGACCTAACTAGTATCGGCAACGAACTATTTCCTATATATATATATATATATATATATATAGGAAATAGTTCGTTGCCGATACTGCCGATACTGGCGAATCTGGGCCCATAACCTGTTTTGATTTATACTTATAGAAATGTATATTTGTTTTAGATTTTATTAGGTTTTCAAGTTTTCTTGATGGTCTTGCCAACTATACGGTCTTTCTAACGTCTCAACAAACTCAACTATAATTATAAACAAAATTGATTATGACTCAAAAGTAATAGATTCATTAATAGAGGGCGGAATGTTTGCAAGAAGACTATACCAAAATATGCGCATATATTGTAACGAAGTTAATTTTCCGACAATAGTTATTTTTAAGTTTCCGAACATATTTTCATTTAATATTGTATATAATCCGTGATATCCTATGACTTCTGTGTAGAAGTATTTTGTTAAGAAAAATCCATTCCAATTTTTAATTTCAAATTTCAAATTCCAACCGCGATATAATTGTAAACAGGTATGGTTCCCCACTGTCGCGAAACAAGTAGCGCGCAGGTCGAACTAACCAAGAGAGGTGGAAAGCAGTCTGAATCGAGGAAGGCTTAAGCGGCGAGTCGACAAGTAGTTCAATGCAGGCTGGCGAAGATAAGAGTCGCTAGCATTGAACGCTCCGTCCGCCGAATTTTGTTGTTTGCTTGGTAGTTAGTTTGTTTTGCTTTTGTCTTTAAATATAGTAAATTTTGATATTCTTTTTTTTTTTATTTCCAAGTCAAAGTATTTGCTGCGAAAGTAAGATTTTATGGAAATAATAATTTTAAAATCAAAGCTGGTCTTTTCAATAATTGTTAGGCGAAAATTCATTCAATATAATTCATATTTAATTTTTACAAAACAAGCATTATTCTGATTTAGTAGTGTCAATGTATGTCAATAATATAACGATAGCTCGTACAGTTAAGTTTTAATTTCCGTACTCGTTCCCGTTTCGGTTGAAATACTGAAGTTTTCCAGGCGTCCTGCCAGGGCTCGTTGGTATTTCAATTCGAGAACTTAAAGGCCGCTGAATCAAAATATTAAGGTTTTCCAGGCGTCCTGCCAGGGCTCATTGATATTTTTATTCACGGATCAAACCCTTCCGTACTCATTCCCGTTTCGGTTGAAATATTGAAGTTTTCCAGGCGTCCTGCCAGGGCTCGTTGATATTTCAATTCGAGAACGTAAAGCCCGCTGAATCAAAATATTAAGGTTTTCCAGGCGTCCTGCCAGGGCTCATTGATATTTTTATTCACGGATCAAACCCTTCCGTACTCATTCCCGTTTCCAAACCCCGTTTCGGTTGAAATATTGAAGTTTTCCAGGCGTCCTGCCAGGGCTCGTTGATATTTCAATTCGAGAACTTAAAGCCCGCTGAATCAAAATATTAAGGTTTTCCAGGCGTCCTGCCAGGGCTCATTGATATTTTCATTCACGGATCGAACCCTTCCGTACTTCCTTTTCCGATCCCGTGAGACATTTTAATCAAATTTTCACGTTCAGTTTACTTCCGTACAATCCGTTTTCTTGCTTTCAATTATTAACCTGCTTATTGAAAATACTTTTCTTTTTTTTGGAAAAGGTCAGCTTGCTTTTACCGTTTTCGGTTGAATATAAAAACATTGCTTATATTTATAAACCTCTCTCGCTTATGTCCTGCCCGCTTCGTCTCTAATAAACGCATGGTATTGGTATAATTAGTTAATAGTTTGCTTATATTGATGGTTTTTTTTGTAAATGCCAGGGTATTGTTGCCTGCTACGCAGGATAGTTTTTTTGTTGTTTTTCTTTTTCTGTAACGATTTGGTCAGCTACCGACCTTGTAATTATTTGTGAAGGTAATAGACTTTAATTTAACCAAACCTTTGTGTTTTACTGACCTACTACCAATTAGAAAACTCCTATGGTGGAATAGTTGTTTTGTAGCAAGAATTTAGCTTTGCTGTAGTGTGGGCCAGGAGACTAACTTTTATTTCAGGACCAGCGCGGACCTTTTTTTTTTTCTGGAAATAACTAGACCCCTGGAACTGACCGTACCTCCATCTGAGGTTACCTGGAACTCTTGACACTGGAAGTCAAGGGGCCGTGGAGTTAACCACGCTAAAAATCTGGCGCCCGAGATAAAACTTGAATCCGCGGTTTTGGGGTGTCAATTGTGACGTGTCCAGGTACTTAGTTTCGACGTAAAGTACGAGGAGGAAGAAAACGCGTTACAAATTTGGCGCCCGAGCAGGGACCGTTTTTCCGTTTTAAAACTTTTTTTTTTCCGTATTGTTGATTTGATTGTCAAAACAGGAACCGTTTATTTTGTTTTGGATTTGTTCCGTATTGTTGATTAGAGGAGGGACTGTTTTATACCATTTTCAATTTTTTTTAGTATCTTGTTGCTTGGACCGTTTTATTCTGTTTTGACGTTTTATTTTCTTTCGTATTGTTGATTAAACAGGGCCGTTGATTGTTTGTTAAGAAGAGCACCGACTCGATGATTGAGAGTAGCCTGTGGACATTTTGTTTAAATGGACCGTTTTGCCTGTCCCTGATCTTGTTCCTTTGGTATTTAAGGAGATTTTGTTTTCCGCTTGAGTTTAAAAGCTTGTCAGAAGGGATTGCTGAGCCTAGGGCCAAAAGGCCAATTTCAAGAGGAAATATTTCTCCACGTCCCGTTTCTGAGCGTTCCGATACCGGAACAGTTCCAACCGTTATGGCCAACCCTCCGCCGAATGTGCATGACTGGAAGGTGTGCTATGGAAACCGAGGAGATCCGGTCGGATTTATCGAAAGAATTGAAGAAATATGTACCGCAAGGAATGTTCAAAAAGATAATTTGCTTCCTTTGCTACCTGAATTACTGTCCGGTGAGCCCGCACTATGGTACCGGAATAACCGAAACAGATATACCCACTGGACCGATTTCGAAACCGATTTCCGAATTTTCTTCTATCCTGTTAACTACGAGGTTGACTTAGAAGCCGAGATAGGCAGACGTCTACAAAGAAGAAACGAGTCCGTCGCTACGTACATAACCGAACTTCAAACCCTGATGAGAAGGCATGGAAAGCTAACTCCCGGACAACAGTTAGCTTGGTTGTACCGTAACCTGTTACCTGAATACCGGCTGCAGATCCGAAAAGGGGACTTTGATGATTTTTCCACATTTTGGCAAGTGGTAAGGGAATATGAGCTCCTCAGGAAGGAACTCCAGAATGTTCCCGGCCAGAGTACACTAAACCGTGGACCGGCCCGTTCCCCGCCGATGAGTACACCAAGGTATGGACCATCTCCTAATTCGACTCCTGCTCCATTCAGAGAGCCCATCGCTGGTACCAGCCAACCGACATCATCCGATACCCCTCGCCGTCCGCCTCTGGGTACAACTCAGCATCCGTCTGGCTCATCTTCCCGGCCACCAATCTGTTTCCGCTGTGGTGAGACTGGCCACTTCAGAAATCACTGCCAAAACCCTCCGAAGATATTCTGTTCTCGTTGTCATAAGGAAGGAGTATTTTCAAGGGATTGTTCCTGCAGGATGCAGGAAAACTAATCCGAAGCTGTCCCGAGGAGAGGCCGACACAGCTTCCGCAAATTTTTGCCTCTCATACCGAACCGCCAGAAGAAATAAACGACCCCCGACCGCATATAGACGTCGAAATTGAGAATCACAAGTACAAAGCATTGTTAGATACCGGAGCAGCGAAATCATATATTGGTGATCAAGCAGCTAAGACATTTTCCCAAAGAAAGCAAACCACCGCCCGTCAAGCTACGAGGGCACGTTTAGCTAATGGAAATTTAGTCTCCATCACCGACATTTATGAGCTGAAGTGGAAAATCAATGACGTCACTATGGAGGGTTCGTTAGAACATCTACCTGGTCTGATAACCGATATTGTGTTAGGATACGATGTCCTCCGAAAATATAATTTCCGTTTGGAGTTAGGAACGGGAAAGATATACATCAATAATGAATTAGTAGGATGTCCGTCATTAGCCAATCCTGTTGGAATATTAGGGTTGGCACATATGTCCATGAAAGAAGTCGATGTTGTTCCAATCATCTTTAAGGAAGAAATCAACCGTTGTCTAGCTGAAGACGAACGTTCTGGAAATCTGTCTGTTACTGAAGTCTCTGCGTCTTCCCTGGTGTTAGGGGTTGACAAGGAGCAATCTGTTGTTAAAACTTCTAAGTTTTCCCCGGTGCTGCTAGGGGTTAATGAAGAAAAGTCTGTTGTTGAAGTCTCTGCGTCTACCCCGGAGTTGTTAGGGGTTGACAAGGAGCAGTCCGTTGTCAAAACTTCTGATTCCTCCCCGGTGTTGTTAGGGGTTGATGAAGAAGACTCTATTTTCGAAGTCTCTGCGTCTTCCCTGGTGTTAGGGGTTGACAAGGAGCAACTTGTTTCCGAAGTCTCTGCGTTTTCCCTGGAGATAGGGGTTAACAAGGAGCAATTTGTTACTGAAGTCTCCGCGTCCTCCCTGGTGTTAGGGGTCGATGAGGAGCAGCCCGTTTCTAAATTATCTGCATTCTCCCCGGAAGACTTAGGGGATGACGAGAATTTTGGTTATATAGGATGTCCATTGGAAACCATAATTCCACTTACTGAAAGAAATTTATCGAAAGAACAGACAGACAGACTGAATACCTTTCTGAACCAAGAATTACCGCAATTTGAAAAGATTCAAGGTCCAACGACACTGGTTGAGCATGAAATACGTCTGCTACAACCCCGTCCGATCAAACAGAGATACCGACCTCAGAATCCGAAAATGCAAGAAATTTGCAATACTGAGATAGACGCCATGTTGGAAGAAGGAGTAATAGAACCCTCTACAAGTCCGTGGAGTTCTCCGATTGTAATCGTGAAGAAAAAGGATGGGAGAAACCGCTTCTGCATTGATTTTCGTAAAATTAATGAGGTTACCATGAAGGATGCCTACCCGCTTCCATTTATCAATGCTATCCTGGATAAGCTGCGAAAAGCCAAATACATTTCCAGTTTAGATCTGAAGAGTGGGTATTGGCAAGTTCCGTTAACACCCGACAGCAAACCCATCACCGCCTTCACCGCACCGGGACGTGGATTGTTTCAATTCACGGTTCTTCCATTTGGCTTACACTCCGCACCAGCCACATTCCAGAGACTGGTTGATCAGTTAATAGGTCCGGATTTGGACCCTTACGCATTTGCATATCTGGATGACATAATCGTGCTGGGGGAAACGTTTGAGCAACATTTGGAAAATCTATCTGAAGTGTTCCGCCGATTACGAGCAGCACGACTGAAACTAAGTCCGGAAAAATGTCATTTTTGTTTACCATCTATGAAATACTTGGGCCATGTAGTCACTGGAGATGGAATCCGTACCGATCCAGAAAAGGTCGAAAGTATAATTAAGTTTGCAGCCCCGAGAAACATCCGAGAACTAAGAAGGTTTTTGGGAGTTGCATCCTGGTATAGGAGGTTTGTGCCATCGTTTTCGCAAAAGGTGGCCCCGTTAACAAAGTTGCTTCGCAAATCTCAGCGATGGAAATGGACTGAAGATCAAGAAACCGCTTTCACTAAAATTAAAACCTGCTTGTCTGAAGCTCCTGTATTAAGCTGTCCCGATTTCAGTATACCGTTCACTCTACAGACCGATGCCTCCGAGTATGGGTTAGGAATAGCCCTTACCCAGCAGAAGGATGGACATGAACACGTCGTAGCGTATGCAAGCCGCACTTTGAGTCCTGCCGAGAAAAATTACTCCGTCACGGAAAAAGAATGTCTTGCCATTGTATGGGGGATTGAAAAGATGCGTCCTTATTTAGAGGGCTACCATTTCACGGTTGTTACCGATCATCAGTCCCTTAGATGGTTACATTCCATAGCTAGTCCGTCCGGACGTTTGGCGCGATGGAGTATCTTTCTGCAGCAATATGACTTCGAGATACAGTATCGTAAAGGTGCTCTAAACCGTGTGGCCGACGCCCTGTCCAGAAATCCGCTTCCAATGACCGCCGAGGCCGACCCACCATCTGTACTCTGTCTGACCGATGTACCCACCGAATGTTCATGGTACCGGAATAAAAAGGAAGAAGTCCTGAAGGAACCAGACAAGTTCCCTGACTACTGCATCAAAGAAGGCCGTTTGTACCGTCATTTCTGGGATATAAATGATTTAAGAGAACCTGAGATGAGTGATCCATGGAAACTGTGCATAGCAAAATCCGACAGAACCCGAGTCCTCCAAGAGAATCATGATGCTCCTAATGCAGGGCATCTGGGAATTGCTAAGACTATCACCCGTATTGCTAAGTCGTACTATTGGCCTGGAATGTTTCGAGACATCACCAAGTACGTTCGCCGGTGTCTACAATGCCAGAAGTACAAACCGTCACAACAAAAACCTCCAGGAAAAATGCAACCATCTCCAAACCAACGACCATGGGATACCGTTAGTTCCGATATCATTGGACCATTGCCGCGAAGTAAGAAGGGTCACTGCTATATTGTAATGTTCCAGGACCGATTTACCAAATGGGTACAATGTAAAGCATTGAGGAGTGCTACTGCCAGTAGCATCAGTACCGCATTTTATGAAGAAATACTGACTATATTTGGATGTCCCCGTACAGTTTTAACCGATAATGGAACTCAGTATAACAGCACACTGTTCAAGAGTATGTTAAAAGAATTGGGAATTCGACATCGTTTCACACCCCCGTATACGCCTCAAGCTAATCCGGTGGAAAGAGCCAATCGCACTCTGAAGACAATGATTGCACAATATTGCGAACAAGATCATCGAGATTGGGACCTGAGATTAGCCGATTTGAAGTTTGCGATGAACAACTCCAAACACGATTCTACTGGTTTTTCACCTGCCTTTTTAAATTTCGGACGAGACCCCGATGTTCCGAAATCCTACAGGAAGGAAACTGAAGATAATCCGGAGAACGAGTCAAGAAAGGACGCTGAAACTGAAAATCCCGCCGAGGCAGATGCAAAACCGCATCTCTTAAGACTTGATAAATTACAAGAGTGTTTTGATCTTGTCCGTTTAAATCTCTCCCGAGCATTCACCAGTCAAAGTCATTATTACAATTTACGTCGCCGTGACTGGAAATGCACCTTGGGAGACAAAGTTATGAAGAAGGAAAATACTTTGTCTTCAGCCGTCGATCATGTAGCTGCGAAATTAGCCCCGAAATACTCTGGGCCTTATGAAGTTGTCCGCGTCGTTTCTCCGGTAGTATATGATTTACGAGACGAAAACGGCAAGCGATATAACCGAATACACATTAAGGATTTAAAACCCTCAGCTAACTAGTTTATTTCGGGATGAAACCGCGGTGCGACGAACCACCCCGAGTGCCGATCCCTGTCTCAACCGCCTACGCGAGAGCTTCTCTCGCCTACGCCGAGATATCCGAGCCCGAGGATTTGGACCAAGCTCCGGAGTCCGTAGCAGAGGCTACAGGCGCTGAACACCCTTACGTAGAAGATAAGTCCGGATCATGTGACAAAGACTGTATTTAGTATTAAGTTGTAATTTAGTGATAATTTGTTTGTAGGGTAGTAAGTAATTGGAAAAAAAATGTAAAGTACGCAAGCGATGCTCGCGTCCTTTAATTTTTTTTTCTCGAAGTAAGGGGGGGATGTAACGAAGTTAATTTTCCGACAATAGTTATTTTTAAGTTTCCGAACATATTTTCATTTAATATTGTATATAATCCGTGATATCCTATGACTTCTGTGTAGAAGTATTTTGTTAAGAAAAATCCATTCCAATTTTTAATTTCAAATTTCAAATTCCAACCGCGATATAATTGTAAACAGGTATGGTTCCCCACTGTCGCGAAACAAGTAGCGCGCAGGTCGAACTAACCAAGAGAGGTGGAAAGCAGTCTGAATCGAGGAAGGCTTAAGCGGCGAGTCGACAAGTAGTTCAATGCAGGCTGGCGAAGATAAGAGTCGCTAGCATTGAACGCTCCGTCCGCCGAATTTTGTTGTTTGCTTGGTAGTTAGTTTGTTTTGCTTTTGTCTTTAAATATAGTAAATTTTGATATTCTTTTTTTTTTTTATTTCCAAGTCAAAGTATTTGCTGCGAAAGTAAGATTTTATGGAAATAATAATTTTAAAATCAAAGCTGGTCTTTTCAATAATTGTTAGGCGAAAATTCATTCAATATAATTCATATTTAATTTTTACAAAACAAGCATTATTCTGATTTAGTAGTGTCAATGTATGTCAATAATATAACGATAGCTCGTACAGTTAAGTTTTAATTTCCGTACTCGTTCCCGTTTCGGTTGAAATACTGAAGTTTTCCAGGCGTCCTGCCAGGGCTCGTTGGTATTTCAATTCGAGAACTTAAAGGCCGCTGAATCAAAATATTAAGGTTTTCCAGGCGTCCTGCCAGGGCTCATTGATATTTTTATTCACGGATCAAACCCTTCCGTACTCATTCCCGTTTCGGTTGAAATATTGAAGTTTTCCAGGCGTCCTGCCAGGGCTCGTTGATATTTCAATTCGAGAACGTAAAGCCCGCTGAATCAAAATATTAAGGTTTTCCAGGCGTCCTGCCAGGGCTCATTGATATTTTTATTCACGGATCAAACCCTTCCGTACTCATTCCCGTTTCCAAACCCCGTTTCGGTTGAAATATTGAAGTTTTCCAGGCGTCCTGCCAGGGCTCGTTGATATTTCAATTCGAGAACTTAAAGCCCGCTGAATCAAAATATTAAGGTTTTCCAGGCGTCCTGCCAGGGCTCATTGATATTTTCATTCACGGATCGAACCCTTCCGTACTTCCTTTTCCGATCCCGTGAGACATTTTAATCAAATTTTCACGTTCAGTTTACTTCCGTACAATCCGTTTTCTTGCTTTCAATTATTAACCTGCTTATTGAAAATACTTTTCTTTTTTTTGGAAAAGGTCAGCTTGCTTTTACCGTTTTCGGTTGAATATAAAAACATTGCTTATATTTATAAACCTCTCTCGCTTATGTCCTGCCCGCTTCGTCTCTAATAAACGCATGGTATTGGTATAATTAGTTAATAGTTTGCTTATATTGATGGTTTTTTTTGTAAATGCCAGGGTATTGTTGCCTGCTACGCAGGATAGTTTTTTTGTTGTTTTTCTTTTTCTGTAACGATTTGGTCAGCTACCGACCTTGTAATTATTTGTGAAGGTAATAGACTTTAATTTAACCAAACCTTTGTGTTTTACTGACCTACTACCAATTAGAAAACTCCTATGGTGGAATAGTTGTTTTGTAGCAAGAATTTAGCTTTGCTGTAGTGTGGGCCAGGAGACTAACTTTTATTTCAGGACCAGCGCGGACCTTTTTTTTTTTCTGGAAATAACTAGACCCCTGGAACTGACCGTACCTCCATCTGAGGTTACCTGGAACTCTTGACACTGGAAGTCAAGGGGCCGTGGAGTTAACCACGCTAAAAATCTGGCGCCCGAGATAAAACTTGAATCCGCGGTTTTGGGGTGTCAATTGTGACGTGTCCAGGTACTTAGTTTCGACGTAAAGTACGAGGAGGAAGAAAACGCGTTACAATATATGCATGATTTTTACCACATATGCAATAATTTTTTCTAAATTTGCCTAAATATGCAAATGCATATTTATGAAAATACTCAAAAATGAAACTAGGTATTGAATATATACACTTTTTTTTAAAACATATTTAATTTTCACAAATAAAATAAATGATATACAAAAAATGACGGTGTAATATTTATGAATCTAATACATTATAATATAAATTTATGATCAAATATTTTAAAAAAATTTCAACCAAAAACTTTCGTATTCTATCAGTAAAAATGTGTTTGGACACATAAAAACTTCTTTCTATATCTACCGACGTAATAGGGCAATATTTTAATTTAGGCATTAAACTAATTTGCCAAGTAAGACATTATTTAGAAAATTTGCCTTCGAAAATACTGACAACTTCTCTCAAAGAATCGAAGCCCCAATTTTTTTCTAGTGTTTTTCTAATTTATTTCTAATTTTAACCCCTATATTTCCGGGAATTTTTTTACAATGAGCCGAAAAGTGAACAAGATTAACTGAATCACTTGATAATAAATTTATTTCCACTAATGACTGTATTAGATCTGGTAAAAAATAAAAATGAACTTTTATGAACATAAGTATTTTAGCAATTTGAACATTACTTAAAAGTTCTTGACTCTGAGTTCACATTGTGCATCATTTTGAATGTCTAACACAACTTCTTTTATGGCATCAAAATGATATGCGTAGAAAATTGCTGCTTTAATCCAGGTTTCCCACCTTGTAATTATTGGCTCTGGAGGCAAGCTTACACCTGGTAATTTTTCCTCTTGCACCTGTAACGGTGCTTTCAAAAATACTTTTTTCACATTTGAAATTACTTGATTGACTAGTTCAAATTCACTTCTAACAACTTCTACCACTCTGTTTATGCCATGTAGAAGACACGTAACATGAACCAAATTTGGATAAAATAGTTTCAAATTTTGTCCTACTTTCACCATATATGGAGCGGCATCTGATGAAAATATTAGAAACTTTTCGCCGTTAACTTCATTTGGCAAAAAGAAGGCTGAAAGTTGTTATGGTTCACCCTGATATATAAGCAATACATTAGATAGTCAATAAACAACTGTGGCTTAAATACATAAAGGATTTAATTGTTACCTTAATAGAAATAGAAATATTTATTCTCATTTATAAAGGTCGTCATTACAATTCATAAAAAAAAAATAAACACTAAACACCGACAATTCACAGTTGAAAGTTTTAACTTCTTCAAAATAGTCGTTAATATTGTATAGACACATATCCTTCAACATACTTTTTATTTTGGTTTTAAATATTTTTGTAGGCAAGTTTTGAATTTCTTCAGAGAGTGCATTAAAGAATCGAATACCTAGAGCCTGGTACTTGTTTATTCTTACTCTTGTTGGGACAATTTGATGTTTTCCCTTAGTATCATAATTATGTATGTCTGCATGAATAGTGAAGTGATTTCTATTATTTTTCACATAATTTAAATTTTAATTTACAATTAAGGAGAACAAACTCATAATTTGAAGCTGTTTAAATATCTCTTTACAAGGTTCATGATATTTTGCTTGTATAATGGAGCGTACAGCTGTTTTTTGTAAGACAAATACCCTTTGTAGCAAGCCGTGACTGGCATTGCCCCACACTAGAATACCATACAGATGTTTAGAATGAAAAAGTCCATAATAAGCAGTTATTGCAGCTTCTGTGTTAACTATATTTGATATTCTACGTAGGGCATATACAGTTCTAGCTAGCCCACTACATAGGTTATCTATGTGGGGGCTCCATGAAAGTCGTGTGTCTAGATGTATTCCCAAGAAAGTAATATCTTTTATTGCATTGTTTGTGTGATTTAAGCTGAACACGCAAGTTTCAGTTTTACTTTCGTTGAGGTATAATTCATTGCTATCAAACCAAATGTTAGCTTTAGTTAGGATTTTTGATGTGCTTTCAGTTATATCAGATATATTTTTGCAGTGATACGAAAAGTTAGTATCATCTGCATACATAGTGGCTAGTAGATCATTATTTACAGTATTCATGGTACATCTGGAAATACACCTTCAGCTAAGCAACTATTTATAACATCTGTAATAGGGACAATAAAATTTGGAGCACAACTTTTTAAAAAACTCGTTGTAATATGGTACACGTCTTGGGATTTCTTTGATTTTAGGTTTCTTAAAATGTCAGCCATGTCATCAACAGTTAGGGGCACAAAAAACAGAGAATGCTGATTATTAGGAATATCAGCAACTTGACCATTATTTGTGATACCCTGAACAATGGTATTTGAATGATTTACAAAAAAATCATTGAACAAATCTAGATCAATGTCCAATCTCTCACAGTTGTTATCTTTATGTCATTATTTATTATTTGCCATATTGTTTTGGATTTATTGTTTGAATTAGTAATTTGTTCAATGTAGTTATTTTGTTTAGCGTTTTTAAGCAATAGAGTGTATTTATTTTTTTCATCACTGTATAGTGTTTTATTGTATTCACTTGGATTCATTCTGACAACATCCCTCAAAAAAGAAACCAACTCCTGTTGGTTCCTTATTTCAGGGGTGTTGTAATGAACATTGTTTTTTTGTAATTTTACATTAGCCTTTTTACAAATAAGTGGAATTGCAGAATTAAAATGTTCCATAAAAACATCATGAACAACCTGGGCCTTTTGATTTGCACTGTTCGCTATTTTTATTTTATCCCATGTTTCATTTTGAAGAAGGTTGTTAAAAGTGTTGATATTATTTTGAGAAAAACTTCTGAAATATGTATTTTCCGATTTGTTCGTATCATTATTTGGAATTGTTAATATTTGTGGGTCATGGTCAGATTCAATAGTTCTTAAGACTTCAGTTTTATGATATGGAAAGTTCACAAAAATATTATCAGGACAGGTTTTTGAGTTATATGTTATGCGAGTCGGGGATAAAATTGTTTGTTCATAGTTAAATTGTAATAACAAATCCGTAAGTTGTTTTGTATTATTATCGGGGTCTAAAAATTTAACATTAAAATCTCCACATATGATAATCTTACAAATTGTATAGTTATTTTCCAGTAACATTAAGGTGTTCCTTATGATTGTAAGGAAAATGTCATAATTACTATCTTTCGAGTTTGACCGATATATAACAATATTTAGTGTTTTAATAAAAGCACCAGTTATTTCGCAATGTAGTTCTTGTGACAAATCATTTAGTTCAAGTAATTCGATACCTTGTAATGTATTGTGTATATTTACGCCACCATGGATATGTGTCTGTCTAACAAATGTGCTTACATTATTAAAGTTTGTCAGATTAAAACATGCCACCTGATTAGCATTGAGCCAATGTTCTGAAAAACAAACAATTTTTACATTATTGATGTTGTTTACTAAATTGTCAAGTTGTACTAATTTATTTCTAATACACTGTACGTTTTGGTGAAGGATAGAAATTTCCGAAGTTTCTATCAGCTCTACGATGGTACTGTCTAATTTTTGGTTGGTATGTTGCCTGATTCTGATATCCTCTTCGAAAAAAGTGGTTATTTGTATGTTCTGGACCTTGTCTAAAAAACTGCTTATTCTTTGCTGAATTTTTTGTTGGAGATTTAAACATTTTTATAGTCACTCCCTTGGGCCAGATGTTTTCTTGCCATATATCATCCTCTTTAGCTTTATTGGTGGTAATTTTAAATGACTTATAAGTTTTAGTTGTTAGTTCAATGTTTAGTTCTTCACATGTTACTTCATCGGTCTTTATGGAATTTTTGAGGTAATTTTCTATTTCTAGCGATGTAGTATCTAGAGAAAATGGTGATACAAATAAATGAACTTTCGGATAAAAATCTTTTGTATATACTTTAATGGATACAGGCATTTCGGTATTTGTTCCTTTAATGACCTTATTATCGTTTTCGACATTTTTCTTGTTGTTGGTATGAACAGGCATGTTTATTTTATCTTTTTCCGCCTTTGAAAATTTGTCATTGTCAGATAATTTTGGATGTTCAGTTATGTTTATTTCTCTTATTTTATTTTTAAAGTTGTTATCAGGGACCCTATTCTTGACTGAGGGAGTAGAGGTTCACGAGAGAACAAATATTTTGTCTTTATTTTGCTTAGTTACTCTGTCACTGCAGTGACAAAGACAAAATATCCGTTCTCTCGGGAAGCTTCACTCCCTCAGTCAAGAATGCGGCCCCAGGTGATTCATTAAACAGTCTAATTAAATCAATATTTGATTGACGCAGATTTGTAAGTTCAGATTCTAGGTTTATAATTAAATCAGTGTTTCTATTATTTATATTTTTATCTTCATCTAGTTTTTTAGTTGGATTGCTAAAATCATGCTTAATTTCTAGTAGAGCAGAACTACTGAGTAGTTTGATTGTTCCTTCCAACCATCGAGTAAGACACCCAGCTGTGTGGCCTTCCGACCACAGACTAGCCCACCAGTACAGGTGAAATATTAACACTTTACCCACCCACTCTACGCGAACGAGAAGTCGGGAATATTTTCCACCTCCCTCTGGTTTCTTGTAGGGTATAGTTGCCCTATATCCACCCTCCTTTAACCTTGTAGAGAAAAAGGAGGTAACAAAGTGTTTGCTGAATGAAACGGCTGACAGTTATATTATTGGTTTTCTCTAGCTAATTTGAGGCTATTAAATAAGGCTTTCCTGTTCATCTTATTTTAAATCGCCAATTATAAGATGCACCATATATCGACCACATACATCTGTACTTTCATCAACAATCATGTAAAAGTTGTTATCACTTGAAGAAACTGCAATTTTCCCAATCACTCTGTCATACAATGCATTCACATTGCTTTTTCTTAGTGTTGCCTCTTTAGGAATATTGAAGTTACAATATTTTTGCAAAAAATTCCAGAAAAAGGGGTATTTTGCAATTTTTTTTAATGGAATGTTTGCTGCTATCAGAGCTTTGCACAGATTTTGATTAAACATACATTTTTGGTTTTTTGATTCGTCTTGAACAAATTGAAAAGATGTATGAAGCGACTGCTGAACGGGTCCTAATGCCATTTTTTTCAGCTTCAACTTATGACTCGCAGTTTTTACATGCTGGTCGACTTGAAACTTTTTCTCATAGAAAAAAAAAGTTCAAGCACCAAAAAGAAATAAGTTTTTATAAGATGGGCTAAAGAACAAAAGCGGAATTGTCTAGATATTATACAGAGTGTTTCAACTAAAATGCAACAAGGGCATTTTCGGATAGTTTCCGTAGTTTTTTTTGGAAAAATGCTCAAACAGGTCGATTTTTAATTCGAGGAGGACATTTTTTGGCAATATTGGAATTTTTGTGGGGCGTATCCCTCTCAAGGAGTAAGTGTCACCCCTAGAATTTATATAGGGAAAATGGATCGAGTGACACCTTTTTTTGAAGATCTTTCAATTACCTTTACAGGAGAATCAAGATTTTGAAATTGGTCGGTTAGTTTTTGAGATACCTATTTAATTTTAAAATTTGCACAAAATCAATTTTAAATTTAATCTCAAAAACTGATCAACCAATTTCGAACATCTTGACACTACTGTAAAGATATTTGAAAGAGAGGTAGGTACGCCACACAAAAATTATAATGTTGCCAAAAATTGTCCCCCTCAAATTAAAAATCGACCTGTCCGAGCATTTTTCCTAAAGCCTACGAGCACTGCCCGAAAATGCCTTTGTTACCGATTCGTTGAACCGCCCTGTATTTAAAAAACGTTGAAACAATGTGACAAACTTGAACTTTATTTCTGAAACTGCCCTAATGATAGATGCATATTATTTAGAATTCACATAAGTAAATTTTACGATAACGAAATTAGAAAAAAACAGGCCTTGCAAAATACTTTGTCCACGACTACTGATAATGCTTACATTTTACGTGTGCTTCTTCAAGTATAATGACGTACATTATTCACCAGTGAATAATATGTGTGGATAATGAACAGGTCACATGACAGGGATAAATAGTACCTATATTGAGGATTGTTTGTATACAAATGTTACAATATAATATTTAAAAATTTTCGTCGCGACCCGGATTCGAACCTTCCTTACAATTCTTCATTTCACGAACTCTGACACCTAAACAATCCTGCTTCGGAGACATTTATAATTAAAGCTCGGATTTATAGGCAACAAAAACTGAAGAAAAAGGCGCTTATATAGGCAAATATTTTTATTGAAAAAGGCAGAAATCTTAACATATAGGCAAATGCTTTTAATGCCCTGATTATTAATAATAAGTTATTAAGAATTCATTTTAATATACAAAGTGAATTAACTCAACACAAATATATTTGCACAACATAACTAAACAATTGTTAATTGATAATTAAACATTGTAACCACTTGAAATTTTATCATTAATAGCTACAACTAAGTGCTTCTCTATATTTTCTGTTTTAAAACTCTGTCTTCTTTCACTTAAAATTAATTTGTACGTAGAAAATGAACGCTCTACATCGACAGATGTAATTGGCGCATATTTAAGAGAAGATAATAAATTTGGCTCAATTTGTAATTCTTTGGAAAATGTCCCATTGACAACTTTAGCAACATCACATAAAAAGGAGAAACCTTCATTCTTGTCAAAAACAAATTTCATTTTTTTAGTAATTAATTGACCATTACTTCCAGGTGCCGATTTAATTTTAGACTGTAAATTATCTATTAATTCAACTGACTCACATAAATTTATCTCTTGTCTTCCTAATAAGGTAATTGTGCTAACCTTGTGATCACTAGTTTAGGTGACAAAGGGACACCGGGAAGTCTTTCTTTATACATTTGCACCCTCAACGGAGCCTTTAAGAAAACTTTTTTCTTACAATTAATTAAGTCAATCACCAACGGAAACTGATTTCTTATTTCTTCCGCAGTTCGATTTACACCGTGGGCGACACAAGTGCATTGGATTAAGTTGGGATAAAATACCCTTAAATTAGCAGCAGCTTTTAACATATATGCTGCAGCATCTGAAAGCATTAGAACTATTTTATTGGTTGGTATAGCATTGGGTAAGAAGAGGTTTGTTAAAATATCTTGTATAAATCTATTTATAGTTGAATTGTTTGTTTTTTATAATTCTTTAACGGCAACTAAATAAGGTTTGCTTGGAAAGTTTTCGTTCAAAATTCCAATCATTAAATTGGCTATATATCTGCCGCATACATCTGTCGTTTCATCCACGACAATATACAAGAAATTGCCATCTAACTCTCGTTTAATTTTTGAAATACATTCCACTTAGCATTTGTCCATAGTTTGTTGACTCAACGTACTCTCCTCCGGTAAGGATTTATTAAAATGTTTTTTAAAAAATAACTTAAAACTAGGATGAATAACTTTTTACTTATTTTACATCAATATATAAATGAAGCGGGTATAAAACTGTAAATGTAGAATAAGTCTGTGTTTCCCACTCTTGTGTTTACTCACCCAAGGATTAACACCAGTGTATGTCTACACCTGTCCGGGAGGTCCTCCGGCAATGAAATTTTCCTATCTAGTGTCCCTGTTCAAAAAAAAAATTAAATAAATATAATATATATATATATATATATATATATATATATATATATATATATATATATATATATATATATATATATATATATTTATACACACTGTGTCCGTAAAGTATGGAACAAATTCATTTTTAGCTAAACAGACCATTTTAAGAAATAATCCTGAAACACGTCTATTTTTGATTTTAAGTTACCGTACTTTAAAATAATAATCTAATATACAGGGTGAATTACTTTCGAGTAATGACGTCACCGTCATTTTTTTTAAATGGAACACCCCCATTTTGTCCCAATTTTCGGATTACACTAGCTGAGCTGATTCCAAAAATGTATCACATGTTGATTTCAATTGGTACAGGGTGGACAAAAATACAATAGTTTTGTGTGTGCTCATAAAGTAACGCGTAACATTCTTTATTAGTTAAATTAACAATATTATCAAAAATACTTATTGTCTAGCGGCAATTAGTTTAAATAAGTATTTTTGATAATATTGTTAATTTAACTAATAAAGAATGTTACGCGTTACTTTATGAGCACACACAAAACTATTGTATTTTTGTCCACCCTGTACCAATTGGAATCAACATGTGATACATTTTTGGAATCAGCTAGGCTAGAGTAATCCGAAAATTGAGACAAAATGGGGGTGTTCCATTTAAAAAAAATGACGGTGACGTCATTACTCGAAAGTAATTCACCCTGTATATTAGATTATTATTTTAAAATACGGTAAATTAAAATCAAAAATCGACGTGTTTCAGGATTATTCCTTAAAATGGTCTGTTTAGCTAAAAATGAATTTGTTCCATACTTTACGGACACTGTGTATATATATATATATATAGGATAGTCTTTGCCGACTAATTAGGTATAAAACCAGAAATATTGGGGAAACGGCAAGTTTATAAAAGTGAACTCTTCTTACTATTATATATATATATAACTCTTATTATATATTGTGGCTTTTTAGAGAAAAATACCTATTTTCAAAGTACACACTTTATTTTGTTTAGCTTTCGTTGCACTTCGTCAACTTCATCAGAACAAAATCCGTGATTAAAAAATAATATCAAAAATCTTCATCATAATAAAAAATACAGAATAATTTTATAGAAAACACGTTCAAATTTTGATTATTTTACCAAACTAATGTCAAACGTCAAAATAACGTTAAAAATTAAAAGTGACAAATGAAAAGTTTTAAATTTGTGTTGGTAAATAGCAATTTTAAAGGTGGTATCTTGTATTGAATTGTCCGGTAGTTCATTGATTGATCGGAGCTAATGTGTCAATGTTTTGACTGGTATTTCTTACGGAATTATAATTATGTTTCTTCTTTTTTAGTTGCAAGTCTAAGTCTATCAGGTTTGAGTAAATTAAATTTAGTCCGTCAGTGTCTGTTTTGGTATTCATGGGATGTTTTTCTTGAGATATTCTAGCCATTTCAGTAAAAAGTCGTTCTGTATAATTTTTACATTTGTCAAGTATTTCAGTATTCTCAAAGTCTATACTATGTCCGGTGTTATGGGTATGTTGGGCTAATGCACATCGGTTCACATATCGTTTGCAATCACTTTTATGTGAAGTTATACGGTCTTTGAGATGTCTTGAAGTATGTCCTATGTAATTTTGTTCGCAATCTTTACAAGGAATTTTGTATATGATATTAGAATGTTGTTCTTTTTTAATTTTATCTTTCAATTTAGAAAAAACATTAGCTACCTTCTTAATTGGTTTGTTTGCGATTCTTATGTTATTAACGCCTTTAAAAATAGAGAAGATTTTTGATGTTAGATTTCTTACATATGGTAAAGGTTTATATGTAATTAACTGTAGTTCTTCTGGTAGTTGTTCTCCAGGTACATCGATGTTATTTTCTTGTATGTTGATGGTTTGGTGAATCGGCAAGTTGTACAATAATTTCCTAAGTAAATTTGGAGGGTAGCTGTTGTCTTTTAGAATATTCTCAATCAGCCGTATATTTTTATGGTATAAACTAGAATCAGATATTTTATAGATTCTGTTTTTAAGAGCCATAACGAGGTTGATTTTCATTGTATACGGGTGATATGAGTGAAAATTTAGAAATTTTCCTGAAGAAGATGGTTTGATGTACCAGTCTAGAATAATTTCTTGTGATGTCGTCCTTATCAAGAGTGTATCTAGAAAAGGTACTCTTCGGTTAGTTTCTCTTTCTAAGGTGAATTGGATGTTCTCATGAAAAATGTTAAATTGTTTTAAAAAATCTTCTTGTTTTTCTTCAGGTACTGCACAGATGATATCATCAACATATTTCTTAATGAAAGGTATTGGGTAAGGGATTTTTGATAATACGTTGTCTAGAATAAAATCCATAATGTATTGGGAAATTATAGGAGAAATAGTGCTACCCATAGGAGTACCAAAAATTTGTTTGTAGAATTTATTATTAAAACTAAAATAAGTATTATTGAAGATAAACCTTAATGTGATCATGAAATCATTAAAAGATATTTTACAATGGTTTGAAATACGGGTCCAATTTTGAGTTATACAAAGTTCTATCAATTCAAATGGAATATTAGTAAAAAGAGAAACTACATCTAAACTTATTATCACATAATTAGGTGGTAATATCTTATTTTTCATGAAGTTTACGAAATGAAATGTATATTTAATAAAATATGGGTTATTGGTATCATAAGAGTTTGTTAAAATATCTGTTAAGAATTGGGAAATATTACTAGTTGGACTGTTAATGGAAGAAGTTATTGGACGGAGTGATAAAGACGGTTTGTGTATTTTAGGAAGACCATAGAATTTTGGAGCAACTGAATTGTAAATCATTAGTTGTTTTGCTGTTATATCGTCGATCTTCTTTTGTTTTTTAAATTGACTAATGTAAGCATTGGATTTTTGTTGAATAGTAGAAGTAGGATCCCTAGGAATACTGATGTAATATTTTTTGTCTTATAATTGTGAAAGGGCTAATTTTACATATTCTTCTTTTTCTAATGCAACAGTTACGTTTCCTTTATCAGATTTAGTTATGTATATTTCAGGATGATGTTTCAGGAACTTCTTAGTTTTCAAGTATGATAATTCTATGTTTGAAAGGTTATGAATGGTTGGATTGTTAACAAAATTTGTAACAACATTTACTGCTTGTGCCGTTTTTATATTTCTGATTTGTGGATCCTGAATTTCTTTGGTGATATTCTCTATATTAGCAAGTAGAGAAACAATAGACTTAGACTTGCAACTAAAAAAGAAGAAACATAATTATAATTCCGTAAGAAATACCAGTCAAAACATTGACACATTAGCTCCGATCAATCAATGAACTACCTGACAATTCAATACAAGATACCACCTTTAAAATTGCTATTTACCAACACAAATTTAAAACTTTTCATTTGTCACTTTTAATTTTTAACGTTATTTTGACGTTTGACATTAGTTTGGTAAAATAATCAAAATTTGAACGTGTTTTCTATAAAATTATTCTGTATTTTTTATTATGATGAAGATTTTTGATATTATTTTTTAATCACGGATTTTGTTCTGATGAAGTTGACGAAGTGCAACGAAAGCTAAACAAAATAAAGTGTGTACTTTGAAAATAGGTATTTTTCTCTAAAAAGCCACAATATATAATAAGAGTTATTATATTACTAGAGATGAACAATACAATCTATATATATATATATATATAAATAAATATTAAGAAAAAAAAAATAGAGATAAAATTAAAATGAAAATTAATTTTTTTTTCGAATAATATGATAACAGAGAAACACTGGGAAAATTGACAAAGCATAAGATTAATAATGAATAATTCGCGTGAGTATACTTTACAAGACACGAAGATTTGGCCAGTTGGCAATAGCCAGTGCCATTAACTGAGGAAAAAATAGTAATTATGCGCCAAGGTAGAAAAGTGAGTTATTATTGTCGAGGTCCATCTTTAATGGATCCGAGACATTAATACACTTTTCTACCGTGGCTCATATAGCATTTTTTTCACTACTGGTATTTTATTTTTTTTAATATGTGTTTTTAAAACTAATAAAAATCGAATCTGAATTTCGAAATTTTCTTAAAAATCAAATCATTCATGCTTCTGTCGAATGTAAAACACAAACGTCAGTTTATAATATTTTCATATTAGGGCCGTTCGGCAATGCTACTCCATTGACTCCGAACACTCCTCCCTTCTTTAAATCGTTCGGTTATTACAGAACGAGTAGAAGGAGCAGTCTTTGAATCGTTCGTTTACTGTCGAGTGGTGTGAAAAGAGTTGCTTCAATTGTACCATCTCGGCGAGGTAGGGTTTTAGGAGTGAATATGCGCATTTCGATTACCAGCCAAAAAATAAAATTCATACGCATTTTAGGTTACATAGTTTACAATTGCGAAGTAATAATTATTCATATTTTATAAAAATACTAAAATATAACCACAAAAATATTACACCGAATGACATTTGTTTGAGTTTGACGTTTGATAGATGTCCCTCGTTTGACAGTTTAAGAGTTCGGTAACAAATGATCTTTTTACTCTACGAGAAATCTGCTTCTGCTCCACTCCCTATCATTCTCCATTTCGGAGTTAATTGCCGAACGGCCCTTTTTTGTATTTGCATGAGTTAACCTCACATTCTGTCAAATGGATTGAGATTTAGTTCTAATCAAGTAGGCTCTGTATTTTTCTACCTTGGTTAATAATGAACAACTTTACTACCTCAACAAAAGTCAATAAAGTTAGGTTTAGGGGCTAGTAGTGAAAAAAAAACTTTATACAGAGGTATATTAGATGCAATCATCATCTGACATAAATCAAATTTAAATGTGTCCTCCTTTTTTTTGAACTGCTTACACTATCCCGCAGAGATGTTTGGACTAAGAGGAATTTAATTTTTCCAAATTCCATTTGTGAACTGGAGTTCCACAATGCTGGTCAATAAAGTACTTATTTATACTTGAAATCTGAGAATTTTAAAAAATAAGAATAATTAATTAGAATTTTAATACTATGTAGTTATGCGGTGACTGAGAGAAAGAAGAAATGAAACTTACTGATTTGCCACACGGTTTACAAAATGCTCCATCTCCTTCTAGAGATAGTTCCGGATATGGTCGGATCCAAGCACTTAACTTAGAAGTCATCTTTCTAAATAAACTCACAAAGCGTCTAAAACTTTTTAAAATTTGTGTTCTTTACTTTTCGGTATACACAACAAAACTAAACTCTGATTCAGTAACCTGTACAACTGATATAAAGGTCAAAACATTAGGGATTTCCCATTTGTTAAGCCTCTTCTTAATCCGCCAATAGGTAGGTAAATTTTCCCAGAAGACCATATTTTATTACTAGCCCAAAATTTTATTACAGAAAGGTTTAGTAATAAAATGAAGTACCGAATATGAATAACATTCATCAGTAGGGTAGCATAAAAGTTTAAAAAAGGCACAAAAAAGCGGAATTTACGAAAAAAGCAAAATATACAAAAATCATCTAGAATAGGCAAAACAGGCAAAAAAGGCATTTTGTCTATAATCCGAGCTTTATTTATAATAATTTATCAAGCTGTTGTATATATAGAGCATATAGATGTCAACGTCAATACTAAGAAATTGACGTTTTAAATAATTTATAGCTGATTGCAAGAGTTTTAATTTATTATACTGAATTTAAATTACTAGAAAATATAATATGGAAAGCGAATCAGACACTGAAATGAATGTATGTATGTAAATTGGGGTGACATTCTCTGAGACCTAAAAGATCTATTGTGCCCCCTTACTTCTTCTTAGTTCCTGAGGAAAGTCTCGGAGACTAGTAGCTCCTTCAGTCCTATTTCCCGGAGGAATTTTAGGATATCTGCAGGCTTTAACTTAGGTAAATGTCCCTCTTCTATCCAGTAATCTCCAAGGTGTTGTGCCCTAGGATTCTGAATTGCTGTGCAGTTCGCAAGTATGTGGATGGAGGTTTCTTCTTCCATACCACAGAATCTACATTCTTCTTCCTCCACTATTTTGAGCTTTTTCAGGTGCCCATTCAGGCGACAATGTCCCGTAAGGATGCCTGTTTAAACTCTTTAGTTCAGTTTTACTTTGACTTATGCATTCACTTGATCTCAACAGGTTGTCGTCACCCAGAAGAATCTTTGATTGCCTAAGTCCTACTAGATCTTTCCAATGGTCAGATCTTCTCTTTTCTTCGGTTTTGCCTATTTCTTCCAATATTATATTGGAGCTGATACCGCAAATGGGTTCCGGCCCCCAAAAGGGTGTTCCAGCCCCCTCTTTGCTAGTTCATCTGCTATTTCATTTCCTTCTATCCCCGTGTGTCCTGGAATCCACAGTAAGGTGACTATATTGATCTCGCCTAGTTCATTTAGTTTGCCTAGGCATTCCCACACCATTTTGGAACTGATAACACAAGAGCTCAGTGCTTTAATGGCTGTTTGACTTTCCGACATTATGATAATCCTTTGCCTTCTATATCCTTTATCAATGTTGAACTGGGCACACTTTCTTATGGCGTGAATTTCCGCTTGAAAGATACTCGGGGTTTTTCCCAAGCTTTCAGAGTGTTTGGTTCCTGACCCGTAAACTCCTATCCCAGTTCCTTCTATTGCTTTTGAGTCATCCGTGTACCATTGAATGGCATTCTTTCCAAGTCTGGTAATGGTATTTGGATCCCATTCCTTCTTGTTGCTTAATTCCGTAACGAATTTCTTTGAAAAGTTATACTTTTTCATCATACCATCTTGTGGCATGTCCCAGGTTTTTTGATTTCTAAGAAGTAAGGAGGTGTTTTTTTTTAATGATTCCCTCTCTATTTAGTCTGTATCTTGTTCTTTCTGCAACACTTTCCACCACCATATGTAGTGGTGTGGTGATGTTACCCCGCCAAAAATTATAGAAGCAGAATAAATAGAATCCTTAAATTTATTGCCAGAAAAGTCGAAAAACATATATGAAAGCCTAATCCCTTCCTAAACTGGAGGGAAGAGAAAAAATAAATCCATTAATTTATGAACAGGTAATTAATAGTGGTGTAATTAATAGTATTCTACTCGCATATAAAGGCTAATATTCACTTAGGTGTTTATGTCACTCGACTGCGGCTCGCGACATAAACGCACCTTCGTGAATAATAGCCATCGTTATATGCTTGTTGAATAATATACTATTTTCTCCACTTAGTTTTAACTGGGGAAAACACTTTATCCAAGCACTTTTTTGAATGGCAGACATATTTGAATACAAAATATACAAAATACTTCAAAACCACTATTATAACACTACTACTCTACTTTTACTTCAAACGAATGTTTTCGGGAAACTGGCAACATAATATTAGGGACGCACACGAATAGCGCCAAAGTAATCCTCAGGTAGAATTGCAGTTATGGAAGGTCTTAATCTCTTGCCTGAATTGCGCCGGTTATAGGGATTATCGTTAACCTAACCGAACCTAACCTAACTTAACCAACACATGTGAATCTTTCCATTCTAAATTTAAGTCGGAAAACAGCTCTGCACATCCAAATATTAACAATTTTTTAAAAATTCTATTAGACATGCAAACCGATACATATTTGAAAATAAATTCAATAGATAGGAAAGAAAGTAGATATATAAGAAAAGAACTTTTAGATAGAAAAAAGTTTATTGAAAGTAAAATTGTGCAATTGAAAAACAATGAAATTTGTCGTTACGACTTTGTTAAATGTGTTTCACATAAATTTGGAGAATTACATTAATTTGTGTATATCCTATATTTTTGTCAATAATAAATAAATATTTTGCTGTTAAGTAAACTTTAGTATTTGTTGCCTTTCCTTTCTATATTGTGTTCAAATCTATTCAAAATAAAATAAAACTAACACCGAATACAAATTGGCGTTCAATAACAAAGTAATTAGATAAAAATTATTTTGGCGCAGTTCGGACTAGGATTAAACCAAGTAAGCAGGTAAAAAAAAATGGCGCAGTTCGGGTGAGGGATTATATCCTCAAGATAAATTTGGCGAAGTTCAGGTGCACCCAATATTAGTCCCTCAAACGCAGGTAACCTACCGAAGGTTATTTTTATATAGTGTTTCTAGGAAAAGAATGTTTATACTTATTTCCTAATGGCCTTTAAGCTAATAACCTTTCTTGGAAAATCCCTCAATGTCTAAAATAAATTTAATGGCACTCTAATGTTATTGTCGCATTGTTATTCAGGTAGAAATGGTTAGAATAAAGGCAAAATAAATCGTTTTTAGCTTAAGAGCCAATGCACTCTGATTTACCCGCGTAAGATTGGAAAGCTTCGAAATTTGGAGGAGGACAGACTCTGATTAAAATCCAAGCGTTAAACAAGGTGAGAGTCAGTCAGTACACTCTGTGCAAAATGTAAGTTTAAAGCGAAGATTTATGTAGAGCAATTAGCCAACTGTAATATTCCATTTATTGTCGAAATTACCTTTAACTAAACTTGTTTGAATTACTATAAAATACAATGTAGAACGCAGCATGTATTATTCAGTAGACCACATCAATAGAGATAACGAACGTCGCTCATACGTCTTGATTGCTAAGATGGACAACTTATTTCAGATAGGTAGACGAGTAGGCGATAACATTATTTGCATTTTCAGAAATAATGTTAAATGGATATTTTGCTATTTTGTAAGCGACACTAGTTCGTTGCAGTAGTACGGAAGCTAAGTGACTATTTTATTATTAAATTGTTTACAGTATATTGATATTATATGAAAAAATAGTAACCGTTATTGTTATAACGTGTTCAAATTGAAAATCATAATAATATTTATTTAAGTGCCCACTTCTCATTTATTGACTTGTAATTTAAGAGTCAATTATGACTAAATAGAATATAAAAGTAGAAAATATGATTGAGTAGTAATAATAGTTTTTTTATTCATTAAAACAAATACAAAAAAAGCATATACAAATTTTAAAGATATAAATCCATAGATAACCATAATAATAAAAGTTTACTAGAATATAAAAAAAATAATTGATACAATGATACTCGATAAGCCAACAAACGCTTTTTTCGAAAAAATGTAAAATATATACATATACATATAAATTTGAAATATCCTTATTTAGCTAGGTATTAAAATATTTATAGACAATTATACATAGGCAATTTTCAATATATTCTTTGAAAAATACTTTTATACGTGATTTTTTTATATCATTTGGCATAATGTGCATAGTAGAAATACGATCTTTGAGTAGGTTACTGGTTTTAGCATTAGTGGTCGTAATTTTGCCTTTGACATGTATTAGAGTGGTGGTTTAATACTGAATTCGGAGGTTAATTAACATAAAATGTAATGCTACAACATAAGAGTACAGTTGCATCAATCCAATATACAGGGTGTAACAAAAAGGTAGGTCATAAATTAAACCACTTATTCTGGAGCTGAAAATAACTCGATTGAACCTAACTTGCCTTAGTACATAATATGTGCTTAAAAAAAATTACAACCCTTTGAAGTTACCAAAGACAAATTGATCTTTTCAAAAATGTCGACAGCTGTTTGACATATTTTAATGAAAATTTACCAGTTTCTTTCTTATGAATTGAGCATCTTCCAAAAGAAAAATGACGTAATTAAAATTTTAGGGGAGTTGAGATCGATCCCCTAAACCACACCCCCTCCCCAAATTTTGTTTACTTTATATGAAGTTTGTCAATTTCATTTAAATTACGGATCAATTAATTACACCCAAATATTTGATTTTTGTTCCATGTAGATAGTTAGTATCAATACCATCAATTTTTTTTGGTTCATTGAAATACCTCGAAAAGTACCTAGCTTCACTACAGAACGATCCAGCTGAATAATATTTTGAAACAATTAAAAACAAAATAGATAATATAGGAAACTCAACTTTTTGTTGGTTTATGTGAAATTAAATCATACGTACCTACCTATTAGGTAGGGCGTTTTATCATTTCTGGCATGTAGAAGGTATTAAAAAATTCCTTTAGTTGAATTTTCATTTTTTTCTCCCAGAAATTATCATCTCTTTCGATTTTCTGAATATGAACATTTATTGGACTCCAAACCAAAAAATAACAAAATTCTCGTTGAGTTATGTGGAGTTGCCCTTGGATTTGATAATAGTAGTTATGATTTTGTTTTAATGTGATTTCACCATTTTTATCTACTTGGAGGTACTTTATTTTTTTGTTGGCAATTCCCTCTTCAACGCTTATGTGTTGCAGAACTGCGGGACATTTTATTTCTATTATAGAATCATTACCCATAGTTCCATCAGGACTAACACCCAGGAAGAACTCATCATCATGTCCAACGAACAATCCACAATTCTCAACTTTTAAATTTGTTATTTTTTGGAATGTTTCTCAATAGCTACTGGTTCATGATCCAATCCGTATTTGGTGTTTTTATTTCCTGTGAAGGGGTCGTTAAACAATCTTTTGGCCAATGCACACGGGTTCGCCGTTCTCCTTTTACAAATTTGACCGAAGGTAGAAGCAGTTAACCTGCACATCCTCTCCTCTAGCCACTTATGATTAGTCCTTTGTTCTCTAGTAGTACACTCTATATTTTTTATTTCTTCTGAATTCTTTTTCAGGGAAATTTCTATTTTATTCTTTCTACTTTCCGCTTCTTCTACAGTTAAAACCTCTTCTACAGCTCCATAGTCTTCATCTGGTCCAGATGTTTTCGATTTTTTATTAATTCGTTTAGTTTTTTTTTCTTAATATATCAGTTCTCTTTTTCTCTTTAAACCCTTCCTTTTGACAAAATTGTCAACAACATTGTTGGCTTCCAAACCTGCACCTTTTAGGATTTCCACAATGTAGTTTTCTCTACAATTATAAGAAATGGCCGCTGCTTCACACCTCATTTGATAGGATTTCTGACCCGAAAAATTTATCTAAAATATAACAGTACTTTACAAAAATAATGTAGTATATAAAAAAGGCAAGAAAATGTTAGCCTTCCCTATAGAAGTGAGATATAATTCGAATTTATAGTTAACAAAACGACGGATAAAGTTACAATGCTCAAAAATATTCCAAGGTGGCTTTGCGTTATAAAAAAAAACAGATGCCAAATTAATCACTTGCCCTTTTCCCTCCTTCAAACTTATTCACAATTGCATTGAATTGCTCTGCGGGATTATTGTTTTTATTGAGTAGAAAGGAAGAACTACAAGATATAACTCTTTGGAGTGAGCAACTAATGTCTTGAAACATTCTACAATCTTGCATAACGGGAAGAAAATTGTCAGTGTCCTTTTTTTTACAAAAATAATCTTCACAATTCTTGTGTTCACCGAAAATGTGTTTTGGAGTGTTGACTACATCTTTTTTAAATCCTTCTATTTTAGCTAAAAAGGACGTATCCTGTTTTGCTCCTGAATTCAGCCGATTTTTTATTGCTATTCTGAATTTCAAAATATTTTTTCCAATTTTCACCTGAGGAAGACTGGTACACTCTTCAGAAGGGAATTACTTCTCACCGATTTGGATATTTCCTTCAATTTGTTGCACATATTAGGCAATAAATGGTTTGCACATTCCACTTTCTCTACTAACAAAGTTCCGTATGGAATTTAAATAATTTTTTAGTAATGCTGCTGTCGCCATCACCTATTAATTTAGAATATTTCACACCATGCATTGCTAAGCTATTTTTAAATCATTCAACTATTATAGCCGATTCCATAGAGGTTGAAGATCCAGCCCAATTTTTGGCGCAAAAGTGATCTTTTGTAATTCCCTTCGTTTCATTTCGGGCACAAATTAAACAAAATTTATTTTTCACGCCCAGAAATAGTACTTTTTTGGTTGCCTCACCAATAATAACAGCTACTCCGGATAAAGCATTGTAGTTCGTCTTGTAAGATCTTTTTGACCAAGCTCCATCCGCTATAACTGTTACTAAAGGAATGCCATTTACATCAACATTGCCTTTCTCAATTGCAAGTTTCTTCTCTTCCTCACCTGCTAATTTTAATTGATTTATCAAAGTTTTATTAACATCATCTTGAAGTATCCTTTGTGTGGTTAAAAATAACTTTGATGTCATCGGCGTCAATCCCATTATTGTGAGCAATTCAGATATTTGTGAATACCCAGTATCGATCGAAATACTTCCCAAAAAAAAAATTAACAAAATAATATTTCCTCAATATCGAATAGCTGTAGTGTTACGAACCTAAAACTGTAGACTTGTTCATATCTGATATTTCTGGTTCTGAGTGTAACGTTAATTTCGTTCACTCTACTTTCCTTCAGTTAATTAGTAATAAATTATTGTATGGGCGGCGAATAGCCAGTCCTTTCTCATACCCAACACCGAGAAATGTTTCAAGGCTGAATATATTTGCTGTGGACGAGAGTCGAAATCAACGTCTCTCTATATCACTTCTATTTTGATAGTCCCACTTCAGTACTCGCTCTTATCTCTTCTTCTACCAATTATTAATTGAATATGAATCAAGAATTCACTACTGAAATGTAAGTTCCTTTCCTGGTCAAAGCGTATGAGCGTGACATGAACATGAGACGTAAGTCTGTTATCTTTCACATGATTTCGTGTATTTAAAACAGTGGCAAAAGGGTTTCATTCTTCTTCCCTGTGAACATGTGCCATTGAAGCCTTTCCAACTTATCGTATCTTATCTTTAAGAAGTGCATTCATCAAATATTTTTATGGCTCGGACACCTTTGTAGAAGGTGTCCGAGCCATAAAAAATATTTGATTCGTTTTATTTATTTATTTTTGTAGCTATTGTTTAAACTGTATACCAAAGAATAACAAACTTTTCATAAAATATCACTATATATGTATAAAACTATTTTGTTACTTACCTAAATATGACACTAACATATTAATCACAGAAGTCTTAAACAATAAATATCCTTAACATCTCATATTTTTTCAAAAAATATCCACAAACTTTAAACAATAATTCTCCACATTATTCCAATATTATCCGATACACACACACACACTATTATTCGAAAACAGGCATTGAGTAATAAATACCACAGTAGATATTGTTTTCGTTTAACAAAATACCGATTTAGTATCTAGAAGACGCTCGAGCTAGTTCTCCTCTTACGTACTGTACGGCATGTATTATACAAGCTTGTTGATTTACATCTGGTCCACTATTTCGTGCAATATAGTAATGATTCAGAACGTAAGTAATGATAACTCCAGTTACACTGTACAAACGGTCAGTGTTTTGCAACAGACTGTAATCCGTAAGATGTCGCTTCAGACCGTACCATTAAAATTCAAATTTTTACGCACCTTCAATCACATTTTTCTCATTTATTAATCAACATAATGATTTCAAATTTTGACAGTATATTACTAGTGTGTAGCTTCGGAGACGATGCATATTTATAACAGCACTGATAAAATATTAACAAAATTTATTTCAAATTTCACAGCACGGAAATTTTTTTTTCAAAAAATAATATGCATTGTCTCTTCACTGTAATGGTTCATATAAATCCTGAAATTTTGAACGTATTATCTCAACAAATAAGGGAGAAAAATGTGTTTGAAGGAAAAATCACTTATTTTTCAAATATAAAGCAAATCTTAAAATAATTTATATTTCTGTTTATACAATTTTATGTATTGAGTGAATACCTATCAAGTTTCAATCAATAAAAAAAAATACACATTCTACAGGGTCTTTTAGTACATTTTAGCTTTTTTGGCGAGAGCGCACACAGCGCATTGCCTCTTAAATACGCAATGTTGTGCGAAAAATGTAAAAATATGCGGTTTATGCATATATTGTATTGATATATTATGTAGGTTAAGTTACGTTAGATCTATGAGATTTGATGTGTAAAAATATGTCATTTGTGGTTATGATTAATGTCGCAATGAAAGACATTTTTTTTAATAGTTACCGGGGGATAAAATAAAATTTGAATGTGGGTAGTGATGGTAATTATTATTTATAATATAAGATTGATAGAAATTTTTTGAAAAGCAAAGATATAATATGAAAATATATAATATGGTAATGATTATTGATAATGAGATTGATAGAATTTTTTTGAAAAGCAGAGATATAATATAAAAATATATATAACCGAAAATTAGAAAGATTGGACAAAAATTTATAAAGCAAATTGTAGAAAATTGAAAAATTTTATACCATCATAATAATTATTATTCGATTTGGAAAGGAGGAGATAGAATATTTTTGACAGGCAGAGATATAATATAAATTAAAATAACCGATTGAAAATTAGAAATATTGGATTGAAAAAAAGATTTAAAGCGGTGAACATTCGGATGATATATACAAATGGAAAAAGAAATTGTACTGCAAATGGCATATTTGGTTTTTATTGAAATTATTTAGGAAGATTTGACGTTATAAACCCAGGAAGTAATATTACAACATTTGTTGCTTGTATTATAAGTTTAGTTTCCGTAAATTAAAAATTTTGGATGTTTTATAGATGTGATTTAGTTAAAAAGTTATAAGACGGGGTAATTTCATTAAACCGATTTGTTTGATAATTTAAAAGTTTGTATTTGTGAATGAGATTGTTCAATGAAATAGTTAAATATAGAACCCAACCCTGAGAAAGAGATTTTTTTTTTAAATTTAATATATAATAATAAAAAAAAGGACAATTGTCAATATCAATATAAAATGTCGACCAAACGTGGGGCTTTGTAGAATTTAGATTTTAGTTTTCAGAACTAATTATAGTAATAGTCTTTGTAAAGGGAGATAATTATTGTTATTAATTGATAATTTGAAAATAAATTTAAAAAATATATATCAATAAATAAAAATGAATACCAGGAGTGAATGTTTAATGGATAATTCTAAAGAGATGAATGAGGAAAGTGAAGAGAATGAATGTGTTAAAGTAGACTATATACAAGAAGAGGGACAAATAGTAGAAACAAATAAATTACAAGAAAATACATTGGAGGAGAAGGTAGATGTAACAAATGTGGTTGAATCAAGAAAGATGAGCAAAGAAGTTAATGTAATGGATATGCTAAATAAGTTGATGGAAAATATGAAACAAGGACAAGATGAAATAAAAAACCAAATAGAACAAGGACAAAGCAAACTGGAACAAGTTGAAAACAAAATAGAACAAGGATTAACCAAAACAGAAAAAAAGATACAGGAAACGGAGACGACATTAGAAAAGAAATTTGAAGAGGGGCAGAAAAAGTTGGAGAGAAATATAAAATTACAAATTATGAATAACTGCGAACAAATTAGGGAAGAATTAGTTAAAGAACAAGACAAATTCAAGATTGAAGTAATAGAAGAGATGGGTAAGGAAGTGATTCAGAGACACAAATATATCCAAAAGCAGATAAAAGAATTAAAAATGGAAAACTCACAGGAAATAAGAGAATTGAATAAAACATATGAAGGAGGTATCAACAAAATTCACAATGAAAATAAGCAAACAGAAGAAAGTATTATCAAATATCAGCAAACAATAGAAAATAAAGTGGAAAATATAAAGCAGCAATTCCAGGAACAAGATGAAAAAATAAAAATGATGGAACATAAAATGGATGATGAGACACAAAGACATATATTAGTGGAATATAAAGAAACCAAAAAAAAATTGGAAGAAATAAAAAATGAAATGATCGTAGAAAAAGAAAAATGGTTGATGGAATTGGAAAAAGAAAAAAAAAGAGGAAAAACGATAATATCTTGTCATAGTGGAGGAAATAGTCACAAGTTTGATGGCAATATAAAGAAATTACATCCAAAGGTGTTTATAAATATTATTAAAAACAAGGTAAAATATATTCAGGATATAGCAGAAATGAAAGAAGTTATTAGAGAATATTTAAGTGA
The DNA here is from genome assembly GCA_947563755.1 of Lochmaea crataegi. Classification (NCBI taxonomy): domain Eukaryota; kingdom Metazoa; phylum Arthropoda; class Insecta; order Coleoptera; family Chrysomelidae; genus Lochmaea; species Lochmaea crataegi. The sequence goes on from OX387436.1 coordinate 31,770,622, forward strand.
GAATGCGTTAACATGGTATATTAGTAGAGAACACATGATTGAATCATTTGAAGAATTTGAGAGGAAATTTATTGAGTATTTTTGGGGAATTAACAATCAACAGGCAATGATCAGAGAACAATTATATTTTGGGAAGTTTGATGAGAGTAGGGGAAGTAGTAAGAATACATATGCCTTAAAAATTTATGCAACAGCACAGTTTTTAGAACCAAGAATGAGTGAGAGTGAAATTGTAAGTTACATAGCTAGGCATTTTAGAATTCAAATTGCAGAGACAATTGTGATACAAAATATTACAACTATAAATGAATTAGGTAATTATTTAGGAAGAATAGATATAAATCATGGGACGAGACAGACCGATAATGAGAATGAAAGGTATTCGAATCGAAGAGTGAATGAGAATAATTATGTACTGTAGAAATCAAAGTTATAGACAACGATTTGAAAGTAGGAATAATAATGGATATATAAGTCAACAGAATGAGAATAGGTTTAGGGGAAATTATCCTAACAGAAGTAATTTAAATAGAGATAACCAAAGAAATAGAAATTATAGTAATAGAAATCAGAATGGTTATAATAATGATAGAAGGGAAGTTAATATAGATAATAATAATTATTCTAATTTTAGAGATGATCAAACAAGAAGTCAGCAGGTTCCCGTAAGAGCTAATGCAAATCCATATAGACAAACATATTGCACAAGAATAGAGAATGAAATCCAAGAACTTGATGGATCCAATAATGAAAATAATCGGGATTTTTGAGTGAGCAGCCTCTGAAAATAAATTTATGTATAAGTTCATATGAACATCCCTCAGAATTTATTATTCTAAATGAATATATTCGGGATAAAAAATTTTTAGGTTTATTAAAAATAAAAGGTAAAGTTAATGATCAAAATTTGGAAATAATTGTTGATACAGGATCAGAGGCTAGTTTAATAAGGGAGTCGATTGTAATAAATAATAGGAATTGCATAAGTAATGAATTGAAAATACCAAAGTTACATTTAATAGGGGTAAATGGAAAAAAATTATCAGTTGTAAGATCATGTGTAGATTTTCAAGTAAATATTGAAAATAAATTTAAATTAAAGAGTCAACTAATGGTAGTTGATAATTTAGAATTAGATATGATTATAGGAACGGATGAGTTAGAGAAACATAAGGCCAAAATTGATTATGAAAATAGAATTATAATATTGGATGATTTTTCTATTAAGATGAGTGTTGATGAATTAGAGGTTGAGAATGAAAGAGGGGATGAAGTGAAAGTAAATTATATATTGAATCCAGAAATTAATAGTAATAGGGAAGAATTTGTATGTAAGGATGAATATAAAGATTATATAACAAAGTTGATACAGAAATATAATAGACTGGTGATGAAAGAATCTAGTGTTGCTGAAAGGTATGTCCATAAGATAGAGGTACGAGGTATTGACAACTTTAAGGTAAAAAATTATCCAATACCATATCAATATAGAGAAAAAGTAATAGGGGAAATTGAGAAAATGTTAGAACAAGGAATAATAGAAAAAAGTACAACGAGATTCATTAATCCTGTAGTAATAGTTAAAAAGAAATTAGGGGATATTAGATTATGTTTAGATGCTAGAAATATCAATAAATTTTCAGTACCACAATACGAAAGTCCTTCCAATATTGAATCTATATTTGGGAAAATTACTGCAGTAAATATTTTTTCAAAAATTGACTTAAAACATAGTTTTTGGTTAATACCTTTAGATAAAGCAAGTAGAGATTACACAGGGTTTTGTATAAATGGGGTAATTTATAGAGTTTGTGTCGTACCATTTGGTGTACAAAGTGCATGCTCTGCATTGGTGAGAGCAATTCACTCCATTTTGGATAAATATGCGGAATTTGTTTCTCATTATGTAGATGACATTTTAATATATTCCAAGAATAATAAGGAACATCAAGAACATATCGAGATAGTATTAAGGGAATTAGATAATGCAGGGTTAAAAATTAATCTAAAGAAATGCCAATTTTTTCAATCTGAAATTATTTATTTAGGGTATATAATCGATAATACTGGAGTTAAAATGGATCCAGAAAGAATAAAAATCATACAGGAGTATAAAACTCCACATAATTTGAAAACATTGAGGGGATTTTTAGGTATGATAAATTACTTCAAAAGATTAATGCCAGATGTAAGTGAAAAGCAAATACCATTAGTTGATTTATTAAAACAAAATGTGAAATGGAAATGGGATCAAAATAAACAAAAAGCATTCCAAGAATTGAAGGATCAGTTTATCCAAAATTTAAAAATATTTCATCCTAAATATGATTTGCCTTTTATCTTAAGAACTGATGCATCATTAGACCGATTTGCAGGGGTACTAATTCAAACACATGGGGATATTGAGGTACCTATAAGTTTCGTATCAAGGATGACAAAGAAGCATGAAAGAAATTATAGTGTAAGTGAATTGGAGTTAGCAAGTATGATATTTTGCATTACAAAATTTAGATTTTATTTAGTAGGGAGTAAATTTTTTATAGAGACTGATCATGAAGCTTTAGTAAGTATATTGAATATGAAATATGCTAACAATAGAATTCATAGGTGGGGTTTACTTTTGATGGAATATGATTTTGAAATAAAATATATACCGGGACGAGTGAATGTTGTAGCAGATGCCATAACTAGGATGGGAGGAGAAAGAAAGGCAAAAGGTGTGAAAGAAATAAGAGTAGGTTTAAATGTGTTAAAAAGTGAGATAGGAAAAATTAATATGGAGAAAATTATAGAAGATCAGAAATGTCTAACAGCAAAGGAAAAATTAAAAACAGAAGAAATGTACAGCATTGTATACAAATTAATTAATGGAATAGAAGTATATTTGATAACAGAAGTGTTGACGAGAAATATTTTAGAAAATTTACATTTAGAATATGGACATATAGGGGCAAGGAAATTATGGCTAATGTATAGGGAGAATTTTTGTTGTAAAAACGATTATGCAATAGCCAAGGATATTGTACGAAAATGTGCATTGTGCCAATTAAGCAAAGAGAAAAATATAATAAATAAAAATTTACCAAGAAGCGTTGTAACAAAAAAATGTTTGGAGATGGTGTATGTGGATTTTATAAGTAATTTAATAATAAGTAGGGAAGGCAAAAGACACATGATGGTGATAGTAGATCATTTTTCAAAATATGTGAAGATATATCCATGTTTGAAGACAAATTTTAAAACAGTAAAAGAAAAACTAGAAACATTTTGCGATGAATTTGGATACCCAGAGTCTTTGATAATGGATAATGCTAGTTATTTTCAAAACCGAAAGGTAAAAGAATGGGGTCGAGATAATGGAGTGAAGATAGTGTATACAAGTATAAGGCATCCTCAGAGCAATTTATCTGAATGATATATTAGAGAAATAATAAAGTTTTTGAGAATACTATGTGTGTATGATCATACTGAATGGGAATCAAATGTCGAAAAAGTGGAAGAGTATATGAATAATGTACCTAATTTGAGTACTGAAGAATGTTCATATTACATCATGAAAGGGGTGTATCCTGAAAGAGAATGGGTGATTGAGATGAATGGTAAATATGAGAGTAGGATGAAAAAAGTGAATAAAAGATTGATGAAAAGGGCTGAGAAATATTTAAACAAACAAAGACAACACATTAAGAAACATATAAAATTCAAAAAAGGGCAATTGGTAATTGTTAAAGCATTAAAAGTAAGTAATAATAAAAAATTTAGATGTGCAAAATTGATGTTACCATTTGAAGGGCCATATGAGGTAGTGTCTGAAAATGCCGTTAATAGTTATATTTTGAAATATCCAGAATCAGATAATATCAGAGGGATTTTTCATATTGAGAATATTTATAAATTTGAGGAGCAAGAATAAAAATTTGCATGTGTTCTTAGCAGGAATCTGTTGAAGAAAATTAAGTTAATTGTTTTGTTATGTTGAAGAAAATTAATTTTTATGTTGAAATATAGAATAAGATGTTATTGTAAATGTTATATAAAAAAAAGTTATAAGTTAGATATGTTATAGTTGTGAAAATAATGTTTTCAAATTCAAAATTGTGACATACAGTGTGTGTCAAATATTTTAATTTGGAAAACATTAATTTCAGGGGAATTGTATTGATATATTATATGTAGGTTAAGTTACGTTAGATCTATGAAATTTGATGTGTAAAAATATGTCATTTGTGGTTATGATTAATGTCACAATGAAAGACATTTTTTTTTAATAGTTATCGGGGGATAAAATAAAATTTGAATGTGGGTAGTGATGGTAATTTTTATTTATAATATAAGATTGATAGAAATTTTTTGAAAAGCAAAGATATAATATGGTAATGATTATTGATAATGAGATTGATAGAATTTTTTTGAAAAGCAGAGATATAATATAAAAATATATATAACCGAAAATTAGAAAGATTGGACAAACATTTATAAAGCAAATTGTAGAAAATTGAAAAATTTTATACCATCATAATAATTATTATTCGATTTGGAAAGGAGGAGATAGAATATTTTTGACAGGCAGAGATATAATATAAATTAAAATAACTGATTGAAAATTAGAAATATTGGATTGAAAAAAAGATTTGAAGCGGTGAACATTCGGATGATATATACAAATGGAAAAAGAAATTGTACTGCAAATGGCATATTTGGTTTTTATTGAAATTATTTAGGAATATTTGACATTATAAACCAGGGAAGTAATACAACATTTGTTGCTTGTATTATAAGTTTAGTTTCCGTAAATTGAAAATTTTGGATGTTTTATAGATGTGATTTAGTTAAAAAGTTATAAGACGGGGTCATTTCATTGAACCGATTTGTTTGATAATTTAAAAGTTTGTATTTGTGAATGAGATTGTTCAATGAAATAGTTAAATATAGAACCCACCCTGAGAAAGAGATTTTTTTTAAAATTTAATATATAATAATAAAAAAAAGGACAATTGTCAATATCAATATAATATATACGCATTTCTCTGCATAGTTGTTTCAAAGCACTTTCTTTAATTTTTGTCTTCTACTATAGGGCTCTTTAAATATTATGCTTGCTGAATCCCATTGAGCATTATGCCCCTCTTCCCAAGCATATGTGCAAATACCTGACTTTGAAACTCACCATCATTAATGTATTTTTTGTGTTAATTTATTCTGATTTTTAATGGTCTTGGTGTTTCACCTAAATAAAATTTGAATTTACTGTTTGGACCCTCACTTTGTGGAATCTACTCATATTACTTTTTAAATGAAACTAAGTGTTTCTAGTTAATTCCACTATTTAATGAAAAAATTATGAAAATTCAAAATACTTGATAATTATTTCGATATTGATATATCATCGTCAGAATGACAGAAGTTACATTTTATGTGATGTCTACTTGATGTTTAATATTTTGGCTAGACCAAATAGTGAGTGACCTATCTTGTGATTGACTTAATATATATGAATATATATATTAAGGGGAATCTCGAATTTTATTCGATACACACTGCAAGCTCGGTGTTAAACAAGGAGGAACTTACATATACCGGCCGTGTCCTCGTGCGACCAAAAGAGATGGAGAGCGATTTGATATTTTTATTAAGACGGTCAGTGGTTATCGCCTACGGTATTATATTTGGTAGAGTGGGGCAAAATATTTCTTCGGTCTTGTTAAATTGGTTAGGGTTTATTCGCGTACAAAGGTATTTCAATTTCATTGGAGCGATAGGATTTCCGATTGAAACTACTCTACAAGAATTACACAGGGTGATACAAGAAATTACAAATTCAAAATTGTACACAATGATGCAAGAAATTGCGAATTCTGAATTGCATACGACTTTCTGCATGATACAAAAAAATATAAGGTGATACAACAAATTCTTATTTATATAGGTATCATTTTACGCAGAATATTTATAAAAATTATAGAAAGTAACATTATTTTATAAAGAAAATACAAAAATTATGCAGGGTGAGTACTAGAAGTTACGAATTCTTAATTCAGTAATACACAAGAAATTGTACATTAATACGGGAAGTTAATTCCAAATGATTTTCTACATGATATGGATAATCTTAAGACACACAAGTGCGTTAAATTACAATTTTTTCAAATATTTCAAACTTTTGGTGGTATATATAATGAGATATTTATATAGGTACACATGATTTCACAAACAAAGGGTAGAACATTTTTTCAAAATGTAGTTAGCACAATCTGTTGAAAACATAAAATATTAGCTAGTCAATAGAAACGAAATTTATACGTTAAATAACAAAGTCAGTTACACGACAAGATAAAAATATACACAACGAAACGGTGTCGTTTTATTATTTATTATTTTTCAAGTATATCGGGAAGCATATTGTCCAGATAAAATGTCTGCAGCTTAGAAAGCATGTTATGCCAAAATTGTTCATCCCTTCCTATTTTCTGGACAGACATACCCAGCGGTGTCCAAATTATAAAATAACAATATTTGGCTTTGGTTATTGCAAGCTGGCCTTGTATTTGATAATAATAATTACTATTTAGTTTCAAGTAAATTTCGTCGTTTTCATCAATTTCCAAATATTTGATAATTTTTTCCGTAACTACTTCTTTTGGTGTAGGTATATTTATTTGCAGAGAACGGGCACTTAATTTATATTTCCCTTTGTTCAGTTATACCATCGGGACTAGTTGCTAAATATGGATATTCTTCGAAAATGAATAAACCACATTCATTCACAGTTATTTCGTGGTCATTTCCTCATTTTGTTGCTGCGCTACCTTTAAACTGACTAGTTAAGATATTAGTGACCAATTTTTTGGGATTTGTTGTTTTTCGTTGTTTGCACACTTCGCCAAATCGAGACGCTGTTAATCGATATGCCCTTTCTTCTTTCCAAATTGGATTTGTGGATTGCCCTCTTGTTTCAATTTCTAACAATTTTTTCCGTAGTTTTTGTTATATGGGTTGAAAATTCTTGTTTTAGTTTTTTCATGATTTCTTCATCCGCTACCTCTAATTACTGGTCACCGTAATCAGTATAAGAGGGTGCTGATGAAAGTTTAATTGTCTTTCTTGGGAACAGCTGTCTATGCTTAAGGTTACGCAACCTCTTTTTTGTTTTGTTTATAACAAATTTCGTAGTGTATTCCAATGCTATGTCCTGTTAATTGCCTATGAACCAAATTATAAAACTCGTCTTTGGAATTATATTGTATTTATTTTTTTTTATTCGGTTATTCAACGTCGGTCTATTTCTGCAACTCAGGCTAATCACCGACGCCGGGAGCACTCTACCCCTAACCGGAAATTTTGCCGAATCCACTAGTGTTCCAACCAGTGGTAGGGATCTTTATCGAGCCCAACATCCATGGACTCGGGACCTCGGTTTTACGTCTCATCCGAAAGACGGCATATCTCCATTATACCTCGTGCTCATTGGTATAATGCCTGCGAGCTGTGATATGCTACTGACCCTAGTAATCTAAAGTGATTCGCTGCAGGCTGTACGGGCTCTACGACGGTGTTTCTCCAGTGGTCACCCATCCAAGTATTAACCTCGCTCGACCTTGCTTGGTTGTCATTATCGCATCAAAAGCGTTCCACTACAAAGCTGGGCCGACGCCCAATTATATTGTAAAGCAGCTGCTCTACACCTTGTATCGTAACTATTTTTCACTGAAAAATTTATTCGTTTACCCCCAACAAATCTTGCTATTATGGAGTTATATGACTCTGCGGCATTATTATTCATATTCAACAATAAACTATGAACAAGTTGCTGCAACCGATTTCCACAAACCAAAATATCATCTAAAAGACCACATTTTTTCATTTCAGGAATTAAATTATGTTCGCCTTCTTTGGGCCCTTTGCAAAAATAAGCACTGCATTAGGTATGATAACCAAAGACATGCCAAGGACAGTCGCGTATGTCTGCTTTCAATAATTTTATTTGCTCGTCCATGGATTGGTTTTCTTTTCGATGATGGCTTACGGCAGTTTTTATTCCAACTCGCAGTTTCATTATATTTGATTCTATGCGTTTTCGCAGTGGAACTCCAACTATCAATTTCTTGGAACTTATTATTTTTTTTTGCAATCTCCCTCAGCCGAGTGCGGTAGTTCCGCAACAAATGGTTTGTACATTCAATTTAACTAATAGGAAACTGATATCCATACGGCCTTTCTACGCATAATTTTTCATATACACTGCTATTCGAATGGTTCCAAAAATAACATAATATACTGTAGGTACCTAGCTAACAATTTACTGCCCGTTTTAAAAATTTATCAGAAGATTTTCTATATCGAGTGTCAAAAGTCTTACCATCTCTGTGTTTTGTGATTTGCATTGTGATTTGATTTGATATTTTAACTTCATCATGTCTAATTATTAAATCATCACTTTTTTGAGATACTTTTGCATTTAATACTGCATATTTCAGTTGAAACTTTGCATATTTTCGTCATTTGCAGTGAATATAAATGTGCATATTTTTTCAATTTTTCTTGAATATAAATACGCGCTTTAATTATGACAATAAAATAAGTTCATCCATTCATTCAAAAGAATTTGAAGGGGAACGTATACTATTTTTAATTATTTTTCTTTTCATATTTTCATTTAGCTCTAGCTATACTATAACATCCTTACCGATTCCCATAATTTCATTGAAAATCAGTATTTTTTTTCATTTTATTCTTGTGCTAGTGTTTATCAAAATTATACATACTCGTACAATATACACAATTTTTCTTACCTCGACGCCAAAAGTCTCCGACTTCTAGTTTTTCGAGTTTTAGGGCTCATTTTTACACTAAATGTCACAATAAGTTTAATTAATAAAAATAAAATCCGAACATTTAAACAATACACACAAAACTAATAAGTACCTACTACATACATCACTTCTGCACACATTTATAACTTACACTATTATTTAAAAAGTCCGAAACAATCAAACAAAGTATTAGTGCACAATACGTAAACCACTAAATTGCAGCAGCGAAGAGCAACTTCATACAGTCTAACCCTCTTTCCACCATAAAAAAAGTAGAGTATTGTATTTTTCACGATAAATGGTTGACCACCTTATCTATAAATATTTTAATCCCATTATGTAAATATAAAAAGGACATTGTAAATAAAGTAGGTAGGTGAAGTACAGGTCAGACAAAGGAAAACAAGCAATGAAAGCTCTCAGGGCTTCTGGACGAATAGCATCTACCTTGTACTGATGAGGCGCAAATACGCCGAAACCGGTCTACAAGTGATGTTATTCCTTCTAATCACAAACCAGAATGGTTGGTTCTATCTTAACAGATATACCAACCCCGTTTACTTTAGAAGTGTAATTCAATGTCTGTCGGGCCATGTAGGCCGAGAAGTAGTTGTTGCTTCTTAGTGAACGGTCTCTGTTCTTTGAAAATTTATTTTTCAAATTTTGTAAAGCGTTATATAATATATTTCAGTACGAGTCCAGAAAATAGGCTTTTCCCGTGTGCGCGCGAAGCCGAACACGGAAAGTATTAAACTATTATTTTTTGACCTTTATTGATCACGCTTTACTAAAATATGACAATTTTTTACAGGTAACTGTAATTAAGTAAATGTGAATTTCGTATTTATTACTTGATATTTTGGATTTTTTCATCACATATAACTAACATTAATGTATTACTATAATTAATGAATACACTAGGTATATTGATTTGGTAAAAATAGTTTCTTGTCGTCAGTAGTCGACCCAACTTTCCCCTACAAGACTCATCACACTGCCGATAACGAAGTAGACAAGTGCATGCATACCATGTTTCAGCTTTAAGTTTCAGTAATTTTTGAAGAAAACAATCAAACTTATTGTCAATTTTTTGAGTTTAATCCTTAACTGATTTTAAAAATTTAAACAGTTTTAAATTACGAAAAATAATCTCTATGCTTTGATGGGATTGAATTTTCTAATTTTAATTTTTTAAGTATTTGTTTTTAACTATAACTGATTCGCATTTTAAAAATCGAACGCCATCAAGGCATAGGTATTATTTCTGTGAATTCAAAAGTGTTTCAATTTTTGGAATCGGTTGAAAATTAAGCCCAAAAAATTTACAGAAAGTTTTAGTACTTTCAGATATTATTCGAGAATCACCTTAAGTCAATTGAGAATATGTTCGGAAGCAATCATCTTTTCGTTCACCTCATGGAAAATAACCTAAAATATTAGATATTATTAATTCTGTAATTGTTTTATTACTTCTTATTAATAGGGTCCAATTTGGGTGTTATTAGAGCTTATGACTACTGGCTATTTATCTATACATACCTTCTATGTTTTCAAACTGTATTTCTCCTAGTTGCAATTCTCAATTATTCGAAGGCCATTTAATATAGTACATTTTAAGTGGCACTTTTCCTCCAAGCATTTCAAGTGATTTTTCCTTTTTTCATATTTTTGTGTAGCTAATATTTTACCATTTAGGAAGCCAGATTCTGAAAAACTTTATACATAATGTAAACATAATATCTCTATTCATCTTCAATTTATTTTTTATAATTGGGCAATCCAACTTGTGAACTTGGTTCTAGAATATACTTACTTGCACGTAGAGTGTTCTTTATTCTTCAAATTTCTCTTTTAAAGACATACTCATTCTAACTGTGCTGGACCTTTAAGTGTGTTATAAAATTCCATACCGAAGAGAAGACATATTTTTCATCACGTAAAAACCTAAATACATTCAGCAACACAGAGTAGAACTAATTATTTTACCACCAAACGATTACAATTTTCGATATTTTTGAAAACGAGGACAAAAGACGGATTTCTTATTCACAATATTTTCCATTTCTGTGACCTAACCTCACTTACCTCACACGTGAACCGCGAACTGTGAAAGAAGCTAGCAACCAGTAAAACATCATGAACTCGAGTTTTATGATTGGCTGTTGTCAGATTTTTTGGTACCCCAACTTATGTGGTGCCCTCTATAATGACCAGAAATTGGAAATGGTCAGATTTCAAACCCATGTAAGTCTGATGTTTTAGGAAAATTATTTTTTAAGATAACTCAGTATGTTTACAAATTACGAGCTTCTATCAAAACCACGTAGATCTATTACTAGTATTAACGATATATTGAAAACTATTTAAAAGCTCGTAAAGTTGTGCAATTATGAATTATATTAATCATTTTGAATTAAAACCACTTAAGTCGGACCTACGAGTTTTAAATTCGGAAACTATACATTCGCACGGTTTTTAGTTATTTTCCCGCTATATAAAAAAAGGGAAGGTAGTAAATTTTTCAGTGTTTTTTTTTGAACCAAAGTTTCAGCGCCGAGAAAAAATATTAAAATGTAACATAATAATAATTATTTTTCATAATTTAAAGTTGATGCGTTTCGTGCATCTGGCGCCCAACATCAAGAATATAAAAACACAAAAACCACACAGTCAAAAATTTTATTAATTTAATCAGATACATTTGTGTAAGTTTTATAGCCGCAGTGAAATATTGTATGGTTTTGAGCGTTTCGGCACTTCCACAGCAGTATATAAACGACTAACTGCAAATATATGTGTCTGCATGACATACTTACTTGGAATTTTAAATAATATTGGACATTCATCATTACTGCAGTGGACCCTTCACAATGAAACTTGATTCATGTATGATTAAATGCAAGAGTGCATTTTTTATTTTTATTTACATGAACAAAAATTCTATTTGGTACTGATATATTCAATTCAACATATCAGCTAAGTTGGGAATTTTGGAACCGCTGGTGATACTCAACACTCAAGACAGTTTACACTTAACACACCAACACTAACACTTTATACTATCTTACGCACGTTTCGGTATTATCTTCTTCAGAAACTGAAGGTAAACTAACGCGCGTAAGATAGTGTTGGTGTAGTGAGTGTAAACTGTGTTCAGTGTCAACATACAGAATTATTTGAATTTAATTGAAACAAATTTATTTTTAGGCTGGACTTCAACACTCGGAAGATCAAATACCTGAAGAATAATGAAGCAGGGACAACTTTGATACATATTTTTTTCCTCTATTTCCAAGTTATATATCGATTATAAAATAAAAAAAAGTTTTTCTATAGGTAGTTGAATAATGAAGACTAAATCTTGAGACACTGCTTAACGCACTACTCTGAATTTTATGCAAAATATGACAATTGTGAACATATTGTAAAATATTTATATATTTTTTGAAAGACCTTTGTATGCTGATTATTTTAACAACAACAAAATTCTTATCCACGCTTTTTATTTTTAGCTAGTGATTTTTTTTTGTTTTCTGTACGATACATCGACTTTGTCGGTTGAGATTGAAACTTCGAGCGCTTCGTTATTACTCGGTTTGAATTCTTATGATGCAACGCGAATCCAAGCACCAAGAATGTTGGAGTTATCGCTGAATAGATGATAGCCGTGTATTCCATACATCATTATTACGCATGATTGAACAATATAGGGAAACTGGCGAGCATATCAGAAGAGCTGGACGACAAGAATGTTGCAATATCACCATTAAAACGCACATGGCATTCGAATAAGCTTGGAAATTGCCCGGAAACGATTACTAGGGGATGCTTCGACTCCTCGCATTGACTACGAGTCCTTTGGACAGATGAGTCCAGATTTTGCTTACATACTTGAGATGATAGACGAGTTAGTGTTTTTTAAGGCAAGGTGAACGATGTGCACAATGCAACATACCGAACACCTCTTTATTCGGTGAAGGCTCGGTTGGTTGGAGAGGAATTTCGTTAACGGCATGCACGGACTTGGTGCTATTGAATAATGGAAATCTTAATGCTTAACGGTACATAAGGGATATCATTGAGAAACATAGTGTGTCGTTTGTCCCTTATATCGGTCTAAGTTTTTGGCCGATGTAAGAGAATGCGCGACCACAAACATCTCGAGTTGTTCGAGATCACCTTTTAGACGTTGGTATTGAAAACATGGCTTGGCCAGCACGAAATTCCGACCTGAACCCATTCGAGCATATCAGGGATTCACTTTGAAGACAATTAAAGGCTCATCCAAACAAGCATAAGAACTTAGTGGACTTGGGACAACTTCTAGTTGAAATTCGGAATGGATTGGATCAAAACATCTTCCAAAATCTGATTTTAATTATGAACTGTCAATGCCAGGACACGCATAGGTGAAATATACGATTGAATTTACTGTTTGGACCCTTACTTTGTGGAATCTACTCATATTAATGTTATAAATGAAACTGTTTTTAATTAATTCCACTATTTAATTTTTTCATTAAATATTGGAATTAATTAGAAACAGTTAGTTTCATTTATAACATTAAATATACGATATTGAAATTATACAGTTTCATTAAAATTCTTGATTCACTCGATACTTATGACAAAAAAAATGTCTGATTTTGGTACTTTATTTCTTTTTTAATTGTGTTATTGTTAATCTTGAGAATTAATTGTAGATAAACTTTCCTGGTCTTCGTTATTTATTTATTTTCTATGACATGATATGAATAGATTTAGTGGAGATTTTAAGTAGGTAGATGTCTAAAATTAATGATACATAAGCAGAAGACAACACTAACAAATATTTGGCGAAACCGTCTTACTTAAGGTTATCTATAAAGTAAGAAGCAACAATAAATTACGGCAAATACAACTCATATTAATAGTCATTATCAATTAACTCTTTGAAAACAACTATTTGAAATGAAATGAATGGAGATATCAATATTTGAACGTCACATATTCAGTAGAATGAATATCATCATGGCTCTCCTTACTTAACTAGTTACTGTGCTGACAAATTTCAATGGTCTGCAAGCTCACCTCTTCTTCCTTCATTCTTTCTACAAGCAACATTGTTTTCATCCCATCACAAAGATATACACCAGGATGGCTTCTAATAGTATAGCTAACGACTTACTTTTTATTGGTTGGCAACATGTTTTCATTTAATAGGAAAATTTATATTTTCATCGGCGCGAAGTAATTATCATAGCTTAATGCATTAACTTGAAATTTGAAAGTTAATTGATGATACTTCGCCTTTCATTTAAATTGACTTTTAACTTCTCAATATTTTTTCATGTAAAGTGATTTGATGTGTAAACTGTAATTCACTGTTACTTGTGGTGTTCTATCACTGAGGTAGTTTCAAAGATTAATAGCAAGTATTTAGAACACATCATTTCATATAGTTTGTTGAACATACTATAGTTCCAAACACCATCAAACGCTTCAGTAATGCCTAGAAAAATAGCAGCACTATTATTTTCATCATAGACTAGAGGTTTGTATATTCGATGTCAGGTCTGATAGTGAATGCATAGTTGAGCGTTTTCTCTAAAACCAATCTGGTATCAAGATATATATACAGTGTGTCCACTTAAGTTCGCACCATATGGGAAACTTCTTTATTATTAATATTACGAAAAAAAGTTATTCTTCATAAAAAGTTCTGCATGGTGTAAGAACTAAAATACAACCATCAGATATTGAAATTTTTCAGTCGTATACGAGGTATGTTGAAAAATATGAATTTTACTCAAGAGCATAGTACCTTCATTTTTTATAATATCGAAAGTTGTTATTAAGAAAATTTATTTAAAATTGTAAAATAGTATCTAATAAACATTTAACTCATTTGTTATCAAAAATTTGATAACCTCTTAGTTTCCCAACTTCTCTGTTGCAGCATTTTGTTGATGTTTTAAAATAATTGATACACACAACAAAATTATTTATTTTACAATTTAACATGAATAAAGTGCTGAATAATAATTATGCAATAAGTTGTTGACAATAATTACAAAAAATATTACGTAATGGCTTTTCTTCTATCAAACCACCAGTGCCTCAACGTACCCTTCTCTTTCAATACAAGTTTCCGTTCTACAACAAAGTTCTCTTAACACATTTCCAATCATGTTGGGAGTTATAGTCTGAATGGTTTCCGTAATAACCCTTTCCAAATGTTGGACGTTTGTAAACGGCCCTTGTTTGTATACATTCTCTTTCAAGTAACCCCAAAAGAAATAATCTAACGGGGTTAAATCTGGTGACCTAGCTGGCCAAAAAATCTCTGAATATCTGTGTATTACTTTTCCATTTAAAACATTTTCCAAATAGTGCCTTACTTCCAACGTACTATGACATGTTGCGCCGTCCTGCTGGTACCATATTTGTTGCCGTTCATGTAGTGGTAGGTCATCGATAAAATCAAACAATTGAGTTTGTAAAAAATTTAGATATCTTTGTGAGGTCATGGATTCCCGAAAGAAAAAGGGCCCGATTATTTTATCTTTGTAAATGCCACACCAAACATTTGTTTTAAACGAATATTGATCACGAGTCTTAATCGTGAAGTTAGGATTGTTGTCAATCGACAATTTTGAGAACTCACCGTCCCATTTGAATTAAATGTAGCTTCGTCTGAACAATAAAAGGATCGTCTTCAATTTTTTCTTGAATAAGATAACAAAAATACATTCTCTTATCGTAGTCTCTAGGTTTCAATGAATGAATAAATTTTGGTTTATATGGGTGAAACTTATTTTTCTTCAAAATTTTTGAAATTGTACTTTTACCTACATTTTGCAGAAACAATGCCCTCTTTCGTAGAGAATATTTAGGATGTTGCACTGTAGAAAGCATTACATCTAACTTCGTCGCCTCACTTGCAACAGGCTTTTCACGTTTGTTATTGAATTTTTTTTTAACATCTCCGTATACTTTGAATTTATCCATAATTCTCATTACTGTTGTATGGTGTATATTTTTTCCTCGATGTCTGTTATTAAGTATTTCAGCTGCTTCCCGATACGTTTTATAATTATCACCCACAATTAGCACAATTTCTATTTTTTCTTCTAAATTCAATACCGCCGGCATCTTTACTTGGATTTTATCGTAACTTTCAAATATGTATTTGACGTTTAATGTCAGATATGTAAATATCATGGCAACTTCATTAAATATGGTGTAAGTGTCCGTAGCGCAGTGGTTACGGCGCGCCGCGGCGATTGACTTACAATCTCTAGGCCGGCGGTTCGAATCCCACGTCGATCCAAACTTTTTTTTAATTTAAATTCAACCAAATTACAATTAATGCTTGAATCCATGACTTTCTGAAGTAAATACTTGAAAAAGCAAAATACACGCTCACCCAGTTTTTTTTTTATAACAACTTTCGATATTACTATATACTATATTTTACTGATTTTCTGATATCCTTCAGTTAAAATTTTTTGCCAGAATAGACAAAATTTACTCGTAATCCTATAAATCATATTGGTAAATTGAGCAGTAAATATGAAGTATCCTAATTACCTTATTTTAACTTCAACAGTTCACTTATTACTCATTGTACCTAAGCTAGATAAGTATAACAGGCCATAGGATAGGTAGGTATCAAGTTAGAGTCAAAATACTGATTGTATCTTCTAACAATCTCCTTGTATTTCATAAGATTATATTAATTATTAATAATTTTTTAGTTGAGAGTACCAGTAAGCGCGAGTCATAAGCTCGCGTTGATTACGTCCCTGCCTTTTGTACACACCGCCCGTCGCTACTACCGATTGAATGATTTAGTGAGGTCTTCGGACTGAGCGCGGTGGCGTTTCGGCGTCGCCGATGCTTCGGAAAGATGACCAAACTTGATTATTTAGAGGAAGTAAAAGTCGTAACCCATCAATAGAAAGACAACTTTTATGTCATTAAAAATTGACATAAAAAAGTAAAATTTTTAATAAAATTAGTGTGTATATATTTGAAATCAATATTACTATGTTTATGTGTGTGTTTGTTTGAATGTTATAGCTGCTAAGTACCTCGCTTCGCTCGGCACGTAGTGTTTGTTGATATGCGTTAAAAAAAAGTAAAAGTCATAACTACGATTAAAGATGGCAAGCAGATATATTTTTCTTTAATCTAAATCGCTTTCCATACAGTTTTATAATAGTAGTTTGTGCAACTAGTGTAGATATGATGGCCATATCGCACGAGGACGAAGTTTGAGCATGGCGCCGTAGGCGGAGTGCGCAATCGTCCGAGAGCGATATGGACAATCCACACGAGTCGAACAGTATATTTTTTCTACGACCCACTTAAGAAAAAATCTATAAAATAAACATTTTATTAAACTATAATATAACTTCAAATTAAAAATTTTTAATAATTTTACTATTATTATTATTATTTAGAAATAAAATTAAAATTTAAAAAAATAATATACATGTGGGTGTAGAAAAAAGTATATGTCACCTATCATCTGTCACATGTCATCCGTAACCATCTGTTATCTATCACATGTAACCTACCATCTGTCACCTTTCAAATATATGGTATATCTGCTTTCGTAAGAATTATAGAATTTAGACAACTTTTACGTCATTGAACTGAGATGAAAAAGTAAAATTTTTAATAAAATTAGTAGATAGATATTTGAAATGAATATAACTATGTTTGTGTGTGTTTGTTTGAATGTTATAGCTGCTACGTACCTCGCTTCGCTCGGCACGTAGTGTTTGTTGATATTCGTTAAAAGAAAGTAAAAGTCATAACTACGATTAACGATGGCAAGCAGATGTTTTTTTAAACTAAATCGCTTTCTATACAGTTTTATAAAAATCACATGTCATCTGTCACCTGCCATCATCTGTCACCATCTACCACATGTTATCTGTAACCATCTGTTATCTATCACATGTAACCTACCAACTGCCACCTCTCAAATATATGTTTGGTATGCATTGAAAAGAAGTAAAAATTCCTAACTACTGTTTGATATTGTGTGTGCGTACTGCGTATGTTATCTGTCACATATCATATGTTACCATCTAACATGTGTCACCTACCACCTATAATCTTTCACCTGTCACCATCTGACATCTACCATCTAATTTTTTTTAAATAAAACTATATCATACATTTTAAAAAACATTATATATTATACGAAATGTTACAAAATTCAATAAACTATTAACGGAAACATTTAAAAAATAATTATTTAGAAAATATTTAATTTTTTTCAAGGAGTAATACATTTTGTTATCAACAGCCGATTGGATATAGTTAACTGTTGTTGAATTGTAAAAAAATCTTCTCATTCAGTACCTAAAAAAAAGAGTCCTACTCCTCCTCTTCTTCTTCAATTCGACAACATCCCATATAAAAAATCAACTAAAATAATAGAAAATGCATGTTTATTAATTAACCCGTCAATAATAACAATAATAAAAAAAATTACCATTATACCATCATCATCATCTTTATCTCGGTCCGTATTTCTATCAATACATATGATTGTCTTTCTTCATTCATGAAATATTTCTTCGATATTCTTATATTATTTAAATGAAACTTGTTTTTAACACAACAACAACAATAACAACAATAAATAGATATAATATTTATATTATATAAAAGAAATGTTTCCATTATCCAGAATCATTTCATCTATATATAATTTTTTTTATTAATTTAAAAAATACGTATCAATAACAATTTTATATCTTTATTAATCGTAAGTTACAATGTTATAATATGCACTTATATAAAAAACAACATTTAGTATCTATATGGTGATAGATACCGCGAGTTCTCTCGCTGATCGCCGATGTTCTGGCTCCGTTTTTTTATATTGGCATTTGTCATCTCCCTCTTTTCCACGGCTCCTTGCCCAGCAGCATCATCCGTTAGCTTTCAAAGAAAATAATCTATAATAGATCCGTTCGCACCTAATTCAATAAACATTCCCCAGGAGTTTGTGTAGTAATATCCCTGAAAAGTCAGTAAAAAACAGGCTTACATATTAAAGGCTTTACGCAAATACTAATTAAGTTGAAGTAAAAGTATGGGAATAAAATCTATGTACACCCATTCATTCGTCTCTCATTCCTATTTACATCCATGCACTCACTCCCATTCACTCCCGATTGTAGTTAGTGATTTATGTACATATATACAAAAGCGGAGGTATTATTTAAGTTTTATTGCGTGTGGTTAACTTGTTCAGAGTTCCATCTGAAGGTTGGCGTGCAAGAGGCTATAACCATTTATGCGACTTGCGCGTGTGTTTGCTATTTGATTATGTAAGCTCTCTGGGAGACAGTACTTGTAGTACCTCTCTGCCAGACTGGTTACATAATCGGTAATGGTGGGCATATCTGTCTTTCTGTGGAGCCATATGTTGTTTGGAAGTCTGTTGTCGATTAGACCTACACCAGCTGCCATTCTTAGGCATTTATTCTGCACAACTTGCATGCGTTTAAATAGAGCTTTAGTGGTTGAACAGAACACTGGGTAGCCATACGTCATTGTCGGTCGCACCACCTGACTGTAGAGAAGAAGTTTATTCCTCATTGACAGTCGGCTGTTGCGACAGATCAATGGGTATAACTGAGCCATTGCAGCTTTTGCTTTCTGAACTTGTGATGTTATGTGCAAGTTGTGCAGAGTATTCGGCTGAATAATGTAGCCAAGGTATTTGACGCTGTCTACCGGTATGATGACGTTATTATCTATGTTTAACCTATTGACTAGATATGTTTTGGCTCTAAATTTGCCCCTCAGAACCATGTACTGCGTTTTCAGGGCATTCAGCATCAGCTTGTTATTGGATAAATAGGGAACGATTTTATTATTGAGATGATTTCCCACTTTTTTCAGGGCAAGCTCTGCTGTACTCGCTGTCTGAACCAGACAGACATCGTCTGCATATAGCGCTGTCAGTAGTGTCTTACTGACAGGGAAATCTGCTGTAAACAGCGAGTACAGAGTCGTAGAAAGTACCGAGCCTTGCGGTACTCCTGCTTCCGTAGTATATGGTCCTGCCTCATCATTTCCAATTTTCATAAAAAATGTCCTATCTTTTAGATAAGAATTTAAAAGTAGTATTAAGTATCCTGGAATGCCTAGTTCTGTTAATTTAAACATTAATCCCGGGATCCAGACCGAGTCAAAGGCTTTACGGATGTCTAAAGATACCAGAATTGAAGGTTGTTTTTTTCTAAATCCTACTCTGGCGTAATTCAATACTCTAATAAGTTGGGAGGGACATCCGTGGTTGGCCCTAAACCCGTACTGTTCCTCCGGTATAATGTCTAAATCCGTCACTGTTCTCTCCAGTCTACTTAATATTACTTTGTCTATTATTTTCGCTAAGTTACTAAGTAGTGATATCGGCCTGTAATTGTCGATGGAACTCCTACCATGTTGTGTCTTTGGTACCGGAATAACATTCGCCGTTTTGTAGGCTTCCGGGTAATGACCTGTTATTAGAATAAAATTAATGATTTTAACCAGCAAAGTAATTATTTTCGGCGGCAGGTTTTTGATCAGAATGTTGTCAATACCGTCTCTTCCCGGCGCTGTCTTAATTTTTAATTGCCCAATAATAGTGTAAATTTCCTTTGCTGATGAAAGTTATTTGGGTGGCAGAGCATGAGTCGCTTGCGCAAATCTCTCTACCTCTCTAATTTTATTTTCATGTGCTACTGTATTCGGCATATTGTTAGTGAAGTTAAGTTGGAACTGTTCTCCGAAAGCTTGAGCCATTTCCTTTTGATCTGTGATTAGTTGTCCGTCTTTTTCGATTTTTGCTATGCCTTTTTTTTGTTTCTGATTTTCCTCATAGCCTTCCAAATGCTGTTATTGTCTGTACCCATGTTTTCTAAGTAATTATTCCACGAGATATTTCTATGTCGTGTGATTTCATTCTGAATTTCTTTCTGCAAGTTGAGCATGTCTTCTTGTAGTTGTTTGTCACGGGTGTGTTGCCACTGTTTCCTTATTTTATTTCTCTGGTTTATTTTGTTTATTGTCTCATCAGGAAGTTTGTCAGTTTTGTTGTGTAGAATGATTTTTTTTGTGGTCTCGTTTCGTGCTCTTATGATGTTTATTTCTATATCAGATAAGATTAAGTTTAGTTCGTCTTTATTTTGTATATTGTCTATGTGTTTTGTGCTGTCAGTCAAGATTTTTCTAAAAAGGGCCCAGTTTGTAGTTTTATAGTCGTAATATGTTTTGTTTATCGTCTTTGTTTTGTGCTGTAGTCTGATGATAAGTTGAATGGGGTCATGATCTGAGGATAGTTCTTTTAATGTCCTCAGCCTGTTCACTCCGTCTATGTTTTTACTGATTACAATGTCCAATGTACTCGGAGTTTTCCCTGAGAATGGGAAGTGGGTAGGATCCTCTGTACACAAGACATTGCAATCAGAATTGTCGCAGAAGTTTCGAAGAACAGTTCCATTTGGATTAGGGATGGTGATATTACTATCCCATTCTGGATGTTTGCAATTGAGATCGCCTATTATAATAGCTTTATTATAATTTCCAATCAGATTTTGGAAGTCGTCGTTGTTTAGTTTTGTAGTTGGGGAATTATATACCCCAATTATTGGTAATTTATTGTCTAGGATAATACCTAGATGTTCGATATTTGTGTTTATTTTGTTTAATAATTTGAAATTAAGACCTTTCTTAATTGCAAGAAGGATACATCCCCCACGAGTGTCCCTGTCCTCCCTGAAATAAAGGTAATTCGCATTTCTAATTCTAATTTTTGTTTTATTATTTAGTAATGTCTCACCAATGAATAAGACATCTGGTTTATAAATTTTTAGAAAATGCATTACATCGTGTGTCTTTGACGCAATGCCTCTAATGTTTACATATATGATATTTAAAATGCCTTTAATATGCGAACCTGTGTCTTGCATGACCTTAAATGTTATAGCTATCAATAGTTTGAATGAATCTATTATAAATTATAAACTTATCGAGTTTTGTACTTGCCTGGATCATTAGATTGTACAAGTCTGTGACTGCCCTTGTCATCTCGTCTAGGTTGATGATTTCGTTGAGTTTAGTGAACATATTGTTCAAGTTGAGCATCTTCGTCATATCGTCTCCTGGGATGGATTGGGTATTCTCTGGTGGGTGGAGTGTGTTGGTCATCTCTGGCCTCTTTTGTTGTGTGGACTTCTTTTGCAGAGTTGGGAATTCTTTCTCATTGTTTATTTGAACTTTTCTAGTTACCATTACTTCGTTGTTGTTGTCCTCCCAGGGATTAAACTTTGGTAAGGGAGCGTCTACGTATTTTTTATTGGTAGTTTGTTTGGTGTTCTGCCTCCGTTCTTCCAAATACTGTCTTCTTTTAATGAAGACAGGACATTTGTCCGAATTTGCAGGGTGGTTGCCTTGGCAGTTGCAACATTTGGCTGGCTCGGCGGTGTTTTTGGTGCATTCCATCGTTTTGTGTGGCCCAGCACATTTCAGACATCTGGGAGGCCTTCCACAGTTTGTCGTGGCATGTCCCCATTGCTGGCAGACATGACACTGTATTATGGGCTTCTGTTGTCTTCTCAGCTCCCATATTACCCTGGTGTTCTTAATTACCCTCACGTTCCTGTTAAGGTAGTCGAGTGTGATGGTGGGCGTGGTTATAACGAGGAACAGAGGGCGACCTTTCGTGTTCATTCGATAAATATTTTTAACTTCTATTTGGTAGTGGTCGTTGAGGTCTTCTTTGATGTCTTCCGGGCTGATGTCGCCTGCCAATCCACGGATAACAAAAGCGTGCGATTTCTCTTCCCTCTTCGCGTATGTATGGAATGGGAGTTTTTCTGCTGTTAGCTTTGCTTTTAGCGTGTCATGATCTTGGTCCTCCTGGGTGAATACAACAACAGACTTGTTGTTGTATTTCATCTCGAATTCTCCTACAAAGTCTTTTTTTAGTAGGTTGACAATGTTCTTATGGTCTGGCATATTCCCATCAATCACGATCGGTGGGCACATTTTCTTAGAAGGTTTTTCCTTGGAGTTAGTAGGAATTGATGTGTTTGTCTTTTTCGTGTTTTTATTGTCGGTTTTGGTAGTGCTTTTGTTGTGCCCTGTCTCCGGCATTTTCGTCTCTTTTCTGGTTTTCTTAGATTTGGTTCTTTTTCTCTTCTTTTCACTTTGTTTGTTGTGATTTTCCTCTTGGTTAGTTTCAGGTTCATCTTCCGATAGCGATTCATACTGATTGCTAATTGGGATAGGGGTGGTTTTGGTTGCGTTGTTAGCAAAGACTTGGGCGTAGGAAATGGTTTTTCTCGGGATAACGAACTCCTCTGTTTCCATCATGGTGGTAGCTGGTTGCGAGTTATCAATTTCAATTACATCGAAATTTTTATTTTGGAAATTGAGTGGTTTACTGATGATTTTCTTACCGCCCCCTGCTAGTTGGTTGTACTGGGAGACGAAGTGGTCCTCCTCTTCCCCTCCAGTTTTGTTCACTAATGATGATGGTCTGAATCTTAATTTCGAGATTTGATCTTCTTTTTCTTTTTCATTTTCCACCTCGGCGCTCCAGTCTGGTGATTTCACGGTTTTATGCACCTCAGCACACGTTAAATGGTGTACAGAATGTATCTGGATTGCGTCCTCCGACGAGGAACTGTCCTGGTTTTCGATTTCGTCCATACTGTCCATATGTTCATCTGGTGTAAGAGTTACGGAGGGTGAATTCATTTTGCTCGTGTTTTCTATACATATGTTTACATTATTTACATTACTATTATCTTCTCTGTGGGTTGGATTTTTCTGTACCGTGTCTTGTGGTGATTGAGTTGAGAGCGACTTGGTGTCCGCCTTGTTTTCTATGTACTTTTTCTCGTGTTCTATCCACTTTTGTTCACTTACTATACACTTCTCCACGTCTGTAGTGTTGCCTTTTTCCGTGTATCTTTTATTGTTTGGATCAGTTTTGGTTGATTCAGTTGTCTCAGGTAAGGTTTGAACGTTTGCAGGTATGTTGCTTAGTTCTGTACACTTTTCCCTGGTTTCCATGTACTTCTCTACGGCTATTTTTGATTTTTTGAGGAGGCGAATCGTAGATTCTGCATCAGACGATGAAGTCTCCGAATTCGTACTTGCTTTCTCCTCACTTGTTTTTAAATTTGTAGTTAATTCACTGGTGCCCCTTTGATTGGCGTCGACCTGTTGCCTACACTCATTCACAGGACTTTTATCGGAGATTTTAAAGTCAGTTTGGTCTTGATTGTTGCAATCTTTCTTCCTCGAACTTTCCAGCTTTAGTTTTTTCTCTCTTACCCTATCTGTTAATTGTTTATAATATTCAATATTAATTTTTGGCGAAGTGCATGGAAAGCTTTCCATACACTTCTTAGGGGAGATTTCGGTAGTCGATTCTTCTGTTGTTATTGTGTTGTTAGAATGTTTGTCCGCATGCCTTTTAACTGTTTTATAGCTGTCTCTCGTGGTTAGTTTATCCCTGAGAGACGGCTTTTTTGTGTGACTTTAAAATAAGGGTGACTTCTCCTACCTTGATTTTTGTGTTGATTCTGTTCACTGTAACCTGCACTGTTTTTGCTCTTAATTGTGTAGATCTGGTTAAGGTTTTCTGTCTCGAAATGAGTTGGTGAACACTTTAATTGTTTGTATTTTTTTCTTCAGGTTGAGGGTGTATTCCGTAGGTTCGCCTGCATCATCGGAAATTCCCGGTTTGTCGGGATTTATGAGCCTAGCTCTTTGGTATTTCAAATGTTTAACTGGTTTAAAAACTTGTATTACTTTTTTACTATCGCAAAAGGTGATTAGTGTTAATTAACGTCCGTTCTCCACGGAGGTTGAATTGGAACTCCATCAATAACAATTATAACCATTTATTAATTCATCAAAAAAAAAGTTGCCTGAAAATATAAAAGTATATTAATCATCAACAATAACCTAATTTATCCCAAATAATAATAATTATTATAAAAATGCTGCTGCTCCTTTTTAAAAAAATTCCTCTAAATATAATACTAACAGGTACCACCCCCACCACATGTAGAAATTAATCTGCCATAATAATTTTAATTTTGATAATTTAAAGGTGAACTTGACCTAAAAAAATAAATATTAGAAAAAATAATCCTATAAATTATATATGCACACACATATTATTATAAATTTATATGTTGATTTAAAATAACTGATATATTATTTATATATTTTATGCTTGCTGCTACTGCTACACGTACGTACTATATTAAACTTCGATAATAATTATAATAATTGAATACTTTTCAAAATCTAAATATATATATATATTCAGCAATTATTCTCATTTCTCATTATTTTTATTCTTAAACAGTTAGTACAACATAAACGTTCCCACTTTAAGATGAAAGTTATAACTTGTTCTTTGTGTTCCATAGATGTTTAGCTGAATCACTACAAACAGGAGCATTGTTTGGAAATCAGTAAGAAAATGATGGAATTTGAATCATTTAAAGTATTTCGGGTGAGTGTAGTTAGTTTGCTAACAATATTCATTATTGTCTAATCTAATTGGGATAATTTTATGTGACATACCTATTTTGTTACATTCTACATGATACTTTAAAAGTGATTTTGAGAGAAAAAAATCAATGTTTGAATACTTCCATTAATACATTTTAGTAAGCATTTAGTTTTGTTCTAATAAATGATTATTTTTTTAATTTCTCTCCATAAAAGACGAATTCTATTGTCGAAATATCTAACGACAGTTACTGGATCATCACGAACTAAGTTTGCCTTTTCTCCAGAACTCATTTTATACGCTATGTCTATTTGACTAATCATCACGAAAAATTATTTTTTTTCCAGATTGCCAAAATAACGGTGAACATTTCATAATTTTCATAAAAGAAAAACCATCATCAATTTTCAACATTTCGAAAGTTTGTTTTAATTTAAAATCGAAAAATAATTTTTCCGGTCTACAACATCTTTTATAAAAAAGTAGGTAATTTTATATTTACTATAAACGAAAATGTAATTTTGCATTGTCTACCGGTTACCGTAATTCAATCTACTAAATTTCTGATTTTTCCATGATAAATTTTGTTTTTAGCACTTTGCGTGCCACGTGGTAATCGGACAAATAGCCCTCAGGGCCACGCCACGTTTTTTAAATATTTTATACGTATGAACTAAAATAAATGTTTTTCTAATGCTTTTGTGTTTTATTTTGTAGTTTTTAGTTATTTTTTTTTAAATTTTCTTTGTGTCTCTCATATAGATGAGTGACGTGGCCTTGTAGAAAAAAAACGATATTCAAACCCGCGGCCTCCTAACTAACATTAGTTTTTAAACCTGTAAACCTCTGAGTTTTTACTTTGTTTTGTTTATTATTTTTTTTCAGTTTGTTTTCAATAAGTTTTTCGGAAAATAAATGTTTTTTAATCCTATTATTTTCTTAAATCTATCTTTCCAATTTTTCTAAAACCAAGTGTGATATAACTTTCACTAGGGGCCACGCTTGGACTTCCCCATTTAAATCACACTCTAGTGTGATTTTGCATTGTCTACCGGTTACCGTAATTCAATCTACTAAATTTCTGACTTTTTCATGATAAATTTTGTTTTTAAACGATAATTCTTATACATTTTCAAATATTTTATTCTACTACTACCACCATCACCGGGTGGTGGTGGGTACTAATAATTCCAAAGATATTCCAAAGGTTTTTAAATTTTTTTAGTCTTATTCCTTCAACCATATATACCGTTACTTGTACAATTTCGGTTTCTTCAACATTTCTCGGCGTAAAACCTTTTAAAACTTTATTTTTATCCCATCCAAAAGTATTAATTTACATAAAAAGTATTCTAGGCGAAATCATCCTTTCTTTTAATACGCGTAACGTTAAAGACGACGACTTGTATACGAAATTTATAATCATATATTAATTTTGATTTATTATTAAACGCAGCTCAACTAAAAATTTAAAAAGAAAAAATTATTTGATAATTCTCCTCCTCCTCCTCCTCCTCCTAATGATAACCTTTAATTTTATGGCAAACATAAATAAAAATTGTACTGCTGCTAATATTCAAAAAATTCCTCTAAATAAAAATCCAATACCACCACCACCACCACTTGTAGTAATTAATGTATCGGCAATAATAATTTCAATTTTGATAATTCAAACGTAAACTTGACCTAAAAAATTAAATATTAGAAAAAAATCATCCTAAGTATTTCGGGTGAGTGTAGTTAGTTTGCTAACAATATTCATTATTATCTAATCTAATTGGGATAATTTTATGTGACATACCTATTTTGTTACATTCTACATGATACTTTAAAAGTGATTTTGAGAGAAAAAAATCAATGTTTGAATACTTCCATTAATACATTTTAGTAAGCATTTAGTTTTGTTCTAATAAATGATTATTTTTTTAATTTCTCTCCATAAAAGACGAATTCTATTGTCGAAATATCTAACGAAAGTTACTGGATCATCACGAACTAATTTTGCCTTTTCTCCAGAACTCATTTTATACGCTATGTCTATTTGACTAATCATCACGAAAAATTATTTTTTTTCCAGATTGCCAAAATAACGGTGAACATTTCATAATTTTCATAAAAGAAAAAGCATCATCAATTTTCAACATTTCGAAAGTTTGTTTTAATTTAAAATCGAAAAATAATTTTTTCGGTCTACAACAATATCTTTTATAAAAAAGTAGGTAATTTTATATTTACTATAAACGAAAATGTAATTTTGCATTGTCTACCGGTTACCGTAATTCAATCTACTAAATTTCTGATTTTTCCATGATAAATTTTGTTTTTAGCACTTTGCGTGCCACGTGGTAATCGGACAAATAGCCCTCAGGGCCACGCCACGTTTTTTAAATATTTTATACGTATGAACTAAAATAAATGTTTTTCTAATGCTTTTGTGTTTTATTTTGTAGTTTTTAGTTATTTTTTTTTAATTTTCTTTGTGTCTCTCATATAGATGAGTGACGTGGCCTTGTAGAAAAAAAACGATATTCAAGCCCGTGGCCTCCTAACTAACATTAGTTTTTAAACCTGTAAACCTCTGAGTTTTTACTTTGTTTTGTTTATTATTTTTTTTCAGTTTGTTTTCAATAAGTTTTTCGGAAAATAAATGTTTTTTAATCCTATTATTTTCTTAAATCTATCTTTCCAATTTTTCTAAAACCAAGTGTGATATAACTTTCACTAGGAGCCACGCTTGGACTTCCCCATTTAAATCACACTCTAGTGTGATTTTGCATTGTCTACCGGTTACCGTAATTCAATCTACTAAATTTCTGACTTTTTCATGATAAATTTTGTTTTTAAACGATAATTCTTATACATTTTCAAATATTTTATTCTACTACTACCACCATCACCGGGTGGTGGTGGGTACTAATAATTCCAAAGATATTCCAAAGGTTTTTAAAATTTTTTAGTCTTATTCCTTCAACCATATATACCGTTACTTGTACAATTTCGGTTTCTTCAACATTTCTCGGCGTAAAACCTTTTAAAACTTTATTTTTATCCCATCCAAAAGTATTAATTTACATAAAAAGTATTCTAGGCGAAATCATCCTTTCTTTTAATACGCGTAACGTTAAAGACGACGACTTGTATACGAAATTTATAATCATATATTAATTTTGATTTATTATTAAACGCAGCTCAACTAAAAATTTCAAAAGAAAAAATTATTTGATAATTCTCCTCCTCCTCCTCCTCCTAATGATAACCTTTAATTTTATGGCAAACATAAATAAAAATTGTACTGCTGCTAATATTCAAAAAATTCCTCTAAATAAAAATCCAATACCACCACCACCACCACTTGTAGTAATTAATGTATCGGCAATAATAATTTCAATTTTGATAATTCAAACGTAAACTTGACCTAAAAAATTAAATATTAGAAAAAAATCATCCTAAGTATTTCGGGTGAGTGTAGTTAGTTTGCTAACAATATTCATTATTATCTAATCTAATTGGGATAATTTTATGTGACATACCTATTTTGTTACATTCTACATGATACTTTAAAAGTGATTTTGAGAGAAAAAAATCAATGTTTGAATACTTCCATTAATACATTTTAGTAAGCATTTAGTTTTGTTCTAATAAATGATTATTTTTTTAATTTCTCTCCATAAAAGACGAATTCTATTGTCGAAATATCTAACGAAAGTTACTGGATCATCACGAACTAATTTTGCCTTTTCTCCAGAACTCATTTTATACGCTATGTCTATTTGACTAATCATCACGAAAAATTATTTTTTTTCCAGATTGCCAAAATAACGGTGAACATTTCATAATTTTCATAAAAGAAAAAGCATCATCAATTTTCAACATTTCGAAAGTTTGTTTTAATTTAAAATCGAAAAATAATTTTTTCGGTCTACAACAATATCTTTTATAAAAAAGTAGGTAATTTTATATTTACTATAAACGAAAATGTAATTTTGCATTGTCTACCGGTTACCGTAATTCAATCTACTAAATTTCTGATTTTTCCATGATAAATTTTGTTTTTAGCACTTTGCGTGCCACGTGGTAATCGGACAAATAGCCCTCAGGGCCACGCCACGTTTTTTAAATATTTTATACGTATGAACTAAAATAAATGTTTTTCTAATGCTTTTGTGTTTTATTTTGTAGTTTTTAGTTATTTTTTTTTAATTTTCTTTGTGTCTCTCATATAGATGAGTGACGTGGCCTTGTAGAAAAAAAACGATATTCAAGCCCGTGGCCTCCTAACTAACATTAGTTTTTAAACCTGTAAACCTCTGAGTTTTTACTTTGTTTTGTTTATTATTTTTTTTCAGTTTGTTTTCAATAAGTTTTTCGGAAAATAAATGTTTTTTAATCCTATTATTTTCTTAAATCTATCTTTCCAATTTTTCTAAAACCAAGTGTGATATAACTTTCACTAGGAGCCACGCTTGGACTTCCCCATTTAAATCACACTCTAGTGTGATTTTGCATTGTCTACCGGTTACCGTAATTCAATCTACTAAATTTCTGACTTTTTCATGATAAATTTTGTTTTTAAACGATAATTCTTATACATTTTCAAATATTTTATTCTACTACTACCACCATCACCGGGTGGTGGTGGGTACTAATAATTCCAAAGATATTCCAAAGGTTTTTAAAATTTTTTAGTCTTATTCCTTCAACCATATATACCGTTACTTGTACAATTTCGGTTTCTTCAACATTTCTCGGCGTAAAACCTTTTAAAACTTTATTTTTATCCCATCCAAAAGTATTAATTTACATAAAAAGTATTCTAGGCGAAATCATCCTTTCTTTTAATACGCGTAACGTTAAAGACGACGACTTGTATACGAAATTTATAATCATATATTAATTTTGATTTATTATTAAACGCAGCTCAACTAAAAATTTCAAAAGAAAAAATTATTTGATAATTCTCCTCCTCCTCCTCCCCCTCCTCCTCCTCCTCCTAATGATAACCTTTAATTTTATGGCAAACATAAATAAAAATTGTACTGCTGCTAATATTCAAAAAATTCCTCTAAATAAAAATCCAATACCACCACCACCACCACTTGTAGTAATTAATGTATCGGCAATAATAATTTTAATTTTGATTATTCAAACGTAAACTTGACCTAAAAAATTAAATATTAGAAAAAAATCATCCTATACTTATATTATTATAAATTTATATGTTGATTTGAAATAAATGAAATATTATGTGTATATTTTTTACGCTTGTTACTGCTACTGCTGCTGCTCCTTTTTAAAAAAATTCCTCTAAATATAATACTAATAGGTACCACCCCCACCACATGTAGAAATTAATCTGCCATAATAATTTTAATTTTGATAATTTAAAGGTGAACTTGACCTAAAAAAATAAATATTAGAAAAAATAATCCTATAAATTATATATGCACACACATATTATTATAAATTTATATGTTGATTTAAAATAACTGATATATTATTTATATATTTTATGCTTGCTGCTACTGCTACACGTACGTACTATATTAAACTTCGATAATAATTATAATAATTGAATACTTTTCAAAATCTAAATATATATATATATATATAAATTACTAGAAATATTTGCCAACTCAGTAACGGAGACGATTTATTTGGGGATGTGGCAATAAAATACCAGAGAGTACTCTTTTTAAAATATATTCCAAGCTTTCGAATATAACATATTCATTCTCAAGGACTGAAAATTATTAGGATGGTCAAATTATAAAATAAATTAATGTTAAAATTTACTTACATTATTTAAACGAGGATGTCGGTATAATTGTAAAAATAGATAAAAATTAAATTTTATAATTGACATAAACGTTCATTACATATTAAACTCAAAAAACAATATGACATTCAATATGACATTAAACAAAAATTTTTAATCTATAAAGGTCTGTTCGAATAAAGTTAATTTTGATTGGAATTTGAATTTTGTAAAGATTGTTTTTCAAAATCTAAGAGATAGGCATACATCACACTAAGGTTATTCAGGTCTGTTTTTTTATTAATGCAATTATTTTCTTGTGAAATAAATGCGGTTTCTAAAAATAGACGTTTTTTATAATTTTTTTCTGTGATTAATACTTTGGCTGATTGATAATCAATTGAATGGTCTTCATAAAATGCGTGTTCAGCGAGGGCACATCTATCAGGATACAATTTACTATCGCTTTTGTGAGAGGAAATTCGATTGGTTAATGTCCTTTTAGTATGACCAATGTATTTTTTATCACAGTTAAAGCAAGGAATTTCATAAACTATGTTAGTTAATTTATTTATCGGTGTTTTATCTTTGATTTTACTGAAAATTGATTTGATTGTGAGGTGTTGTTTGTTTGCAATTTTGATATTATGTTTCTTAAAGATTCCTGAAAGTTTAGGTGTGACTGTTTTTATATATGGTAAAGACAAATAAATTGGTGGGTTAATATTGTCAGTTCTAATATTTTGTGATATATTATCAGTAATGTCAGAATTTTTGTCAAATGTATTATATAATATTCGTTTCAGAAGATATGGAGGATATGAGTTTTCGTGAAAAAGATTATACAATATTTTTAGATTTTTTTGGTGGAACTTTTGATCTGAAATTTGAAGAACTCTACTTTTCATCTGTTTGATCAAGTTAATTTTGGTGTTGCGTGGATGATATGAATGATAATTAATATATCTTCCCGAACTTATCGGTTTTCTATACCAGTCGATCGAAATTTTATTATTATTGTCTCTTATGAATTTGGTGTCAAGAAAAGGTAAATATTGTTCTAAATTTTCTTTTTCAATAGTGAATTGTATATAAGGATCAAATGTATTAATACATTTGATCCTTATATACAATTCACTATTGAAAAAGAAAATTTAGAACAATATTTACCTTTTCTTGACACCAAATTCATAAGAGACAATAATAAAATTTCGATCGACTGGTATAGAAAACCGATAAGTTCGGGAAGATATATTAATTATCATTCATATCATCCACGCAACACCAAAATTAACTTGATCAAACAGATGAAAAGTAGAGTTCTTCAAATTTCAGATCAAAAGTTCCACCAAAAAAATCTAAAAATATTGTATAATCTTTTTCACGAAAACTCATATCCTCCATATCTTCTGAAACGAATATTATATAATACATTTGACAAAAATTCTGACATTACTGATAATATATCACAAAATATTAGAACTGACAATATTAACCCACCAATTTATTTGTCTTTACCATATATAAAAACAGTCACACCTAAACTTTCAGGAATCTTTAAGAAACATAATATCAAAATTGCAAACAAACAACACCTCACAATCAAATCAATTTTCAGTAAAATCAAAGATAAAACACCGATAAATAAATTAACTAACATAGTTTATGAAATTCCTTGCTTGAACTGTGATAAAAAATACATTGGTCATACTAAAAGGACATTAACCAATCGAATTTCCTCTCACAAAAGCGATAGTAAATTGTATCCTGATAGATGTGCCCTCGCTGAACACGCATTTTATGAAGACCATTCAATTGATTATCAATCAGCCAAAGTATTAATCACAGAAAAAAATTATAAAAAACGTCTATTTTTAGAAACCGCATTTATTTCACAAGAAAATAATTGCATTAATAAAAAAACAGACCTGAATAACCTTAGTGTGATGTATGCCTATCTCTTAGATTTTGAAAAACAATCTTTACAAAATTCAAATTCCAATCAAAATTAACTTTATTCGAACAGACCTTTATAGATTAAAAATTTTTGTTTAATGTCATATTGAATGTCATATTGTTTTTTGAGTTTAATATGTAATGAACGTTTATGTCAATTATAAAATTTAATTTTTATCTATTTTTACAATTATACCGACATCCTCGTTTAAATAATGTAAGTAAATTTTAACATTAATTTATTTTATAATTTGACCATCCTAATAATTTTCAGTCCTTGAGAATGAATATGTTATATTCGAAAGCTTGGAATATATTTTAAAAAGAGTACTCTCTGGTATTTTATTGCCACATCCCCAAATAAATCGTCTCCTATATATATATATATATATATATATATATGTGAATCCCACACTTTGAGGACCTTTTCATGAATCCATCTATCAGTTTGGGGACCGACTGGACATTTCGAGGACGTCCCCAAAGTGTACGTCCTCAAAGAGACAGAATTATAGATGCAAGTCCTCAAACTACATCATATTCACATTACCTACACTTTGAGTACTTCTATGAATGTAGTCCTCGAAATGTTACATTCATACAAAAAACTAGTTTCGTACTTGATTGCTTCGCCACACGTTGAGCTACCTCAGAACACGGGTTTGAAAATGGAGGATTGGAGGATCCTAAGAAACGATACCGAGGCACAGGAAAACACCATTGTGCTAGGGATGGACGAACAGTCACTGGAAAGTGCTGACAGATAGAGGGTTGAAGGTATACCTCGGCCTGCCGCAGCTAACTTTCAGGGTTCCCACGGAAGGGGGATGGATGCCAATTCGCACCACACTGCGTGGAGTAGCAGTGACATCAACTCAAGAGGTGATTACCTATTAGATTTTATTATTTCTAATGATTTAGTAATAGTGAGTCGGGGGGCAAAACCGACTTTTTTGACAGAAAGTCGTAAGGAGATAATTGAAATAACCTGCTTAGCGTCTACTGATATAAGCTCTCAGCTAACTCACTGGAACGTGTCTGAGGAACCGATCCGAATTATTGAAGTCCAAAATTTTTAAATAGAATCTCAAAAACTAATAAGTTTAGATATAGGAAAGGCTTGATAAAAATATAAGTACCTATGCTAACACTACTTTTCCACAATAATATAAAATACATTAAAAATCTTTGGCCTCAACAGAGTATCATTTTTCTCCTATCTATAAATACAGGGCGTTGAACTTGCTACACAGAGAGAAATCGGTTAATATATATTTTTGCTGGAATTTTCTATTAAATATAACAAAAATTCAATTACAAGTTAATATTAAAATATTATTCTTTAATTAGATGTCCTGTTAGTGTAACTAGATGATTTTTGCTGAGTCAGTCGTTTTGGAATTAATAACAAACTTGATTTATTTCAAATAAAAATCAACATTTGATGAAAAATTAAAATGAACCTATTAACAGTTGAATGTCTTAAAGTAATCATTACTCTTACGTCTATTAACAGTTAATCAAGTTAAAGTGAATAAGAAGACATATTTACTAAAAATCAATCTATTTTTAGTAGTTAATGGAAATATTATTATTTTGGGGTTTTAAGCGGGATTTCACAATCAGCTCATATTTTTCTGACCAATCAGTGATCACGAAGCCTCATACGACCACGAGACCACAGGTGGGAGAGGCTTGAACAGAGCATCTTATTATTTTTACCATTTCGCCGTTGTGAATGTCGTGATCCAATTAGTGCCGGTTTGGACAATATTTTATGTTAAAATGTCTTGGAAAACCACTTTGAAAGAGTGGAATTTGGAATCGCATATTGAAGCTTTTGAAGGTAAGTGTACATTTATTCATTTTTTCTTGATTAAGGCTACATTCGTAATCAATTCGCTGGCCAAGTGGCACTTTGGCACGCAAGTCGGCACGAAATTTGCCATTCACAATAACTTCAAAGTCGACTTTAACGCAATCGCGTGCGTACCTAAATAATTGTCAGGATTCCTTCAACATATGGTCGAAGCATGATTCTGTCTGTATTTACTTCTGTCTGAGGTCATAATATATAATTTGGATTTGGATTTATTTTTTATATCAGTATATACTGGAGTTTAGTAGTGATGGACTATCAGACAGATGTCAGACATATCAAAAAACAAATAACAAAAATTAATGCGCATGTCCCATAGCCGGCACGAAGTGCAAGTCGAAGTGAAAGTTTGCAGCTTGCAAGAAATTTCGACGACTTCAACTTCAACTCTGACGCCAAATTGCGTTGTGAACGATCACACTGAAATAGATTTGCTTAGCTTTCGTGCCAAAGTGCCACTTGGCCAGCGAATTGATTACGAATGTAGCCTAAGAATTGAGAAATTTAAAGACCATTAATTCTAGGCTAATGCTCAAAAAGATCTTGAAAAATATTACTGACAATAAAAATGTAACAAAAAGCTATTTAAAACGTTTATTACTGCTGCATATTACAACATGATTTGATTTAGTTTGGTTAATAAAATAAAATCTCTAGCTATCTCAACTACGTCCGGTTAGACCGACGGAGATAGCAGTATATGTCCTTCTACTTGACTGTGGTTAAGTTGTTCGTTGTTGACTAAATGTGGTTAGTGGTTAGGTTAGGTTACTCCATGGGTTACTCATTATAGAGTTTCACTTCAATAAATAATATCAAAGTTTATAGATAGTGTCTAAAATGTTCACCTTTATTTTTTGTAATTCTTAGATGAAGGAATTGACGACCATAGCTTCAATTTGATAGACGAATCAACTATAGAAACTATATTCAAGAAATCTGGACCTAAATTAATTTTTAAAAAATGCTTTGCAGATTGCAGAATATATGAATCAAAATAAAATGTCTGAATACATGAACCAATATATCTCTGTGGTATATAATTTACTTATGAATATTTTTTTATGAATTTCAAAGGCAATACATTTAATCGACTGAAACAATGTACCTGTATATATTTTTTATATTTTGCAATATAATATGTTTGACATTTTCTGGTTTTTTATTTTTTTAATTTTTTTCTGTACTTTTATAGGTTAATTTTGAAATTAAAATCCAATCCAATCATTATCGTCGTTTCTCTATATTTTCAAGTTTTATATATCGAGATTTATAATTTCCATTTATTGAGAAGTAGGTAAGTAGGTACCTAATGATAAAATACAAAGCAAACCAAACCGACCTAACAAAAATCCATTGGAATTATCTGAATGAAAAAACACTGCAAAAAGCTAATCTTGTGAATATTTTCACGTGATAGGTTACCTATAGATATAATATAATATATACATCCCATTATTAATTATTACGGACCATTTTTTTAAAATAATTTATTGAATACGAAATAAACTAGGTATAATATATACATTAGATAACAAAATTTAAATTAGATGTATTTTTGCTCAAGAGTCTCAAGTAGGTAGGTAGGTACATTTATTTTGGACAATTTCAAAAATTATAAAGAAAAGATGTTTAGAATTAAAAATAACTTCCAAATATTTAACACATTGTTTTACATCAAAAATTTTTTTATGTCACAGAAAATGTCGAAAACATTATTTTTTTGATCTAAACAAACAATATTGAATACCTATTTGAGAGTTATTTTTAATTCTAAACATCTTTTCGTTTTTAAAAGATTACTTATTTTAAAATATGTTTATACAAAAAGGAACTGAATTTGACCGAGCTTTTCGCTAAAACATTTTATATAAACTTCAGTTTTTTTACCCATTCTACGGACCTACCCTCATTCCAAAAATAATTGAAACCACATAACTAGTACCTACTGATAAGATAAGAAAACAGATTGAAGGGAAAAATAAATAAAGCTCAAATATTTCAACCACAGATCACCTACCAAGTCTATGACGAAGAAGCGCTATTGCCATTTCTAGAGTAGGTAGACGAAATTAATTTTTTAGTCTTCCTTTGTTTAACAATATTTTTCAAATCAACAACTATCACTATTACTAAGACATCCTTTAATAATAATTATTTGGGTTCTTATTTTCTTTCATTGTTTTAAATGCTTATATAATCAATTAAATTGTAAGGTAATTTCGACTAGGTATATTGACAAGACAAAGTTACCTACAAAAAACATTTATGCTTCGAATTTTTTTAAAATGTAATGTTACCTACCTCATTCATTAATTTTATTCAACAATTATTATTACCTATGGCAAGCTAAAAACTAGATAACCATCCTCATCTCTTTTTATCGTCATAATGGAGAGGATTATTAAATTGTAAGGATTTCTAAGGATAATTTTTACATTTGGCATCGAAGCTTTAGAATCCAAAAGAGCCAAGTAAAATCGTAAAATACAGAATGCTGCATTCACAACCGATGTTGCCATGTTATACGAAAATCCTCAAACAAGGAGAACATTTTTGTATTAGTGTATTAGTCATAAGGCAAATTGTGATTAATTTTTGGGTTTCCAAAATAGAAATTTATTGTAGGTTTTTCATTATTATTTTCTCGTTACAATAACTAGGTAAGTAAATTCAACATTATTTTTATAGTTGTGGCAACTATGTAAATTCTAAACATTTACGTTTTCATGTGCAAAAAACGAACAAATTCGACTGGGTAGGGGTAGCGTGTGTTTTTAGCCAGGGGCAATCGGGCAATTGAATATAACCAGAATATAACCAAAGAATACACCAAAATAACTAATACTCACCACACAACGGGATTGTGTTGTGCTAATAGTAGCAGATGTTACTTTGTTGTGTATGTCTGCGATATAGATCTATATATACAGGAAATTGAGATAGATAGAAAAATATGGGCCGAAAAAATGAGTCTGAAACTGAAGCAATTCTATACAGAATGTATAGCTCCTGAAATAATCAGAAATCAAATAGAAAAAGGACAGAAATGCATTGACCCCCCTTATATCAAGCAAGCAATATCAGAATATGAGAAAAAGAAGTCTGGCAAGAAAATTAGGGCAAAGATATGGATGCCGCTGATACTAATGCGTAAGTAAAAACACTAATAAGACTTGTTTACAAAAATCTAATTTCTTTTCATTTTCAGAACTGACAAGTGACAGGTCCAAATAATTTTCATATAGCAGTGTTCGCTATAACTATTCAGTAAGTAAAAAAATGTCAAAACCTATTTAGAAGAAACGTCTAATCTTTATATTTCATTTACAGTTCTGATTATATGATTAAAACGAAGCCTGATGTAACTGCCTGCACAGGTCCAAATAATATTCCATATAGCAGTGTTCGCTATAACTATTAGGTAAGTAAAAAAATGTCAACACCTACTTAGAAGAAACATCTAATCTTTATATTTCATTTACAGTTCTGATTATGTAATTAAAACGAAGCCTGATGTAACTTCCCGCACAGGTCCAAATAATATTCCATATAGCAGTGTTCGCTATAACTATTCAGTAAGTAAAAAAATGTCAACACCTATTTAGAAGAAACATCTAATTTTTTTTATTTCATTTACAGTTCTGATAAAATGGATTGTTTAAAACTTTTGCTGAAATGAGTTTGAAATAATTTTGTTAGTAAAAATATTTATTTAGAGTATTTAGAATTAAATTGTTTTTTTTTTCAGTCTTTATAACTATATGTCTCTGCTATATGGATCAAGACTTCAGTATGTCGATGGGTGTCACCACCCCTTTGTGAGTGTAGAATCGTAAAAAAATGGATAATTTTATAAACTTTTTATTTTCTTTTTGTTCTGAGGACTGAGGAGAAATGGTAGAGAAAAATGGAAGATGAACTTCAGTTGCTACGTACTAATAAATATGAAGACAAATACATTAAACATAATGTAATAATAATTTTATTTATTTTTATAGAATATTTTTGATTTGTTTCTTTTCAATAAAAACATACATACACCTATTTTTGCTGTGATTTTTTTTGAATAATTAATAAGGATCATTGAAAAAGCAGACATGTATGTTTATTGCTATAATAAACATTTTTATAGTTTACCTAATTAATTAGCATTTCTTTCTGTATTATAATTAATATAAAAACTGCCTACTTACTCTGTACTTCAAATTTGTAATACTACAATTAAACAAAAAGATTGCCTAAATCATTTCTTTTTGTTTTCAATCAAAGATGACATTTTTGGTATAATTTACTTGAATAATTAAGATTAAAAAGAGTCAATGGAAAAACAGGCATGTTCGTTCATTACAAACTGGAGGAAAACTGCAAAAAGTATTTATAATAACATTTCGATACATCACCTGGAAAAATTGAAGATCAAAAATATATAACATTTTTATTCCTGTGTTTCGAAAATAAAAGATTACAACAGTATAGAATAGAATACGAAATGTCTATTTTGGTCAATTAGTAGAAGTCATTTATAACTAATATTAGCAATGTAGTTTTTCTCACTAACTCGGGTGGCCGATGTATGTATGCTGATGCAGTCTATGGTTGTGTACAGGTCCCCGGAGGAACCAAAAGGCCCCGATATGGGGATCAATAAATATAGGGCACTTTTTTGTGGGATCACTAGCAGTACTTAGTTAAAAATATTTGTGGTTTATTTCACACCTATAGGCACTAAACACGTTACTTGTGATGGAGCACATGTGGAGTAAATATAAAGAGCATTTACGAAGCACACATTTACTTTTTCAGCATGAAGATTATTTTATTATAACCACTTACATATACTGACAAGCTATGCTATAAACATAAACAATAATAAATAATTTGAAATATTTTTACACAAAACCATCGTCATCTGTCATTGAAGTTCCATACAGCGCCATCCATCAAGACGGTGGAACGTCTGAACTAATGTTCGTTTCGAAAATTTTGTATGCAACAAATCTCAAAAAATACAATGATTTGAGATTTCATATTTTCAGAATGGAATTCTCTAGGCTTTCTTTTGGGGATCAGATCTTGGCGTTCAAATTGGTGACCACAAATTGTCAAAACTGTCAAAAACATACCATCACATAATGGCCAATATATTTTTTATAACAATGTAAAACTTAACCAAAATACCTGATCCCCAAGACAAAGGTCCAAGTTATATTGTGTTAAAATTTCAACACTTAATTTTACTGCGTTCTTTAGATTTGTTGTTTACAAA
The DNA here is from genome assembly GCA_947563755.1 of Lochmaea crataegi. Classification (NCBI taxonomy): domain Eukaryota; kingdom Metazoa; phylum Arthropoda; class Insecta; order Coleoptera; family Chrysomelidae; genus Lochmaea; species Lochmaea crataegi. The sequence goes on from OX387436.1 coordinate 31,810,828, forward strand.
ATGACCTAAATTTTGTTGCAAGTCAGGGGTGCCAACTGTTTTGAGCTGTCTAATTTAGGAGCGCGCTCTTAAAGCTTCTGTAGCATCTCCCAGTAAATTTTTGGTAGATATATCTAGTTCTACAGATTTCCTTTTTCTTTTCTTAACTATCAACAGTATCAACTATCAACTGACTCTATAGAGGCTAAGGATGAGGGGGAATTAAATTATCTAGATGAGCAGGGTTTGTTGGGGTACGACAGGGGAAAAACTAGAGCTGTTCGTTAAAAAATCACTCTGGCTCAGTTCTTCTAAGAGGACATCAAAAAGCAGTTCAGATTCGGACTCAGCCTACAAGCAGGTTTAAAAACTTTTGATATTGCAAATATTTATATACCATACATCAAATATAGGTATAACTTCCAAGTTGCATGAGAGTATTTCATTTTCGTTTCAACTAACCTAAAAAGCGCCCTCACCAGAGACCCCTCACTAGATCTCTGCTAGGTGCGTAGGGTTGTTTTGTTTGTTATCAAAAACATAATGGAGTCTTCTTCTCTTTGTTAGTGGACTCGCGTCGATTAGGGAGTCGACCAACTTGGTTTAATGGTTTGTAAAAAAGAAAAATTCTAGGTTACCTCTTTTCCTTCTTCTTTGTATTTAAGAAATGGTACTTTTATAAAACTGATAGGTATTTTAATGCTAAAGTTAAATTGACTGTAAAAATTAACTTCTAAAGATATTTATAATGCCGACCCTTGAATAATAAACAATCACTTTTATAAAAATATAAAATTTACTCAAGGACCAAAATGAAAATTATTTTTCAAACTGGCTAGATGCTAGATGTCATTATCACAATCAAGAACGCCCATCAAGAAGAAGAAATTGGTTAAATTGTGTTGCTTTGTTTTATCAAATTGTAATTTGTATCAAAAATAGAAACAATAAAAATACCAAAAGCTATTTATCTAAATTCTTAAAAAAAACATTTTGTTGGTAGGTGAAAAGTCTAATAAAATGGAAATTACAATATTTAGATGGTGGGCATTTAGTATTATAATTTAAATCTTAATTGTTTTATAATACTAACAGGTTTGAAAATCAATAATAAATTACACAAATACATTTTTTCTCGTTTTTCAAATCTGGGTAAATTATTGGCGAATGTTTTAGACCTCACAAGTGAAGTATGTCCATGATAATTCAAATAATATGGAAATTCCACTACATTTACTCAAACTTCAATCAACAATTGTGTTATAGAGTAAGTCTCCATTGTAAGGATAGACAAGAAATATAGACGAATTTGAAGTTATTTTTTATATGTTTGATTCATATAATTTAAACTTTGTTTTCAGTAAACACCAACGTTATATCAATGTATCTAATAAACAGACCTCGGGAAATATATATTAACATAAGAGCAAATGAAAAAACATATTTAGGCATAGGTACCTGATTTCATTATTTTTGTAAGAGAGCATAGGTATTTTGAAAAAAAAATTTCAAATGACAAATGTGTATTAAATTGTGATTAAAGTTTACTTTTAAGAGTATTGATAATTTTTTTCTTGGTAGAGCTGATAACATCTGTTAATGTGGAGCAAACTTTTTCTGCATACAGGTTAGTGATAAACGATAAACGTCACTTTTGCAATAGTTGACATAAAAAAAGTTTCAATTGTATATTATCGAAACTATTCTACTTCATTTTCACATTCCAATATATTTGTAGGCTACAAATGAGAAGTGTGAAATAATGTTAGTTATTATAAAACGGTTTTAAACAATACTAGTTTATGTTTACTAATAAAGCTGCAGATATTTTCTCTATAAGTAAATCATACTTGTTATAAAGGACATTGTAACTTGAATTGATGATGTTTACTCATACCTAGCTGAGTTCTTGGCAAACTAGGTCTAGACTAGAAAACTACTTTTATAGGTACCCAAAATTGAAATCAAATACATTACATATTATATTCATATAATATATATTAATTCAAATGTCATAAGAAAATTAATTAATGAATCTATCACAGATAACACAGGTTATCTTAAGAAAAAATGTGCCCTTAATGGTGACAAAATTAAATGAATTTCAGGTGCTACAAATGAACAATGGCATGTAGTATGAAAATCTCTAATGGCAGCAAACAATTTTAGAGATGTCATAGGATTAGATATTCCGATAGAATTTTTAAAAGCCTCATTGGTAAGCTATATATTTATAAATGTATGTACTTCAATGACAATATTGTAATCGATACTGTGTGCTGTTCTGATATTAAATTCTAATATTTATTTGATTTTAGGTGCTTAAAACTTATATTGTGTGGGACATTAACTAATTTCACCAATGTTAAATGAATAAAAAATATGTTGAATATATATACCTAGTGAAGCAACATTATGAACGACAAAATTACTTGTATTATTTTTTAGTTTAAATTTTAAGAGAACCAGTTCTCCAGACAGGTTACAGACAAGTAAACGTAATGCCCTTTTTAAATTACGTTACAAAAATATATTTACGTAACCTACCTCTCTAAATACAATTCTAGCAATAATATTCTCCAACTTCTTTTAGTAGTGAGTAATAACAGTTGGTCAGATCAGCACATAGTGAAAAAATATTGAAATTTGGAATATTGAGGAGCTTCATGTAAAACATTGAAATATTTGATCCTTTGTGCTGCTCTTTCAACATGTATCCCTGCTTTTGCAATTTATTTAAATATATACCAGCAGGTAATAGATCTACAATCATTAGTTGTTTAAAAAGTTATATTAATGACAGTAGCTGTACTGCATCCAAATTCAAGAGCCAAATTCTCATGTGGTAGACTTAATCTCAACTTCATGAAATTAATTCATTAGCAACTGATCAGTTTTAGGCAGCAACTTAACTTTCCAGTCTGCATTATATTTTTTATCAAGTGTGTTCATAGTTTCGTGCAGTGTCATAAACAATGCATTTCAGTCTTCGCCTTCTGCAAAAAAGGAAAACACAATAATTTTTGTTAAATCCTTCTTATCGTGCAAAGGGCATATTGAGAGATCGATACATGTATTTCACATTAATTATTATTTTCTGAAGACAATGCTATTAATCAAATTTACATACCTACCACTTTCTCAAGAGATCAAACTTCAATTTCTTCTTGTTGTTGAGTTCAAATACTGTTTGTCCATTCTTTTATTCATGTTGAGAAAATTACAGCTACAGATTAGTACATGTTTTGATGGTTACCTGCCCTGTTTCCTAAAATTTCATTTTATACTATGTATATAGAAAGATCAGCAGAACCACTAACTAAACAATCTAATATAGAGACCAGGAAAAAACTATGATCTGGGATTTATGATAGAAATGTATGAATGGAAGGCAAATAAACTTCAGATAGTGAAAAGTACAGCATAAAGGTGAACAGTCACTCTTCCTTCTTGTCCGAACCCTAGCTCAACCATACTTATCATTAAAAGATAATATTTAAGTACCTATATTAAATTAAAAATATCCATTTATTTTTTCGGCTGTATTTGCAGGAAAACAAAAACTTTTCTCTTTTTATCACTATAATGATTACAGCCAGGTACAAAACATATCACCCTTTTGGAACTCGCACTGTAAATCTGGAAAAAGAAAACTGTAATTCCCATTATTTGTAAATAAAATATAAGAAACTTAATACACATAACCTCAATTATGTTATGTATTACCTGCTGGTATATATTTATATATACTTCTATTCTAAGTACACCTCAATTTACTGAATCTCGAGTATATAAAACAAAAAATTGCAAAAGCAAGGATACATGTTAAAAGAGCAGCACAAAGAATCAAATATTTCAATGTTTTACATGATGCTCCTCAATATTCCAAATTTCAATATATTTTCACTTATGTGCTGATCTGACCAACTTTTATTACTCACTACCAAAAGAAGTTGAAGAATATTAATGCTGGAATTGTATAGGTAGTAATTTAAAAAGGACATCACGTTTACTTGTCATATGTATGTTGTTTTGTTTATAATAAATCAATTAACCTTATTTATCTCTGAAATCAATTTTATCTATCAATTTATTTATTCATTTCAAACAATATATTAACATGTATAAATATATAAGTAAAAAAATCTTACAGTGGTAAATATATTGTGACCTTTTTGTAGAAGGTGGAACTGGTTCTCTTAAAATTTAAACTAAAAAATAATTTCTAATATTGTCGTTCATAATGTTGCTTCACTAGGGATATATATTTTTTATTCATTTAACACTGGTAAAATTAGTTAATGTCCCACACAATAGATATCCATCTAGTAAGTTTTAAGCACCTAAAATCAAATAAATACCATTAGAATTTACTATCAGAACAGCACACAGTATCGGTTACAATATTGTCATTAAAGAACATACATTTATAAATAAAGAGCTTACCAATGAGGCTTTTAAAAATTATATCAGAATATCTATTCCTATGACATCTCTAAAGTTGTTTGCTGCCATTGGAGATTTTCATACTACATACCATTGTTCATTTGTGGCACCTGAAATTCATTTAATTTTATCATCATTAAGGGCACATTTTTTTAAAGATAACCTGTTTTATCTGTGAATCGAAGAAAGTCCTGGGAAGAAATTATTCTGTCAGTATTTTTGGATATTTAAATCTTTCCAGGTTTCCTCCTGTTACGTAAACCATACCGTATTTCCAAAAATACTTATATAATTTCTTGATCTTTTTATTTCCAGTCTCATCGACATCTACATAGGGATAAATATTACTACATTAAGCATAGATTAAAGAATTACCTATTTCATTAATGCTAGAAAATTTTAATAGGGCAAGTCCACGTGACGTCACGCCGTGATGAATCTCATCAGCGTTGCCAGATTTTTTTTTGCGTAGTCGGGATTTTGGAACTTTTTGAGTGAAAAAGCGGGATTCTTTCGTCAAAAGCGGGACATAGTAAAAAAACGTATAAAATCAGTTTTTAAATATTTATCTTTTTATTTGAGTTCAAAATACGTTTACGTGACAATAGATAGCAAAAATAGCCATAGGAAATGTACTTTAATAAAAATATGATATTTTAAATCAGATTTACCCTATCGTTTTTTTTTTTTTTATTCGGTTATTTAACGTCGGTCTATTTCTGCAACTCAGGCTAATCCCCGACGCCGGGAGCACCTACTCTCCTCCGAAAGACGGCATATCTACATTATACCTCGTGCTCATTGGTATAATGCCTTCGAGCTGTGATATGCTAATGACACTAGTAATCTAAGGTTATTCGCTGCAGGCTGTACGGGCTCTACGACGGTGTTTCCCCAGTGGTCACCCATCCAAGTACTAACCTCGCTCGACCTTGCTTGGTTATAATTATCGCATCAGAAGCGTTCCACTACAAAGCTAGGCCGACGCCCTACCCTATCGTTAAATTAATAGTAGTTGAGTCTTATTCGTCTTCTGAATAAAAAAAAAACAGAAATCAAAATAGTTATTTATGCAACAAGTGTGTAAAGTAACCCTTTTTGACGAATGTGAAATGCGACGATCACATGAGTCAAAAAAGGGAGTTTACACACGAATTGCATACAATATTTTTTCTACTACCAAAATTTTAATTTAAAAAACTGAAGATTTATATATATTTTCTTTTATTGTTGATAATTTGTTGGACACTAAATATAAGCAAAAATAGATTCGCAGATTTTTGGGGCAATAAATCATTAGAAGCATTCTGTGCTACGTCTTATATATGTTTGGTGGTGTATTTGCGAAATAATCTTCTGAAAGATCGTCAGAGGAATCCATCTTTATAGTTATATGTACCTACCTATTCCGTTTTCTAAAATAAGAATCTAGAATAACATCATAGTCTCTTAAAAATTTTCAATACTTGAATATTTAGTTAGGTATTTATGCAACAAGTGCATAAAGTGGTGCTTTTTTTCACGAGTGGAAAAGTTGACGCATGAGCCGCAGGCTAATGCGTCAATTCCATGAGTGAAAAAAATTCATTTTATGCATATGTTGCATACATTATTTTTTCTACAAACAAGCAAAACCAAAAAAATGACAAAACGCTAAGTAAAATGTCACTAGTGCTAAAATTATTTTACTTTTAACACCAGTGTCATAAAATGGCATTTTAGACACTGACAGCATGCGTTAAAAATAATACTTTTACTGACGTTTGTAGAAAAAAAGTTTTATTCATTAGAACAATATGGCGTTTCAAACAATAGTCTGAGGAGTGAGTGTTACAAATTGCAACTTACAAGAGAATCATTACCTATTTATAAGAATTGCTTATTCATGTTATTTCTTTGAAGATTCTTTTAAAGTCCAGTCCACACTTATCTGTGTCACCCGCCCGTGCTTCCTCAGCACGCTGTTCTCACGGTCGAGTTATCCCCTAAGCGGGACTGAGCCTCTGTGACATTTAGTTTTGATTAAAAAATCGGGACGTCTGGCAACACTGAATCTGATGATAAACAATCGTTCTTTGCACAACCCGTGGTACTTTGATTTGGTGCTTTTTTCGACATCGTTTTAATTGCTTAGGTCTATTTTAAAAGCTATATGTGACTGTTTATAATAAAAAGGCACATTAAATCAATACAAAACAATCAAATTACAAATCTAAAATGTAACCAAATAATTGTTTTTCCTCAGAGCTATTGTCAACTGTCAGCCATGCTTTGAATATGCACAATAACAAAACAACAACATAAAATGCTTTGCAGACCTTATCATGTAGATTTTCTTGAAAAGAATTCTTAAACGAATCCCTCTTTTCTTGAAACATATAACGAACAGTGTATTATTTATAATGAAATTAACAATAAACAGCAGATAAAAAATCTCTAATGGCAATTTACAGGCGTTTTCGGTTTGTTTGCAAAGAATACAGTATCCGCGGCCTGTTCTGTGAGTAGCAGTAAATTATTTATTTTGTAATTATTTTTGTCACCTTTGTCGATTTTTCGTGATTACAAATCTCCCGCATCTTTATTTGTTATCAAAGTTGCATATTATAACCTACGACCATAGAGTTTACATCTTTCATCTGAAACTGATTTTTTCCATGAATGACTTATTACTTAAATTATCTACGACATAATATATATTATAGTGACATTACTTTTTTTATTTTTCAAACCATTCTGATTTTTGATTATCATAACTTGATTGATTAAGAAAAAAATCTCCCTCGAAAATACATGGGTTTGTGGCAACCATAGAGAAATAGAATTATTTCTCTATGGTGGCAACACTAATTCTGAGATTCTGTCAGTTGGAACAAAGCTTATCTATTGATTCTTTGATTGAAATATCGATTTATTGGTACCTACGATTTCAAATAGAATACTCACTCACGCTCTAAAAATTAGAATATTTAGCCCAATATAGCTCAATACTAACTATTACTAATTAACAGATCATAAAAAGTACATATTTTTGACTGTTGGTGTGGAATTAATATTTATGTATAATTTTTATACCTACTCGAATTCGGCAGTTGGAATTCTATATCGATATATTGAAAAATGAAGTATCGTTTCAACAAGCCTCTATTTTAGGCGCGTAAAACCGGTAAAAGCGTTGGTGTCATGGTGTCGTTGGTGTTGTTAACCTGCTATCAGAGACTATGCTATTATTAAGGTAAGTTATAATATTGATATTTCATTAGGTATATATAGATTATAGATTCCGTACAAGGTGTTAGCAAATACTAAAGTAAGGTTTGTACCTTAAGTTCGATAGTTGAATGCTGAAATGACTTCTTAAAAAATTCTACAATTCTCGTTTTCATACCTGAAGTAGGTAACTACTTGAAACTGAAGATTGTTGAAGACATTTAATATACCCGAATTCAACCTGTGATATAGATCATACCTCCCCTATAATATCTGTATATAGAGTGGACGAAAATTCGGTGCCGCCACTTATTCAGTTGTCTCAAATATATCATGTACATTTCATGCTGTATACATTACCCATAAAATACCTAGTTGTGTTGCACTACAGTACATAAATTAGGAAGATCATTATTAATTATCAAATAACATCAATAAAAAATGAATTCCACAAGAGAAAATCGGCATAAATAGCTTTCACTATTTTTAGTAGCATCTTCAGGAGTATTAATGAATACTTTTATTGATTTTATTTGATTATTATGGAAAGATTCTACGTAGTTAGGATTGACTAACAAAAGTAACATGTTGGTCATGGAAAGATAATTGATTCTAACAATAATTGAATTGGTGAGTGGAAAAAAGATACAACTCCAAGAATTTGATTTAGATATCACAAAAAACTGTTTTGTATAAAAAGAATTTATATTCTACATGAATCTTCAACATTGCAAATTTGTAGATAGGCGAGTTCATATTATTTTTACTCCTGACAAAAAGTCACTAGGAGTTATACCATTTTTCCGCTCAGATTCTAAAATATGTACTATGAATTATCAATGTTCATTGCCGCAAATTATTATTTTTTTGTTATTTATAATAAATACCTACCTACTTACATCACAAAATGTAATGCTGGGACTACTTTCACAAAGCTCATTGTCCATGTTGAGTTAAAGAGCGATATAAAAGCTATGTGGTGATTTAATCGAAGGTGAAATTATACTATGTAAATATTTTACAGTTGTGCAGTTTTTTGGATCATTAGATAAATTTAATGTTGAAGATCATATCTGCTATCTTGGTTTAAAATCACATTTTTGTAGTTATATTCTTTTTTCACTCACTGGTTCAAATAATAGTTGTCTTCAGAATATAGAATTTGTAGTGTTACTTGTTTCTAAAGTAAAATTATTAACAAAATAGGACTTGAAGAAAAAACAACAAAGAACTAATCTCTAAAGAATAAGTATAATGGGAATATCATGAAAATAAATAAATTTAGGTATATATAATGATTGATATAATATGTAGAAAAGTGTGTTGAAGCCGTCATTAATTTATACAGGATGTTTCGTTCAAGAAATTTGGATAAACTAGTTCTGAGTTCTCATCCATCCTGTATACATATAATGTGGGAGAGGAAAAATCGATATTCAGTTGCAATCTCCCAATAATTTAAATATGTTTGCCTCTTTTTTTTAATAACCAAACAAGACATTGACGTTTGTACAAGCTTTCGATAGAATTGTTCATAATACCTACCTAATTATTAAATTTTATAACTTTTTCCTATGATTTCCTACCTAACACCTGCATTATTATCTCGATTATTTTCTTTTTACATGTATTGTTAATTTCAGACTCATTATTCTAAGTGGTATGTTTGCATTGGTGCAGTTTTTGGATGACGGAATCTACCATGTCACCAAGGCAAGTTCTGTCAGGCACAGAAATTCGAATTTAGTAGATGCACCATACAAATCATGCAGATATGCTGCAAAATTGTTGTGTTGTTCAGGTAAGTTATACTTTGGTAATAGGGAAGAAGTGAATCTATTTTTAAATATTTCAAAGATTAAATTATTCTATGAGGTGTCTCTAATAATTATTAATAAACTACTAGAGATTTACTCTGACACCTCTCATGTTTAAAAAAATATTTCTAACAAATAACAAGAAACAATTACTCTCTTGGCTATATGCCTCGACGAGGCATATACATTTGATTTACAACCAAAAGGGGGTCACATCACTTACATACTGGCTTTGGCATTGTTGAAGTGGTTCTCAATACTTGTCAAGGTATTTAGCCAGAAGTATAGTTGTTTCTTCTGAAGACAGTGTTCAACAATTTTGTTTGAAATATTTTTTCAAAGATGAGAGGTGTAGGAGTAAATCTCTTGTAATTTATTGATACTTATTTTTAAATAGATAAAGAAATTAATTCTGATAAAAATCAGTCCAGAAGTATTGTGTTGCTAATATATGAATTTATGAATATGTAACTAATAGTATGTATGATTTTCAAGGATCGCTTTCAGTGTAATGAAGTTACAGTTTCTGACTTGTTCTATATGTTTAGGCCAATAAATATCTATCTATAATATTTCAATGCTTACTATAGGCATTTTTTAGTAATAATTCAAAGGTATCTTAATAATAAATCTTTCTAGACGATTATGGAATGCTTAAGAGATTGAAGGAATCATTGGGTACTGGTGGCCCTTGGGTTTGTAAGTCCTTTTTATATCAATTTAACTTTTAGGTAAAGATTTATTTGTTGTAGATTTGTCAAAAAATCCTGCACCTATTTCATCAGGTAGATATAGTCTCCCCCCAGACTTATATCAACTAAAAGATGATATCAATCTTGATTTCGATGAGGATGATGATGACAGTGTGAAAGATAAAATATACAGTCCGGAGGAAGACTCTGAAGATGATACATCAGATAACGAGTTAGACCTGCAACATACCAATTCAGGTGAAATGAACAATAACATCACAGGTAGGTGTTATGCTATTTCAGAATGTTGTTTTTTTTTGCAAAATGGCTTGCTGGATCTCAATTTTGTATCTGCATATATCTTAATGTATATTTCACTAATTTCAGCGAGAAGAAGATGCACTGTGAAATTTACATTTGGGGTGAGTGAAATGATGCATTTTGTTTTAACTATCTTATAAAAAAATGGGTATCCTGTTTTTTAGTATATAATTTGCTCATTAAATAATCATTTGCGACGACAATACACAAAAAACCTAGTTTATTCAACATATTTATGATTTCATTTTCTAGATTAGCAATATTCACTATCAAAATTTTCTAGTATTTCTTTGTAACTTATTGATTCGTTGACTTTCTTCCAATTTTCGCCTTGGAATATTTGAGACATTAAACCACACTCAATTTTTAAATATTCATGACTTATTAAATGATGGAAATGCTTTTATTTCCCATAGAACAATCAGCCCCATCCTGAAGAATCAAATGAAGAATGTGACAAAATAGAAAATACATCACACGAAATATGTATAAAGAAAGTTCCAAAATCTGATGACAAATGCAAGAAATATTTCTGCATTTATTGTAAGAAACTTATATGCAAGTTTGCGAGACATTTGGAAGTCAAACACAAGAGTGAGAAGGAAGTTATTGAACTTTCTTTGTTACCTAAAGGTATGCATGTTAGCAATTTTATTGATATTACTGATAACATTGAATTTTATAGGATGTTCTGAGCGGAAAAACATGATAGAAGTGATCAGAAAGAAGGGCACATTCATGCATAATGTCTCCCACTTCAATACAGGCGTTCTTATCGTTTCCAGAAGACCTACTAAAGAACATGACCGAGATCCAGAACACTATAAAGTTTGTCCATCATGCAAAGGGTTCTACTCGAAAAAAACCATAAGGAGGCATTTTGTCAAATGTGATCCAGAATGTGTTTCTTATGACAAATCTTTGTCTATTAAATCCAATATTGTACATGGGCGAATCCATCATAAGGCTACTTCAGTGCTGAAGAACAAAGTTTTTCCAAGATTGAGGGATGATATGATAACAAAAGTAATCCGCTATGATGAGTTGGCGATTCTCTTCGGAAATAAGCTAACTGAGAAATACAGGAAACCACATCTTTATAAAATGATCAGATCAAAATTACGATTAATAGGTAGGTTAATGTTAGCAGTGAAAGAAATCAATCCCACCATTACTGATTTTGCTTCTGTGCTCACTCCTTCAAACTATGATGATGTCATTTATGCCGTTAATAACGTTGCAGTTTATAATCCAGATATTCAGAAATACAAATCTCCAGCAACTGCATTTGAATATGGTACCCTATTAAAAAAATGTGCAAAGCTTTTGAAGAATCAATATATAAAAAAAAATGATGAAGAAGGAGTGAAAAAAACTAACAACTTTCTGAGCATTCTTGAAGAAGACTATACATCATCCATAAACAAAACAGTTGAAGAAAATCAATTGGATAGAAAAAGACATAAAAAAATCATATTACCGTTACAAGAAGACATCCATAAGCTAAATGATTTCTTGAGTAACGAAAGATATAAATATTTGCAAATACTTCAGAAAGGATTTGATATGTATGCATGGAAAAATTTAGCAATGTGTACTTTAACATCCATACAAATCTTCAATAGGAGACGATCTGGAGAGATGGAACGCTTGACTATTGAAGATTTTGAGGCCTATGAATCTATACATCCAAAAGACTTGCAAATGTATAAAAAATCACTTTCTTCAACTGAGAGAGAATCTGCTCAGAAATATGTCAGATTTGTAATAAGAGGTAAAAGGGGACGTCCAGTGCCTGTTCTATTACATGGTGAGTTGTTGAATTGTGTCAAGACCATAATTAAATATCGAAGAGAAGCTGGAGTATCTAAGAATAATGTGTATGTTTTTGGGCTACCAGGATCTGATGGAGAAAAACATTTGGACTCATGTGCTCTGTTAAGAGCATTTTCCACTCAATGTGGTGCTGAAGCACCATTGGCTTTGAGAGGAACTGAATTACGGAAACAATTTGCTACGACTGTACCCATTTTAAATAATTTCAAAGATAGTGAAGTAGATGACATTGCAAATTTTATGGGCCATGCCCGAAAAATTCATGAAGAGCATTACAAAATCCCTGTTGCAACAAGAGATATTGTCAGAATGTCCAGATTACTAGAAAAAGGATGTGGTGTAAACACAAGTGAGCATTGATATTATTTATACATTTGGTTCCATTATATTGATTTTGAATATTTCATTAATTTCAATTATACCTACTTCAGATAATATACGGGGTGTCACAGAATAACTATTCCTAATTTTCAGAAATGACAGAGGGCACTTGAATAAACATTTTTTATTGATAAACTAGTGTCCGGAAATTTCTCGTTGTCAAGATAAACTAGAAATCTTTAAAAACAATTACATCAGAAAAGAGTAGTTACTTACTAAATTGAAGCAATTCAGTTAAGAAACATTATGTTAAAAATAATACTGCATCAAACTTTATAAAAATTGTTCGAAGTTACGACCACCATTTTCGATACACAAGTTTTAACGATGTGTAGACTGCCGAATTCTTCGAAATAACTGAAGAATTTCTGGACACTAGTTTATTAATAAAAAATGTTTATTTTAGTGCCCTTTGTCATTTCTGAAAATTAGGAATTCTGTGACACCCTGTATAATAAATATAAAATTAGTCAGAATTGAACATCAATGAAACACAAGTGTGAAACTAGCCATTTTCACAGATATACACTAAAAAAAATTATGCATCACATTACATAACTGCCACGATTAAGAAAGTAAAGGATTGTAGTAAATATGTATATAGCGCCTAAGAGTGTTTTTCATTTAGGGTTATAACCCTCAACATCTTCATTTGTGGAAGTTATGAAATATTTCATAGGATGCATCCATTTTTTTTTCAGTGCTGATCATTGGATATGTGTACGTTCACACCAATCAATAGATCCTCATAAATTATATATTTTTATTGATACAGTGTGTACGTAAGCTGCCTCTACATATAGAAAACTTTTTTATTATCAGTTTTATCAAATACATGTTTTTTATAAAAAGTTCTGCATGTTCTAGATCCCAAAAGTCAACTATCAGATATTAAATTGTATCAGTCATATAAGTACGTGGTTTGTTGAAGAAATTATTTTTGTAAAGTACCTTTATTTTTGCCCATATGGAAAATTCTTGATAAGAAAAGATGTTAAGGAATGAAAATGATTTTCAAATATGCAATATTGTTCATTTACTATAAAAAAACTTTTTAACATTTTTTCTGCGATAACATTGGGAGTGTAAGTTTATTTTTATTGATGGTAGTAGATTTCTAGATAAAGGTTTATTTGAGATTTATTTTATAAAATTTATGAATTATTACATGTAATACATCAACGTTATAACTTAAACTTTCAATGTTCAATGTTATCACAGAGAAAATGTTTGAAAAAAATGTTATTGTCAATAAACAATATTGAATATTTGAAAATTATTTTCATTCCTCAACATGTTTTCTTTTTAAAGATTTTCCATAATACGGTCAAAAATAAAGGTACTTTACTCTTGATCAAAAATAATTTTTTTCAACAAACCTCGTATGTGACTGATACAATTTAAAATCTGATAGTTGAATTTTGGGTTGGGCGTCGGCCCAGCTTTGTAGTGGAACGCTTCTGATGCGATAATTATAACCAAGCAAGGTCGAGCGAGGTTAGTACTTGGATGAGTGACCACTGGAGAAACACCGTCGTAGCGAAATACTTTAGATTACTAGGGCATATTACAGCTCGCAGGCATTAGATATAACAATGAGCACGAGGTATAATGTAGATATGCCCTCTTTCGGATGAAACGTAAAACCGAGGTCCCGAGTCCATGGATGTTGGGCTCGATAAAGATCCCTACCACTGGTTGGAACACTAGTGGATTCGGCAAAATTTCCGGTTAGGCGAAGAGTGATCCCGGCGTCGGTGATTAGCCTGAGTTGCAGAAATAGACCGACGTTAAATAACCGAATAAAAAAAATTGAGTTTTAGAACATGTAGAACTTTTTATAAAGAATGCATTTTTTTGATAAAACTAATAATAAAAAAGTTTTCCATAAGTAGCCAACTTTCGTAGACACACTCTACCTATGTAAGGAAAGCTTAAGACTGCACATATTGATATTAATCTTGGAACCTCAAAATGAAGACGGTGTTCATTTTGAGATCTATGTAATTATCCTGTATTCTTTATTGTCTTTCTAGGTATTGATGATCAACTGGAGGCGTCATCAGATGTTGATACTATTGAAAATGAAGTTCCTATGGAATATTCTTCAGGTAGGTACCTACTTCACAAACACAATTTTTTCGAATCTGTAATATTTTGAAAAAAAATTTGATTATTCACAACGGAGTTAATTTATATCATTTGAATGATTTGAATATTTAATATAAAACAACTGATGTGAAGAAATGTCATGTATTAATGATTATCTCCTAATTGAATATAATAATATAGCTTAGAATTTTTATGTATAGGTGAATGAATTTTTCAGATTTCAATAGCATGAATTACGAAAATTCGGATGATATGTTGACTGAACATTGTTCAACTATTGAAGATGAAGCAAAGAACGTGACAAAACGCAGCAAGAAAAGAAAAAGATCAGGTGCGGATTTTTTTTATTATTAATTAAATATAAACATGAATATAGACAAAATGTATCATAACTTTTTGAGTATCTGTATTTGCATGAAATAGTAAAATTTTCAATTGAAATAAATGAAAATTTGTCAAAATATGGAATACCCAATGTTTATTCTTTAAGCTTTGGTATTAACCGTTATGTGTTACTTTGATTGGTTATTTTTTGCAGTTTCTCCTGTAGGATATGTCAAACGAACTTCTTGGTCTGACGAAGAAAGATCACATGTTTTAGAAACATTCAGGCAAAGCATTGAAAGCCAAACTTTGCCATCAATAGAGTCTCTGTCAAAATATATTTCAGATTCTCCTATCTTGAAAAACAGAAATGCCATACAATTGAAGTCTTGGATATCAAACCAGATTCAGAAACGAAGAAAAGTTGAACCAAATTGTCGCAGACGTAAGGGTATGCTGATTTTTTGAATATATACTTATAAACTTTATTCACTCTCCATTTGAAATATGAATAAAAAACACGTCAAAGAACAATGAGTACAGATATAAAATTATCACGAGCACTCTCTGTTCCATGGGAACATGAATAGAAACATGAAATAATTAAAATTTTATTACAAAATTTGACTAGCAAGTAACAGCAGATTCAAAAACTATTCTGATTAATTGTTACCCTATAGTACAGATACATCTTATCTTAATATTTTTTATATGAAGACTATTACAACCAGCTAATAACCATAAATGAGCAACATGCAAATGTTAGCTTCTTCCTTTTTGGCGATTTCAATCTTCCATCTGCATATTGGGAAATTGATGATTTTTGTTCATCAGCTCATCCCTCTCCTATGGCATCTCCATCTGAGACTGATTCTATAGATACTTTGTCAAATATCTGTGCTTTCCTCAATTTATTCCAGTCCAATGCAGTAACTAATGACAGAGGAGTTATGCTTGATCTTATTTTATCTTCAATTGAGCTCTCGGTACAAAAGGCTGAAGATATTTTAATCCTGCAGGATTGCCATCATCCCCCACTCGAATGTATCTTACCACTTAAGATTGAAAATGATAACGTTCCCGGTGAAGAATACTACTACGATTTTAATCATGCAAATTATGAAGAAATACGTTTTTGCTTGAATCAATTGATTGGGACAATGTTTTACATGATAAAGTTCTCTCTGAGATGGTATCCATATTTTACGACATACTGTATTCTATAATAAATTACTTTGTTCCACTCAAGAAGGTTTGCATGAAGAAGTTTCCATGTTGGTATTCTCCAGAGCTAAAGAGACTGTTAAGCGAGAAGAAATTAGCTCACAAAATCTACAAGATTACTAGGTGTCCTGAAAACTATGTAGAATTTAGTAGATTAAGAGCTCAGTGTAAACTTTTATCGCGAGAGTGTTATAGAAATTATATAATATTAACTGAAAATTCTGTTACAAATAATGTTAATTTTTTTTGGAAATTTGTAAGCAGTAAGAGGGAGAACAACACTATACCTGATAAAATGGCTCTTGGAGACTGCACTGCTTGTAACGGGAATGATATTGCAAATCTATTTGCCAAACATTTCTCATCAGTTTATTCAAATCAACCTCTGGATCTGCAAGATGTTCAGATCTCTTCAAAAGTAAATGTATTCCATTATCATATTGAAATCTCGAACATTTATGCAAAATTATCAAAACTTGATGTTAAAAAAGGTCCTGGTCCTGATGGAATTCCTCCCACTTTTCTTAAGAAATTTAGCTTTATTTTATCTCGTCCGCTCTTTCATATATTTAATAAGTCTCTTGTTACTGGCGAATTTCCGGATTACTGGAAAACATCATATGTCACTCCAGTTTATAAATCAGGTAGAAAATCTGACATCACAAATTATCGTCCTATATCTATCCTCAGCATAATTCCCAAAATCTTTGAAAGTATTATTACTGATTATCTTACCTACGACTGCTCGAGCATTATGACATCGCAACAATTTGGTTTCACCTCTAAAAGGTCTGCAGAATTGGGTTTACTCACATATGTTGACTTTTTGTCTGATGCTTTGGAGAGGGGTTTGCAGATCGATACTGTGTACACTGATTTTTCCAAAGCTTTCGACAGGGTCAATCATGAACTCTTGCTACATAAACTTTGTTTGTATGGTGTGGAAGGTCCTGTATTACAATGGTTACGTAGCTATCTAATGAATAGATTACAAATGGTAAGAGTTAATCATTACTATTCTCATACTTTTCCTGTAACTTCTGGAGTTCCCCAAGGGTCTCATCTTGGACCATTATTGTTTAACTTATTCATTAATGATATTATGTATTGCTTTCAAGGTAGCAAAGCTTTGTTATTTGCTGATGACCTCAAATGTTTTAAAGTAGTTAATAGTAATGATGATGCTTCAATTTTACAATCTGATTTAAATAGCTTATCAAATTGGTGTAAACAAAATAATATGAATCTAAATGCATCCAAGTGCCATATTATGCGTTTTCATCGAATACATCACCCAATAGCTTTTGATTATAGCATTAATAATGAAACTTTAAATTCTGTTTCGCAAATAAAAGACCTTGGTGTTATATTAGACTCCTCACTCACTTATAAGTCCCATGTTACTGCTGCTATTCAAAAATCTATGAAGATGTTAGGTTTTATAAAGAGGACCACTTGTGATTTCACTAGCATCACTGCTATTAAGTCTCTTTATTGCTCTCTGGTCAGAACACACCTAGATTATTGTTCTCCAGTATGGTCTCCGCATTACATTACTTATAAAGCGAAACTAGAATCTGTTCAGCACAAATTTCTAAGATACATTGCCTTTAAGACGCATGTCTACCATCGTTATGATATTTTGGAACTATTCTTAAACATCCCTACCCTAGAGATTCGCAGAAAGCAAAGAGATCTAATACAGCTTTTCAATATATTAAATGGAATATGTAATAGTCCTGAGCTTCTCTCTAAAATATATTTATTTGTTCCACCTCGTCTTACCAGGCAGGTGCAAACCTTTCATGTTTCTTTTCATAGGTACAACTATGCAATGAATAGTTTTCTCCCTAGGACACTTAGATTAGCTAACTCTATTGAGGACATTTCAATTTTTAATGTGTCAACTTTCAAATTTAAAAAGCATCTGCTAGAGCTTAAACTTTGATATATTTTTAAAATGTTTTTAAAATTTTTAAAATGTTTTTAAAATTTTTAAAATGTTTGATTGCCTATTGATGTTGTAGTGTTATCACTCTCAAATTTAATTTTACATGTTTTTTTTTTTCTTTGTTTTTGTTTTCAACACTGTAATTTTTAACATTGTAACTTTTAACACTGTAATTTCTAACAATGTAATTTTTATGTGAATTGGGCTTGCCCGTGAATAAATAAATAAAAAAAAAAAAAAAAATATTGAGCATATACTGGGTGCTCTGAAATGTGATGTCTATAGAAAGATTCCATAGTCTCTCGAAGGAGAAAATATCAATATTACTGAATATTTTTGATACAAATTTGAGAGGATATTGTAATTTAAGCTAATAATAATCAACTGAATATTCTTCCTAAAATAATATACAATTCGTCATATTTTGGGATCAGGAGTCTGTGGTCATTTTATGCAAAGATTTTGGGGCTACTCACTATTATAGCTTTTATAATACCGTCCAGTATAATATAATTGGAGTTTATTTGGTTGAATTACCTTTATCACAATTATGAATACATAATATCATCATTTCTAGGTCCTGTAATATATTGGACAACACCAGAGAAAACTATTTTACAGACAGTTTTTGCAAAACACATTAAATCAAAAACTTTACCATCTTTGGCTCAGTGTGGAGAAGTTATTTCAAAGTATCCTGAATTAAAGCAAAGAAGCAGCCAAACTGTGAAAGCGTGGATAAACAATCAGTCAAAGAAAACTAAGTGATGAAATTGAATTTACTGTTTGGATTCTCACTTTGTGAAATCTACACATATTACTCTTATAAATGAAACTTACTGTTTCTAATCAATTCCACTATTCAATGAAAAAATTATTAAAACTCTTAAGATACTTATTCATAATTATTTCGATATTGACATGATATCGACAAATCGTCAGAATGTCAGTAGGTACATTTAATGTGATGCCTACCTGATGTTTAATATTTTGGCTAGACCAAAGAGTGATCTATCTTGTGATTGATGTAATATATATGAATAGAAAAAAGCTTTAATATTTGTAATATCATATTCTCTCCTTTTTTCTATTCATGTATATACACTGTGTCCATAAAGTATGGAACAAATTCATTTTTAGCTAAACAGACCATTTTAAGGAATAATCCTGAAACACGTCGATTTTTGATTTTAATTTACCGTATTTTAAAATAATAATCTAATATACAGGTGAATTACTTTCGAGTAATGACGTCACAGTCATTTTTTTTAAATGGAACACCCCCATTTTGTTTCAATTTTCGGATTACTCTAGCTGAGCTGATTCCAAAAATGTATCACATGTTGATTCCAATTGGTACAGGGTGAACAAAAATACATACCCAATCATCATAAGTATTTCAATTTTTTGTTTTACACTTAACTCCATTTCTACTTCTAATTAAATCTAAGCAATAATTGAAACATTCACGAATACCAAAAATATTGTAGTACTTAACTGTCACTGAACATCAATAAATTACTAAACAAATAATGACATTTCACAAAAAATTAGACGACTATGTTTTTTTTAAATTGATAAGAAATAATTTCTTTCATATTCTGTCTGCTAGACCACAAGTACCAAACATGTTTGGAAACAGCTCATTTTTATTAATCTAAAAATGTAACAAACTACAGGGTGTTACATTTAAACCAATTGCCGCTAGACAGTAAGTATTTTTGATAATATTGTTAATTTAACTAATAAAGAATGTTACGCGTTACTTTATGAGCACACACAAAACTATTGTATTTTTGTCCACCCTGTACCAATTGGAATCAACATGTGATACATTTTTGGAATCAGCTCAGCTAGAGTAATCCGAAAATTGAGACAAAATGGGGGTGTTCCATTTAAAAAAAATAACGGTGACGTCATTACTCGAAAGTAATTCACCCTGTATATAAGATTATTATTTTAAAATACGGTAAATTAAAATCAAAAATCGACGTGTTTCAGGATTATTTCTTAAAATGGTCTGTTTAGCTAAAAATGAATTTGTTCCATACTTTACGGACACAGTGTATATATATATATTAGACTGATTCAAAAAAATGTTTTTTCTTAATTATATCGAAAATATTGTTGGAAATGACAAAAAAGAAATACTGTGAAAGTTTAAGCTCTTAATATTAATATTAAGGGGTGCCGCATCGCAAATTTCGATTTTCCATTTAAATAACATGGGAACAATATTCTCTTGCACTTTGGAATTTCATAGCTCACGTTGGTGACAATACTTCGGAATGACCAAGGTATATTCTTGTAGAAAATTGAACGCTCTACAAAAAAGGTCTCTTACAATTTTTTGATATATTTATTCCTTCAAAAGTTATTCGAGGTCAAAGTTGAACTTAGGACAAATTTTAATATTTTTCCATTTTTTACGGAACCATAACTTTATGAGAAAATTTTATGGGACATTTTTTGGAGAGCATTCTATTTTCTATAACTTATCTCTATAAAAGTTTTTGATATTTTTTACAGGTCCTAAGTTATTTGCATTGAACTAAAAATATTTTAACCTAAAAATTATAACTTGAACTTTTGAAGGAATAAATATATCAAAAAATTGTAAGAGACCTTTTTTGTAGAGCGTTCAATTTTCTACAAGAATATACCTTGGTCATTCCGAAGTATTGTCACCAACGTGAGCTATGAAATTCCAAAATGCAAGAGAATATTGTTCCCATGTTATTTAAATGGAAAATCGAAATTTGCGATGCGGCACCTCTTAATATTAATATTAAGAGCTTAAACTTTCACAGTATTTCTCTTTTGTCATTTCCAACAATATTTTCGATATAATTAAGAAAAAAAATTTTTTTGAATCAGTCTAATATATATATATATATATACACTGTGTTCATTTGAAAAGGACCCACCCTTAATATTTAAAAAATGGGATATAAGAGAAGGAAATGCCGAAACACGTCCACTTTTAACTTGAGGGGGGCACTTTTTGGCGCTAATGTCAAACGTCAGATTCACCCCCTCCCTACTGGAGACACCCCTTACATTTTTTCAAATGGCATTAGGTATCAAGTCACACCTCATTGAAAAGGTCTGGTAAATCTCTATTCAATCATTTTGTTTTGCCTTTGATACCAGTCTTCCACTGTTATTTAATCGTTGTTTAAAATTGACTCTCTTTCAATTTTTCGTATGCCCCCGTATTGTGTTATGATAGAAAGACTCTTTAAAGAATAAAAAATTTACAAATAGTAAAAAGACAACTGTTAACAAGAAAAAACTGCTATTTAATCATGTGTGTCAAAGTGACCACCGTTAACATTCAGGCAATAAAAGTTGTAAAAAGAGTTGATTGAATAGAGATTTACCAGACCTTTTAAATGAGGTGTGACTTGATACCTAATGCCATTTGAAAAAATGTAAGGGGTGTCTCCAGTAGGGAGAGGGTGAATCTGACGTTTATCACATTAGCCCAAAAAAGTGTCCCCCTCAAGTTAAAAGTGGTGTGTTTCGGCATTTCCTTCTAATATGCCCCATTTATGAAATATTAAGGGTGGGTCCTTTTCAAATGAACACAGTGTATATATATGTTGAGTAAATCACAAGATAGATCAATCACTATTTGGCCTAGCCAAAATATTAAACATATTAAACATCAAATGTAACTTCTGTCATTCTGACGATGATATATGTCAATATCGAAATAATTATCAATATAATATTTTCATAATTTTTCATTAAATAGTGGAATTAGAAACAAATAGTTTCATTTATAACATTAGGTAATATGTGCAGATTCCACAAAGTAAGGGTCTAAACAGTAAATGGTTTGAAGTAGATAGATAAGGCTTTAATGTAATTAGTAGCTGCTCATAGAATAACGAGTAATAAATGATGAAATATTGTAAATTAAAAAAATACATATAAAAACTGATTTCAGTTGTTTTAAATAAAAAACTTCCATTCCACTGAATCTCGTTACTCCCTTGTTTACAAATTCCAATTTACCCATGCCCCCTCCTACATTTCCATATTTTGGTCGTTTTTTGATTTGTTATGAAATCTAATGTCATATGATTTAAATCAGTTATTTCAACCCTTACTACGTGAATCTTTCCATAATCCAAAAATAGCCTATTCACAATCGAAAATAAAAATATATTAGATACTCTACTGCTTTCATGAATTGCATTTGCTTCATCAGGAGTATTATTACTAATCAATTTTAATAATAATAATCTTATGATTCAAATGTAATTTGTGAAACCGGTAGATTACCTAATATATACGTTTATTTTCTGTTGTGGAATTTATTATCATTTAATAATCTGTTAAAACTCAATTATTCCCATTATACCTACCTGCCACATAGTACTAATTTTCTGAATTTTGTTGATTGTAAAGAAGTGTTGCCATAGGGCGATGAAGGAAATTTCTTGTTTCGGAATTCTTAATTTCAACTGACATTAATTTGATGTCATTTGGAAGTTGAATGAAGATAACATTGATTGTCATTAATAAGTGCTAATATCTTTTGGTCTGATTGTTGATTTTGATAATCGACTTTTCTATCCGCCACTGTTGCTTTTGTATTGCTGAAGTCCTTTCAACAATCTATTATGATGTAGGAATTGAATATTACCAAGATTTTATTAATAAAACATCGCAATGATTCAACTTTACTTTTCATTTTTATGTACCAAACAATGAGGCATAGTAACATTTTGATTGAACTTTTGGCGACGTGTCCTTTCACAGTTTATATATTCACACTTGTGTTCCGATTCTGACAATGTTACTGTATTCCTGAATAATAAATTCATAATGAAATCACAATATTCACAAAAACTCGAAAAAATTCCAGCAATGGTTCCATCTACTGATGGATTACAAAACCATGATGAAAAGTATATTTTCCAATTACAGCATTGACGTGCGTATCTTGTTTATTACTTATCTCTGGTAAGAAGTTAGGAACTTAGATTAACTACATCACAATCCACACACAGGTGGGAACTCGCTTCAGGTCCGGAACAAATCATAATTCTAGGTATGACAACACATAATTTCCAATATTATTCAGAAATCTCACGACTTATACTTATAGATATTTGGCATCCCTGAAATAGGGATAAATAATTGTCAGGATTCCTTCAACATATGGTCGAAGCATGATTCTGTCTGTATTTACTTTAGTCTGAGGTTATAATATATAATTTGGATTTGGATTTATTTTTTATAGCAGTATATATTGGAGTTTAGTAGTGATGGACTATCAGACAGATGTCAGATATACCAAAAAACAAATAACAAAAATTGATGCGCATGTCCCATAGCCGGCACGAAGTGCAAGGCGAAGTGAAAGTTTGCAGCTTGCAAAAAATTTCGACGACTTCAACTTCAACTCTGACGCCAAATTGCTTTGTGAACGATCACACTGAAATAGATTTGCTTAGCTTGCGTGCCAAAGTGCCACTTGGCCAGCGAATTGATTATGAATGTAGCCTAAGAATAACTGAAATAATGATTTGAAATCATTGTATAGATTACAAAGATTCTATAGCAATCACTTATTTTTACATTACTATTCTGGTTATATTTATTTTAGTAAAAATACAAATACAAAATATGACAATCCGCCATCTTAGCTAAAACACCGATCACAAACGTGTGACGTCAACCTTTTGTGTATCGTTCAAACTTTTATCGTATTTTCTGGTTTTGCATCGTTTAATTGATATTTACTCGTTATATAATTCATGATTATCACACAAAATAATTCAAATTAGTAATCAAATAAATTTTTAATTTGCAAACAGTGAAATATTTTTGAGGTATTTACAGATGTGTGACGTCATAGAGACGCCATTACTATTCAAACGTTTTGGCGCGAAATTTGAATCGCATTTTAAAAACGTGATTTTCTCCTTTAATTTTTTGGATAAAGCTTATGCGTGCAAACATCGTGGAGCAGTTTTTCAAAATCAGTCATCATGCCTATTATTATTTTCTACTCAACAATTAAGAAATGAATCAATAATAACATCCTAGAACTGGTAATTTTTTTTAAGCTTCTCAAATATTTCAAATTAATTAAATTTATATAGTATGAGCGTAATAGATGAAGTTCTTATTTTTCACCCTTTACTGCCTTTTCCCGAGCACGGCTGTTTAGGAGAGAATGCCATTTTGTGTGCTGTGATTGAAAAAAAAACAAATATTTATTTATAATTATGTGTACAAAACTGTTTGAAATATCACGAAACCACAAGTTTATGAGGGATTTTATCAATATCGGCCACTTCTACACATTACTTTGTATAAATTGCTTCCTGTTTTTAGGTATATTGTTATAAAAAAGATATTAGCCATTAAGTGTGATTTTGACAGTTTTGACAATTTGTAGTCACCAATTTGAACGCTAAAATCTGATCCCCAAAAGAAAGCCTAGAGAATTCCATTCTGAAAATATGAAATATCAAATCATTATATTTTTTGAGATTTGTTGCACACAAAATTTTGGAAACGAACAACTTTCTGCATTAGTTCAGCCGTTCCACCGTCTTGATTGATGGCACTCTTGGAACTTCAATGACAGATCACGACGGTTTTGTGTCCATAAAAATATTTCAAATTATTTATTATTGTTTATAGTATAGCTTGTTAGTATTTGTAGGTGGTTATAATAAAATCTCATGCCGAAAAAGTAAATTTGTGCTTTGTAAATACTCTTTATTATATTTACTCCACATGTGCTCCATCACAAGTAACGTGTTTAGTGCCTATAGGTGTAAAATAAACCACAAATATTTTTAGCTATTGCTAGTGATTCTACACAAAGTGCCTTATATTTATTGATCCCCATATCGAGGCCTTTTGTTTCCTCCGGGGACCTGTACACAACCATAGACTGCATCGGCATACATACATCGGCCTCCCGAGCAGAGACAAAACTACATTGGTACCTAATAGTAATAATTGCATTCTACTAATTGACCAAAATAGACATTTCGTATTCTATTCTATACTGTTGTAATCTTTTATTTTCGAAATTTTCCTGGTGATGTAATGAAATGTTATAAATACTTTTTGCAGTTTTCCTCCAGTTTGTAATGAACGGACATGTCTGTTTTTCCATTGATTCTTCTTAATCTTAATTATTCAAGTAAATTATAGCAAAAATGTCTTTTTTTATTGAAAAGAAACAAATCGTTTAGGCAATCTGTTTGTTTAATTGTAGAATTACAAATTTGAAGTACAGAGTAAGTAGGTAATTTTTATATTAATTATAATACAGAAAGAAATGCTAAGTAATTAGGTAAACTATAAAAATGTTTATTATAGCAATAAACAGACATGTCTGCTTTTTCAATGACCCTTATTAATTATTCAAAAAAAATCACAGCAAAAATAGGTGTAGGTTTGTTTTTATTGAAAAGAAACAAAAATATTGTATAAAAATAAATAAAATTATTATTACATTACGTTTAATGTATTTGTCTTCATATTTATTAATACATATAGCAACTGAAGTTCATCTTCCATTTTTCTCCTCTTCCCTCTTCCATTTCTCCTCAGACCAAAAAGAAAATAAAAAGTTTATAAAATTACCCATTTTTTACGATTCTATACTCGCAAAGGGGTGGTGACACCCATCGACATACTGAGGTACTTATCCATATAGTTATAAAGACTGAAAAAAAAACATTTTTAATTTTAAATACTCTAAATAAATATTTTTACTAACAAAATTATTTCCCTCATTTCAACAAAAGTTTTAAATAATCCATTCTATCTTGGAATCCATTTTATCAGAACTAAATGAAATAAAAAGATTAGAAGTTTCTTCTAAATAGGTGTCGACATTTTTTTACTTACTAAATAGTTATAGCGAACACTGCTATATGAAAATTATTTGGACCTGTGCGGGCAGTTACATCAGGCTTCGTTTTAATTACATAATCAGAACTGTAAATGAAATAAAAAGATTAGATGTTTTTTCTAAATAGGTGTTGACATTTTTTTACTTACTGAATAGTTACAGCGAACACTGCTATATGGAATATTATTTGGACCTGTGCGGGCAGTTACATCAGACTTCATTTTGATTACATAATCAGAACTGTAAATGAAATATAAAGATTAGATGTTTCTTCTAAATAGGTGTTGACATTTTTTTTACTTACTGAATAGTTATAGCCATAGAGAAATAATAAGAGAGGTTTTAAAACATATGGAAGGAGCTGGCACAAAGTTTGTGCGCAACCTGTAGCGCATGGCGCTTCACCGCAACTAGCTGAACTAACAAACCCTTCCTCCCACTACACGAAACTTGTCATTTTCAAATTTTCAACATTATTTACATTTGATATTTATCGTTGGAATTTTTCAATTTATTAATTTCTTGGCATTTCTGCAAAGTGCATCAACTATTCTAATTATTAGAATTAGTTATTATCACAGGATTCATTATCATTTATCATAGGTAAGTTAAAAAAGTAGATTTTTAATTTTAACGTCTTTTAAGCCTCGACTTAAAAGACTAAAAATATTGTACAATATTACGCGTATCCTGAAAGCTTAAAAATTCAAAAAGCGCGCGTCTTAAGTGATAGCTCATACCTGTAGCCAAGGTAGGCGCTAGTGGTAACTCTGTGCCACAGAACACTACACGTTTAACACCTCTCTTATTTTTTATTTCTCTATGGTTATAGCCAACACTGATAAAGTTCATATAATACCCTTCTTGGTGTGCGTCATTGATTGTTAATCGTTGGAAGAAATGGAAAAAAAGGCAGGTCTGTGATTAATCCTAATCAAAATATCACAATAATGAACCGTTTAAACGTAGTACAAACGTTAACCCTAATCTTTGACTTACAAAAATTTGATTGGTTGATGTTTAGATTACGCGCAAACGCGACCTATCAATCGGGAGAAATTACATCGTTCAAAATACTATGCTGACGTTCCTTTCATATCGGCAATGTGTCTTACGTCTTTTTCTAATGTCCAACTGACAGTTCTCGTCAGGTCTGTACTTTGTTGTTTACGGTAAATTATTATTTATGAAAAGTGAATATTGATCTTATTGTTAGCATTTTATTTATTCAAATGCAGGACTATATTTACTAATATTAAATTATTTTAATATGTAAATTGAATATACAATTTGTTTTATTTTGCAGTGTTTTCATATCCCAAGTATTATTAATTTCATAGCCTTTTCGAATTTGGCTGAATACGATCCTGATGATTTTATTTATCAAATTAAAGGTTAGCTAAAGTTCATATAATACCCTTCTTGGTGTGCGTCATTGATTGTTAATGTCTTTCTAACACATTACGTTGGAAGAAATGGAAAAAAAGGTAGGTTTGTGATTAATCCTAATCAAAATACCACAATAATGAACCGTTTAAACGTATTACTAACATTAACCCTAATCTTTGACTTACAAAAATTTTATTGGTTGATGTTTAGATTACGCGCAAACGCGACCTATCAATCGGGTGAAATTACATCGTACAAAATACTATGCAGACGTTCCTTTCGTGTCTTACGTATTTTTCCAACGTCCAACTGACAGTTCTCGTCAGGTCTGTACTTTGTTGTTTACGGTAAATTATTATTTATGAAAAGTGAATATTGATCTTATTGTTAGCATTTTATTTATTCAAATGCAGGACTATATTTACCAATATTAAAATATTTTAATATGTAAATTCAATATACAATTTGTTTTATTTTGCAGTGTTTTCATATCCCAAGTATTATTAATTTCATAGCCTTTTCGAATTTGGCTGAATACGATCCTGATGATTTTATTTATCAAATTAAAGGTTAACTATATGTCAAATTAACAAATTAAATATCGACATACCCAAAACCCGGATATACGTCACAAACGATGACGCACACCAAAAAGGCTGTTATATGAACTATATATATGAAAATTATTTGGACCTGTGTCACTTGTCAGTTTTGAAAATGAAAAGAAATTAGATTTTTGTAAATACCAAAGTCTTGTTAGGGTTTTTACTTACGGAATAGTATCAGGAAACTCTGTTTTATGAAAGATTAATGGATCTGAGGGGCAGTTGCGGTTCCATATTAGTGAAATTGTCAGTTCTGAAAATGAAAAGAAATTAGATTTTTGTAAATAAGTCTTTTTAGTGTTTTTACTTACGCATTAGTATCGGCATCCATATCTTTGCCCTAATTATCTGGATTCTGTCCTGCCAGACGTTTCTTTTTCTTATATTCTGATATTGCTTGCTTGATATATAAGGGGGTCAATGCATTTCTGTCCTTTTCTTATTTGATTTCTGATTATTTCAGGAGCTATACATTCTGTATAGAATTGCTTCATTTTCGGAAGCATTTTTTCGGCCCATATTTTTCTATCTATCTCAATTTCCTCTATATATAGATCTATATTATCACGGACATACACAACAAAGTAACATCTGCTACTATTAGTTATATTCATAGGTAACAAAACAAAGGTTACATTCAATTGCCTGATTGCCCCTGGATCTAAAAACACACGCTACCCCCTACCCAGTCGAATTTGTTCGTTTTTTGCACAAAAAATGTAAATGTTTAGAATTTACATAGTTGCCACAACTATAAAAATAATGTTTAATTTACTTACCTAGTTATTGTAACGAGAAAATAATAATGAAAAACCTACAATTATCTGAAATGAAACAATAACAAAATATAAGCACATACACTTACCTGATATATTTCTATTTTGGAAACCCAAAAATTAATCACAATTTGCCTTATGACTAATACACAAATAGGTACCTTCACTGCGAAGTCGAATATCCGATTTTGAAAACATAAGATAACTAAAATACAGGTAAAATGGTCACTATATAGATATTGCAAGTACCTAGGTAAATATACCTAATAATCTTATGACGTACATAGTTTTTCTTGTTAAAAAAATTTTGTTTTTTGTTTTTTTTCTCGTTGTTTGAGGATTTTCGTATAACATGGCAACATCGGTTGTGAATGC
The DNA here is from genome assembly GCA_947563755.1 of Lochmaea crataegi. Taxonomy (NCBI): domain Eukaryota; kingdom Metazoa; phylum Arthropoda; class Insecta; order Coleoptera; family Chrysomelidae; genus Lochmaea; species Lochmaea crataegi. The sequence goes on from OX387436.1 coordinate 31,840,163, forward strand.
AGTTACTGTATTTTACTTGGCTCTTTTGGATTCAAAGGCTTCGATGCCAAATGTAAACATTATCCCTATAAATCCTTACAATTTATATAATTCTCTCATTATGACGATAAAAAGAGATGAGGATAGTTATCTAGTTTTTAGCTTGCCATAGGTAATAATAATTGCTGAATAAAATTAATGAATGAGATAGGTAACATTACATTTTAAAAAATTTCGAAGCGTAAATGTTTTGTAACTTTGTCTTGTCAATAAAACTAGTCGAAATTACCTTGCAAATTAATTGATTTATATAAGCATTTAAAACAATGAAAGAAAATAAGAACTCAAATAATTATTAAAGGATGACTTAGTAATAGTGTTAGTTGTTGATATTAAAAAATATTGTAAAACAAAGGACGACTAAAAAATTAATTTCGTCTACCTACTTTAGGAATGGCAATAGCGCTTCTCATTAGAATCGCTTTGATCATAGACTTGGTAGAGTTGAAATATCTGAGCTTTATTTATTTTTTCCTTCAATCTGTTTTCTTATCTTAACAGTAGGTACTAGCAACGTACAGTAACTAACGACAAGTAAATTCACTTCGTCGATTCAGCGGTTACCGAAAATTTCCTTACCCCGCCTATCGTCTGCTGAATTCTGGCGAGTTTAAATCAACAAAGTGAGAAGAACAGGGGCAGCGCGGCGATAACGGGGGGTACGGCGCCAGAGAAACGATGTGCCAAAAATTTCAAACGTTCCGACGCAAGTGAATTTACTTGTCGTTAGTTAGTGTACGGTGTTAATACTCATTGTACCAGAGAAGCCAAATGATTTCATAACAGAAATTTCATTTCAGAGCTCTCATTATTCACTATTTGAAATTTAACATGTTATGGAAAAAGGTGATTCTTTGTATAATTTTGAACGTCTACACAATAAACTTTTTGTTTATCAACAATTGTAAAGAAATGCACATGAATAATGTTGTATCACGACTAGGAGGCGCCCGAAAAGTATAGATTTTCATCTAATTCTTTAAATAAGTGTTGAAAAATGTAAATATTCAAATATCATTCTCTTCGGGGACGTATATATACGTATATGTATATACTTTATACGTATATACTGGTCTCAAAGTGTACGATATATATATATATATATATATATATATATATATATATATATATATATATATATATATATATATATATATATATATATATATATATATATATATATATATATATATATATATATATATATATATATATATATATATATATATATATATATATATATATATATATATATATATATATATATATATATATATATATATATATATATATATATATAAATTACTAGAAATATTTGCCAACTCAGTAACGGAGACGATTTATCATCCACGCAACACCAAAATTAACTTGATCAAACAGATGAAAAGTAGAGTTCTTCAAATTTCAGATCAAAAGTTCCACCAAAAAAATCTAAAAATATTGTATAATCTTTTTCACGAAAACTCATATCCTCCATATCTTCTGAAACGAATATTATATAATACATTTGACAAAAATTCTGACATTACTGATAATATATCACAAAATATTAGAACTGACAATATTAACCCACCAATTTATTTGTCTTTACCATATATAAAAACAGTCACACCTAAACTTTCAGGAATCTTTAAGAAACATAATATCAAAATTGCAAACAAACAACACCTCACAATCAAATCAATTTTCAGTAAAATCAAAGATAAAACACCGATAAATAAATTAACTAACATAGTTTATGAAATTCCTTGCTTTAACTGTGATAAAAAATACATTGGTCATACTAAAAGGACATTAACCAATCGAATTTCCTCTCACAAAAGCGATAGTAAATTGTATCCTGATAGATGTGCCCTCGCTGAACACGCATTTTATGAAGACCATTCAATTGATTATCAATCAGCCAAAGTATTAATCACAGAAAAAAATTATAAAAAACGTCTATTTTTAGAAACCGCATTTATTTCACAAGAAAATAATTGCATTAATAAAAAAACAGACCTGAATAACCTTAGTGTGATGTATGCCTATCTCTTAGATTTTGAAAAACAATCTTTACAAAATTCAAATTCCAATCAAAATTAACTTTATTCGAACAGACCTTTATAGATTAAAATTTTTGTTTAATGTCATATTGAATGTCATATTGTTTTTTGAGTTTAATATGTAATGAACGTTTATGTCAATTATAAAATTTAATTTTTATCTATTTTTACAATTATACCGACATCCTCGTTTAAATAATGTAAGTAAATTTTAACATTAATTTATTTTATAATTTGACCATCCTAATAATTTTCAGTCCTTGAGAATGAATATGTTATATTCGAAAGCTTGGAATATATTTTAAAAAGAGTACTCTCTGGTATTTTATTGCCACATCCCCAAATAAATCGTCTCCTATATATATATATATATATATATAATAATCGCTTGATTTTTATTCATTGGGTATGGTTAATGCGAATATAATGAAAAATTAAACGATCTTTGACTTTTCGCTTTCGTTTGAAAGCTTTTTCAAAATGTTTATTTTACATGTCACAATGAAGTAAAAAATATGATAAATTTGACTCAAATTTTTGATATCTTGTTTATCGTTCACAGAATTTTTTTCTTTTTTTATATGTATCATTTCTTTAATTGTAAGTTTCTGATAATTAGAGTCTTGTGTTAGTATTTTTGTTTTTTTGAAATCAAATTCATGTTTTTCTGTTGTTTCGTGTTTATGTAGAGCTGTAGAAGCATTTTTTGTATATTTGTGGCCGTTGAGACGATTTTCTAAATGTTGAGTTGTCAAACCTATATATTTTTTTGGACAGTTTAAACATGGTATAGAATATATAACATTAGATTTTTTATTGGTTTTAGTTGGACTTTTAAGTTTAGTAAATAATGATGACAAAGTATTTTGAGCTTTATGACAAACGTTAATGTTATGTTTAGACAATATGAATTTTAGTTTTTCTGATAGTTCGTTTGTATAAGGCATTGCTATGTATCTGTTTTGATTGAATTCAGTTTTTGTGTTGTTATTTTGAGTGTTATTGTAGAATTTGTAGGTGCGTTGTTTGAAAATTTTTTCTATATTGTTTATTGGGTAGTTGTTATTTTTTAAGGTGTCTTTCACGTGTCTAAAGATTTCAGGACGGTATTCTGGAGAAGTCAGTTTAATAGCTCTATCGGTTAATCCAATAATTACACTGTTTTTTTTTGAGCATTAGGATGATTAGAATTGTAATTTAGATATCTGCCGGACCATGTTTCTTTTTTATATAGTTTAGTTTTTATTTTGTTGTTGTTAGATCTGATTAATGTTAAGTCTAAAAAATTTATTGTATTATTTTCTTCAGTTTCAAGAGTAAATTGGAGTTTTGGATGGAAATTATTAAATGCAGTTAAAATAGCATTGATCTTGTCTGATGGAATTGCAGTTATACAATCGTCAACATAGCGTTTATAAAATAATACATTAAAATTTAAATTCATTAGTACGTTCTCTTCAAGATGTTCCATTATCAATTGAGCTAAAGTTGAGGATATAGGAGAGCCCATTGTGCAACCGTCTAATTGTTGGAAAAATTTATTTTGGTATTGAAAATAATTATTTTTTTGAATTAATAAAATTGCTTCTTTGAATTCATTGTATGATAGAGTGGTGTGTTCTTTTAGTGAGTTCCATTTTAATTTCAAAATATCTACTATCAATTCATTTGGAATATTAGTGTACATTGAAATAACATCTAGTGATATAATTTTATAATCATTAGGTATGTTTGTTTTATCTATAAATTGTTTGAAGGCGAATGAATCTTTTATATAATAATTATTATTTCCAATTATATTTGATAGACAATTGGATAGATATTTTGATAAATTATAGAAGGGAGATTGAATGTACGATACAATTGGTCGTAAAGGTATATTTGGTTTGTGAAGCTTTGGTAGTCCGTATATTTTTGGAGGTAAAGCGTTGTTAATTTGTAGTTTTTTAGCTTCAATTTTATTGATAGAGTTGTTATTTAGTATTTTTTTAATGAATTTATTGTTTTTATCTTGAAATGATTTTGTTTGGTCAGATCTTATTGGTTTATAAACTTTTTTGTCATTTATCATTATGCTCATTTTTTTGTCATATTCGTCAGTATTCATTACGACGGTTTTGTTACTTTTATCTGGTTGTAATATTGTTATTTGTGGATTAATTTTGATAAATTGTTTAGTTTTATTTAATTGTTTTTGAATATTTTTTTGGAAATTATTATTTTGATGATGTAATTTGATTTTGTGATTAGTGATAACATTAACTGAATCAGCTCTATATATATATATATATATATATATATATATAGGAGACGATTTATTTGGGGATGTGGCAATAAAATACCAGAGAGTACTCTTTTTAAAATATATTCCAAGCTTTCGAATATAACATATTCATTCTCAAGGACTGAAAATTATTAGGATGGTCAAATTATAAAATAAATTAATGTTAAAATTTACTTACATTATTTAAACGAGGATGTCGGTATAATTGTAAAAATAGATAAAAATTAAATTTTATAATTGACATAAACGTTCATTACATATTAAACTCAAAAAACAATATGACATTCAATATGACATTAAACAAAAATTTTAATCTATAAAGGTCTGTTCGAATAAAGTTAATTTTGATTGGAATTTGAATTTTGTAAAGATTGTTTTTCAAAATCTAAGAGATAGGCATACATCACACTAAGGTTATTCAGGTCTGTTTTTTTATTAATGCAATTATTTTCTTGTGAAATAAATGCGGTTTCTAAAAGATAAAACACCGATAAATAAATTAACTAACATAGTTTATGAAATTCCTTGCTTGAACTGTGATAAAAAATACATTGGTCATACTAAAAGGACATTAACCAATCGAATTTCCTCTCACAAAAGCGATAGTAAATTGTATCCTGATAGATGTGCCCTCGCTGAACACGCATTTTATGAAGACCATTCAATTGATTATCAATCAGCCAAAGTATTAATCACAGAAAAAAATTATAAAAAACGTCTATTTTTAGAAACCGCATTTATTTCACAAGAAAATAATTGCATTAATAAAAAAACAGACCTGAATAACCTTAGTGTGATGTATGCCTATCTCTTAGATTTTGAAAAACAATCTTTACAAAATTCAAATTCCAATCAAAATTAACTTTATTCGAACAGACCTTTATAGATTAAAATTTTTGTTTAATGTCATATTGAATGTCATATTGTTTTTTGAGTTTAATATGTAATGAACGTTTATGTCAATTATAAAATTTAATTTTTATCTATTTTTACAATTATACCGACATCCTCGTTTAAATAATGTAAGTAAATTTTAACATTAATTTATTTTATAATTTGACCATCCTAATAATTTTCAGTCCTTGAGAATGAATATGTTATATTCGAAAGCTTGGAATATATTTTAAAAAGAGTACTCTCTGGTATTTTATTGCCACATCCCCAAATAAATCGTCTCCGTTACTGAGTTGGCAAATATTTCTAGTAATTTACATACAAATATGGGGTATTACCAAACCATCTTAATAACTTATGGTCAAACAGCAGTTAAAAAATTGAAATCATGGTCTAAAATTAAACTCAAATTAGCGAAAGAATACAATAGAAGATGCTTTCTCCTACAGTGTAGAAAAAATAACATTCTTCCCACCTTTTTACAAAACAATATCAAACATATAGAAAAAATTCTGATACGTCAAGAAGAAGAAACTAATAATAGTTATTTTATCTATAATAGGTTAGTAAAAAAACTTTTAAATAATGAAATTATATGTAATCAAAAAACAATATTTAGGCTTGAAAATGATATAATTGAAATGAAAAATCAAATAATTAACATCACTAATGAATTCGTTTTTGAAAACTTTTCTAGTAGACAGCAAATTATATATAATAAATTATTTTTCGAAATTAAAAATAAGCAAAAAAAGAAACTTAATAATCTGATTAACAAAAAAATAAACTCGATCCTTAAAACTCAAAATAATTGGATTAAAAATATTTCAGATACAGAGATACCTAAGGATATTCTACAGTTTTTATCACTAGGCCCAAAATTTAGCATTGAACCTATAATAACAAAAGATATTTCTATAAAAACTATGTTAGCTAATATTGATTATATATCATCTTTCATACAAAACGAGCAAGAAAGAAATATCGTTATAGCTAAAACTACAAATGTTTTAACTAATCATATTCACGAACCTAAACAATCTTCTATTTTTAGAGAACTACTACATAAAACAAAAAAATTTTTAAGAGAAAATCCAAATTTAATAGTCATACCATCTGACAAAGGAAATGTTACAGTTATAATGGAAAATCAACAATATTTAGAATTATCTAAAGAACTAATTGATAATAACACGTCATATAAAGAACTTACTAATGACCCAACTGCAAAAATAACTAGTAATTGTAATAAATTGATTAAAAAATTATTCAATAAAAAACAAATAGACAAAAATACGAAAGAAAAACTAACAAACTATAACGGTATTTCAGCCAAATTTTATTGTTTACCAAAAATTCATAAACCCACATTATCAGCTAGACCAATTGTAGCTTCTATAAATACTCCAATTGAGCCTCTTACTCTTTGGTTAACTGACATATTAACAAAATCTTATGACTATGATAATGAATATTATATTAAAGACTCCTTCGAAATTAACAAAACATACAATAACATAATATTACCACCGAACTATGTTCTTTTAAGTTTAGATGTAGTATCACTTTTCAGTAATATTCACTTAAGTATATGCTTAACAGCTCTTGATTACAAATGGAATGATATAAGTAAAAACTGCAAACTAAACAAAGAAACTTTTTTAGAATTAATATCATTTATCTTTAATAGTACATATTTTTCTTATAATAATAAAAATTACCAACAGACTTTTGGAACACCCATGGGATCTTCAATATCACCTATACTAGCAGACTATGTAATGAATTATATCTTAGACTTTGTTATATCTGTTTTACCATTCAAGTTGTTTTTCATTAAAAAGTATGTCGATGATATAATTTTATCTCTTCCATGCAATGAAATAGATAATATACTATTCTACTTTAATACATTTGATCCTTATATACAATTCACTATTGAAAAAGAAAATTCAGAACAATATTTACCTTTTCTTGACACCAAATTCAATTCAATTCAATTCAATAATTTATTGCTTCTAAAAAATATACATTTTCATAGCAAGAGTGAACAAATAAAATATAATACATTCAGTAAAAAATAAAAAGAAAAAAAAAATATACCTATACATACATACAATCACATACATAATATACCCATATAAACTGTGTAAGAGTAAGGAAATATTTCAAGATTATTCATTCAAGACAAATGCTCGGAGTTTTAAAACATTTTGAATGTGAAATGCTATAGCTTTTGCAGAGCTAATAGATAAATTATCCAATGCAAGGAGTAAGGAATTTGGACTTTGCAAGAGTGTCAAGTCAGGGGGCTTCATAGAGCTACATATTGGGCAATCTAATAGAAGATGATAGATGGTTTCGGGAAGCCTTTGATTACAAATTGTACAGATTTCGTCCGGATTAATAAGATATACCGCTCCCCTACAAGAAAATTTTATCATGTAATTGTTAGAAAGACGCAATTGAGCTATTGTTCTGGTGATATGGAATGGAAGTCTCAAATGGAGGTAGTTTTGTGCAGAAGTTGATATAGAAAATTTTTTAAATATTGTTAAGAAAGAAGAGTTATCTAGAAGGTTACAATCTTTGGTAAAAAGTTTATTTCGGAGACGAACTAGAAGATTTTTCTTGTTGTTTCTAATATTGCAATATGTAATGTTGTCCCAAAAATTCAAAGCATCAATTTGACAAAAGATTTGTTTAATTTGAAGGGCCCAGTTATACCTTTTATCGCACTCTTCCAACTGTGATTGTCTTTTGAAACAAATTTTTGGTAGTCTTGTGTTATCCATTAATAAAATCTTTAAAAGCCAGTTTAATGCTAATTTAAAAATGTTGTATAACAATTTTACCCGGCCGGTTTCAAGCCTCAGTGCGAAGTCAGGGGTGTTAGCAGGTAGAAGGAGAACCCTTTTTAGGAATGTGGTTTGAATTTTTTCCAGGGCATCAGTATAGCGTAAACCCCAAATTGGAATGCCATTGCTTATGGTACTTAAAACTAGCGAATCAAATAGATGCATGCGTGTAGTCCATGAATCAATTTTAGTTTTAGCCATTACTGGGATTACAGCGCCTATGGCTTGTGTTGCTTTTGTTATAGCGGATTCAGACATTATTCGGAACAAAGAAGAAGACGAAAAGGTGACACCTAGATATGTGTATGATGAGGTTAGATCTAACCGATTAGAGTTAAATGTGAAGTAATGATTATCTCGCATATGATAAGTACCTCTCGCGAAACACATGATTTTGGTTTTTTCAGTATTGACTGATAAGATATTGTTAGATGTGTATACTTCTAACATTTTAAGTTTGTTGCTTACATCAACTTCAGAGTCTGCCAAGATCACTAAATCATCCGCATATAATAGCATAAGAAGGTCATTGCTGTTGTCGATGTTAATGCCGACAGCCCCACTTTCCCTGAAAAAATCTTCAATATCTGCTAAAAACAATGCAAAAAGAAGAGGGCTAAGAACTTCCCCTTGAAGAACACCAGTGGTTATGTTGTGCGAACTTGTGTATTGTCCATTGCATTTGACACGCATATTTGCATTAATGTAAAAATTTCTACAAATATTGATCAGTTTGGAACTTATACCAAGTATAAATAACTTATTCCATAAAAGGGAGTGATTTACACTATCAAATGCGCGTTTAAAGTCCACGAAAATAGCAAAAACCTTACGTCTACGAAGGCGAAGATGCAATTGTATAGCAGAACTTAGGACAAATATATTATCGTTACAGCCACGCTCACGGCGAAAACCCGATTGACATTCTGGGAGAATGTGACATTCTTCAGCCCATGTTGATAACCTGTCAAGTATTATATGCATGAAAATTTTGGCAATACAGTTAACCAGTGCAATGCCCCTGTAATTAAAAGGATCCTCTATCGGGCCCTTTTTGTGGAGCATAATCATAACCACGTCACTCCAGTTTTTAGGTATTACGAGAGTATCTAAGATGGAGTTAAATAAGGAGCATAAATAGAGAACCCAATTATTAGGTAAGGATTTAAGTAACTCATAGGGAATACCATCTAGTCCGCTAGATTTGTTGTTTTTGCACGAGTTGAATACAGAATAAATTTCAGAAGATGTGACCGGGTAATCGAGAAACGGGTTCCTAGCATCAAAAAATTCAGTATTGTCAATAGCAGAGACAGGATAAAAGTTTCTGTAAAATAATTCCCAGGTTTCAACTCGTAGGTTAGAAGATCGAGAAAAGATACAACGATAGTCTTTAATAGTTTTCCAGAAAATTTTAGAGTCTCTGCAATTAGATAGTGTTTGTATAATATTTTGGTCATACTGTTTTTTCTTATTAGCGATCAACTTTTTGTATTCTTTTTTGGAAGTTAAATACACATCTTTTAAGTGATTTTCATTAAATGAGTTTTGTTTACAACATTTTAAATTATGAAGGACTTTTTTCTTTAGTGATATACATTCTTTATCAAACCAAGGGTTCTTAATATGTGCCTGCGATCCTTGTGAAACAAACTGCACAATACCCAAAACAGTAGCGGCATCATTAATTGCAAGTATGAGATTCTCATGAGATTTTTCTACGTCTGAGATAGGTATTACACGAGGAGAGTTCTGTAGAAGTAATTTATATGGTAATATTAAGTGATCTGGTAATTTAAACAATTTGGTAAGGACTTCTTGGCTATTTATGTTAGGAGGAGAATGTAAAAAGTCGAGGTTTAGAGAACAACAAACTGGAAAATGGTCTGATGAATTAAACAAATTATTTACATAAAAATCCCTTATCATGGAGAGATGCGGGTTATTAACCCAGACGAAATCTATAGTACTTTTGCCCAGAACATTCACTAAAGTAAATTTACCAGGGCGGTCCGAAATACTTCTACCGTTTAATAAAGAAAATCCGTTAGTATTCATGAAATCTATTAGTTGCCGTCCCCTTGAATTTATAGTTTGATCTAATGATATTCTAGTGTCAAACAGATTAGTGTTTTCAAAAATTTCAAGAGGAGCATAATCTACGTTAGATATGCGCGAGTTAAAATCTCCTCCAATGATTATTAGAGTGTCATTATATAATTCTTGTACACTAGATAAAGAATCTTGAAACATTTCCAGGAGGTATAACAGGTCCAAGTTTGGTTTGAAGTAAACATTACATACAATAAAATTAAAGTTACGATTAGAAACTAAACAAAATAACCACCAGGGAGAATTTTCAATTATAGTGCACGAAAACTTTTTCACACAGAAAGTCGAAATACCGCCACTAGCTCTTCCTGTAGACTTCTCCTTTATAGCAACAGAGCTAATTACATTATACATGGACAAGTAGGAGGGGGATACTTTCATATCAATTGTTAACCACGTTTCCGAGAGACATAAAACATCTGGCATGTTGGTATCGTTAACATAATCTAAAATGTTTCGGAATCCCTGACAGTTCCAAAAAACAATATTAACTGGATGCTATATTTGATTTTGTGTTTTAGAGCTCTTTAATCCGTTATCACGAACTGGTGACATTTCTTCTTCCCTAGTTCTTTTAGAAGTCCCCGAAGCATGATGTGTGATAGGAACAATTTTAGGAACTTTGTTTATATATCTAATTGTAAGGTTGCTATCAGTCTGTAATTTAATGGAGAGTTCGTCCCGTAAGTCCTTTAAATGTTGTAGCTGGTTGGGAGTCATATCTTGATTAAGCTTAATTTTCTCATGTGATAACTTTTTTTTGTTTTTTAAAACTTCAATGGCATATTGTGGAGAGCTAAATGTCAAACGATATGAACGGGTTTTACCATTAACTGGTTTGCCTAGACGAGCCCCAGCCACTACTTGCGGTGAGGCTCCAGAACAAATTTTGCTAATAATATCTTGGGCAGCATTCAGCTCCAGGTTTGGTTGGCTTTCCGGCAATCCAAATATTATAATATTTTTCTCTCGCTTAAGACGTTCTGTACTTTCAGCGAAAAGTTCTTGAGCATCCATGTTTTTAAGAGAATCGAATTTTTTCTCGAGACCTAGCATTTTGTTTCGTAACTCTGAGTTTTCATCGCGCAATGTAGAGATGTCACTGAGACAGTTAGAGATAACTTGAGATTGAGTTGAGATTGTAGCAACCAAATCTTCAATTTTATAATTGCAGGCGGTAACTGCCGTAGTAAGACACGTTAATTTTGACATAATAGCTTGGAAATGATGATCATTTAGATTAGTTGAAGTGGAAGAATTTAATTTACAGTCTTGACAAATCCAGTTGCCCGTATTCGCTGAGGTGGGTACATCGTCTACATTTCCAGCTAACTTTGACCGGACGCACCTCAGGTGACATTGGCGAGCACAAATTGAACATTTTAGCTGATTGTCGATGTCCGTCAATAAAACGAGACACAAGAAACAGGTATTCGGCATTTTTAAATATTTGTTTATCGCTTTAATGATATACTTATTAAATACAAAGGTTACCTCAATGTAAATAAACACAGTTTTGGATAAAAAAAGAAATCCAGCTGCTATACTAATTAACTCACTACAAACAACACAAATGCACTGTTATCAAGTATAATTATAATGTGATTTGGAATGATTATTTTTAAGAACAAATAGGTACGTGCAAACGGTATGAAATCTATTTGACACCAAATTCATAAGAGACAATAATAATAAAATTTCGATCGACTGGTATAGAAAACCGATAAGTTCGGGAAGATATATTAATTATCATTCATATCATCCACGCAACACCAAAATTAACTTGATCAAACAGATGAAAAGTAGAGTTCTTCAAATTTCAGATCAAAAGTTCCACCAAAAAAATCTAAAAATATTGTATAATCTTTTTCACGAAAACTCATATCCTCCATATCTTCTGAAACGAATATTATATAATACATTTGACAAAAATTCTGACATTACTGATAATATATCACAAAATATTAGAACTGACAATATTAACCCACCAATTTATTTGTCTTTACCATATATAAAAACAGTCACACCTAAACTTTCAGGAATCTTTAAGAAACATAATATCAAAATTGCAAACAAACAACACCTCACAATCAAATCAATTTTCAGTAAAATCAAAGATAAAACACCGATAAATAAATTAACTAACATAGTTTATGAAATTCCTTGCTTGAACTGTGATAAAAAATACATTGGTCATACTAAAAGGACATTAACCAATCGAATTTCCTCTCACAAAAGCGATAGTAAATTGTATCCTGATAGATGTGCCCTCGCTGAACACGCATTTTATGAAGACCATTCAATTGATTATCAATCAGCCAAAGTATTAATCACAGAAAAAAATTATAAAAAACGTCTATTTTTAGAAACCGCATTTATTTCACAAGAAAATAATTGCATTAATAAAAAAACAGACCTGAATAACCTTAGTGTGATGTATGCCTATCTCTTAGATTTTGAAAAACAATCTTTACAAAATTCAAATTCCAATCAAAATTAACTTTATTCGAACAGACCTTTATAGATTAAAATTTTTGTTTAATGTCATATTGAATGTCATATTGTTTTTTGAGTTTAATATGTAATGAACGTTTATGTCAATTATAAAATTTAATTTTTATCTATTTTTACAATTATACCGACATCCTCGTTTAAATAATGTAAGTAAATTTTAACATTAATTTATTTTATAATTTGACCATCCTAATAATTTTCAGTCCTTGAGAATGAATATGTTATATTCGAAAGCTTGGAATATATTTTAAAAAGAGTACTCTCTGGTATTTTATTGCCACATCCCCAAATAAATCGTCTCCGTTACTGAGTTGGCAAATATTTCTAGTAATTTATATATATATATATAGGAGACGATTTATTTGGGGATGTGGCAATAAAATACCAGAGAGTACTCTTTTTAAAATATATTCCAAGCTTTCGAATATAACATATTCATTCTCAAGGAATTATTTAAACGAGGATGTCGGTATAATTGTAAAAATAGATAAAAATTAAATTTTATAATTGACATAAACGTTCATTACATATTAAAACTATGTTAGTTAATTTATTTATCGGTGTTTTATCTTTGTTTTTTGAGTTTAATATGTAATGAACGTTTATGTCAATTATAAAATTTAATTTTTATCTATTTTTACAATTATACCGACATCCTCGTTTAAATAATTCCTTGAGAATGAATATGTTATATTCGAAAGCTTGGAATATATTTTAAAAAGAGTACTCTCTGGTATTTTATTGCCACATCCCCAAATAAATCGTCTCCGTTACTGAGTTGGCAAATATTTCTAGTAATTTATATATATATATATTTATCTTTACACCGCTGTGCGTCCGTACATTGTCCTTTTACATTTAATCGTGCGTCCGGTGGTATTTGTGCGTCCGATATACGGACGCACAATTATTTTTCAATTTAAACTACTTTTTCGATAGTTTTACATCATAACAAGCATTCTCGCAAATTGTATGGTGGACGTCAAAATACGACAAAATGATTGAAGTATATAATATGTGAGTTCCATAAATTTCCGCACTGGCGCACTTGTATATACATGATGTGAATATACTAAAATATTTTTTAGCCAAACTAAGCGACTTGTGCGTCCGTTGATAGCAACACCGCCATTTTAAGAATTAAGTGACTATATTTCTTCGGTGGTCGTTTTATAGGAAACTTTTATAATTTACTAGGACTCTGGGCCCATAGCTGCATAATGACATAATTTTGTTTTCTTGTTGATTGACGCAGTTTCATTCATATGTCGCTAGGAAGACAAAACACTGCAAATTTTACGATCCATAAAAGATAAAAACGTAAACGTAAGTCAACAAATAACAATACAATGAAATAGTAAGTAATGTCAAATATATAAAAATTTTAAGTTTATAAAAGGAAACTTGTGGTGGATCACTTCGAATAAAAAATTATGTACTATAAAATATTATAGCTTCCGTACCCATTGTAAACAAACTTTCACTATCGATTTGACATGTTACGAATAAACACAGAAAGATTATCTATCTATTGTTCTCCAATTCGCAGGTAGAAAAACAAAAAACTGGTTACGTATTTTGAGAAATATTAATGTACAATTTCATCATTATGACCTACATATAGGTTTTCATATTAGTTCCAATTATGGTTTTAGTTTTGTAATAACCGTCTTTGAGAATGGTTGTACCTATTTGTAAAAGTTTGGACCATTAGGTCTAAACGACCAAACGATGATTTTAAACGTATTTCGATATATACAGGAAGAAAATCGCAGTTCCTTAAACACGCCGTCTTCTAGTGCTTACTGGTTGCAAAACAGTGCTGACAGCACTATAGAAAAATGTGCACAAATCACTGGAGTGGGGATATCGACTATTTACAAAGTAATACGTGAACAAAAAACAAATCAGGTTTTAAGCGAAGCTAAGGACGAATAGTGAAGAAAACCAATGAATTTATAAACAACACAATCAGAAGATACATCCATTCATTTATATGAAAAATGAGGTTCTAACATTAAGTAAAATATTTGAATTATTAAAAACTGATGCGAATTTGTCGCTTATAAGTAAAACAACGTTGTGTTGCATTTGCATAAAATAGGTTTTAAGTGTAAGCAACGGAGTAGGAATAGTTGTCTTACTGGAAAACGTGTAATCAGATTATCTTCTCGAGATAATGGCAGCAAGACGATGGGGAAAACTAATTTTTTATCTTGACGAAACTTGGGTTAACGAAGGACATACCCCTTCTAAGATTTGGCAGGATTCTAATATTAACAGCGGCAAACAGGCGTTAATGGATAATGGTCAACCGGCATTGAAGGTCCGTGTGGGAAAGGTCGCTGTTTGATTATTGGGCATATTGGTTCCGCATCAAGTTTTACTGAAAATGGTTTGTTACTATTTACTTCAAAAACTGATGGCGACTATCATAAAGATACGAGTAAATATATGAACGCACAAATGTTAAAATTGGTTCAAGTCATTTTTGGAAAATATACCACTATCTCTCATATAGCTCTTGATAATAGTGCCCTGCAAGAAAAATGGCCAACCTGCTCATGGAGAAACGCTGAATGAATGAAATTGCTACAAAATTGAGGTATCATTGAATCACAGCGTTACCAGAGCCGGTCTCTATGAGATTGCTAAGCAACATATGTGAAAATATAAAAAATATGTGATAGATGGACTTGTCAGTGTTTTACGGCTCCCCCCTCACCACTGCGAGCTAAACCCAATAGAGTTGGTTTGGGCAGAAATTAAACAGTTCGTTGCGAGAAACAATTTTACATACAAATTAGAATATGTAAAGAAATTACTATTAAGTGCAGATGGGAATATTACCGAAGAAACGTAGCAAAAGTGCATTAGTCACGTTAAAAGAATTGAAAATGACATTTGGAATATGGATATAATGTTATTAAAAGTGTGAAAGTAAATCCTTCAATTATTAATGTAGATAGTTCTATCACAAGTGATAGTGAATCAAGTACAAGTGACACTGATAACGATGACGACCAGTAACTTTCTGCTGATATGGTATGTATTTTTCGTTTTTCATTGAAGGTTTTTCATCACGGCAATTTATATAAAGATAGTAAAAAATCACGGTTGCCGTTGCGCACCTGGCCGCATCTCTTCGCAGCCAGGTGTAAACAGGTATGATTTCGATACATTTATACGTTCATAACGTACATCTATTAATTATATATCAAATTAAAGATACTTTTTTTTATTATTTATCATATATGGTTGCCTAATAAAATCCGGCCGCAAATAAGGGTTGTTGGCTGTTAAAGATGATAAATATTTTAGGTAGAGTGAAAGAGAGTTAACGCATAACATCATTTGTCAGACGAAGATAGCGTGTCAAAGTGTAAATGACGTAAGATTTTATTATTTAACAAAATGTACGCTTTAAAACAAAATAATGGAAAATTTAAGAAAATAATTAAAGGTTTAGACTCAATGCACATTCCACCGTGCTGGAAATCTTCGAATCAAAAATTGTTGCGGACAATCTTTGTTAATTCGATGTGGTTAAATGCCTCTGAGCCGGACTGTATCAAGTTCAACCCGGAAAACAATGGCTGGCTGCTATTAGATGGTTTTGTAAAACCAACATGGTTCCTGGGAGACTCAACTCCAAAGCAAAATAAGAGTGTGCTGTGTGATTCCATGAACAAATCTTCCGATAATGACGACGATTCTGATATTTGTAGCGATGAAAGTGCTCCGATGATAGAGTAACTAAAAGCTTCGATGATTAAGATTTTTAAATGAGAGTTACAGAAAAATAAGATACATTTTTAAAATTTTTAATTTGCTTTAATGTTTAATTAACATGTAACAGGCGATTAAATAATTGAATAAAATCAAATAAAATTTTCAAACAGTACCTCACAATAAAATTTTCTTTTACATAAATAACCTTGGTTTTATTTATTTATTTTTTAAATCAATATTAAATATATTAATTCAATATTGATTTTTTTTGTAATTTTTCAATTTGTCATTATGAAAAGGAAGACATTTCATTTGGAGTATATATTAAGTCGTCTCTATGACTCCCCAGTGGTTGAGAACACTAACATTCGACGCATGCGCAATGGCTTAAAAGCGTCGCACAGTGGGCAATCGTTGTCTTCGTCTGACAAATGATGTTATGCTCTCTTTCACTCTACCTAAAATATTTATCATCTTCAACAGCCAGCACCCTTATTTGCGGCCGGATTTAATTAGGCAATCATAAATGATAATTAATAAAAAAAAATTAGCTTTAATTTGATATATAATTAATAGATGTACGTTATGAACGTGTAAATGTATCGAAATCATACCTGTTTACACCTGGCTGCGAAGAGATGCGGCCAGGTGCGCAACGGCAACCGTGATTTTTTAGTATCTTCATATAAATTGCCGTGATGTAGACGCAAGTAGAAGCAAGTGAACGAAATTGTTTTATCATATTGACAACTGTCAGTTGTAGGAAGGCACATGCATCTTCATAATTGTAGGTTAGTATTGATGTTTGTTCGATTAGTAGTCGTGTAGAGTTCTGTCATCGAGTTGAGTTAGTTCTATGATGCAGTAGCTGGAATGTCGAGCAGTCACAGGCCGATTCTTAGAGTTGGTTAGGTGTCGTTGTCGAGTCTCTTCTCTTCAGTTGCCAACCATGATTAATATCACCTATCTATCTATACCTTGTTTTTAAACTAGGAGGAGCATTTTAGGAAACCTCAAACACACCACTAAAAGTAACTAGATTGGGAGAGTGTTCCGAAAGGGTCGTGTTCAGACTTTTTGAACTAATTGACCATGTTTTGTACTGCAGGTAGTTGTCGTTGCCAATGAGGGATCAAAGCATGTCTAAATATCGAATAATCATTGGCCACAGGCCATGGCGAAAGTAGTGAGCAAATGACACTTTATTGGGAAAAAATGTATGGTTATAATAGGTAGTTTATGTAAAATTTCTTAATAATTTGAG
This sequence comes from Lochmaea crataegi, assembly GCA_947563755.1. NCBI lineage: Eukaryota > Metazoa > Arthropoda > Insecta > Coleoptera > Chrysomelidae > Lochmaea > Lochmaea crataegi. The sequence continues at coordinate 31,857,905 of OX387436.1, forward strand.
GATAAATAAATACGTAGAATATGCAATTTATGTTTCAATTATTCTTTATTTACGTTGGACGCTTAGGTATAGCACAAACTAAAAGTAAACAGAGGTTTTGATATCGAAAAATGCGATAATATTGTACTGTTATGTATGTAAAACTTGATGTAAAAATATTTAGAAAAATAATATTTTACTTGGAAACTTATATTATTAACAAGAAATAACAAGCATGGATTTTGTTTATCAAACTGAATAAATAATAAAAATAGCACTTAACTTGGTTGAAATATAATACTTTGTTAAAAATAAAAAAAAATCAACAACAAACGCAAAAAAGTGGTACAGTCAGATTGAAGTAATAATATTGTCACAAAACTGACAAATGTCGTTGTCAGTTGCATCAAAAGAGCTGTGTGAAACGGGCTGCAATCTGACCAATCACTAGGCAGCAGAAATGCCAACTTAAATTCAAATCGCTCCTCTTAGTTTAAAAACAAGGTATAGTTGGGTTAGTTTTTTCTTTAATTCCTTCTTTTATATGTGAGTGTGATGGAAGAAATAATGCTATTTTGCGTTCTGCTGTTAGGCTTAATTGCCTTCCTGTTTTTGGTGTCCCCTTCATTGAGAGAGGGTAAGTTTGTTCAAGAAATATCTAGTTCGCAGCTGATAGAATAATTTTCTAATAGGGATCACCGCCAGGGCTGAAAACCAGCCGTCCACCCGGCAGTCGTTGAAGCTTGTAGGGAAGCCATTTTGGCTAGTTGCCATAGTTGTTTGGCTCGAGACTATTTTTGTTGGTCCAGATCAAGGTCCGGGATTTGAGAAAGACAGGAGTCAACAATTCTATTACCTCCAGAATAATGTCCCTCCGGCCCCAGAAATTCTGTTGAAGGAGCCAACCTCCGATCCATGATGAAGTCCACGTGTGTCCTGTTTGCTTGGTAGTTCGAGAACTCCGAAGATGTTATAACTCCACTCCACTTCTACACCACCATTAGCAGTCCTGAGGGTAGTGTTTAGAAGGATCCTTTTCCGATCCTGAGATGCAGGTTTCATTTTTTTATTTTTCTATTTTTTTTAGTATGAATTTTCAGTTGTATTCAACCAATGGTTGATAACCATAGTTTAATGTATTTTCTTTGTCACTGATAATTGCTGCATAAATACATTTATTTATAGTTTATATTTCAAATTTAGTTTTAACATTTGAGTTCCATAGAGTTAAAACATTTATGAATTAATACAGTTTCCTGTAAAATTGTCGTATTTAGTAAAGCGTTTTAACAACAGATGTCGAAGAATAAAAATATATTATTCTACGCTTCACAACTAGTTTTGAAAAATATTTTTCAAAAACAGTGACCGTTCAACGAAGAAGAAACAACTACTTCCCGGGCTACATGCCCCGACAGATATTGAATTACACTTCTAAGTCAAACGGGGTTGGTAAATCTACAAGATTTAAACCAACCATTCTGGTTTGCAACTAGAAGGGATAACACAACTTGTAGACCGGTTTCGGCGTATTGCGCCTCATCAGTACAAGGTATATGTTATCGTCCGAGAGTTAATCTCGGACTGAAATGTGACTATAATCAACAACGGTACATATTGTCCAGTTACGGAAATATTTTTGTTGCGAAAATAGCGACATCTCACCTCTAAGTCACAAACCAAAATTCGAACGAGACAACAAATCACGTGGATTTGAGACAAAAATGAATTAATACAGTTTCCTGTAAAATTGTCGTATTTAGTAAAGCGTTTTAACAACAGATGTCGAAGAATAAAAATATATTATTCTACGCTTCACAACTAGTTTTGAAAAATATTTTTCAAAAACAGTGACCGTTCAACGAAGAAGAAACAACTACTTCCCGGGCTACATGCCCCGACAGATATTGAATTACACTTCTAAGTCAAACGGGGTTGGTAAATCTACAAGATTTAAACCAACCATTCTGGTTTGCAACTAGAAGGGATAACACAACTTGTAGACCGGTTTCGGCGTATTGCGCCTCATCAGTACAAGGTATATGTTATCGTCCGAGAGTTAATCTCGGACTGAAATGTGACTATAATCAACAACGGTACATATTGTCCAGTTACGGAAATATTTTTGTTGCGAAAATAGCGACATCTCACCTCTAAGTCACAAACCAAAATTCGAACGAGACAACAAATCACGTGGATTTGAGACAAAAATGAATTAATACAGTTTCCTGTAAAATTGTCGTATTTAGTAAAGCGTTTTAACAACAGATGTCGAAGAATAAAAATATATTATTCTACGCTTCACAACTAGTTTTGAAAAATATTTCCGTAACTGGACAATATGTACCGTTGTTGATTATAGTCACATTTCAGTCCGAGATTAACTCTCGGACGATAACATATACCTTGTACTGATGAGGCGCAATACGCCGAAACCGGTCTACAAGTTGTGTTATCCCTTCTAGTTGCAAACCAGAATGGTTGGTTTAAATCTTGTAGATTTACCAACCCCGTTTGACTTAGAAGTGTAATTCAATATCTGTCGGGGCATGTAGCCCGGGAAGTAGTTGTTTCTTCTTCGTTGAACGGTCACTGTTTTTGAAAAATATTTTTCAAAACTAGTTGTGAAGCGTAGAATAATATATTTTTATTCTTCGACATCTGTTGTTAAAACGCTTTACTAAATACGACAATTTTACAGGAAACTGTATTAATTCATTTTTGTCTCAAATCCACGTGATTTGTTGTCTCGTTCGAATTTTGGTTTGTGACTTAGAGGTGAGATGTCGCTATTTTCGCAACAAAAATATTTCCGTAACTGGACAATATGTACCGTTGTTGATTATAGTCACATTTCAGTCCGAGATTAACTCTCGGACGATAACATATACCTTGTACTGATGAGGCGCAATACGCCGAAACCGGTCTACAAGTTGTGTTATCCCTTCTAGTTGCAAACCAGAATGGTTGGTTTAAATCTTGTAGATTTACCAACCCCGTTTGACTTAGAAGTGTAATTCAATATCTGTCGGGGCATGTAGCCCGGGAAGTAGTTGTTTCTTCTTCGTTGAACGGTCACTGTTTTTGAAAAATATTTTTCAAAACTAGTTGTGAAGCGTAGAATAATATATTTTTATTCTTCGACATCTGTTGTTAAAACGCTTTACTAAATACGACAATTTTACAGGAAACTGTATTAATTCATAAATGTTTTAACTCTATGGAACTCAAATGTTAAAACTAAATTTGAAATATAAACTATAAATAAATGTATTTATGCAGCAATTATCAGTGACAAAGAAAATACATTAAACTATGGTTATCAACCATTGGTTGAATACAACTGAAAATTCATACTAAAAAAAATAGAAAAATAAAAAAATGAAACCTGCATCTCAGGATCGGAAAAGGATCCTTCTAAACACTACCCTCAGGACTGCTAATGGTGGTGTAGAAGTGGAGTGGGGTTATAACATCTTCGGAGTTCTCGAACTACCAAGCAAACAGGACACACGTGGACTTCATCATGGATCGGAGGTTGGCTCCTTCAACAGAATTTCTGGGGCCGGAGGGACATTATTCTGGAGGTAATAGAATTGTTGACTCCTGTCTTTCTCAAATCCCGGACCTTGATCTGGACCAACAAAAATAGTCTCGAGCCAAACAACTATGGCAACTAGCCAAAATGGCTTCCCTACAAGCTTCAACGACTGCCGGGTGGACGGCTGGTTTTCAGCCCTGGCGGTGATCCCTATTAGAAAATTATTCTATCAGCTGCGAACTAGATATTTCTTGAACAAACTTACCCTCTCTCAATGAAGGGGAGACCAAAAACAGGAAGGCAATTAAGCCTAACAGCAGAACGCAAAATAGCATTATTTCTTCCATCACACTCACATATAAAAGAAGGAATTAAAGAAAAAACTAACCCAACTATACCTTGTTTTTAAACTAAGAGGAGCGATTTGAATTTAAGTTGGCATTTCTGCTGCCTAGTGATTGGTCAGATTGCAGCCCGTTTCACACAGCTCTTTTGATGCAACTGACAACGACATTTGTCAGTTTTGTGACAATATTATTACTTCAATCTGACTGTACCACTTTTTTGCGTTTGTTGTTGATTTTTTTTTATTTTTAACAAAGTATTATATTTCAACCAAGTTAAGTGCTATTTTTATTATTTATTCAGTTTGATAAACAAAATCCATGCTTGTTATTTCTTGTTAATAATATAAGTTTCCAAGTAAAATATTATTTTTCTAAATATTTTTACATCAAGTTTTACATACATAACAGTACAATATTATCGCATTTTTCGATATCAAAACCTCTGTTTACTTTTAGTTTGTGCTATACCTAAGCGTCCAACGTAAATAAAGAATAATTGAAACATAAATTGCATATTCTACGTATTTATTTATCCTCAAATTATTAAGAAATTTTACATAAACTACCTATTATAACCATACATTTTTTCCCAATAAAGTGTCATTTGCTCACTACTTTCGCCATGGCCTGTGGCCAATGATTATTCGATATTTAGACATGCTTTGATCCCTCATTGGCAACGACAACTACCTGCAGTACAAAACATGGTCAATTAGTTCAAAAAGTCTGAACACGACCCTTTCGGAACACTCTCCCAATCTAGTTACTTTTAGTGGTGTGTTTGAGGTTTCCTAAAATGCTCCTCCTAGTTTAAAAACAAGGTATAGATAGATAGGTGATATTAATCATGGTTGGCAACTGAAGAGAAGAGACTCGACAACGACACCTAACCAACTCTAAGAATCGGCCTGTGACTGCTCGACATTCCAGCTACTGCATCATAGAACTAACTCAACTCGATGACAGAACTCTACACGACTACTAATCGAACAAACATCAATACTAACCTACAATTATGAAGATGCATGTGCCTTCCTACAACTGACAGTTGTCAATATGATAAACAAACTAATTTATTATACATATCTACAAAGAAAAATCAAAAGGAGGTAAGCATACATTTCATTGATATTAGTAATGACTAATTTTGTTTATTGTTTTTAGGTTCTGATAATTAAAACAACTTCTACAAAGATTCCAGTATTACTAAAATTCTTTGAGAGTGCATGAAAATATAGATGATTAAAGTTTCCAATCTTATTACTATTTATATGTTGTTGTAAATACATAAGTACTGAACAAATAAAGCATGGAAATGAATCCTTAATTAACTTGTTTCTTTATTTACATATCAAAATTAGGTAAGTGAATTTTTAAATGCTACAAGTTTTACCACTGAAATATCACTGGTGGGGAAAAAAAGGAAAAAAAAGCTCAGCAGTGAATGCAAAGACATTTATTGCTGCAGCCACGGTGTGGCTAAATACTTGTGTGCATTTAGATACTTTCATTTTGTTGATTATTTCCGGGTCAACGTGCGCATCAGTTAATTTGGGCATAACCCTTAAGCTACCTAAATATGGGTCCATTTTATATGCTTTATACAGTATGTCTGAAAAAGTTGGCAACATATGAGAAACTTTTTTATTTGTAATGTTACGAAAAAAAGTTATTCTCTATAAAAAGTTCTGGATGGCCCATAAAGAAAAACGCAAATGTCAGATGCCGAATTTTTTAAATCGTATACGAGGTTTGTCAAAAAATATGAATTTGATACAAGAGTAAAGTACCTTTATTTTTTACAATATCGAAAACTTTAATTATGAAAAATTGTTCGAAATAGAAAACTATGTTATAATATGCAATTAGATCATACTACTTGAAAAAATTATGTTATTTTTACAAATTGTCCTCAAAATATTTAATGTAATTTTAAGGTGTAGATAGAAATTGAAAATTACGTTTAAGTGCAATTACTGTTTACTTCACTCATTATCTCATTGCAAAGTAGATAAACTTTGACTTTATCTGTTAATAATGATCTCAAATAGACAAATAGGTAATTAGAATTATTTATTTCGAAAACGTAACATAAAACTTTATTTGCATAAACAAGAAAAATCCGTTTTAACTTTCTCATCACTAAATATGCATGTCAACTTGTTCGCCGTTTCTTTCTAAGCATTTAATTGTTCTTTTCGAAAATGCTTTTATTACATTCCTAATAAGAGTCGGAGTAATATCTTCACATGCTTCCTGAATTGTTCTTTCCAAATGATCAACATTGTCGAATGGTAGTAGTAGTTTATTTGATCACTATAGGTAAATAGTTACATTTGTGACAGGTCAACATACGATAGGTACAATTAAAAATAAATGGGTACAATTAAATTAATAAAAATAGGTGATATACAATTGCAGAATTTAAAACTTACATGGAAACACTTTAAATATATAATATTTATAACAAATACAAATATTAAACATAAAAACACTTATATTGTAAATTGGACATCATATTGCAGGTATTCCGTAATTTGATAAAAACACTGGCTTAAAAGGTAAGATTCAACCTCTTTCTTAATAAATTGTAAGGTAATGATCGACATTCATTAGGTAGTTTGTCATATAAGCCCACATCCTCAGTATTGCGATCTGTCAGACTTAATTTCACAAAGTGTGGCATTAATTCAGAGTTTGATACGAATTTTTAATTTTATGAATTTCTAGAACAGTGAGCCGTATGTATAGGCAAGGCAACGGTAATATTTCCAAATTCTTAAATATGGGACAACAGTGTTCTCTGTAAGAACCACCAGCCAAAATCCTAACTGCTTTCTTTTGCATAATGAAAGCTTTTTCTGCATAACTAGATTTTCCCCAGAAGAGTAAACCATAGGTCAAACGACTTTGGAATAGAGAATAATAAGCTTGAAGTAGTACATTAAAGATAATTGCAAATTTCAATTGTCGGATCACAAATAGTTGGGTGGAAAGTTTTTTGCATAGCTTGTTAATATGTGGTTCCCAAGTGAGTATATCATCTAAAGTGTAACCCAACAATTGGACCTGTTTCTGAGAAGTTAAATTATGATTAGATGAAAACATAATTTTTTGTGTTTTCTGTCGATTTAATTTGAGATGATTAGATGTAAACCATTGTTCCGTATGTTCCTCCATCCTAGCTGTTGTATTTAGTAAGTCACCAGGAATAGATGGTCTTCTAAGGTACACTTTTTGCTTTAGGTATCCCCACAAAAAGAAGTCTAGTGGGTTCAGGTCTGGAGATCTTGCAGGCCAAGAAAATTCCACAAATCTTCCTAATACTCGTCCATTAAAAGTTTGCAGTAGATATTCTCGAACATTTCTGGTACTATTATTTGTAGGTTATCAATAAAATCGGAAATTTTATCATTCAAAAATTCTAAGTAACGTTCGGAATTTGTGTATTACAGTAGAAAATACATTATTCTGTTGGGTATTACTTATTTATTACTGATTTAAGTTCATTGCTAAAATATTTAAAATCAACAAATGAACATTTGAGGTGTGTTGACTTGTTAAATAAGATAAAAGTTGACGTGTTTCACAACGAAAATGTGCAAAATTTAAGTTGAAATTGAAGTGTTCAAATTATTCCTATTAATCTTTTACAATTTGCGGACACCCTGTATATCTAACGTCAAATGTAAATACCTGAATACTATATGTTGCCAACTTTTTCAGACATACTGTATACATCTGACCACCTCGCAACCTTAATTTGGTCATCTTCTTTAAAGGACAAGTCATATTTAACTAAATTGTTCCGAAGCCCTTTGAATAAATGCGGAACATCGTAAAGTGGAATAATTTTCCAAGAATCTACTTCAAAATGATTACATATAATATCACTTCCACGTCTCTTATATGAATCTTGCTTTTCTCTGTGTAAACCATTTATAGCACCTTGATTACTTCCACTGTGATCGCAAACTGTGGATAAACCACTTAGCCCAATACTGTGACACATTCTAATAATTTTTTTCAAAATCCTTATTTCTTCTTTTTTGTACTGCCATTTACAAAATTGTAATAGACTGGTTGTTTTTACTTGCGCTTTATGCTTCTAATCATAAAAACCTGTGATCAAAAACAATGTTTTTAATCCTACGTAGAAAACAATTTATTTAGAAAAAGAAGTACCTGTGCATGGTTTGCTATATTATCGGTTCTCTTATCTCCAAAATCCTTAAAACCTTCAACAGTGCCCAAATGTGGTTTATAATGTAGGTGAGCTTGAAGTCTCACCCCATCAAACATTATGATACAGTGTTTGTCGTCTCATTTTTGAAGATCCTACATTGGAATTTCTAAAATGATAATTTTATACAAAAAAGACAAATGAGGGGGCGGAGGTTGAAGGTATAAATAAGGTACCCCGACAAAAATGTTTTAGTTACAGTTCAAAAATCCTTAAAAAAAGTTCAAGTGTTGCTGGAAAATATATACAAAACTATTTTTTGAATTTTTTCCTTTGATTGAAAAAGTGAGTGGTCGGAATTTTGAAAGACATTTTATTCGAAGTGAAAATTTACTACTACATTTTAAAAAAGTATGGGAGCCATTAAATTTGAATGAGAGGATTTTTACGTTTTTTATGCGACGAGGAAAATTTTACTTTCAAGGTTTTTTTTTAATTTTTAGATGGATCTTACTACACTAAATATCTCTATCATCTTTAATTGCAGAACGCAAACCTGCGACTAAATTGCAGCTTTTACCAGTGGGAATAGCTCAACCCATTTTAGCTGCAAAAATTGTGAAAGGAAAGTACGGAGACGCTGTATTACTGGAACTGAAAAATACTATAACATTTTTACCGCAGAGGGTAACAGAAAATTATCGATCTTGCATTACCGAATTCAAAGACAAGAAGTATTCCATTATCTATGGCGTGCCGTTTTGGTATTTAATAACATCGTTTAAAAAACAAAACCAAGAATATATTTCCTTTCAAAAATTTTTATTCCGTAATTATTCTGTTGCAGAATTAAAATTATGTTTTTCATAATTTTAATACACATTTCTCCATTATGAAAAACATAATAGAAATTGCCGATTTAAAATTATGAAATACATAATAGAAAATCAAGAATTAAAATTATGAAAAACATAATAAAAATTCGAAACCGAATTCCCATTATGTATGGAGATTTTGACTATTGTATTTCAATGCAAAATTGTAGGTAACCCTCAATACATAATGGCAATTGAATTTCTATTATGTTTTTCATAATTTTAATTCTTGAATTTCTATTATGTATTTCATAATTTTAAATCAGCAATTTCTATTATGTATTTCATAATTTTAAATCAGCAATTTCTATTATGTTTTTCATAATTGAAATTCAAGAATTAAAATTATTGAAAACATAATGGAAATTAAATAATTAAAATTATGAAAAGCATAATACAAATTCAAGAATTAAAATTATTGATTAAATAATACAAAACAAATTTGTATTAGGTTTTTCATAATTTTAATTATTTAATTTCCATTATGTTTTCAATAATTTTAATTCTTGAATTTCAATTATGCTTTTCATAATAATAATAAACGAATTTCCATTATGAAAAACATAATAGAAATTGCTGATTTAAAATTATGAAATACATAATAGAAATTCATGAATTAATATTATGAAAAACATAATAGAAATTCAATTACCATTATGTATTGAGGTTGCCTATACTGTTCTAATGCATGTATCCGAGAGTGCGAAACTGGGTATTTAACCGGCAACACCGCTAACCAGTGTCTTCTTGGCTTTTAAAGGGCTCCGACATTAGTTAAGCAATATGATAGAATGATCGCTGGACTGAAAAACTCTACAAGACTCGCCAATAATACGCCGAATTCTAAGCAGTGTAGTTGCGACTTCTCTAGAACTTATACCTATTGTACTTTTATACCGTAACACATAAAACAATTTATGCTCACTTCAATTTGATTCTTTTAATAGTTTGGTTTACAGTTTAGTAAGGTAAACAAACAACCACAGAAATTAACAAATAAGGATAGGTTAGTTTTAATATCATTCAAATATAATAATAGACGAGAGCTTATTCTCCCGACTCAGCATCCCCCACTATTTAGAAGCTCTCGTAATTTATCGAGAAGGGCAAGGAAAATAATTGAAGAAGGTATACTATTGAAAAAATGGCCGCGTAAATTGAAGTTGTATGGCTTCTTCAATCATTTTCCTTGCCCTTCTCGATAAATTAACCAATGATCGGTTTCAACCAAGAAAAAATAAGGTTATTATTTTGAGGAAATTGACAGAATTCTAAATAGTGGGGGGTGCCGAGTCGGGAAAATAAGTTCTCGTTAATAATAGAACATCACTTTTAAACGGTGTTGCCGGTAAAACATTTACTATCCGATTTCAGGTACATGCAGTAGATTAGTATAGGCAACCTCAATACATAATGGAAATTGAATTTATATTATGTTTTTCATAATTTTAATTCATGAATTTCTATTATGTATTTCATAATTTTAAATCGGCAATTTCCATTATGTTTTTCATAATGGAAATTCGTGTATTATTATTATGAAAAACATAATTTTAATTCTTCAACAGAATAATTACGGAATTAATATTTTTGAAAGAAAAGATATATATTTTTTTCCTCTTTTAAAACGATGTTATTAAATACCAGAACGGCACGCCATAATTATCTTCATAAGCCTGGTAGATGTAGGAAAATCTAGTCCAGCCATTTCGTTCGAAATTATTGAAAATTGTCAAGGTACATTCACAAAAATTCTGTATATATTTTTTCATTCCAGTACGAAAAACTGTAACTTACTTTTAGCTGTAAAAATAGTGAAAGGAAAGTTTGGTGAGGTTATTGGAACTAGAAAATATTGTGAAATTTTTTTACTGCGTAGGGTAACGAAAAACTATTAATCTTACATTGTTGAATTTAAAGATTAGAATTATTTTATTATCATTAATTCATCAATAATTCAAAATATTGTGAAGGTACATTTGCGAAAATTTTTTTTATTCTTCTCAATGGTTGAAAAAATGGAGAAACTGTTTAAGTTGTTAAAGAATAATTATTCAAATCAACTTGCAAATAACGTAATCAAAATAATTAATAGCCACATACGAAAATGTACATATACAATAAAAAAAATAAGTTGCTCAATAGGTGAAAAAAAAATTTATACGAAAATTGCAGAGCTTAAGCGTATAAAATATTTAATTAAAGCCATGGGTAATAAGATTCATGTTGGTTTAGGTCTAAAACATAATAAAAGTGTTAAATGGATTAATGTAAATGCTATTTATAATAGTAGAGTTAAAACGGGAGTTTTTAGAAATTTATCACATAAAGAACCAAAAAAAATTTTGAATGATGTATTTGAACTATTCAAATGTAAAATTAAGAATGTTTTGAAAGATATGCCTTTACTCAAAGTTAATTCCGCATACTTAGCTGATTTTGTAAAGCAATCAGATAATGGTGACATAATTGATCGTAAAAATTTTAGCACACCTAATGTCTCTTTGGACTCTGTAACAGATTTTGCTAACTGGTTTAGAGAACATATAGTAGATCAAATTATGAATAAAATTTCAGAATTTGAAGAAAGACAAAGTGGTTGGGCCTTACAAAAAATTATTTCACTTGGAGTTGCAATTAATAAATATGAAGTAGGGCGTGGTTCTTCATTCATTAGATTACCAGATCAAATCCAGAATAAGCATGCTTGTGTAAATATAAATAATAGTGATCAAGCATGCTTTTACTGGAGTGTAGTTAGCGCTTTATATACTCCTAGAAGTAACGTTGGACGTACGTCATCATACCCTCATTATTCCACTGTTTTCAATATGCGAGAATTAGAAATACCTATGAAGCTAAAGCATATTCCGATATTTGAAAAACTTAATAATATTTCAATCAATGCTCTAAAACAAGGTCATTTTACACAGTACAGCCTGCTAAACTTACTAAAAATAAAGTAGAAAAACATGTTAAATTACTATTAATCCAAAATAAATACTTTTCAAAAAAAGATTATCATGAGACTCCTTCAGATGATGAAGATGAAGATGTCGAGATTAAATATCATTATTGTTGGATCAAAGATTTAACACGACTAATCAGTTCACAACTTAGTAAACATACACATAGAAAATATATTTGTAAAAGATGTCTAAATTATTTTTCATCATAGAATAAGCTCAATGATCATTCAAAAATTTGCGAGAAAATTAATGAGTGCAAAATTTCATTTCCAAAATATGATTTTGTCGAGTTTAAAAATTTTACCTTTAAGCAAAAGGCCCCGTTTATAATTTATGCTGATTTCGAAGCAATTTTAGAAAAGTGTGACGATAGAATATCGGAAAGTACCACTAAATACCAACACCATAGAGCGTTTTGTGCAGGCTACTATTTGAAATGTTCTTATGATGACTCGCTTTCTTACTTCAAAAGCTATACCGGGCTAGATTGTATGGCATGGTTTTCAAATCAACTTTTAGACATTGCAAGGTTTATTGAATCTAAAATGAATATTATTGTACCTATAACAGTTGAATCTGACACTGCTAACAAATCAGTATGTCACATTTGTGAAAAAAGTTTTCGGTCTCAAGATACTATAGTAAGAGATCATTGTAACGAGTTATTTTTTTTGCAAGTTTAATTTTTTTTCCGTAATATATTTTATTTTACCACTAGGGTGTATATAACTCGTTACTTTGCAACCCTTTCTATTACCGCATTGATTTTTTTTTTCGTTATTACCGTTGTATATTTTAGTATAAGTCCGAGTTACGCAAATCCAAATTCTACTATACACAATTTATTCATTTCCGATATTTAAATTTTTCAACTGAAGGGACGCCCGGTATATACACCATTTTAATTAACGGAGCCGTTCAGTATAGGTACAACTTTTTTGTTGTAAGTAGATAAATTTCACTTTTAATTCCCTCACTACAACTACGGCCGAAAAATGTAACTAAAAATTTTGGATATAAATTAGCTCTCAAAGCATCATTCGCTCTCAAGCAATTCATTTTTCGCTCTGAAAAATCATTCGCGCTGATTCATTCCGTTCGTGTCTCTTTGCTCAACTTCCTACCGATAACCGATAAACCGAAAAGTATTGTGAAAATTGAGTGTATTCCGATTGTGTGTGTAGGCCGTATTTTATAAGGTAAATCATTTTTACAAATAAACTGTGTATTCGAAACTTTCCGTATCGCCGCTTAATATTAAATTGTTAAATGTATGGTTTTGAAAATTTTCCGACCGGCTATTTTTTTCTTATGTTGTTGAATTGAAATTGGTTTTTTTTTATTTGTTTCTTTTATACGGAAATAAAGATTTGTGAACTGTAATTTGATTTCGAATTTTATTTACAGCGTTTATTAAATATTAATTAACTGATATAAATTATTAGTGGATTCTCGAATTATTTTATGCTTTTGGTTCTCAGTAGTTTATATTAAATTGATAGCCAAGTGGATTATAATATTTTAATTTTATGATAGTACAAATATTTTTACTCTGTGTGTCGATAGTTGGGTACCGTTTAACTCGTGGCAAAATATTTTTTTTTTCGGAATAATTGTTACCGGCTTTAGTTAGATTCAAGGGTTAATCAGACTTGGAAGAGGCTTAGCCACAATTTGTTTGATTTCCCGGCAGATCTAATTCGTTCTTGAATTTTATTTTTTTCGGAATAATAGTTACCGGTTTCCTTTAGATTCAAGGGTTAATCAGACTTGGAAGAGGCTTAGCCACAATTTGTTTGATTTCCCGGCAGATCTAATTCGTTCTTGAATTTTATTTTTTTTCGGAATAATAGTTGCCGGTTTCATTTGGATTCAAGGGTTAATCAGACTTGGAAGAGGCTTAGCCACAATTTGTCTGATTACCCGGCAGATCTAAATCGTGCATTAGGGACCTCGTTAAATCCGGTAGATTTGAACCGTATTTGATAACCTGACTTTTATGTCCGTCAAAGTACCAAGTATGTGGTAAAGATAGCTTATTTTCTTTTCCCGGTGAATTTGCTTGTCACCAAAGAATTATTCGTAAAATACACCACAGAGTATTAATAGACTAAAAGTTTCTTTTTGATTATTTTGTTATATACCGACCTATTGTGTGATCGTAGGTATACCCTAAACCGTAGATACTATACAATTCTGCTAAACCCCTGTTTCCTTCATTAACCCGTGATTTATAAATCGGAGAATCCATATTTGATTGTACTTAGGTAAATAAAGTTAATTCAACAAGACCCCTGGAATTTTCCGTAACCTCCATCTGAGGCTATCTGGAACTCTTGACGCTAAGGGTCAAGAGGCCGTGGAGCAAACCACGTTAATAATCTGGCGCCCGAGATTTAAAACCCAAATTTTGCATCAGGGGTGTCCATAGTGACGTGTTCTTGTGGCAGGAGCCACGTGTAAGAAGGTAGGCACGTTACAAAATGGCGCCCGAGCAGGGACCTGCTTGTTGATTACTGTAGGATCACAGGATCAGTTTAATACCGTTTTCAATTTTTTTTAAGCGTTTTTTTGCTTGGACCGGTTAAGTCTCTGTTGACTGTTTTTTTTACCGTGTTGTTGAAGAGACCCAATTGTTGATTACGGTAGGATCCGTTTTATTCCGTTTTCGATTTTTTTTCTTGAACGTTTTTTTTGCTTGGACCGGTTAAGTCTGTTTTGACTACTTTTCTGCCGTATTATTTGTTAGAGCTGTGACCATTATTCCGTTTCCGTTCTTTTACCGTATTGTTGAAGGGACCTGATTGTTGATTAGGGTAGGAACGGTTTTATGCCGTTTACAATTTTTATAGGGAATTGTTGCTGGGACCGTTTCATTTCGTTTTTGGTTGTTTTCCGCACTGTTGGTTAGTACAGGGCACCGTTTCATAAAAGGTAGATGTCTAGAAGAAATTCTGAGGAATTGGGCATTTCTTCCCTATTTCATCAAAAAGAAGCTGAAGAAACCGAATCCGTACCTCCAGTACCGACCGTAAGTTCCGTTGGAGAAATAACCGACAATCGAGTAAGCTGGGTATACTTACTCAAGAACGAGGGTCTTAATACCGAGCTAGTTAAGAGGAATTTATCGGTTGCTGGAACCGTTTCTAACAAACGGAAAAGACTCGTCAACTTTTTGAGACGAAGAAATATTACTCCCCGATCCGCTATAGACCAAGAGGAACCTGTTGAAAATCCGACCGCTATGGCAACTACACCGATAAAAGTACACGATTGGAAGGTGTGTTTTGGAAACCGGGGAGATCCTGTGGCATTCATCGAAAGAATTGAAGAAATCTGTACCGCAAGGAATGTCCAGAAAGACAATCTGCTTCCTGTGTTACCGGAATTACTGTCAGGTGAACCGGCATTTTGGTACCGCAACAACCGGAGTAGGTACACGACCTGGGAGGAATTTGAGGCAGACTTCCGAATTTTCTTCTACCCCGTTAACTACGAGGTTGACTTAGAAGCCGAGATAGGCCGTCGTCTACAAAGAAGTAATGAATCCGCCGCTACTTACATTACCGAACTCCAAACTCTGATGCGACGACATGGAAAACTAACTCCCGAACAACAGTTAGCATGGTTGTACCGTAACCTGTTACCTGAATACCGGCTGCAGATCCGAAAAGGGGACTTTGATGATTTTTCCACATTTTGTCAAGTGGTAAGGGAATATGAGCTCCTCAGGAAGGAACTCCAGAATTTTCCCAGCAACATTGGACCAAACCGTGGACCGGCCCGTCCACCGCAGATGAGTACACCAAGGTATGGACCATCTCCCAATTCGACTCCTGCTCCATTCAGAGAGCCCATCGCCGGTACCAGCCAACCGACATCATCCGATACCCCTCGCCGTCCGCCTCCTGGTACTACTCAGCATCCGTCTGGATCATCTTCCCGGCAACCAATCTGTTTCCGCTGTGGTGAGTCAGGCCACTTCAGAAATCACTGCCAAAACCCTCCGAAGATATTCTGTTCTCGTTGTCATGAGGAAGGAGTATTTTCCAGAGATTGTTCCTGCAAAGGGCAGGAAAACTAATCCGAAGCTGTCTCGAGGAGAGGCCGACACAGCTTCCGCAAATTTTTGCCTCTCATACCGAACCGCCAGAAGAAATAAACGACCCCCGACCTCACATAGACGTCGAAATTTAAAAGCACAAGTTTAAAGCATTGTTAGATACCGGAGCAGCAAAATCATATATTGGTGATCAAGTAGCTAAGACATTTTCCCAAAGAAAGCAAACTACCGCCCGTCAAGATACGAAGGCCCGCTTAGCTAATGGAAATTTAGTCTCGCATTTATGAGCTGGAATGGAAAATCGATGACGTCACTATGGAGGGTTCGTTGGAACATCTACCTGGTCTGATAACCGATATTGTGTTAGGACACGATGTCCTCCGGAAATATAATTTCCGTTTGGAGTTAGGAACGGGAAAGATATACATCAATAATGAAATAGTAGGACGTCCGTCATTAGCCAATCCTGTTGAAATATTAGGGTTGGTAAATACGTCCATGGAAAAGGTCGATGTTGCTCCGTTCATCTATAAGGAAGAAATCAACCATCGTCTAGCTAAAGACAAATGTTCTGGAAATCTGTCTGTTACCGAAGTCTCTGCGTCTTCCCTGGAGTTAGGGGTTGACAAGGAGCAATCCGTTGCTGAAGGTTCTGAGTTTTCCCCGGTGTTGATAGGGGTTGATAAGGAACACTCTGGTTTTGAAGTCTCTACGTCCTCCCTGGAGTTGTTAGGTGTTGACAAGGAGCAATCCGTTGTTGAAGTTCTGAGTTCTGAGTTTTCCCCGGTGTTGTTAGGGGTTGACGAGGAACAATTTGGTTTTGAAGTCTCTGCGTCTTCCCTGGAGTTAGGGGTTGACAAGGAGCAATCCGTTGTTGAAGGTTCTGAGTTTTCCCCGGTGTTGTTAGGGGTTGATGAGGAACAATTTGTTTTTGAAGTCTCTGCGTCTTCCCTGGAGTTAGGGGTTGACAAGGAGCAATCCGTTGTTGAAGGTTCTGAGTTTTCCCCGGTGTTGTTAGGGGTTGATAAGGAACAATCTGGTTTTGAAGTCTCTGCGTCCTCCCTGGAGTTGTTAGGGGTTGACAAGGAGCAAACCGTTTCTGTAATATCTGCGTTCTCCCTGGAAGATCTAAGGGACGACGAGGAGTATGATTGGATAGGATGTCCGTTGGAAACCATAACTCCGCTTTCAGAAAGAAATTTATCGAAAGAACAGACAGACAGACTGAACATCTTCCTAGACCAGGAGTTACCGAAATTTGGATCCTTGCGAGGTCCAACTACGCTAGTTGAGCATGAAATCCGTTTGCTGCAATCACGTCCGATAAAACAGAGATACCGACCCCAGAATCCGAAAATGCAGGAAATTTGCAATGCTGAAATAGACGCCATGCTGAAAGAAGGTGTGATAGAACCCTCTACAAGCCCGTGGAGCTCTCCGATTGTGATTGTAAAGAAAAAAGATGGAAAGAACCGTATCGACTTTCGAAAGGTCAATGAGGTAACAATGAAGGATGCCTACCCTCTTCCATTTATCAATGCTATACTGGACAAACTGCGAAAGGCCAAGTATATTTCCAGTTTAGATTTGAAGAGTGGGTACTGGCCAGTTCCGTTAACAGCTGAAAGCAAACCCATTACCGCCTTCACCGCTCCGGGAAGTGGATTGTTTCAATTCACGGTTCTTCCATTTGGCTTGCACTCCGCACCTGCCACGTTCCAGAGACTGGTTGATCAGTTAATTGGTCCAGATTTAGATCCTTACGCCTTTGCTTACCTGGACGACATCATCGTACTGGGAGAAACCTTCGACCAGCATTTGGAAAAACTATCCGAGGTGTTCCGTCGATTACGAGGAGCACGGCTGAAGCTCAACCCGGAGTAAATGTCACTTCTGTTTACCGTCCATGAAATACTTAGGCCATGTAGTCACTGGAGATGGAATCCGCACCGATCCAGAAAAGGTCGAAAGTATAATAAAATTTGCAGCCCCGAGAAATATCCGAGAACTAAGAAGGTTTTTGGGAGTTGCATCCTGGTATAGGAGGTTTGTGCCATCGTTTTCACAAAAGGTGGCTCCGTTAACGAAATTACTCCGCAAGTCTCAGCGATGGAAGTGGGCTGAAGAACAAGAAGCTGCTTTCGCTAAGATAAAATCATGTTTGTCAGAAGCACCCGTTTTGAGCTGTCCCGATTTCACCGTACCGTTCACTCTACAGACCGATGCCTCCGAATATGGTTTGGGAATAGCCCTCACCCAACAGAAGGATGGTCATGAGCATGTGGTGGCATATGCAAGTCGCACCCTGAGTCCTGCCGAGAAGAATTATTCCGTCACTGAGAAAGAGTGTCTTGCCATCGTTTGGGGGATTGAAAAGATGTGTCCTTATTTAGAGGGCTACCATTTCACGGTTGTTACCGATCATCAATCTCTTGGATGGCTGCATTCCATATCCAGTCCGTCCGGACGTGTAGCTAGGTGGAGTATTTTTCTGCAGCAGTATGATTCCGAAATACAATACCGTAAAGGTGCGCTAAACCGTTTAGCCGATGCCTTGTCCAGAAATCCGCTACCAATGACCACCGAGACCAATCCACCGTCTGCTCTCTGTTTGACCGATGTAACCACCGAATGTTCATGGTACCGGAACAAGAAGAAAGAGGTTCTAAAGGACCAAGGTAAATTTCCGGACTACTGCATTCGAGAAGACCGTCTGTATCGTCACTTCTGGGACATAAACGATTTCAGGGAGCCCGAGATGAGTGATCCCTGGAAGTTATGTGTAGCTAAGCCTGACCGAAATCGAATACTTCAAGAAAACCATGATGCTCCGAGCGCTGGTCATATGGGAATCGCGAAAACCATCACCCGTATTGCAAGACTGTACTATTGGCCAGGAATGTTTAGGGACATCACCAAATATGTGAGGAGATGTCTGCAATGTCAAAAGTACAAACCGTCGCACAGTGGTCCAAAAGCCCAATTTCCTGTCCAAAACCTCAAAGGTTAATGGATTTTTCTCAAATTTTCAGATTTATAGTTTTTTGGGTCGCTGATTACGAAAATGAAAAAAAAATTCAAAATTCAAAATGGCGGACATTTTTTCCAAAAAATAGTACGTTTGCGCTGAAATTCATATTATACATGTTTTTTGGGTCGCTAATTACGAAAATGAAAAAAAAATTCCTAATTCAAAATGGCGGATCCAAAATGGCGGGCATTATTTCCAAAAAATAATACGTTTGTGCCGAAATTCATATTATAAGTGTTTTTTGGGTCACTGATTACGAAAATGAATGGGAAAAATTTATTACGAAATGAATAGGAAAAATTTATTATTGCAGAATTATTACAAGCACAATATGTGTGGGGAACATTATTCTTTACTTGGATGAACTACATGATTTCCTCAAATACAGATCAATCGCTATCAGAGCTTCCACCGCAACTTTCATTTTCAGAATTATTATCAATATTAAGTACATCGTCTGCGTCGTCGCCTCCAAAATCGAATTTTTCATAACTGAGAAGCGCAATTGCTTCAGGGAAGAAACTTTTTCCTTTTTTCAGTGTCGCCTTTCGCAAACTAGAAATCAGCGGGTCTGAGGAAGCTAAGAGTCGAAGGAAAATGTCTTCGAGAGTTTTCTCCCTCGAATATTTTCGTGAGTAATGTTCGCGGTAATTCCGCACATCTTTATTACGCGTCTCCTGAGCTTCTTCAGACAGCTGTCCAAATTTGCAACGGTAATCGCCCCTGGCTAGAGCACTCTCATCAGGGAGTGGAATTCGGCACCAATTAAATTATTTTATCGGCTATCACTGGGATGGGGTGTACAATTAATATTAAATTGGACGCCACCAGCTTTTTATCGAAACAAAAACAAAGAAAAACGAAAGCAAAAGGTGGAAAGCTGGAAACACCTTGTAAAAATTAACGTTAATTTAAATAAAAAATAAAATAAAATTAATAATTCCTGAACCCGTTTATCCAATTTAATAATTATTGAATAATCAATACAAAGAATGAAAACAAAAATTATTTATTGAAATTTAAAAATTCAACATAAATTGGATATTAAAAAATCCAAACGAGGAGAACAACAAGTTATAATAACACGCCAAATTCAAATCTTGTAAACGCTAAAGATAAGACGAAGGAACTTATCTTAAAGGGCTGGGTTGTTTGCAGCTCTTAGCGATGGCGGTGATGACTCCAAATGAAACAGGAACAGGAACAGGAACGGGAAAACTTGAGTACTAGACTTGAAAACTCGCCGGAAACTTGAGTGCCGAACTTGAGGGGAATCTTGAGGGCTGCAGAGCAACCAGACGATATAAATTGTTCACCAACAAATTTAAATTAAATATATTTTATTGAACTGTTGCCTTTAAGGTGGCAGTTAGAGGTTCAGCTTGTTACCTTTTTTGTTTTTAAACTATTTTATTTAGTTAATTTTTGTGGCTCATTAGTCACTTCCTCCTAAATTTCTAATATATTTCTAAACATGCCGTTTCCTTGTCGCATTAGCCACTCCAAACTAAAAACATTCATTTTTATCGAATTCCCCTTCCATTTTTGTCTTTCGATATTCGAAATTTTAAATTGTCGATTGGAACTCTTTCTTTCCTCTAACTGCCACCTTAAAGGCATCAGTTCAATACAAAATATTTTAATTTTAATTTGTTGGTGAACAATTTATATCGTCTGGTTGGTAAGTTAATTCTTGTATTTTCCCTCAGGTTATTTTCTTGTGTAGTGCTTACAGCTTATTTATGTTTATTGCTTATTTGCTAATTTGCATTTTTTGTATATTTAAGGAACAAAACGAATAGAATAAAACAGATCACTGTTAAGTTGTATTTTAACACGTGGAGTTCGGGTTTTGTATGCGCTATAGCATAAGCTCCTTTTTAACTGATCTGTTCTATCTATTCGTTCCTTCCCTAATGTTTTTTCTAGTTCCTTATCCCAGTTTTTCTTTTTTCCGCAGCTCTGCAGCCCTCAAGATTTCCCTCAAGTTCGGCACTCAAGTTTCCGGCGAGTTTTCAAGTCTAGTACTCAAGTTTTCCCGTTCCTGTTCCTGTTTCATTTGGAGTCATCACCGCCATCGCTAAGAGCTGCAAACAACCCAGCCCTTTAAGATAAGTTCCTTCGTCTTATCTTTAGCGTTTACAAGATTTGAATTTGGCGTGTTATTATAACTTGTTGTTCTCCTCGTTTGGTTTTATAATATCCAATTTATGTTGAATTTTTAAATTTCAATAAATAATTATTGTTTTCATTCTTTGTATTGATTATTCAATAATTATTAAATTGGATAAACGGGTTCAGGAATTATTAATTTTATTTTATTTTTTATTTAAATTAACGTTAATTTTTACAAGGTGTTTCCAGCTTTCCACCTTTTGCTTTCGTTTTTCTTTGTTTTTGTTTCGATAAAAAGCTGGTGGCGTCCAATTTAATATTAATTGTACACCCCATCCCAGTGATAGCCGATAAAATAATTTAATTGGTGCCGAATTCCACTCCCTGAGGAGAGTGCTCTAGCCAGGGGCGTTTAACGTTGCAAATTGGCGCCCAATTAAATGGTTTTTAGCTAATTGCTGAGTTGTTGTGTTTAATCAATATTAAGATTTGTTGATTTTTTCTAGTAAGGTTTTTCAGGTTACGTATTTTTGATTACTCCCCGTAAGTTTTCGTTGTCAGTATTCCACATTTCTAGGTACTTTTGCCACTTGCTATTTATAGTTAAATTTTTTTGGGTTCACCTTTTTTATTAAGTGTCTTTTTAGCTTGGTTGAAGCTAATTTATTTACAACTGTTGAAATATTGATTGTTATTTTTTACCATCACTTTAATTATTTCAGTAGAGGAAAGTTTTACAGTTACATTAAAAGTTATTTGGTCCATGATTTTTAATACATGGTATTGCTTATTTCATTAATAATCTTTACATTTTGTGCATATTATTATTTTGTGAACATCGATTTAGGTAATTGGTTGTTTGGTTTTTTTTTTCTCAGTTTTTTAATAGTTTGAATATTTTCTGACTTGATAAAGTTTTTTTTGAAATTTTATAGAACCAAATTTAATAATTTAATTTTTCTATATCACGTAAATTTATACAAATAGTTGCAAAACTGCCGTTTCTTAACGTTTTTTCTTAATAATTTTTGATTCTCTTAAATTTAACTTTGGTAAATTTATATTTGGATATATTTGTTGCTAGTATCTATCGGGTTTTTCATTTTAATTTATTTTCAAAATAAATTCAAGATGCAGGCAAATCATTTAAAAGTACATGAACTTTCATATGAAATTAAAATTAGATGTGTTACTGTACCCGATACAGTTGACGAAAAACGCAAAGTTCTTACTGGTTTATTAGCTCGTGAGAAAGCAAACCGTAGTTTTTCATTACCGGTAAATAATTATACATTTCAGGAGGATCATTTTGAAATTCGTAGTACTATTGAGGATTTGACTGATGTCATTAACAACTTTAGTGGTAATAAACGCGAACCCGTGTTTCAAAGAATAAATTCACGATTAATTCATTTGACCAATAGGATAAATAGAATGAATGTTGATTCCGATGATGAGGAACAAATAAAATTTCTTTAGATAGAGAAGTAATTATACTTGAATCTGATTTAGATACAAAGACAACTCTAGTTATTTCTGTAGATAGTATAGAGTCAAACGGTAACCATGTACCTCTTGCATCTTCTTCATCTTTATCTTCTCCCACATTACCGCATTCTCGACACGATCCAGTGTATAAATGGAATGTTTCTTTTTCTGGAAAGAATGAATCGCTCCATCTTTTTTTAGAAAAAGTCGAATTACTTAGAGTATCACGAGGTATTTCTGATAGTGAGTTATTTCTACAGTCTTGTGAGTTTGCAACGGTAATCGCCCCTGGCTAGAGCACTCTCCTCAGGGAGAACTTTTAGGAGGTTCTTTTTCTGTTGTGCTATATTTTCTTTCAGTTTTATTTAAAGTACGACTTGCATAAGCAATTGGATGATCGAAACCATCACAATCTTGATAAAGGATTGCTCCAAGACCAGTTTCACTAGCATCAGTCTGTATAATAAAAGGTTTAGAAAAATCAGGGCTTGCAAGAATAGGACTAGAAGTAAGACGTTTCTTAACTTCAATAAAGGCATTTTCGGCTTCGGTAGTCCAAGAAATGGATTGACCTTTTTTCCTGCCATGAAGAAGATCAGTGATTGGGGAACAAACAGTAGAAAAATCTCTAATAAAACGACGTTACCAACCAATAAGACCTATGAGACGTTTTATCTCTGTAGTATTTTTTGGGGCAGAATAATTCAAAATAGCAGAGACTTTCTCATCATCTGTACGTAACCCATTTTTATCAACAACAAAACCTAAAAATTTAAGGGAATCACGACAAAATTCACATTTTTTAAGATTGACAGTAAGATTGGCTGTTTTTAGCCTGTGATACAATTTGTTGAGAGTTTCCATATGTAACTCAAAAGTAGGGGTAGCAATGATAATGTCATCTAAATAACAAAAACAATACGGTCGAAGAGAAGGATCTATAACCATGTCCATTAGACGAGCCATAGTTTTGGGAGCGTTAACTAAACCATAAGGAGTAGTAACGAATTCAAAAAGTCCTACACCGTATACAGCGAAAGCTGTTTTCGGGCGAGAAGATTCAGACAAAGGTATTTGTAGAAAAGCCTTTTTTAAATCGATAGACGTCAGAAATTTTGCGTCTCGGAGTTTACTAAGAATAATATCGACTTGCGCCATAGGATATGAATCTGAAACAGTAACCTTATTCAATTTCCGACCATCAAAACATACACGACATTCTCCGGACTTCTTAGGGACAATCCAGAGAGGTGAACACCAAGGGGAGTTCGAAGGTTGAATGACTTTGAGATCTAGCATCTCTTCCACTTCTTTTACAAGGAGTTTTTGCATAGCCGGAGACAAGGGATATTGACGCTGCACAATTGGTTTTGCATTACCAGTATCGATATTGTGCTCTATGAAATTAGTTCGACCAATTCGGTCAGAAGGAGCAAGTGTAGCAAACAAATTGATGACCCTGTCTAGTTCATCTTTTTCAAAAGAGGTGAGACTAGAAACGGAATGAATTGTGTTGATGACACAAGTAGAAGATAAAAGAGAATACGACAAATTATGACAATTAATGTCTATCTTATATAGACTCAAAAAATCCATACCTAAAATAAGAGAATGATTAATAGAAGGTATAATTAAAATTTTAATTGTTTTAGTGACATTGTTCACGGTAACGGGAACAGTAATAAAACCCATAAATTGCTGCGGAACACCATCAGCAGTAGTGATACTTATTGAAGCATCATATTCGATAGGTACATGAAGAGAATTAATAAGTGAAAACCCTTGGTTTCCAATAACACTAGAATTGCTTCCAGTATCAACCATAGCTACCACATCAGTATCTAAAATTTTGACAATCATATAAGGACGATTATCATTTGGTTTCTTAACAAACAAAGGACAAACATCGGTAGAAATAGAATTGACATTATTTTCACATAAAACTACATTTACCGTAGGCGTCGGTAAAGTATGTAAGACAGATAAAACAGGTACATTCAAATTAGAAATATTTTGTGTTTCCTTAGATATTTCAACATCCTGTACAGAATTGACAAGTGAAACGGTACGAGAACATAATTGTTTGTCAAGATTTTCAGAACGATAAGAAGTAACGGGAGATAAAAAATCCTTGACAAAACTAAGATAAGCTTGCCATTCGGTAGCAGAAGGTGAAAAACATGAAATTAGTTTCGACTTGTTGAAGGTTTGTGGTTTGGATTTTCTGACTTTACTTCTGAAGTAATTTGCACGTGACTGGAATCTGTTGTCAGATTTACAGGACCAGTCCGAACCTCGTTTTTTGGAATACAAGAACGACATTTGGGCTTTGTAGTGTTTTTAGCACCACAACCATAACAAAAGATTAACTTAGGAGAACGACACTTTGTAAAACTATGACCAGATCTGCCACAATTCCAACACACGGAAGAAGTTAAAACAGAAACGTTATCAGAAGATTTTCTCTTTGACGAAGATGTATGTGAAACATAAAGACAAGCGAGATCAGGTTCGAGTAAACGAGAATTATTTGAAGATGGTGGTCGATACCGATTAGACCAAACTCTAGATTCTTCAATTCTTTTACAAAGCTCAGTTAATTCATCAACAGTATTGGGGGTATGCAATGCTAATGCAGAAACAAAAAAAGGTAAAAGATTCCTACGAATCTTTGCAACACGGGACTGCTCATCCACAACATTCGTTAAACGGTTAAAAAGACCTACCATAGAAGAAATATAAACAGTAACGGGCTCATTTGCACCCATAGTTCGATTTAAAATCTCCAACTCTAAATCTGTTTCATAGCTGTACGGAAGGAAATCTGCTTTCAGTTTTGCAACAATATCTGACCAAGAACTAAATTTGCCACGATTATTGAGATACCAAGTAAAAGCGCTGCCTCGGAATAACTCACAAGACTGTAGAAATAACTCACTATCAGAAATACCTCGTGATACTCTAAGTAATTCGACTTTTTCTAAAAAAAGATGGAGCGATTCATTCTTTCCAGAAAAAGAAACATTCCATTTATACACTGGATCGTGTCGAGAATGCGGTAATGTGGGAGAAGATAAAGATGAAGAAGATGCAAGAGGTACATGATTACCGTTTGACTCTATACTATCTACAGAAATAACTGGAGTTGTCTTTGTATCTAAATCAGATTCAAGTATAATTACTTCTCTATCTAAAGAAATTTTTATTTGTTCCTCATCATCGGAATCAACATTCATTCTATTTATCCTATTGGTCAAATGAATTAATCGTGAATTTATTCTTTGAAACACGGGTTCGCGTTTATTACCACTAAAGTTGTTAATGACATCAGTCAAATCCTCAATAGTACTACGAATTTCAAAATGATCCTCCTGAAATGTATAATGAAAAACTACGGTTTGCTTTCTCACGAGCTAATAAACCAGTAAGAACTTTGCGTTTTTCGTCAACTGTATCGGGTACAGTAACACATCTAATTTTAATTTCATATGAAAGTTCATGTACTTTTAAATGATTTGCCTGCATCTTGAATTTATTTTGAAAATAAATTAAAATGAAAAACCCGATAGATACTAGCAACAAATATATCCAAATATGAATTTACCAAAGTTAAATTTAGGAGAATCAAAAATTATTGAGAAAAAACGTTAAGAAACGGCAGATTTGCAACTATTTGTATAAATTTACGTGATATAGAAAAATTAAATTATTAAATTTGCTTCTATAAAATTTCAAAAAAAAACTTTATCAAGTCAGAAAATATTCAAACTATTAAAAAACTGAAAAAAAAATAAAAACCAAACAACCAATTACCTAAATCGATGTTCACAAAATAATAATATGCACAAAACGTAAAGATTATTAATGAAATAAGCAATACCATGTATTAAAAATCATGGACCAAATAACTCTTAATGTACCTGTAAAAATTTCCTCTACTGAAATAATTAAAGTGATGGTAAAAAATAACAATCAATATTTCAACAGTTGTAAATAAATTAGCTTCAACCAAGCTAAAAAGACACTTAATAAAAAAAGGTGAACCCAAAAAAATTAAACTATAAATAGCAAGTGGCAAAAGTACCTAGAAATGTGGAATACTGACAACGAAAACTTACGGGGAGTAATCAAAAATAAGTAACCTGAAAAACCTTACTAGAAAAAATCAACAAATCTTAATATTGATTAAACACACCAACTCAGCAATTAGCTAAAAACCATTTAATTGGGCGCCAATTTGCAACGGTAATCGCCCCTGGCTAGAGCACTCTCCTCAGGGAGTGGAATTCGGCACCAATTAAATTATTTTATCGGCTATCACTGGGATGGGGTGTACAATTAATATTAAATTGGACGCCACCAGCTTTTTATCGAAACAAAAACAAAGAAAAACGAAAGCAAAAGGTGGAAAGCTGGAAACACCTTGTAAAAATTAACGTTAATTTAAATAAAAAATAAAATCAAATTAATAATTCCTGAACCCGTTTATCCAATTTAATAATTATTGAATAATCAATACAAAGAATGAAAACAATAATTATTTATTGAAATTTAAAAATTCAACATAAATTGGATATTAAAAAATCCAAACGAGGAGAACAACAAGTTATAATAACACGCCAAATTCAAATCTTGTAAACGCTAAAGATAAGACGAAGGAACTTATCTTAAAGGGCTGGGTTGTTTGCAGCTCTTAGCGATGGCGGTGATGACTCCAAATGAAACAGGAACAGGAACAGGAACGGGAAAACTTGAGTACTAGACTTGAAAACTCGCCGGAAACTTGAGTGCCGAACTTGAGGGGAATCTTGAGGGCTGCAGAGCTGCGGAAAAAAGAAAAACAGGGATAAGGAACTAGAAAAAACATTAGGGAAGGAACGAATAGATAGAACAGATCAGGTAAAAAGGAGCTTATGCTATAGCGCATACAAAACCCGAACTCCACGTGTTAAAATACAACTTAACAGTGATCTGTTTTATTCTATTCGTTTTGTTCCTTAAATATACAAAAAATGCAAATTAGCAAATAAGCAATAAACATAAATAAGCTGTAAGCACTACACAAGAAAATAACCTGAGGGAAAATATTGTTGCAAAACTGAAAGCAGATTTCCTTCCGTACAGCTATGAAACAGATTTAGAGTTGGAGATTTTAAATCGAACTATGGGTGCAAATGAGCCCGTTACTGTTTATATTTCTTCTATGGTAGGTCTTTTTAACCGTTTAACGAATGTTGTGGATGAGCAGTCCCGTGTTGCAAAGATTCGTAGGAATCTTTTACCTTTTTTTGTTTCTGCATTAGCATTGCATACCCCCAATACTGTTGATGAATTAACTGAGCTTTGTAAAAGAATTGAAGAATCTAGAGTTTGGTCTAATCGGTATCGACCACCATCTTCAAATAATTCTCGTTTACTCGAACCTGATCTCGCTTGTCTTTATGTTTCACATACATCTTCGTCAAAGAGAAAATCTTCTGATAACGTTTCTGTTTTAACTTCTTCCGTGTGTTGGAATTGTGGCAGATCTGGTCATAGTTTTACAAAGTGTCGTTCTCCTAAGTTAATCTTTTGTTATGGTTGTGGTGCTAAAAACACTACAAAGCCCAAATGTCGTTCTTGTATTCCAAAAAACGAGGTTCGGACTGGTCCTGTAAATCTGACAACAGATTCCAGTCACGTGCAAATTACTTCAGAAGTAAAGTCAGAAAATCCAAACCACAAACCTTCAACAAGTCGAAACTAATTTCATGTTTTTCACCTTCTGCTACCGAATGGCAAGCTTATCTTAGTTTTGTCAAGGATTTTTTATCTCCCGTTACTTCTTATCGTTCTGAAAATCTTGACAAACAATTATGTTCTCGTACCGTTTCACTTGTCAATTCTGTACAGGATGTTGAAATATCTAAGGAAACACAAAATATTTCTAATTTGAATGTACCTGTTTTATCTGTCTTACATACTTTACCGACGCCTACGGTAAATGTAGTTTTATGTGAAAATAATGTCAATTCTATTTCTACCGATGTTTGTCCTTTGTTTGTTAAGAAACCAAATGATAATCGTCCTTATATGATTGTCAAAATTTTAGATACTGATGTGGTAGCTATGGTTGATACTGGAAGCAATTCTAGTGTTATTTGAAACCAAGGGTTATCACTTATTAATTCTCTTCATGTACCTATCGAATATGATGCTTCAATAAGTATCACTACTGCTGATGGTGTTCCGCAGCAATTTATGGGTTTTATTACTGTTCCCGTTACCGTGAATAATGTCACTAAAACAATTAAAATTTTAATTATACCTTCTATTAATCATTCTCTTATTTTAGGTATGGATTTTTTGAGTCTATATAAGATAGACATTAATTGTCATAATTTGTCGTATTCTCTTTTGTCTTCTACTTGTGTCATCAACACAATTCATTCCGTTTCTAGTCTCACCTCCTTTGAAAAAGATGAACTAGACAGGGTCATCAATTTGTTTGCTACACTTGCTCCTTCTGACCGAATTGGTCGAACTAATTTCATAGAGCACAATATCGATACTGGTAATGCAAAACCAATTGTGCAGCGTCAATATCCCTTGTCTCCATCTATGCAAAAACTCCTTGTAAAAGAAGTGGAAGAGATGCTAGATCTCAAAGTCATTCAACCTTCGAACTCCCCTTGGTGTTCACCTCTCTGGATTGTCCCTAAGAAGTCCGGAGAATGTCGTGTATGTTTTGATGGTCGGAAATTGAATAAGGTTACTGTTTCAGATTCATATCCTATGGCGCAAGTCGATATTATTCTTAGTAAACTCCGAGACGCAAAATTTCTGACGTCTATCGATTTAAAAAAGGCTTTTCTACAAATACCTTTGTCTGAATCTTCTCGCCCGAAAACAGCTTTCGCCGTATACGGTGTAGGACTTTTTGAATTCGTTACTACTCCTTATGGTTTAGTTAACGCTCCCAAAACTATGGCTCGTCTAATGGACATGGTTATAGATCCTACTCTTCGACCGTATTGTTTTTGTTATTTAGATGACATTATCATTGCTACCCCTACTTTTGAGTTACATATGGAAACTCTCAACAAATTGTATCACAGGCTAAAAACAGCCAATCTTACTGTCAATCTTAAAAAATGTGAATTTTGTCGTGATTCCCTTAAATTTTTAGGTTTTGTTGTTGATAAAAATGGGTTACGTACAGATGATGAGAAAGTCTCTGCTATTTTGAATTATTCTGCCCCAAAAAATACTACAGAGATAAAACGTCTCATAGGTCTTATTGGTTGGTAACGTCGTTTTATTAGAGATTTTTCTACTGTTTGTTCCCCAATCACTGATCTTCTTCATGGCAGGAAAAAAGGTCAATCCATTTCTTGGACTACCGAAGCCGAAAATGCCTTTATTGAAGTTAAGAAACGTCTTACTTCTAGTCCTATTCTTGCAAGCCCTGATTTTTCTAAACCTTTTATTATACAGACTGATGCTAGTGAAACTGGTCTTGGAGCAATCCTTTATCAAGATTGTGATGGTTTCGATCATCCAATTGCTCATGCAAGTCGTACTTTAAATAAAACTGAAAGAAAATATAGCACAACAGAAAAAGAACTTTTAGGAGTTATTTTTGGTGTTGAAAAGTTCCGAGGTTATGTTGAAGGTACCCATTTTACTCTTGAGACAGATCACTCATCGTTGCAATATCTATCGAAACTTTCGAATCCCTCAGGTCGCTTAGCTCGTCTTTCTCTTAGGCTTTCTCAGTTTGATTTTGAAATTAAGCACAGAAAAGGAGTCACTATGGTGGTCAGTGATGCTTTATCGCGTTCTTTCTCAGAAATTTCTATTATTGATGTGAATACTTTCAAGCCAGATGCTTGGTATACTTCTATGATTCAGAAGGTCACCAATAATCCTGATTTATATCCCACATTTAAGGTTGACAATAATGTTTTGTACAAACATGTTTTCTCGTCAAATCCAATTTCTAGTAAATTATCTAATTGGAAAATTGTTGTTCCTACCCCTAATAGAATTGACGTATTGAAATTATTTCATGATAATGATTTGAGTGCCCATTTAGGCATATCTAAAACTATTTCTCGTATTTCTGAAATTTACTATTGGCCAAAACTAAGTTCTGTTTCTCGCTACGTTAATAAATGTTCAGTTTGTGGTTCTTGTAAAACCCAAAACCTTCCTAAAGCTGGTGTTATGGGCCAGTATAAAGATATAAATTTTCCATGGCAATGGATTTCTGCTGATTTGATAGGTCCTTATCCCAAATCAAAATCTGGTAACAGATTTGTCTTAGTAATTACCGATTGGTTCACCAAATTTTGTCTTGTTCATCCAATGCAGCACTCAACTGCTAAGGGCATTGTGAAATTTATAGAAAACCAAGTTTTTCTTGTTTTTGGTGTTCCACAAATTTTTTCTGTTGACAATGGTACTGTTTTTACGTCCTTTCTTTTTAAGAATTTAATGTCGCAATATAAGGTGCAAAAAATATTCTATAACGCTCGTTATCATCCCCAAGCGAATCACACAGAACGAACTAACAAAACAATTGTTACAGCTTTGAGGTGTTATATTCATGAAAATTCGTCTCATAATAACTGGGATAATTCACTACATAGAGTTGCACAAGCAATAAGAACCGCGAAACATGAAGTTACGGGTTACTCCCCAGCTTTTCTAAATTTTGCTCGAAACGTTCCGTTAAGTGGTGATTTTTATGGTGCAATTTCTGAAAACGCGAATAACATAATTAACACTGGAGATAAATTGCAATTGATTAACGATGTTCAAACTCTTCCTAAACTTTTTGTAGATATTCGGGAAAAGTTAAAAAACGCATACGAAAAAAATGCAAAACATTACAATTTGAGAAAGAGAGATTTGCAATTTCATGTTGGTGACAGGTTATGGAAAAAGAATTATGTTCTTTCGTCCAAGTCTAATAATTTTGCAGCTAAATTTGCTCCTAAATATATACCATGTGTTGTCAACAGAGTTATTTCTAAATTAGTTTACAATTTAAAAGATCTATTTGGTAATGATTTAGGTAACTGGCATGTTACAGATTTAAATAACCAATTTATTGATGTAGATGAAAATCTTCCTGATGATGAGCCTCCTGCTCAACTTTCTGATAATTTAGCTTTGTCTAATAGTGGTTATAATTTGAGAGTCAGATCTAATAGTGATTCTGATTAATTTAGTATTTTTATATATATAACTAATTAAGTAATTTTATTAACGTGACTATCTTCATTTTTTTCAAGATAAAAAGATCTTGAGTATACAATGGAATATCTGTAGATATTGTTTAGTTGTCAACAATGATCTTTGATTACAGATACATTTTGTATCTATTTATTTATCTGGAACTTATCGTTCTGTCCTCGTATATGTCATAATACCTCTATACGATATTTTTGTGGTTTACTATTTACCGTTACCTTCTATATGCCCTTTTGTTATCTCTTGATTTTGTATCATAAGTACATATTTATTAGTATCTTTTTGACGTTGTCCATAATACAGTTGGTGTATTATGTTTGTTTTATCGTATCTTTTTTTTTTGGTTTTTGAAATGCCAAAAAAACCCTGTTCTTCAGAGAACAATCCTCCGTGAATGTTTCAAATTTTCTAGGATTTTCTTGCTTCATGCACCTTTACAATCCAGCTTATTTTGGAACAACCATTGCGCTCAAACATTTTCTGAAATTCTTGCTTTGTGCAAATTTAGGATTCAGT
This sequence comes from Lochmaea crataegi, assembly GCA_947563755.1. Taxonomy (NCBI): domain Eukaryota; kingdom Metazoa; phylum Arthropoda; class Insecta; order Coleoptera; family Chrysomelidae; genus Lochmaea; species Lochmaea crataegi. The sequence goes on from OX387436.1 coordinate 31,890,252, forward strand.
TTATTTTGTAGCAGTCCCTTATCGTGTGTATATTGAGAAATTATTTTTTTGCTTGGTAGCGCTTTTGTTCTCAATATACGCTTTATTTTGGCCCCTTTATATTTTTATACGAGCACAAACAACACATTGTCTTTTTCACGACAATTTACGGATTATTTAGTTATCTGTGTACTGACTGATACATACTATAGTATTTTATTCTGGCATATTTGTTTACGTTAGTTGATGACAGAACTATATTTTTTCGAGACACCTATCTATCTGTGGTTTGAAACTCCACATTTTTTAATAAATTAAGTTGCATATCGCAACACGTTTAGATTCTGATTGATTAATAATATATAATTGAATAATTTATTCTAGTTTTTGCTGTTATGTGTGCTATCGCTACATTGTTAGCATTTGGTTCCGTCTTGGTGGGTTTCTTCCTTTTAAACTTTCCGATTGGAGGAAAGGGGGGGAAAGGCCATGCCTTGTTTAGTTTTATCTTCATTATTATGTTCCCTATCGTATTGTACCTGCACACATATCTATTTTTTGGTTACGTTAAATAATTATCTTATTCTAGTTTTACCGTGTTTACTTTCATATAATATCTCGCAATAGTATTCCCATGACGGAATTTTTGGAGGTTTTCGCTTTCCTGTTAAAAAATGCTTACCGTGAATCTTTTTTGTTTTTTTGTTAAGGCCTAGATCTTTGATGGGCGTGTTACTAGTCTTGTGACAACCTTAAGTGGAAGACAAACTTTCAGAGGTGTGTCATGGTGGGTCATGATCTCAGACGAATGTTACCTACGGGACGCCGTCGTCCGAAAGGATGGATTTATGACTTGTCATGTCATCACACTGGAGGGATGTGTCGCATGGACACTGCAACACGGTATCATAGATTTAGAGATCCAGTAATTCTTGCTATCTCTTGGATTTTTTTTCCATTTCAGTTGTGGCGTTTCTAAATAACGCTGGGTTCGTTAATAACCCGAGCTTGCTCAAAAATTTATTAGGTATGTTTATTCTTTTTTAAACCTTTTCGTTTCTCCCTCAGCAAGGACTTGGTTGTCATAAGACCCATGCCTGCACTTCGGTAGTTGCTAATTGATGTGGCAATTGATTGTGGGAAAAGATAACCACGACGCGTTTAATATCATCTGCGAGGCTTTTCCAACGCAATTGATAGCCCCGTCAATTCATAACTCCGGAATGACACTTCACTTATATTTTTCTCTTCTCTTATTCCCGTTTTTCGTTTAATATTGGTTTATTTTATTATAGTTTTTTGAGTTAAGGTACTAGAGATCATTCTTACCCTTATCACAATAGGTGATTTTGTTTTTCGTTGAGAAATTAGGATTTCTCGGTTTATCGTTAAGATGTTTAGCATCTTGAATTTTTTACTGTACTCATATTGATTTTTGTATTGAGATGTTTGACATTTCATGTTATAATAGAGGCTAACCCTCTAAATACCGTTTTATAGTACAGTAAAATTTTGTGATCTCTGTACAATTTTTTTTGAACCATTTATTTGATTATAATTTTGTCTGACGTTAATAGGAGTATTTCCCTATTAATTTTTTTGATTCAATATATTCACTTTTGTTATTCAATATATTTGAATTTCCTTTACTTTTGTTCAAGCTTTTGAATTAAAAAGAGAGTAAGTCAGTAAATTAGTATAATTTCTCTGCAGTGAGGTAATAAATATATTCATACATCGTCACAATTCTTGCTGTGTTTGTTTGATGATTATTTCAAATGTTCTACTTGCGCGATGACCAATGGTTACCGTGGATACTAACTGGCAACATCCCTGGTATGAACTTAGAAATATCATTTCACTTTCCGGTAAAAATTTTGGACATTCACCTCTACCAAATTTCGCCACTTCTCTTCTCTTTTTATTCAATATTAGTTTTTTTCTTCCGTTCATTAATTCTGTTGAGTCATATGTAAGCACTACTTTTTGTTTTGATGTTCACCACAATTTTTTTGTTTTTGCTTCCATTCTTCGTAGACTGTTATGTTTACAAAAAAAAGTAATTCTTTGAATTCCTTTTTTTTTCTTCCGAGGAGAGGGGATGTAACATGCTGTTCAGCTTGTTACCTTTTTTGTTTTTAAACTATTTTATTTAGTTAATTTTTGTGGCTCATTAGTCACTTCCTCCTAAATTTCTAATATATTTCTAAACATGCCGTTTCCTTGTCGCATTAGCCACTCCAAACTAAAAACATTCATTTTTATCGAATTCCCCTTCCATTTTTGTCTTTCGATATTCGAAATTTTAAATTGTCGATTGGAACTCTTTCTTTCCTCTAACTGCCACCTTAAAGGCAACAGTTCAATACAAAATATTTTAATTTTAATTTGTTGGTGAACAATTTATATCGTCTGGTTGGTAAGTTAATTCTTGTATTTTCCCTCAGGTTATTTTCTTGTGTAGTGCTTACAGCTTATTTATGTTTATTGCTTATTTGCTAATTTGCATTTTTTGTATATTTAAGGAACAAAACGAATAGAATAAAACAGATAACTGTTAAGTTGTATTTTAACACGTGGAGTTCGAGTTTTGTATGCGCTATAGCATAAGCTCCTTTTTAACTGATCTGTTCTATCTATTCGTTCCTTCCCTAATGTTTTTTCTAGTTCCTTATCCCTGTTTTTCTTTTTTCCGCAGCTCTGCAGCCCTCAAGATTCCCCTCAAGTTCGGCACTCAAGTTTCCGGCGAGTTTTCAAGTCTAGTACTCAAGTTTTCCCGTTCCTGTTCCTGTTTCATTTGGAGACATCACCGCCATCGCTAAGAGCTGCAAACAACCCAGCCCTTTAAGATAAGTTCCTTCGTCTTATCTTTAGCGTTTACAAGATTTGAATTTGGCGTGTTATTATAACTTGTTGTTCTCCTCGTTTGGTTTTATAATATCCAATTTATGTTGAATTTTTAAATTTCAATAAATAATTATTGTTTTCATTCTTTGTATTGATTATTCAATAATTATTAAATTGGATAAACGGGTTCAGGAATTATTAATTTTATTTTATTTTTTATTTAAATTAACGTTAATTTTTACAAGGTGTTTCCAGCTTTCCACCTTTTGCTTTCGTTTTTCTTTGTTTTTGTTTCGATAAAAAGCTGGTGGCGTTCAATTTAATATTAATTGTACACCCCATCCCAGTGATAGCCGATAAAATAATTTAATTGGTGCCGAATTCCACTCCCTGAGGAGAGTGCTCTAGCCAGGGGCGTTTAACGTTGCAGGCAAAACAGCCAATTGTACAATTCGCGGACCATGTACTAGAACTTTATGTACAGTTGTAGACATGCAATACCATGGATATAGTTCAACAAAGCGGTCAGCAGTCTCGTCGCAATACTTTTGGAACGAATCTATTTTGACGTTAAACCCACTTGAAAGGACTTGCAAGATAACATGAAATCTTTTCATTAACTCAGTATCAATTCCTAGAATTCGAGCAGAAGTTGCAGTATTTTCGAAAAAACGCCGAGCCGTATTTCCGTCATTAGAATTTCCCATACCTTGTTTTGGTCGATCTATAATGAGGTTCAACTCCCTCTTAAACCCATCCTGAATAGATTGAGCACGTTCTTTAAGAGCAAGTTTAGCATCTTTGCCACGAGACTGCCATTTTCCGCTTGTCAATTTATACCCAACATGCAACAGACACTCGAAAAATCTTATCCAGCAATGCAAAGTTGAAAGACCGTAAATCAATTTCGAATCATCGATTTCAATCTGCCTCATATCCTTTACATTGTTGAAATTTTTTGATGTCGCATTGCAAATATAACATCTCATGGAAGACTTCGTGCCAGTCACAGTATTGCAAACCTTGCCATCAATCCTGGTGAAAGTTAATTGAAAATTAACATTACAACTTTTGCCGTCAACCACAATTTTCAAAGGTTCTAGTTTATCTATTTGCTCTTCGATAACTCGCTTCTCTAACAATGTCGATTCTTCCGTTTCTCGTTTAAATTGCACTCTAATTGGTCGGCAATACCACGGGGAAGAAGGCCTAGGGTTTTTCCAAATGACAATTTCCGAATTTACATCATTATCTTTGTCAATAAGTTGTAGGGGAACGAGGGAAGTCAGGAGAACATTTGAATCGGAGCTACCTGCCTCGGAAAATTTCTGCTTGTATTCTTTTAGCCCGGAACTTCCGTCAAACCCCCACTTAACTATGAGCATCAGATTTTGTAATACATTGCTCTTCATCAAATCTAAAAAGTAATTTTGAACTTCTAAAATTCTTCGACCAGTGTGGTGTAAAAGCGATTGTAACGGAACATTGGCGCAGTTCTCAGTAACGGAAATTCCTGATGGATAGAATTGTTTTTTAGCTTCTAAAACGGAATTGTAAGCAGGAAAAACTGTACTGTTACATAATCTCGTCGTGAGCCTGATGTTCATGTACTGCGATTTTGTTAGATTAGAATCGAGAACCAAGGCTAAAGCAGTATTCATCGCTCGCGTAGGAGACTTTGAGGTTACATCATCGACGACTTTAGCTGCTGTAGCAGCTCCACTTTCTCTAAGGCTCATTTTGGTTGCGTAGGAAAGCTCGTTAGCGCTGTAGGACTCTCGCAATTTCTGGGTTTTTCTGCGTTTCGAGCGATCGCTCGATTCGGCGAAAGAAGTTTCAGGTCGTCCACCGCTGCTTCTTGATGGAGCGGTATCCGACGAACTTTCAGCCGCCTTCGATTTTGCGTCGAGAAACAGGACCTATTTACACGAAACGTCAAATTTTTATTTCATACTCTGTATTTATACGCAAGTAATTTTCATTTACCTTAACATCAATTGAACCATCCAGCCAGTTCTTGTTATTATTCAAAAAGCGAGTCTTGATGCGGTGAACAGCTCGCCATTTCGCTTTCAAATTGGAAATGACTTTTTTCAATGCCAGTCGCGACTGATCCTCGATATTAAATGAATCTTCTCTTTTATCCAGCAATTTCATCCCTATTATTTTAGTGAGGGTTTCGAGATCTTTCTCCCATTCACCGTGGACTGCGTCAAAGATTTTTCGATACGTCCACTTGACGACTTTTGTGTTCGATCCTATTAATGACAAATTTTAGTTAATAATGAGGATTTAAAAAAAAATAAAAATATTTCATAATATTAATTACATGTAACAATACGATAGAATAATATTAAATTTAATCTAAATTTAATAATCTAAATTTAATCTAATTGATCTAAATTTAATCTAATTGATCTAAATTTAATCTAAATAAATTTCGCTAATAACTTGTAATGCAAACTTTTTCGTAAAATATTTACTATCACTTAATGAATTTGTTATTTTTCGCGCTCGTCACACAAATGTGTTAAGAACGCGAAAATATTATCTCATAAAAAGGCAAAGAATGGAAATCGAGACTGTCATATGACGGTCATTGTGACTGGCGATCACAGACACACCTCCACACGGAATGCGCGGTGCGCGCCAAAGTGCTCTGTCCGCTGACACACGAATGCACCAACACTGCTTCAAACAATACGGTTTTTAAACCAAGGGGGCAAGAAAGTGCAGGTAATGCCAACGGTTTCGGATGTTATATACTTTTTTACGCGTAAAACCGTTGCAACTTTTTCAGGATCTTCTGGGATCATAACTAATTCTCTACAGATATAAAAAAATTATGGAAAAAAAAAACAATTCTGAGTGCCGACATTTCATTGTTAATAACATCTGCAAAAATGCACGTAATGATTCTTGCACTAAAAAATAATATTCTACATACCTTCAGGAACATCCTCCATTTTGTCGCGAACGTTTTCACAAAAAACTGCGTTTTTTATGACAATTTTAGTCAAGCGCACGAAACAGGTTATGGGCCGCGATTTCCCGTGTGGCGCGATAACGGGCAAGTTTGAGTGTGTGCCCACGGCTAGGTATTGACTTTATCGACCCAATCTTTTGGATTATGAAACTTTAATGCCATCTGTTAAAGAAAAGATGAAGCTTTACCTCTTTAGGTAACTTTCGATTTTTGAGGTTTTGGCCAGGAATTTGGGATTTTGGACCACTGTGCGTCGCAACAAAAGCTCCCAGGGAAGATGCAACCGTCATCGAATCGGCAACCCTGGCAAACCGTTAGTTCCGATATAATTGGACCGTTACCCAGAAGTAAGAAAGGGAACTGTTACATCATTATGTTCCAAGACCGATTCACCAAATGGGTACAGTGTAAACCGTTAAGGAATGCTACTGCCAGTAGCATGAGTACTGCCTTTTACGAGGAAATATTGACGATATTTGGATCCCCCCGTACCGTACTGACCGATAATGGAACTCAGTATGACAGCAAGTTGTTCAAGGATATGCTGAGTGGGTTAGGAATTCGACACCGTTTCACTCCGCCGTATACACCGCAAGCAAATCCAGTAGAACGAGCCAACCGCACCCTGATGACAATGATTGCGCAATACTGCGAAGCGGATCACCGAGACTGGGATGTAAGGTTGCCGGACTTGAAGTTTGCAATGAATAATTCAAGACACGACTCGACTGGATTCACACCTGCCTTCCTAAATTTTGGGAGAGAACACCGAAATCCTTAAGAAGAGAGGCTGAAAAGGACACCGAGAAAAGTCCGGAAGAAGACGCCGGATTGGACGACCATACCGAAGAGGACCCGAAACCGCATCTCTTGCGAGTAGAGAAACTGCAAGAATGCTTCGAACTTGTCCGTCTGCACCTGTCCCGAGCGTTTACCAGTCAAAGCCGTAACTATAATCTACGCCGTAGAGACTGGAAGTGCACTATCGGAGACAAAGTCATGAAGAAGGATCATACACTATCCTCTGCCGTTGATCACGTCGCCGCGAAACTCGCTCCGAAATATTCCGGGCCGTACGAAGTCGTACGTGTTATTTCTCCAGTTGTATATGACTTACGAGATGGAAAAGGAAAGCGGTATAATCGTATACATGTGAAAGACTTAAAACCCGCCATTGACTGAACATTTTATTTTGCTCCTGTTGTGGACAAATGGACCGAACGACCCCGCCCCTCGCTGGAAGTATCCAGACGCTGCTCCAGGTCATACCGAAGGCAGGCATCCCGTGGAAGAGGATCGCCCCATCCACATCAAGCGACCCTACGCCGACGTTCCAGGCTGTGAGAAGATACACCCTGGATCACAGTTTTGTTTTCTCACCTTTTTATAGTTAGGTATAAGTTGGTGTTTAAAAAAAATGTAATGTCCGAAAGTTGCACTTTCGCTCATTCATTTTTTTTTTACCGAAGTAAAGGGGGTGTGTAACGAGTTATTTTTTTTGCAAGTTTAATTTTTTTTTTCCGTAATACATTTTATTTTACCACTAGGGTGTATATAACTCGTTACTTTGCAACCCTGTGACGTACCTTTCTATATGTAAACTAAATACCGAATCTGAGATGTACCTCACAGGATATTTGCCGGTTTACTCAGTGAAGATGGGGAGGTTCGTTTAAGACCTCACAATTATCTTAAGGATCTTAATTGGGCGCCAGGCAAGTCAATTCCCAAATATCCCAAGACCTACTAATCACGCGACCTACCAACGCAAAAAGGAATGGTATTGAATTAACACAGAATATTCAAGAAACGATTCTATTCAGTTTTTTTTTACAAACAAATAGTACACCAACGTAAGAAGGTGTAAACAGATTAAATTTATCCAATAGCACAGTGATAAGCCATAAAACCCAATAATAAATGTAACATATAAATTATTATTAATATATATATAAAAAAAATAACTACCGAAATAAATAAGGAACGCTATTGTATTTCATTTATACATGGGAGGGGAGATATAACGAACATAAAAAAAATTAAAATCGACTTTTTAGTATCCCGGGCTTGAGCTCATGCGCAGGTAACCAAGGAAAATGCGAATAATCAAAAATAGCTTGAGTGCCGTGCAATAGCTATCCATTAACAACCACCGTATGGTGAATTCTATTTCAGACGTTACAGTCAATCAAACAAATAGTATTTAATATGTGAATATATTTCAAGCATTTGACCGTAGTACTAACTATTCATAAATATGTGAAATAACAATCTACTATTGTATTCAAAAGTATGAGTATGAAAGCCCGACCAAATAACAATAATTTACAACCATTCATGATTTACCCTGTATAATTACGGGTGGTTCAAATTTCAACAAGTACCATAAGTTATGCGCCAAATCTCGAAATTAATTACTATTTTTCCAATGTGATTAATACGTTTTAAATAAGAAATATTTGTCGTGAAATATTGAATTAAATATATATCACCGATACAGCCCCGCAGCATCAATCACCCTGTATACGAGCTGTTGACGAGTAGTCCCAGTTCCATAGAGGTGCTCCCAGTCGTATCCAAATGCGACCTTCAAACGAATAACCAAACCAAGATGGGTTACAATAGCCCAGGCGGGAAGAAAAAAAAACCAGACGGAAAAACCCTAAATGAAAGAAAACCTATTATAGTTTCTTCCTTAGAAACATTTATAGTTTTAAGCAATCAATACAACCAAGTAAATTTTTTTTAAATAAGCAAATTATTTTTACCAGTTCATTAAATCAAATAAGGAAAGAATAATTAAATGCACCAACATGAAAAACTTACCTAAACATTCTATTTCTTTCAAATTTAAAAATAGTTAAGCCAAGATAATATAAACTTACTAGTCCATGAGCTTGTACTGCTAATTATTTTACAACTAATGTGAATAAATCCATCTTACCCCAATTTAAAAAAAAATACATAAGCTAGGGAATACAAACGAAATGGTTCTAGAACTTTTATTCCCGCTTATTTTACTGATAATAAACTAACTTCAATTCAAATTAACATTTAAGCAGTCCCATTGACTATTAAAAAAAATTAAAAATCAAGACCATACAATACTTGTAAAGTTACATGAATAAATTAAATATTACTTATAATAACTCACCCTATGCTAGTAAGGGGTTATAGCCTGATCCTGTCGTATCAAAAGGGGTGTATAAACCAATAACCACTCAGAAGGAAAAATCACAGGAGTCTCGGTAGCTTCTTGATAAATACTCTTATCAATTGGAATCTATTGAGAATAAACGGATTGTAGGATACTGAATACGACACTTCAGGAAAAGAAAGAAAATAGAACTTACCGATGGCAGGAATATTTCCAACACAAGAAAATGGCGACTGGGTGAACATTAAAAATCCCATAAGGTCCAGAAATCCAGTAGAACACCAAAATATCTATTTCTACTATCCAACAACGGCTGGATTTCAATAAAATGTGATACAGAATGATCCCTCTTAAAGGTTGACTAAATAAAAGTCAGAATTTCCAGTATCACAATTGTACACCACAGTCCATTATGGCCATCACCTCCCCTGCCTTTTCAAACCAACAGCTAATCAAGAGAGTACCGACGTACCAATTCCGAACTAACTATATAGTTTACGTCAATTTATTCCAACCTGTTATCACAGAAAACTTAACGATAATAGGTACTAGATACGTACTTGATACTCGTCTACTAGATGACGCTCGAAGGTAATACTCATAATATTTTTAAATAACGTTTTATTCTTATTATTACAAAAGGGCAAATACAAGGGTTATTTATGATAACAAACATAAATGAAAATAATATTTATTATATCTAAGCATACTCTATCATGGCAAAACCACCGTACCAGGTAATAGGCAGCTTCAAATATACCAACCGAAATAAATCGAACAAATACAGGGTCGTACCCGAAGATACTTATATTACACCACACTCTAACTGTAATTACCATGACTCAAAAAAAAAACGTAACAACTCCCCCCTTACTTGAAGAAATTTTCATAAAATTTCCCTATCGTTATCCTGCATCAGAATCTGATGCATCAGATTTTAGATCCTTCGAATTCCAGACTCCCTGAGCTTTACCATCTTCATCCCTAAGTTCGTAGGTCCATGGAGATATTCTCCTCTTGATGTAGAAGGGACCAAGGTATTTAGGGGCTAGCTTTTTTGTAAAATATCTCGCCGCATCAGACAACACATAGTTTCTACGCCAAACCAACTGATTAGGTAAATATTCCACCTGCCTACGACGTAGATTATATCGCTCACGACTTTTCTCAGCGGCCACCTCCAAACGCTCTTTGACGACGGCATACATACCCCCAAACGACTCATTTCTACTACAATCGCCAAATTGAGTCCCGTCCTCCAGGCCAAGAAGAGCTTGATTATCATAATCATCCCCCGAAAGAATAATATTACGACCAAAGTTAATGAAGTAGGGAGTGAGGTTCGTCCCTTCGTGTTTAGCCGTTCGAAGAGCACAACCAATTTCGTTAATTCGTTCGTCCCAGCACCTATGGTTGTCAGACACATACATAGACATCATAGTCTTAATCACCCTGTTCGAACGTTCGGTAGGATTGGATCTAGGGTTGTAATAGGCACAGTATTGAATCCTACTTCGATATTTATTCGCCAGCTTAACGAACTCTTTGCTATGAAATTGTTTACCGTTGTCGCAAATGATCTTACGAGGAACTCCATACACCAGGAAGACTTCATTTTCAACCTTTTTACATATATTAGTAGCGGATGCAGTCCTCAAGGGAAAAAGAAGAGAATACTTACTCAAGAAATCATTAATAACCAATAGGAAACAGTTACCTTGCTTGGACCTAGGAAGAGGTCCCATTAAATCCATAGACAACAATTCGAACGGTCTACTAGCGACAGGGTGAGAGGCAATCTTATCACAAGACTTACTTTGAGGAACCTTATACTGACAACAAATTTTACAACGCTTAACAAAACTAGCAATATCAGCCCTCATTTTGGGCCAGTAATATTTTTCCGCTACACGAGCGCACGTCTTAAATACACCCGGATGGCCAGCAGTGGCCGGCTCGTGGGCGGCTGCAATAACCTCGCGCCGTTCAGCCTTCGGAACTACTATCTTCCAAGACTCAGTGGAAGCAGATACTTGAGGAAACTCAGAGGAAATATGTTTCCATAAACGGCCATTATTTTCTCGCCACTTACTAAATTTATGGGGAGTAGTCCTAACCCTAACTACCATGGTTTGGTACCACTTATCATCCCGATCGTAGTTTACACTATCCAGAGTCCTGTTGTCAACCTGCACTACATCAAGTACGGGTACTGCCCTAGATAAGGTATCTGGAACAACATTGTCCTTACCCTTCCTATGCACAATTTTAAAGTCAAACTGTTGCAAGCGAACTGCCCACCGGCTGAGTCGACCTGTTAAATCCTTTAAATTATGCAACCAGAGCAGGCTGTAATGGTCTGTCACCACGGTAAATGACACGCCTTCCAGGTAAGGACGCAGCTTCTCCACTGCCCAGAGAACAGCCAAACACTCTCTTTCGGTAGTGGAAAAGTTCCTTTCCTGTCGAGTAAGAGAACGACTTAAATAGCAGATGACCTTATCACCCTCGGGATAAGGTTGCGAGAGACAAGCACCAATTCCATAGCCTGAAGCGTCTGTTTGGACCACAAATGGCAGGGAATAGTCGGGACAGCTTAAAATGGGAGCCCTAACCAAACATTCTTTCAAATACCTAAATGATTTGTCACACTCGGCGGACCAGTTAAATTTTGAATTCTTCCTAAGAAGAGCTGTGATAGGGGCAACGATAGTGGAAAATTCTGGCACAAAGCGACGGTAACACGAGAATGTACCCATAACTCGACGGACTTCAGAGACACTAGAGGGGGTAGGAAGTTCTAACATAGCCTTAACCTTATCAGCATCTACATGGAGACCATTTTTGTCCACCACATAACCGAGATATTTCATCTCGGGGCTACAGAACTGGCATTTATCGACACTAACCGTGATGTTGGCCTCCTTAAGGCGATGAAACACTTCTTCGAGTATAGCCAAGTGTTGTTCAAATGTCTGCGTCACTATAACAATATCATCCAAATAGACGAAGACATACGGTTCGAGGTCGTGGCCCAATACCTTATCAATTAGCCTTTGCCATGTCGCAGGGGCATTATGAAGGCCGAAGGGCATCCTTTTAAATTGAAACAACCCCCGATTCGGAACAGAAAATGCGGTGTACTTTTTAGAATCCTCTTCCAACGGAACTTGCCAATAGGCTGACTTCACATCAATGCTAGACAAGTATTTGGCGTTCCGCAACTTGTCAAGAGTGTCAGAGACCAAAACGGAGTGGATAACTGTCCCGGACAGTAACTGCATTCAGCTTTCTGAAATCAACGCAGAAGCGATAAGAACCATCCTTCTTCTTAACTAGAAGAATAGGGGAAGACCAAGGACTGTTTGAAGGCTCTACTATGCCCTGTTTCAGCATTTCGTCTAGCTCTACGTTGATTTGCTTTTGGACAACAGGATTCACCCTATAAAACCTTTGCTTAATTGGGGAGTGGTTCGTGACTATCACATGTCTAGCCTTTGTGGTACACCCTAATGTGGTACCCATTAAAGACAAATTCCTATCCAGAACTGCCTGTAAACGTGACTTTTCCAAATTATTTAAAACAGATTGGCCATTAACATCCTCCAAGGTGTTAACAATTACAGGTTCACTAGAAAAGAACCACTCGTTCTGCTTCAAATCAGGCACTATGCCCATAGAGTTCCAAAAATCGATTCCTAAAATGAGTAAATGGGGCACGTCAGGAATAACAAGTGCTTCTATTAAACGAAACTGGCCTTTAAGAGAAATGGGGAGTGAAACAACACCAACACTTTCACATCTACTACCATTTGCTACTGTTCATGAAACACGCTGAGTTTTAACGACCTGAAGACCTAGCTCGAGGAGAATATGTAAACCCTTACTGCCAATAATGGTGCGAGATGCTCCCGAGTCCAATAAACCTAATAACGGCTTGCCTAAAACAGTAACTTCGAGATAGGGTCGCTCATCATTAGCCGCATGCTCCAAAACATAGTCTAGAATTACTTGTAACTTGTTGGTCGAGACCTTAGTACCGACATGCTCATCTCGACCCCTTAAGCATGTCGCTTGCCTTTTCCCTGATTTATGCAGTGAGAACAGGTTTTCACCGTATACCCCTCCTTCTTACAACCATAACAAAACTTTCCTGCTTTAACTGCACAACCAATAGCCCTATGACCAGGTTTGCCGCAACGAAAACAGACAACTTCTCTAGCCTCCTCTTGTGACGAACTACCTCGACTTGGATTGGAGAACTGGCAACCTTCGATAGCACCTAACACATTACTATCAGCTTCCACATATGCTAAATCAGGTTCCAAACAAATGGTTTTCCTTGACGGTGGTACGTAATCCTGCACTGCTTGCTTCCTGGTTTCTAGCTCCCTACCTAAATCTCTTAATTGACTAATGGAAGTAACCTCAACTAGTGCCAGTTGGGTTTGATAAAAGGGTGCAATATTACTCAACAAGATTTGCAATTTTGTATCTTCAGAAATTTGACAAGTAAGACGATTAAAGTACCCAATCATGACAGCAATATATACTCCTATCGACTCGTCAGGGCCTTGAGTTATCCTTTTGATCTCTTCAAACAACCTCTCATTATAGTTAGGAGAGAGATATTCTTCCTTTAACAAGACAACAAGTTCATCCCACGAATTCACCTGATCCCTGTAGGCCAAATAGAATTGGTACGCCCTACCAACGAATAAATCAATACCAGATTCAAGAAGTATATCTTTAGAAACATGACGAGCTACCCTAAGTTCTTCGACTCTTTCCAAGAAAGCACTCAATGACAACCCTTTCTTATCGCCAGAAAACTTCCAATCCCATTTATTTGGTAAAATCTGCTTGACATCTGTTCGTGGCGGAGAGTTCCTAATAGGAGTAGAGGTGACACCACCGCTGGAAGTACCCTGATTCGAGAAATTCAATAGTGGAGGAGAAGATACTTTACCGCAGAGATCCGCTTTCCGCTGGAGATTATCAAGAAGCGTTAAAGATTTAGATAAAAGATCAGGCCGTTCTGCATGCTCCTTGGGAATTTGGTCAATCCGGTTCAACACGTGAGATAGTTTCGTACGGAGTTTCTTGAACAAACTACTACTAACCACATCATTAAAACTATTAATCAAAGACGTCAAATCAGACAATTTTGCCTTTACGGCAGCGACATCCTCATCAGCAGTAAAAGGATAAGTTGGGAAAGATAAACTATCACCACTTAGCATCAACTTAGTAGCTGTCGACAGGTTGGATCTCATTTCGCTGACTGTACCCGTACCAATTCCTCTTACCTTACACTCATATGTTAGTTCGTCTTTCTCAAGACGGTACCAGTCAATCTTACAGTCAGACATATTGACGCAAAATTCAATAAAAGGTAAAAAAAAAATAAATGGACATCAATAACTAAATCCCAATTCCTAAAATAAGAGAATTTATAAACTAATTCGTTTTATCAGAAATAGTATATCATAATAATAAAATATGCTGGCTTAAATATTCCACTATCAATAATATGAACTAAATATAATGGCTTACCACTCAGAATTTAAAGTTATATATTTTCTTTTTAGTTGGGCCCCACGTTGGGCGCCAAAAATGTGACGTACCTTTCTATATGTAAACTAAATACCGAATCTGAGATGCACCTCACAGGATATTTGCCGGTTTACTCAGTGAAGATGGGGAGGTTCGTCTAAGACCTCACAATTATCGGAAGGATCTTAATTGGGCGCCAGGCAAGTCAATTCCCAAATATCCCAAGACCTACTAATCACGCGACCTACCAACGCAAAAAGGAATGGTATTGAATTAACACAGAATATTCAAGAAACGATTCTATTCAGTTTTTTTTACAAACAAATAGTACACCAACGTAAGAAGGTGTAAACAGATTAAATTTATCCAATAGCACAGTGATAAGCCATAAAACCCAATAATAAATGTAACATATAAATTATTATTAATATATATATAAAAAAAAATAACTACCGAAATAAATAAGGAACGCTATTGTATTTCATTTATACATGGGAGGGGAGATATAACGAACATAAAAAAAAATTAAAATCGACTTTTTAGTATCCCGGGCTTGAGCTCATGCGCAGGTAACCAAGGAAAATGCGAATAATCAAAAATAGCTTAAGTGCCGCGCAATAGCTATCCATTAACAACCACTGTATGGTGAATTCTATTTCAGACGTTACAGTCAATCAAACAAATAGTATTTAATATGTGAATATATTCTAAGCACTTGACCGTAGTACTAACTATTCATAATTATGTGAAATAACAATCTACTATTGTATTCAAAAGTATGAGTATGAAAGCCCGACCAAATAACAATAATTTACAACCATTCATGATTTACCCTGTATAATTACGGGTGGTTCAAATTTCAACAAGTACCATAAGTTATGCGCCAAATCTCGAAATTAATTACTATTTTTCCAATGTGATCAATACGTTTTAAATAAGAAATATTTGTCGTGAAATATTGAATTAAATATATATCACCGATACAGCCCCGCAGCATCAATCACCCTGTATACGAGCTGTTGACGAGTAGTCCCAGTTCCATAGAGGTGCTCCCAGTCGTATCCAAATGCGACCTTCAAACGAATAACCAAACCAAGATGGATTACAATAGCACAGGCGGGAAGAAAAAAAAACCAGACGGAAAAACCCTAAATGAAAGAAAACCTATTATAGTTTCTTCCTTAGAAACATTTATAGTTTTAAGCAATCAATACAACCAAGTAAATTTTTTTTAAATAAGCAAATTATTTTTACCAGTTCATTAAATCAAATAAGGAAAGAATAATTAAATGCACCAACATGAAAAACTTACCTAAACATTCTATTTCTTTCAAATTTAAAAATAGTTAAGCCAAGATAATATAAACTTACTAGTCCATGAGCTTGTACTGCTAATTATTTTACAACTAATGTGAATAAATCCATCTTACCCCAATTTAAAAAAAATACATAAGCTAGGGAATACAAACGAAATGGTTCTAGAACTTTTATTCCCGCTTATTTTACTGATAATAAACTAACTTCAATTCAAATTAACATTTAAGCAGTCCCATTGACTATTAAAAAAAATTAAAAATCAAGACCATACAATACTTGTAAAGTTACATAAATAAATTAAATATTACTTATAATAACTCACCCTATGCTAGTAAGGGGTTATAGCCTGATCCTGTCGTATCAAAAGGGGTGTATAAACCAATAACCACTCAGAAGGAAAAATCACAGGAGTCTCGGTAGCTTCTTGATAAATACTCTTATCAATTGGAATCTATTGAGAATAAACGGATTGTAGGATACTGAATACGACACTTCAGGAAAAAAATGAAAATAGAACTTACCGATGGCAGGAATATTTCCAACACAAGAAAATGGCGACTGGGTGAACATTAAAAATCCCATAAGGTCCAGAAATCCAGTAGAACACCAAAATATCTATTTCTACTATCCAACAACGACTGGATTTCAATAAAATGTGATACAGAATGATCCCTCTTAAAGGTTGACTAAATAAAAGTCAGAATTTCCAGTATCACAATTGTACACCACAGTCCATTATGGCCATCATCTCCCCTGCCTTTTCAAACCAACAGCTAATCAAGAGAGTACCGACGTACCAATTCCGAACTAACTATATAGTTTACGTCAATTTATTCCAACCTGTTATCACAGAAAACTTAACGATAATAGGTACTAGATACGTACTTGATACTCGTCTACTAGATGACGCTCGAAGGTAATACTCATAATATTTTTAAATAACGTTTTATTCTTATTATTACAAAAGGGCAAATACAAGGGTTATTCATGATAACAAACATAAATGAAAATAATATTTATTATATCTAAGCATACTCTATCATGGCAAAACCACCGTACCAGGTAATAGGCAGCTTCAAATATACCAACCGAAATAAATCGAACAAATACAGGGTCGTACCCGAAGATACTTATATTACACCACACTCTAACTGTAATTACCATGACTCAAAAAAAAAACGTAACAACCCTTTCTATTACCGCATTGATTTTTTTTTCGTTATTACCGTTGTATATTTTAGTATAAGACCGAGTTTCGCAAATCCAAATTCTACTATACACAATTTATTCATTTCCGATATTTAAAATTTTCAACTGAAGGGACGCCCGGTATATACACCATTTTAATTAAAACCGGAGCCGTTCAGTATAGGTACAACTTTTTTGTTGTAAGTAGATGAATTTCACGTTTAATTCCCTCACCACAACTACGGCCGAAAAATGTAACTAAAAATTTTGGATATAAATTAGCTCTCAAAGCATCATTCGCTCTCAAGCAATTCATTTTTCGCTCTGAAAAATCATTCGCGCTGATTCATTCCGTTCGTGTCTCTTTGCTCAACTTTCTTCCGATAACCGATAAACCGAAAAGTATTGTGAAAATTGAGTGTATTCCGATTGTGTGTGTAGGCCGTATTTTATAAGGTAAATCATTTTTACAAATAAACTGTGTATTCGAAACTTTCCGTATCGCCGCTTAATATTAAATTGTTAAATGTATGGTTTTGAAAATTTTCCGACCGGCTATTTTTTTCTTATGTTGTTGAATTGAAATTGGTTTTTTTTTATTTGTTTCTTTTATACGGAAATAAAGATTTGTGAACTGTAATTTGATTTCGAATTTTATTTACAGCGTTTATTAAATTGTAACGTGCCTACCTTCTTACACGTGTGGCTCCTGCCACAAGAACACGTCACTATGGACACCCTTGATGCAAAATTCGGGTTTTAAATCTCGGGCGCCAGATTATTAACGTGGTTTGCTCCACGGCCCCTTGACCCTTAGCGTCAAGAGTTCCAGATAGCCTCAGATGGAGGTTACGGAAAATTCCAGGGGTCTTGTTGAATTAAATTTAACTAACTAGTGAAAATCCGGAAAAGCCAAATCTTGGTTCTCCAATCAATAAATTGCGGTTAAAAATGAAAATAATAGGAATTCAAAACTTTGATCTATTAATACTCTGTGGTCTATTTTACGAATAATTCTTTTTAGTGACAAACAAATTAACCGGGAAAAGAAAATGAGGTATGTATTACCTATATCTGGGATTTTAACGGACTTAACGGTCAGGTTATCAAATACGGTTCAAATCTACCGGGTTTAACGGGGTCCCTAATGCACGATTTAGATCTGCCGGGTAATCAGACAAATTGTGGCTAAGCCTCTTCCAAGTCTGATTAACCCTTGAATCCAAATGAAACCGGCAACTATTATTCCGACGGGGAAAAAAATATAAATAATGATTCTACGAAACGGGAAAAGAACGATTTAGATCTGCCGGGAAATCAAACAAATTGTGGCTAAGCCTCTTCCAAGTCTGATTAACCCTTGAATCCAAATGAAACCGGCAACTATTATTCCGACGGGGAGAAAAAAAAATATAAATAATGATTCTACGAAACGGGAAAAGAACGGTTTAGATCTGCCGGGAAATCAAACAAATTGTGGCTAAGCCTCTTCCAAGTCTGATTAACCCTTGAATCCAAATGAAACCGGCAACTATTATTCCGACGGGGGAAAAATATAAATAATGATTCTACGAAACGGGAAAAGAACGATTTAGATCTGCCGGGAAATCAAACAAATTGTGGCTAAGCCTCTTCCAAGTCTGATTAACCCTTGAATCTAAAGGAAACCGATAACTATTATTCCGAAAAAAAATAAAAATTAAGACTAATTAGATCTGCCGGGAAATCAAACAAATTGTGGCTAAGCCTCTTCCAAGTTTGATTAACCCTTGAATCTACTAAAGCCGGTAACTATTATTCCAAAAAAAATAAAATTTAAGAACGAGTTAGATCTGCCGGGAAATCAAAAAAATTGTGGCTAAGCCTCTTCCAAGTCTGATTAACCCTTGAATCTACTAAAACCGGTAACAATTATTCAAAAAAAAAACATTTTCCCACGAGTTAAACGGTACCCAACTATCGACACACAGAGTAAAAATATTCGTACTAGCATAAAATTAAAATATTATACCTAATCCACTTGGATATAAATTTAATTTAAAACTACTGACAACCAAAAGCATAAAATAATTCGAGAATCCACTAATAATTCATATCAGTTAATTAATATATAATAAACGCAGTAAATAAAAATTCGAAATCAAATTACCGTTGACAAATCTTTATTTCCAGATAAAAGAAACAAAATAAAAAACCAAATTTCAGTTCAACAACAAAAGAAAAAAAATAGCCGGTCGGAAAATTTTCAAAACCATACATTTAACAATTTATTACTAAGCGGCGATACGGAAAGTTTAGAATACACAGTTTATTTGTTAAAATTGATTTACCTTAATAAATACAGCCTACCCACACAATCGGAATACGGAATACACAAAATTTTTCACACTACGGTTTTTCGGTTTTCGGAAGAAAGTTGAACGGAGAATATTTAGAGCCCGAATAAATCAGAGCGCGAATGAGATGCGTTCCAAAAATGAATTGTTTCCGAATTTATATCCAAAATTTTAGTTACATTCTTCGGCCGTAATTCTGGTGTGGGAATTAAAACGTGAAATCTATCTAGTTTCGACAAAAACTTGTAAGTATACTAGATGGCTTTCGTTTTAATTAAAATGTTGTATATACCGGGCGTCCTTGTTATGGTCTGACTTTCAAATAAAATCTTTTCGTAATATGCATTCACCAGTTGACTTAAAATTAATATTTTGGACACTCTGTATAACTAATAAATTTACAAATGCTTCGGTTATCGGTAGAACTCGTGTCTTCTCCGAGTGGCTGGTATTAATCTACGAATCTAATGAAATTGTTTCGCTACGAGAACGGTGTTTCTTGTTCACAGTATATATGTATAATGCTGTAGTATCGACAAGGTAGGAGAATTTAGGAAATTTGGACGTACTTCTTTTGTTTCCCCATTGTGCTCGACAACTACAGGTTACCAACTGGAATAATTTAATAGCTAGATTTTAATTGTTTTTATTAACGGATTTTTGGATATTTCGAATTTTATATTATTGGATATTGTGGTATGACTGTTTTGAAGCCATCTTTTCTAGGGCAACGGGGAGAAGGTGATACAGTTTTGGAGAACGAAAGGTTCGGTGCTTAGTGCGAGTTATTTTATTAGTTAAATTTTCGATTAGTTACCCTAATTAGGGGATATAAATTCGCATAAGTTGCTTGGAAATTCGACTATTTTGGGTAGTTTGTTTGGAAGTCGTTTTTTCCGCCGTTAAGGGATTATTTCACACCGGATCCACGATTCATTAAGATCGAATCAACCTCCTTTCAAAACTTGCCAGAATCCACCATTTTGTGAGCCTATTGGTGGAGGTCGTCCATTGATGGTTTCACAGGGCTGGACATGGGAATTTTGCGAACCCTCATTGATAAATTGAGGTAAGATATTTTTAGTTTTTACAAAACTAAAACTCTCTAGATGGTGAGATTGATTTTTTTTTTCTCTCTCCTTATTGTAGGGTTTTTCTGTTGTGTCCTTATTTCTACGCTTTACTCTTCCTTCTACTGTTGGGGTTTTAATTTGGGACCCTTTTGGTTGTCTGGATTGGATTTCGTCCCAGATTTCACACCTGGTTCGACCTGTTTTACGACATCAGAGAATCTTCACAGCCGAGACGATGCCTGGAAATTTACCAGTTTTCTACTCCCGAGAGTGACCTTGTGGATGGTGGCTGGACCTCCAAATTCGTGAAAGCTAAGTACAAAAAAAGAACTTGATTTTACGTTTTATTATCGTTTTAAGATTCTCAGTTTCAAACACGAGTTTAAGTGATTATTAGTTATACCAAATAATTTCAATTTGGACGGTTGTAAAATTGTCTTGATTTGGGGTGGCTGGACCTCCAAATTCGTGAAAGCTAAGTACAAAAAAAGAACTTGATTTTACGTTTTATTATCGTTTTAAGATTCTCAGTTTCAAACACGAGTTTAAGTGATTATTAGTTATACCAAATAATTTCAATTTGGACGGTTGTAAAATTGTCTTGATTTGGGATGCAATTTTAATTCAAAGCCTTTATAATTGCGGTAGTATTATGATGTAGATTATTATTCGGCTTTTGGCATTTATAGGTAGGTTTATGGTACATGTAAAGCTGGTATGATCATACTTGACTACACCTCTATCACCTACTAAACGATTATTCTTTTGTTTTATACCTACGATATTTTCTTTTGGATAACAAATATTTGTGACATATTTCGACTGATTTTTGATTTAATTTTGACTCAATTTTGATTTGTCTTTGATATATATTTCTTGTATTTACTTGTAACAGGAGCGTCGTATTGCCGATTATCTTATTTAGCAATAAAAGATTGGCCTGTACTAGTTGGACTATTTATTTATACGTCATTTGTAAATATATATATTTTTCCGCGTTTTTGATTACTTGTATAACATTTCTTTTACGATCGCCTTCAGCATAATAGCTTCTAAAAACTCGGTGGCGCCTATTCACGGATTTGACATAATCATATGACCAAGGAAACTGTAATACAAAGAACCCTATATTATTTATTCCCTGAGGTATAGTTCTCAATTATTTTCCTCCAGATATAGTTTAATCGCTTCAAGTATACTTTGATTTAGCCTGGGCAACCATCGGCGATAACGCCTTATATAAGCAGCGATTATTTGTTTTCTCCACTACAGTATTGGAAAAAAAAATAGGTAAATGCATATTTTCCGTGCCTTTAAATACATGGGATACAATATTATGCTGATAGTTCAATTCAGTATACTGTGTATCTTAGTAATAACTTGTAGTTATTGACAATTTTGTTCCCTTGCGTTTTCGTTTAAAATCACTACTAACAATTGACCCCTTGGGTAAAGGTTACAACTTTACGGTTCTGTGGAACCCTAATAACTGGCGCCCAACCTATTTGTGAATTTGAGTGTATAAATTATTGTTCTTTGGTCATATTATATTTCTCGATTTTGACAGTTTGGTGGTGAGAATCTTAAACAATTTTTTTTATTGATTATTTTACAAAAGTATTTCCATTTTCATCTTGGGGTATTTTTTTTGCTTATTGTTGAACAAAATGTTTCAAATACAGGTGAATAACCTGGTAAGAGATGAACTAGAGTACGAATTATCAGTGAGGGGTATTTCCGATCAGGGAAATGTTGACTCATTGCGGAAGCACCTTAGAAGTATTTTAGCTTTAGAAAAATCCAATAGTCCCCTTAAGGGAAAATGTAATTTGGATCCTAAATTGGAGATTACAGAATGTCAGAAAAAATTAGATGAATTGCGTGATCATGTTTCTTCCTTTAGTGGTTCTTCAAGCCAAGTTAAAAAAATTGAAACAAAGTTCGCTCATTTAATGGGTAGGATTGGGAGAATTTCAGAAGATGATGATAGTATTTCCGAAGATAGGTCAAAATTACTAATTTCTTTATCAGAACTTGTTCCGGATTACCAGAATAAAGTTAAGCTTTTTGAGGATAAGGGTAGTAATTCCGTACCTAGTGATCCTAATCTTGGTACTCAGTCTCCTAGCCAAACCTTAACCAATAGCAGTGCAAATACTTCTAGTTTACATCAAATAACTATGCCTGGTCAACAATTTAGCAGTGTTAAGTCAGTTCCTGTATATAAATGGGATTTAAAATTTTCCAGTAATTCTGGATTGAGTTTTAATTCTTTTTTGCAGCGAGTAGAAGAATTAAGTAGGTCTCGACAGGTTAGTAAGGCTGAACTATTTTTATCAGCCCATGATTTATTCGAGGGTGATGCTTTAAATTTTTATCATATGGTAGTTAAATATGCAAATGATTGGGATACTCTAATAGGTCTCATGAGAGAGCAGTTTGTACCTTCACATATTAGTGACCAGCTTTGGAAACAAATTTTAAATAGAACTCAGGGTCCTGACGAACCAATTGGGTTGTATGTTGTAGCTATGAGTAAACTTTTTGACAGGATGCCTGTTCCGGTTTCGGATGATTTGAGATTAAAGGTTTTGAAGTCTAATATTCTCCCATTTTACCAAGAGCGTCTTACACTTCAAACTATAAACACCCCTTTCGATTTAATTGAGCTCTGCAGGAAACTAGAGGAAACAAAGATTAATATCGAACAATATAGTCCCCCTAAGCCTGGTAATTTGTCATTGGAACCTGATTTGGATTATAGGGCTACTCCTGAAAATAAGCCACTAGTAGTTAGGGAAGTTTCTGTTTCTTCAGGTAGCAATACTAACTCAAGATACCCTCAAGGGAACTCTACAACTTTTCAAAGGAGTATCGCACCTCGAACATGTTTTAAGTGTGATCAGCCTAATCATTTAGCGAAACATTGCACTTCAGGTATAATTAGATGTTTCTCTTGTAAAAAGGTTGGTTTTACTAAGAGGACTTGTCCAGATTGCCAAAATTCATCGGGAAACTTCACACGAAGTCAATCGTAGGTCGGAGATTGTCTTCGTTTACCAAATCGACCATAGATTACTCTAGTTGTAAGGAAAAATTCGTCTTAGATTATATCTTATCTCAAGTAGGCCCTGGTGAATGTCCTTATCTTAAGATTAGTATTCTAGGTCAAAAACTCTATGGTTTATTAGATTCTGGTGCTAACAAAATTTTTTTTGGCTCTCTTGGCTGGCAAAAGCTTAAAAATTTAGGATTAGTATTGGATCAGAATCGTAAAACCTTGTGTACTGTGGCGTCCAACGACACATGTGAATGTATTGGGGTTATATCAGCCCCTATTCAAGTGAGAAATGTTGTAAAAATATTTGATATTTTTGTTGTTCCTAAGCTTCGTCATGAAATTATTTTGGGGATCGATTTTTGGCAAACAATGGGTATAGTTCCTGATATGCGTCGTGGAGAATGGTTTTTTTCGTCTGAAATATTAAGTACACCGCAAATTAATCATATTCATGGTGAAGATGATTTAACTTTTGAACAAAAGCAATGTCTGAATGAGGTGATTTCAGAGTATTTTGATAAAATTGGCGATAAGCTTGGTTGCACCTCTGCAGTTAAGCATAAGATAGTTACGTCTAGCCCCCCGATAAAACAACGGTATTACCCTGTTTCTCCTTTCAAACAAAAATTAATTGATGAACAGTTAGATGAAATGTTGACTAATGGAATTGTTGAACCCTCTAAGTCAGCTTGGTCATCTCCCGTGTTGCTTGTTCCGAAATCCAACGAAGAACAGCGCTTTTGTGTTGACTTTAGGAAATTAAATGCTGTGTCTCAGCGTGATGCTTACCCGCTACCATACATTTCAAACATTTTGGATAAACTAGGTGGTGCTCGGTTTATGTCATCGTTAGACCTAAAAAGTGCTTACTGGCAAGTTGCGTTGGAAGAAAATAGCAAGCAATATACCGCGTTTACAGTCCCAGGGCGTGGCTTATTTCAATTTACTAGACTACCTTTTGGTCTCCACAATGCACCAGCAACATTTCAGCGGTTGATAGACACTATTTTGGGTCCAGAATTGGATAAATATGTTTTTTGCTATCTGGATGACATTATTGTGGTTACACCTGATTTTGATACTCATATAAATATTTTAAAAGAAGTTTTTACGCGTTTGCTTTCTAATGGTTTGACGTTAAATAGGGAAAAAAGCAAGTTTTGTCGTGATGAATTGAAGTATCTTGGTTACTTAGTCAATAGGCAAGGTATTTCTGTAGACCCAGGTAAAGTAGAAGCTATTACCAATTTAGCGGTGCCTAAAAACGTTCGAGACATACGAAGAGTGATTGGTATGATTTCGTACTACAGAAGATTTATTCCTGCATTCTCTGACGTCATATCACCCCTTACTAGACTTCTTCGCAACGGTGTGAAATTTAATTGGGACGAGGATTGTCGTAAATCATTCGAAAATATTAAAAATGCTCTTGTGTCTGCTCCAATTTTGGATTGTCCTAATTTTGATCATGGCTTTATATTGCAAACGGATGCTTCGTCATTTGGTGTTGGTGCGGTCCTTACACAATTTTACGACAACCGTGAGCATGTTGTGTGCTACGTTTCTCGAACATTGAGTCGTACTGAACGGGTATATAGTGCTACAGAACGCGAACTACTGGCGGTAATTTGGAGTGCAGAGAAACTTCGTTGTTACTTGGAGAATTCGAAATTTCAGGTTATCACCGATCATTTTAGTTTAAAGTGGTTGCACAACCTGAAAAACCCTCAAGGTCGCTTGGGTCGTTGGTGTTTAAGGCTTCAACAATTTGATTTTGAAGTGATCCACCGCAAAGGAAAAGAACACGTAGTCCCTGATACTCTCAGTCGAGCAGTGGCCGATGATCCGGATTCTGTAAGTGGCGAGCTTGAAATATCTGTGATACAAATTGGTGAAGTAAAAGATAGGTGGTATCTTAATATGTTGGATAGAGTGAAAGCTAATCCTCTCTTATTTCCTTGTTGGCGTGTGTCTGGAGATAAATTGTATAAAAGGGTTAATCTCGATTTTCCTGAAATTCGTAATGATGACGACTTTTGGAAGTTGGTGGTTCCTAAACAAAATCGTAAGGAGGTTTTATCATCGTGTCATGATACAACCGTGGGTGGTCATCTTGGTGTTCACAAAACATTCCACAAAGTAGCTAGACTGTATTACTGGCCATGCCTAAAGGCTGATGTGGCTAAGTTTATAAAGGGCTGTGTAACTTGTCAACAAGTTAAGCCAGAACAAAAACTACCTGGTGGATTAATGGGAAGTGCTGTTATTGCAGCTCGCTGTTGGCAAATTATTAGTATGGATCTTTTTGGCCCCTTACCAAAAAGCAAGTCTGGTAATATGCATATTTTCGTAGTTACTGATACCTTCAGTAAGTTTAACTTGTTTTTCCCTATTCGAAAGGCCAATACCAAAACAATAATTCAACTATTAGAAGATAGAATTTTCTTTTCTTACGGAGTACCTGAGTTAATCAGATGTGACAATGGGCCCCAATTTAAAAGCATTGACTTTATGGGCCTTAAATCAAAATTTGGTGTAAGAATATTATGTAATCCAAATTATCATCCCTCATCCAATTTAACGGAACGAGTGAATAGAGTTATGAAAACAATATTATCATCTTTTGTGTCTGAAAATCAGAGAGATTGGGATGTTGATCTTTCTGCATTCGCTTGTGCAGTTAACACAGCTAAACATGCTGTAACTGGCCAAACTCCATACTTTATAAATTTTGGTACTGAGATGAAGCTCCATGGTTCCGAACATTGCTCTAAATTCCAGGACTCGAATAGTCTTCCTGTAGATCTCGGTCAAAAACTAACAACCTTGGCAAAGCTGCGAGAAGGTGTTGTGAAGAAAATGGAAAAAGCTCACGACCAGGCTAAAAAGCAATACGATCTAAGACGTCGTAACGTGGAATTTGCAATTGGCGATTTAGTTTGGAAGAAAAAGTTTACATTGTCTGATGCTGGTAATTATTATACAGCGAAACTAGGTGGGAAGTTTGAAGGTCCTTTTAGAATTTTCAAAAAATGGGGTTACTGCGTATATGAACTTGAAGACTTACAGGGTAAATCAAAAGGTCGTTGGCACACGCAAGACCTGAAACCTTATCACGAAGCTGATTACAAGTGAATTTACAGTGTAAATCCTTTGGGGAGGGGGTAGTGTTATGGTCTGACTTTCAAATAAAATCTTTTCGTAATATGCATTCACCAGTTGACTTAAAATTAATATTTTGGACACTCTGTATAACTAATAAATTTACAAATGCTTCGGTTATCGGTAGAACTCGTGTCTTCTCCGAGTGGCTGGTATTAATCTACGAATCTAATGAAATTGTTTCGCTACGAGAACGGTGTTTCTTGTTCACAGTATATATGTATAATGCTGTAGTATCGACAAGGTAGGAGAATTTAGGAAATTTGGACGTACTTCTTTTGTTTCCCCATTGTGCTCGACAACTACAGGTTACCAACTGGAATAATTTAATAGCTAGATTTTAATTGTTTTTATTAACGGATTTTTGGATATTTCGAATTTTATATTATTGGATATTGTGGTATGACTGTTTTGAAGCCATCTTTTCTAGGGCAACGGGGAGAAGGTGATACAGTTTTGGAGAACGAAAGGTTCGGTGCTTAGTGCGAGTTATTTTATTAGTTAAATTTTCGATTAGTTACCCTAATTAGGGGATATAAATTCGCATAAGTTGCTTGGAAATTCGACTATTTTGGGTAGTTTGTTTGGAAGTCGTTTTTTCCGCCGTTAAGGGATTATTTCACACCGGATCCACGATTCATTAAGATCGAATCAACCTCCTTTCAAAACCTGCCAGAATCCACCATTTTGTGAGCCTATTGGTGGAGGTCGTCCATTGATGGTTTCACAGGGCTGGACATGGGAATTTTGCGAACCCTCATTGATAAATTGAGGTAAGATATTTTTAGTTTTTACAAAACTAAAACTCTCTAGATGGTGAGATTGATTTTTTTTTTCTCTCTCCTTATTGTAGGGTTTTTCTGTTGTGTCCTTATTTCTACGCTTTACTCTTCCTTCTACTGTTGGGGTTTTAATTTGGGACCCTTTTGGTTGTCTGGATTGGATTTCGTCCCAGATTTCACACCTGGTTCGACCTGTTTTACGACATCAGAGAATCTTCACAGCCGAGACGATGCCTGGAAATTTACCAGTTTTCTACTCCCGAGAGTGACCTTGTGGATGGTGGCTGGACCTCCAAATTCGTGAAAGCTAAGTACAAAAAAAGAACTTGATTTTACGTTTTATTATCGTTTTAAGATTCTCAGTTTCAAACACGAGTTTAAGTGATTATTAGTTATACCAAATAATTTCAATTTGGACGGTTGTAAAATTGTCTTGATTTGGGATGCAATTTTAATTCAAAGCCTTTATAATTGCGGTAGTATTATGATGTAGATTATTATTCGGCTTTTGGCATTTATAGGTAGGTTTATGGTACATGTAAAGCTGGTATGATCATACTTGACTACACCTCTATCACCTACTAAACGATTATTCTTTTGTTTTATACCTACGATATTTTCTTTTGGATAACAAATATTTGTGACATATTTCGACTGATTTTTGATTTAATTTTGACTCAATTTTGATTTGTCTTTGATATATATTTCTTGTATTTACTTGTAACAGGAGCGTCGTATTGCCGATTATCTTATTTAGCAATAAAAGATTGGCCTGTACTAGTTGGACTATTTATTTATACGTCATTTGTAAATATATATATTTTTCCGCGTTTTTGATTACTTGTATAACATTTCTTTTACGATCGCCTTCAGCATAATAGCTTCTAAAAACTCGGTGGCGCCTATTCACGGATTTGACATAATCATATGACCAAGGAAACTGTAATACAAAGAACCCTATATTATTTATTCCCTGAGGTATAGTTCTCAATTATTTTCCTCCAGATATAGTTTAATCGCTTCAAGTATACTTTGATTTAGCCTGGGCAACCATCGGCGATAACGCCTTATATAAGCAGCGATTATTTGTTTTCTCCACTACAGTATTGGAAAAAAAATAGGTAAATGCATATTTTCCGTGCCTTTAAATACATGGGATACAATATTATGCTGATAGTTCAATTCAGTATACTGTGTATCTTAGTAATAACTTGTAGTTATTGACAATTTTGTTCCCTTGCGTTTTCGTTTAAAATCACTACTAACAATTGACCCCTTGGGTAAAGGTTACAACTTTACGGTTCTGTGGAACCCTAATATCCTTTCAGTTGAAAAATTTAAATATCGGAAATGAATAAATTGTGTATGGTAGAATTTGGATTTGCGTAACTCGGACTTATACTAAAATATACAACGGTAATAACAACAAAAAAAAAATAAATCAATGCGGTAGTAGAAAGGGTTGTAAAGTAACGAGTTATATACACCCTAGTGGTAAAATAAAATATATTACGGAACAAAATAAAATAAAAATTAAACTTGCATAAAGCAAAAAAATAACTCGTACAAAATATTAATTAACTGATATAAATTATTAGTGGATTCTCGAATTATTTTATGCTTTTGGTTCTCAGTAGTTTATATTAAATTGATAGCCAAGTGGATTATAATATTTTAATTTTACGCTAGTACAAATATTTTTACTCTGTGTGTCGATAGTTGGGTACCGTTTAACTCGTGGGAAAATATTTTTTTTTCGGAATAATTGTTACCGGCTTTAGTTAGATTCAAGGGTTAATCAGACTTGGAAGAGGCTTAGCCACAATTTGTTTGATTTCCCGGCAGATCTATTTAGTTCTTAAATTTTATTTTTTCGGAATAATTGTTACCGGCTTTATTTAGATTCAAGGGTTAATCAGACTTGGAAGAGGCTTAGCCACAATTTGTTTGATTTCCCGGCAGATCTAATTCGTTCTTGAATTTTATTTTTTTCGGAATAATAGTTACCGGTTTCCTTTAGATTCAAGGGTTAATCAGACTTGGAAGAGGCTTAGCCACAATTTGTTTGATTTCCCGGCAGATCTAATTCGTTCTTGAATTTTATTTTTTTTTCGGAATAATAGTTGCCGGTTTCATTTGGATTCAAGGGTTAATCAGACTTGGAAGAGGCTTAGCCACAATTTGTCTGATTACCCGGCAGATCTAAATCGTGCATTAGGGACCTCGTTAAATCCGGTAGATTTGAACCGTATTTGATAACCTGACCTTTATGTCCGTCAAAGTACCAAGTATATGGTAAAGATGGCTTATTTTCTTTTCCCGGTGAATTTGCTTGTCACCAAAGAATTATTCGTAAAACAGACCACAGAGTATTAATAGACTAAAAGTTTCTTTTTGATTATTTTGTTATATACCGACCTATTGTGTGATCGTAGGTATACCTTAAACCGTAGATAGTATACAATTCTGCTGAACCCCTGTTTTCTTCAATAACCCGTGATTTATAAATCGGAGAATCCATATTTGATTGTACTTAGGTAAATAAACTTAATTCAACAAGACCCCTGGAATTTTCCGTAACCTCCATCTGAGGCTATCTGGAACTCTTGACGCTAAGGGTCAAGGGGCCGTGGAGCAAACCACGTTAATAATCTGGCGCCCGAGATTTAAAACCCGAATTTTGCATCAAGGGTGTCCATAGTGACGTGTTCTTGTGGCAGGAGCCACACGTGTAAGAAGGTAGGCACGTTACATCATTCACACTTTACTGGAAAATTTCGTGGCTATGCACATCAAAGCTGAAATTTAAACTTTCAAAAGCTTTTTGTAGTCCCCTTGGGCCTTCACAACTTTTCCGGGTATGACAGCCATTTTCTTATCAAAGAGATCGCTAAATTGGGGCGGGTGAACATACTTCCGGTAAATAAAGAAAAATATATTTCATTTACACAACACATTGCTAATTCTAAGATTGAATTCAGATTTATAGATTCATTCAAATTTTTAGGGGCAAGTCTGGACGAGATAGTATCTACGTTAGATTTCGAAAATTTACGAAATTTAAGAAACAAATTTCACTACCTCGACGAACGTCATTTAAAATTGTTAGCTAGGAAAGGAGTTTTTCCATACGATTACGTAGATAACTTTGACAAATTAAGTGAAACCAATTCATCGTCTATAAAAAACTTTTATAATAAACTAGACGATTCAAATATTTCGAAAGAAGATTATGCTCACGCTCAAAATGTGTGGAAATATTTTAAAATTAAAACTCTAGGGGAATATATAGTGAGTTATACATGAAAACTGATATACTTCTACTGGCCGACGTTATGGAAAATTTTAGAGATACTGCATATGAACTTGATCCAGCGTGGTACTATACCATGCCAGGGTATACGTGGGACTGTATGTTAAAATGTACCAAAAGTAAACTGCAGATTTTAAAGGACGTGGACATGTTATATTTTGTTGAGAGTGCTATTCGAGGTGGAATCTCAGTTTGTTGTAACAGATATTCTGAAGCCAACAATAAATATATGCCCAACTACGATCCTACTAAATCATCAAAGTTCTTGCTCTATACGGACGCCAATAATCTTTATGGTTGGGCAATGAGCGAGCCCTTACCCTTTGGTGGTTTTGAATGGGTTGAAAATAATATTGACGTTACTTCAATTGCTGATGATTCACCAGTAGGATATTTTTTAAAAGTCGATTTAGAGTATCCTAAAGAATTACATGATTTGCATTTGTCGTGAGCATCGTACCTAAATGAATACCAACTTTGTATGATAAAAAAGAGTATATTCTACCCTACCGCAATTTGAAGCAAGCCTTAGAACATGGCCTTAAAGTAACTAAAATACATAAAGTCTTAAAATGCAATCAATCCCCCTGGCTACGATCATACATCGAGCTCAACACTCGACTTAGAACTGCAGCCACCTCTTAATTTAAAAAAAAATTATAAATTAGCAAATAATGCAGTGTTTGGTAAGACTATGGAGAATATAAGACGATTGTTTATTTAACAAGAGCTTATGGAGGTTGAACCAATACGAAACTGAGGCGCATGGAACTTAAACGGGCACTGGAACTGTCGTGCTTCACTTCAATAATTAGTGGACTGTTTTTCTTGTTTTTAACTTATTTATTTCACACACCTTTTTATCAATCACTAACGATTACATTATTACAATTTACGTTACACAAATTAACACCAGATATCTTTTAGAAACAGACTGAGAGCGGTGTGTGTTGCATGCTGTATTTTTTGGTTATGTCGTTGTGTGTGTGTGGTTGCGGAAAACCGCTGAAAAGTTTGTGGTCGTGGCTAACGACCCGTTAACCGTGTTACAGGTTGTAACATACTGGGCCCCCTTGAAGATTCGCAATCTTCAAATATAATGGGTTCTATGTGAGACTATACATTACATGGGAAACATAAATTCAATTCGTTGCATCAAACGTTAAATCTTTAGTACCCGGGAGTGGACAAATTTTTGAAATATTTCTTATATATGTACCTTCTTTTGTGAGTAATTTCACCACTCTTACCTTTCCATCTTGGCCAGGTATCAAATCAATTATCTTTGCTAAAGGCCAGAGTCGAGGTTTGGTAGATTCATTCTTTACCAAGACTATATCATTTATTTTTACATTGGGAACAGGAACACACCATTTAGGACGGTTTTGCAACAAATTAAGGTAATCAGTAGTCCACCTTTTCCAAAAAGCTTGTTGAACCTTTGTACAACGTTGCCAGCGTGACAATCTATTTTCGTTAACTTCTGAAACATCATGTTCTGGGTAGGAGAGGAGGTTAGATCCGACTAAAAAGTGTCCAGGAGTGAGTATATTCATTTCAGTAGGGTCAGAAGATAAAGGCAAAAGAGGTCTTGAATTTAAGATAGCCTCCACTTGGGTGAGTATGGTATAAAACTCTTCAAATGTAAAATGAGATTCTCCTACTATTCGTATGAGATGATGTTTGCAACTCTTGATTGCGGCTTCCCAAAGGCCACCATGATGAGGAGAGAGGGGAGGTATAAATTTCCATTGAATCTCCCTCTGGCTCAAGAAATCCTGAATAATCTCACGGTTATCCGAATTTTTATAGAATACATACAGTTCATGCAGTTTATTTTTTGCTCCCAGAAAATTAGTAGCATTATCACTGTGTATAGCACTCGGGGAGCCTCTTCGGGAAATAAATCTCTTTAGGCACAAAAGGAAAGCTTCTGTAGACAAATCCGAAACAAGTTCGATGTGAGTTGCCTTTGTTGCCATGCATACGAAGACTGCAATGTAACCTTTGATCACAGGAGCCTTTCTTGCATTTGAGGATTTAATTAGATATGGGCCTCCAAAATCGACGCCTGTTTGAGAAAACGGACGAGAGGGAGTAATTCTACTTTTGGGAAGGTCTGACATTATTTGTTGACATGATTGTGCTTTGCGTCGATAACATATGAGGCAATTATGAATAATTTTCTTAATGTCTTTGAGCCCTCCTAAGGGCCAAAATTTAAGTCGAAAATTTGAGAGAACCGTTTGCGGTCCTGCATGCTCTAATCTAATATGTTCATTTTTTAACATGAGTTTGACTATTTCATTGTGAGAGGGGAGTAATAAAGGATGTTTTTGGTCAAATGACAAGTCTGAATTTGCTAATCTACCTCCCACTCGGATTAAATTCGATTCGTCAAGAAATGGGCTTAATTGTAGCACTGATTTATTGAGGAGTATCTTTTTTGACTTCAGTCGTGATAATTCATTCTCAAAGAATTTTTCTTGAATTGTCTTGACAATGAAAAGTAGGGATTCTTTCAATTCATTTACCGAGAGAGGACCTTTTTTCTTGGTACACGTAGGATTTAGGTTATTCTTAAATCTGAGACAATAAGCAATTACTCGTTGTAACCTACCAAAGGAAGAGAATTTCAAAAATATATTGTACCAAAAGTTTTCTTGTATTATGTGAAGGGTTTGTTTAATCTTTCTCTGTTCTGGGAGGTCTTGATGATTGGTAGAAGATGCAAGTTGTGGTACGACATAGTCTGGGTCTTGCAAATAAAGAGGGCCGTTCCACCACAGTGGAAATTCTAAAATGTCTTGAGGAGACAATCCTCTAGTGAGACAATCTGCTGGGTTTTCGGATGATTTCACATAATTCCAGGTAGCTATATTGGTGAGTTGTTGAATTTCTGACACCCTATTTGCTACAAATGTGTTCCATTTAGAGGGATGAGAGTTTAACCACGCCAGTGTTATTTGAGAGTCTGAAAACAGATTGATACTGTCAAATGAAAATCTATTTTGAAAAACGTGTACAATTTTTTCAACTAATTTAGAGAGAAGTAACGCACCGCAGAGTTCTAGTCGAGGGAGTGTAGTTGTTTTAAGGGGTGCTACCCGGTTCTTTGAAGCTATTAGACGACAGGAGACTGAGTTGTCAGTATAGATTGCTCTTAGGTAAACACATGCACTAAATGCCTTAAGACTGGCATCTGAGTATCCAAATAATTGGATTTTCTTGTATGAAGGAGAGCTTAATAGGTATCTGGGAATTTTTAGGTTTTTTAGAGAAGCTATATTTTTATAGAAAACATTCCATTCCTCGAAGATGCTTTCAGAGAGAATATCATCCCAATCTAATTTTTGGGACCAGAGTTTCTGCATAATTAATTTTGCAATGAGGATTACCGGACCAATGAATCCTAAGGGGTCATACATCTGTGCTATTTTTGACAGAACTTCTCGTTTTGAAAGAATTGTTATCTCTTCAATTTTCGGCATTGAAATCATGAAATGATCCGAATTTGGATTCCAGGAGAGGCCTAACACTTTGGCTGAAGCTTCTGTTTCATTTAGAGAGAGAGGAGTTTGTTGAGAGCAATCTATTGTTTGAAGAAATTCACTTGAATTTGAGTTCCATTTATGCAATGGAAAATGAGCTGATTCTAAGAGGAGACAGAGTTCTGAGTGAAGAGTTCTTAAGTCCTCTAGACTATCTGCACCACTGAGGATGTCGTCAACATAAGTCTGTTGCAACAAAGATTGAGCAGCTAAAGGCAGATGGGAGTTCAAAGAGGCTACTTCATTGAGTACACGAGTAGCTAGATAGGGAGCATTGTTTGTGCCATATGTTAAAGTGAGAAGTTCTATGCATTCTAAGGGTTCATTAGGACTATCCCTCCACAATATGTTCTGTAAAAACGTTTGAGTTGGATTAACTCGAATTTGTCTGTACATTTTTTGTATGTCACAGGTAAGAGAAACTTTAAAACTACGAAATCTGCATAAAATGTCAAACAATTCCGGTTGCACCGTAAAGCCTTTGTGCATTGTGTCATTTAATGATAAGCCTGAGGATGATTTTGAATTGGCAGAGAACACTACTCTTAATTTTGTACTAGTGCTTTCTTCTCGTATAACGCAATGATGAGGTAAGAAATATTTGAGTTCACCCTTTTGATTGTACATTGAGAGAGGAATTGTTTGAGCATGATCCAGATGTCGATATTCATCTATGAAGTTTTTATAGTGAGAGAACAAACTACTATCTTTGATAAATCTTTTCTCTAGATTATAGAATCTTTTTTCCGCAGAGTAAAAGGAATGCCCTAATTTGAGATGTTCTTCTTGAGATTTAAGAGGTAAGTCTACTTGGAACTGTCCATTTTCAAGAATTTTTGTAGTTTTTATGAAGTGATTCTCAACACACTGTTCTTCATGAGAGAGTATTCTTGCTGTTGAGGGAGAGATTTCTTCAAGGGACCAAAATTTTTCCATTAAATTGCAGAGAGGATCAACCATTTCTTTGTCTAGTCATAAGGAACATTCAGGGTTCGTAGAGGTTAAATCTAACTTTAAATTTTCTTTAGGACCACAAAGGTATTGAGTATCAATAGGACCGCCTATTAAATAGCCCAATCGAGTATTAATTAGAGTCAGAAACTTATCTGGCAGTTTTATTATTCCTCCATTTAATAAGGTATAATAAACATCTGCCCCTAACAACAAATCTATTTGAGAAGGTGTGCCAAAATCAGGATCTGCTAATTGAACATAGGGAGGTAAATGTAGTTTGTTCTTGTCTATAGAGAATTGAGGTAGTCGCTGTGTAATAGTTTCGAGAATTGAGCAATTGACATGAATATCAAATGATTTTTCAGTATTAGAGTAAATGTTTACAGAAACAATCTTATTTGAGTGAGTTACAATCCCTTGAACTCCTGAAATGCATACATTCTGCTTTGTAGGAGTG
This sequence comes from Lochmaea crataegi, assembly GCA_947563755.1. Classification (NCBI taxonomy): domain Eukaryota; kingdom Metazoa; phylum Arthropoda; class Insecta; order Coleoptera; family Chrysomelidae; genus Lochmaea; species Lochmaea crataegi. The sequence goes on from OX387436.1 coordinate 31,925,971, forward strand.
AGCCCCAGTTTCTTTACCAGTGATTCGGTTATAAGAGAAGTTGTACTACAAGCATCCAACAGCGCCTTTACCTGCAAGGGTCTGCCACCCTTTGTGTAGACTGTCACCTTGGCTGTTGCTAGCAAAATCTCTTCAGTTGGAATATATGTAGTAAAGGACATGTGTGACTGTGTTTCATGTTTCTGAGACACCTGATTACCTGAATTGTTACCACCATTATGACTGTGTACCGTGGGGGGTGCATTTTGGTTTTGTCTGTTTACTATAGTATTGTAAGTTTGACCGTTTTCCTCCGAATTTGTATTTTGTACTAATCTGTTATGGTTAAAAGTATTCAACCTTTGATTTTGAGTATTATTTTGATAAAACTTCTTTTTGTTATTTGAAGTAGTCTGATTACAAAGTATGCTATTATGTTTTTGTCCACAATTAGAACAGTTATGTGATCTACAATCAAATACACGATGGCTGTAACTGAAACAGTTTACACATAAGTTTTGATTTCTTATGAATGTCATCTTTTCATTATGATTCAAATTTTTAAATTGGAAGCATGTATAAATGGTGTGATTTCTAAAGTTACAAAAAATACATTTTTTAAAAGCATTTGTTGAATTAACATTGGACCTCGTATTAGCAGAGCCATGTGTAACATAAGACATTTTTGATTTTTGTTGTTTGGAGTGAAAGGGAATGTCTGATGTTGCTATGTCTGGTATTGCTAAACTTTCTAAGGCTATGCATCTATTTTCAATAAATTTTAAAAAATCTTTAAGAGTAGGAATTGCTTTATTGTCTGTTGAGGTTCTATCAATTTCATATGCCTTCCTAGTAGCTCCATCTAATTTCTGTGAGAGAATGAATATTAAAAGAAGGTCCCACTGATCAACTGGTACTTTCAAGTTTCTCAGAGCTTCCACATGCTGTTTGACTAAAGTAATGAATTCACGAAGTGACTGACTAGATATTTTACTTATTTGTGAGATATCTAAAAATTTTCGAATATGTGCAAATATATTTTGAATATTGTTATCATATCTTTGTTTGAGAGTGTTAATAGCTACTTCAAAATTTTCACCGATTAATTGTAAGTTATCTATAAGTTGCAATGGTTCTCCTGAAAGGTAACTTTTGAGATAAATTAATTTTTGGACATCAGTTAACTCTGCATTTTCAATTATAAGGGCACTAAATATTTGGTGAAACGAATTGTATTGAGTAATGTCTCCACAGAACTTGGGTACATTAATGAGAGGTAGTTTTGTTTTAGGAGTAGAAAAAGGGGTTTGTATCACAATTTGTTGTGTGTTAGGTAATGTAGTTTGACTGTGTGTGAATAATTCTTCTACTTTTTGTTTCAACTTTGCCAAAATACTGTAATACTTTAGTTCTGTAGCTTCTCTGTCTGTGTCATGAAGCGGATTTAAATTTTCCAATTCAGTTTGAACCTCCTCATATGTTGAGAATGCTTTATTGAGGGCTTCTTCGCGAATTACATATTCAAATTTGTTTAATTCTTTGCTTTCATTTAAATTATACCATTTTTCAATACGAGTGATTACCGATTTTTGAGAGGCTCTCGATTTAACTAAAGGTGCTTCTTCTGCCATATTTGGATGTTCAAACTATTTTAAATACAATGAATAATAATTTGCAAGAGTAATGGACAATAGTTATTGTCAACAAATGTAAGAGTTCTTTTTAAAGTTGATTTAAAATTACACAATTTTACAACATAGAATGTCACTTTAACGCATTAATACGCTGAGAGAGTTTTCTTTATTCTTTCATATGAGCATTAGTTAAAAATCGAATTTGTACCTGAATTGTAGATTTCAATGTTGTTTTTCTGCCTTACCGTGTCATCAGTCAATCAGTGACACATGATGTCATCTGCCATGTCGTACAGTGTTCTCACTGCGTGCGTGAAGTATGGAGTTCGATTCTGTGGTTTTTCTTCCGATTATGAGCAGAATCATAGAACTAGAGGAAGTCTGTGGCTTGAGCGTACCTTTCAAGTTCTGAGTGTTCTGACGTTGACATCTGATGTGGAATGGACGCCAACTTTGCCGCCAACAGATAGGTGGTGGGAGAAGAGGGTTCTACTTATACCGTAGGGCTTCGATAGAATTAGAAACTGGGGCTGCTCACCTTGACGGCTTTCTAGCTAGGTGCTGCGGATCTATAGTCGGGCTTCAATAAACTATCCGGCGCTGCAGGACCATTTGAACCAATACGAAACTGAGGCGCATGGAACTTAAAGGGGCACTGGAACTGTCGTGCTTCACTTCAATAATTAGTGGACTGTTTTTCTTGTTTTTAACTTATTTATTTCACACACCTTTTTATCAATCACTAACGATTACATTATTACAATTTACGTTACACAAATTAACACCAGATATCTTTTAGAAACAGACTGAGAGCGGTGTGTGTTGCATGCTGTATTTTTTGGTTATGTCGTTGTGTGTGTGTGGTTGCGGAAAACCGCTGAAAAGTTTGTGGTCGTGGCTAACGACCCGTTAACCGTGTTACAGGTTGTAACAGAGGTCGCTACGGAGCTAAAAATGTAATTGCAAATCCACGATTTCATAGCCGTACAATTTTTGATGAAAAAACCGACTTGATGGCTATTGAATTAAAAAAAGCTGAACCAGTATTTAACAAACCTTTGTATATCGGCGCAGCAATCTTAGACATTTCTAAAAAATGTATGTGTAATTTTCATTTTAAATTTATGCTTCCAAAAGTTGGAGCCGATAATGTTAAATTAATGTACACAGATTCAGATAGTTTTATCTATGAAACAAAAACCCCGGATGTATATAAAGACGTTATTGCTAAAGAAATTTCAAAATTTTATACATCTGATTATGTTGAGGATAATCCTTACAGCATTCCACTTGTTAACAAAAAAGTCTTGTGCTTAATGAAAGATGAGGCAAACGGTAAAATAATAACGCATTTTGTTGGGTTGAGATCAAAAATATATACATTTAAAGTTCAGGGAGGAAAAGTTGTTGAAAAATCAAAGGGTATTAAGTATAACGTTGTAAAAAATAAATTAACATTCGAAGATTATGAAAAATGCCTCAAGAAATTCAAAGTGAAAACTGCAAGTCAACGAACAATTCAATCCTACGCTCACAATGTTTTTAGTGTCGAACAATCAAAAGTGGCAATAAGCCCATACGATGATAAGCGGAAATTGATTTCTAATTCGTTTGATACGCTTTCCTGGGGGCACTATAACATTAAATAGTAGAATTTTTTTTTTGATCACTTGAAATTCATAAGACAAAAAAAATCAATTGCCTTAACATACCACGAATCTCTACCACAATAATTATTATTTTATAGATAAAAAAGAAAATGGTTCCAACGCCGTTTACAGAGCAGCAAGCTAGAAGCCTTCGTTTATACGAATACATGAAAAGGAACAGAAAACTTTTTTTTCGACTTAGGAACCATTATTCACTTATGTAAATCAGCTGGAATATTAACACGAAATGGTGTGCGAAGGCTACTGGGCTTCTATAATGTACCACTAGCAATTTCAACAGTAATACTTCAGCGTTACAGATTACCTATAATACCTGATGAATCTGATTACGATTCTGATGAAACCGTCTATAATAATTGAGTAAAATTAAAACCATCTTCCAGAAAAAAAAAATGTAACCAAGTTTTTCCGCGAGTTTTTGCAGCAGCAATAACAACTATATTTTTACAATATATATATTTTTCATCAATTATATTTTTTACAATATATATTTACAAAAAAAAATCTAGTTTTTTTTTATTTTCTTCACAACCTGGTGAGACATTATTCATAAAAAGATATAAGTTTGGTAAGTAAATTCTTCAACTGAGATTACAATCCTTCGCTAGGACATGGGATGCCAAAACGATTCCAATTGATCTCTCCTGCCTCTACGACTTTTTTCGTAAATTCGCTATATTGGTAATATGTGTTTCCTTTTAGAAATCATATATGCCCATCGATAAACTTGAAGGCATTTGTTATACCGAGCGGTATTCCTGGAATCTGATCCATAATTCGACCGCGTGTCTTTAATGAATAAGGGTTTAAGGTAAATTCAAAATAATTATAGGTGTCATATAACACGAAATTTCTTCCACTATTAGTTTGAAACATGGCATTAATTTGTTTAAATCGAACATCGACAATATTTTCCAATATGTGTAAATCTGGGAAGGATACCGTGAAAAATTCGTTGGTTCGATTGTTCAACGCAAATAGAGTGCCATCGGAATTTTGAAAAATATATGAAATTGATGTGGATTTTAGTTTTGCCGGAAGGTCATCAAAAAGATTATCAGGACTGGAAGGTATTAGCATGTTGTTTAAATCAAATTTCCATGAAAGATTCTGATAACCAACATACAGACGAAAATTTGGAAATGACGGAGCAGTTGCTAGAAACATGAGGCTCGGTGTTGTTATGTCACATAAATTTTTGATTAAAGTACTAGGTGGATCTGGTAGCGGTGTAGAGAGGTCAGTAGGTTCAGGAATTTTTCCAGATCCATAGAGAGCTTTTATACCCCTAATATCATCTTCATGCAGTGCTTGAACTTGTTCGTGATACCAAGGAAACATTATTGCATCTTCATTATCACTATGTGCTAAACCTAAATTATGACCGATCTTGTGAATCATTACCATCAGAAAGTTGGTCATCCCATCGGGAGGAGGGCTCGACCCAGTTAAATCCCAATTTTCATCGTCCACAATATGGAGCTTGATACACTTATCGCCTCCCAATGGGAAATAGGCGTGTGCTAGCACCTGGCCAGGGCCATCAAATAGGTATTGGCAAGCATGACTTCCTTTGCAGTCGGCTCGGTTTTGATGTACTTTTCGTCCAAATGAAATAGTAATGTCAGGTTTATGTTGCGCTGGAGACGAAATCTGTGTAAATTTTAAATTGGAAGCCTGCTCCCACAAACTAAAAGCTTTTGCTGCTAATTGCTTCAATGTCAAGTTGGCTTTTGGGAAATACCAATAAAAATTCGTCTTGTTCCATTTGCCGAAAAGTTGAGGCCACCAATGTGCTTTTAAAATCACTAGCGCTACCATTAGCTTCGGATTCATCAAGCGCCAGCACCTTTAGGCTGCCGACACATAGTAGTACTATAAATAGAACGTTAATGATGACGTTCAGATTTGGAATGAAACAAAATTCTTGCAAATATTATATTTATTATCATTAAAATTCTACATCATTAAGGACTTTACACTTATAAAAATGAATATACTCTCTGAGAGCCATTGACAATATACTATCACTGCTGCTGCTATCACAAAGTGCACATACTAATTTGAATTTACATGAATGTGAGTCATTTTGCGAATAATTTCTAATAATATTTATAATATTTCTGTAATAGTCATCGAAATTAAGAGAGTCCAAAAATGATATTCGATAAGAAATAAGATGTTGGTTGATGTGTAGAACTTGCGAGACGTCATGTTCACTTAAGAGGAAGCTGGTTCCATGTTTGCTAATCTCCAGAAATTCCAGCTCATCGTACACTAGTTTACGAACGGTACAATAGTCGTGGCATTGAAATTCATCTCCAGAGCTTGGGGTGTTTTCCATAAGATCAATCAGTGTGGAACATTCAAAAGTACTAAAGGAGATTTTTGACGATTAATGCAATAAAGTAATTGCAGGACAAAAAGTTCTAGCTGGGCTTAATCCACAACCAATGTGAAAAGCTCCGACGAGATAATCCGTGTATAATAAGTACACTATTTCGTTTTTGGCAGCCATTTCATACCTTTCCAAAATCTTATCCAACTCTGCACTGTAATTAATTTCATCACTACTGTAACTACTATCTTGAGAAGTCATGCTGCGAACTGATATCGAGAGCTATAGCTCAACCTATTTTATAGTTTCCCCTCCCACACTCTTTCGAAGCGAAGTGTGTTACAAAACATCTTCGTTATCTATCCAACTATTATGGGTTTTGTTTAAGCCGATCCATTTGACGTACATTTTCTTACCTTTACGTCTAAGAACTTTTTCCACCAAATAAATGTCTGGATTTGACGTTTTCTGTAATTATTCTTCGTAAAACCCTTCACTGATTGGGGTACCTTGCATATCTTCAAGCAAGTACGTCACGGGATTGGTTATTTTATTTTTAACGATCTTGAATAGCTCAGTAGTCCAGATGGGTGTATACCCTTTTTCAAAGGCATGTTTCGACTTGCTTATGCGTACAATATCACCGACCTTCAATTTTCGTGGACCGGCGATTTTTAAATAGCTATAGACATCATTTGAAATAGCATTTTGGTTGGTTTTGTTGACTTCAGAAGGTCGATATTTTGTTTTGGAATGCTTGGTATTGTTGTATTCTTGAGTAATTTAAGGTAGAATATCGATCCATTTATAGGTGCCATTTAAACTGAAATATTAGTAGAGCTTTGATTTCAACGTTCTTATAACACGTTCAGCCATAGAAGCTTTCATCGTACTAAATACGCTATAATGATTTATGCCGTGTTTTTTCATCAAAATTTGCTGTTGTAAAATTTCGTCCCTCGATCGGATTGTAAATTTTTCGGTGTCCGTTTAGTATGAGCGAAAATGTCCAAGAATGCTCGAGTAATCTCCTTACCGGTCTTCGTCTTTAATGAGCGTGTCCACAAAAATTTTGAAAAACAATCAATAACGACAAGTATAATTTTATGATTTCTATTTTGGGAGGCAAAATTTCTCATCTCGGCCAAGTCCATAGCCCAAAGATCACCAAGGCCCTTAATAATAGTGCGCCTGCGAGGGAATTTTTTCCGTATCGGTTTGTGGAGCTCGTTTACGAGTTGAATCTTCTCCTTGGTGTGCATATTATGATGTGCTACCGGCTAGTTTCAGCTCCAGACTGTGAATGCGGTTATGGTTCCATAACCTCAATATTGTTCACAATACCTGAAATGTTACTTTTCAAATCAGAGACGGTTCTGATATTTTCTGCAAATTATTTTTTCAATTCACGTATGCTTGCAACACACATGTTCGTAGAAGCAGTAAATTCTTTTCGAATAAAGACTTTCGCTGCGGCAATTGATTCGTCGACGTATTTCTTCGTAGCCATATCCCTACCTGCTACAGGGTGATTTCGCGAAATAAATGCTTCAATTTCGTTAGTTTTATTTTGTAAGTTGACAATATTCGCCTGTAATATAGGAATTTTAGTCTTATGAAGCTTATTTCTTATTTCGTTCAATCCTACTTCTAAATCCTTTATATCATGGTCTTGTTGCAGCGTCACTGTCGGTTCCTTAACATTACAAATTTTCACATTTTCAATATCAATATTACCGTCCGGTGTATGAGGAAACGTAATTTTTGCCGGTAAACGCGCATATGGCGTTTGATGTCTAAGTCCGAATTTATCGATAGGCATAATTGAAATGAACAAGATTCAGCTTGTTATTCTATTATATCAGCCTCTTTGAGCTCATTGACAATTGCTACTATTTTGTTGTCGTGCGACGTATTACCTGCCTCTTTCGAAGCAATCAACAACTTCAAACGATCCACTAATTCATTGGCATCGTCCCAATAAATATACTCCATAGGTTTATCATTATATGTTAAACGATCGATACCTTTTCCTTTTGCTGAAGGAATCGATTTTAGACGAGCCAATACCTGGGACGATCTATTCGTTGTCGTTAGAGATTTTGTTTTGAATAAAGGTTTTATGATGTAGTGATATTTTTCAGTACTTGAGCCCTTAAGACGATCTAACGTATCTAAATGAACTTCAGTTATTGACAAAAGATTTTTATAGTTCTGTAAATCTTGATCGTTGTAACTGGGGTCTCGGTAAAATAGAAGCTCATACAAGCCTGGTGTTCCAATTACATATCTTCCCCGTTTGTTTTTCTCAGATAGTATGTTTATATTACCGGTTTTTCCATCAAACGCAATTCGACGTTTGCCTAATGACCAACCGATTTCATCATTGTATATCGGACCATAATTTTTATCAATTTTATCATCTTTTTGGAAGTAATCTTCAATGAACTGATGGCAGGATATTGATCCAAATAGCCTGCGAAAGCTTCCTGAGAAATTTCGGGATGCATCTTTTCTGGAGATTCAGAACGTGTGATATTGCCGGATTCATCGGTTCCGGCCACCGGTACCGTTTCGAGAAAAGGTGTAAACACATCATCTGTCAAAGGTTCTTCTTCCTTCTTTATTTCCTCTTTTTTAATTGGATTCAAATTTGTAATCGTTTTTTGTAATGTCTTTGAGGATTGCACAATTTCTTCAAGTGGTTTGGATATTGGCTTGAATAGTTTATTAATAGACTCATCTTGCTCTGATTTACCTAATTTCATCGCCAAGTATTTTTTGCGAATCGATCTGGTAAGTTCAGACATTTTTTTCTTGCGCAATGCAATAGCAACCTTATCATCAGACATACTGATATAGACTAAAGGCGCAGCTTACAATTTGATATATTTATCGAATCCTTTGCGATACCTACCATCAGTAAAGGGGAAATCCTCCACAATTACCAAAGTACCATAACGGTCACACCAGCACGTTGAACACATATTTTTAAATGTGTCGAATGCCATGTCTGGAGATACGTGTTCGTCGAATATATGTTTCAAGTTCACCTCATCTTGCTTGAATAACACAATTACATTACAATTGTCGCGTTACATCAGAAAAGGAGAATGGCAATGGGCATAACTTCACGATTGGTCTATAATATTCGCCCTTTTGACTACGAATTTTTACCATCCGAACCATTTTGTCTTTTCCGGGTTTTAGTTCAATAATACGCGCTAAATTCCAAGCTAATGGAGGAGTTCCATCTTCTTTAACTAATACTAAGTCGTCCTTTTTCAAGTTAAAGGATTCTTGAGACCATATTGGGCGATGTTGTAACCTATTGAGAAATTCAGAAGACCATCGCTTCCAAAAAAGCTCTTTCATTTTTTGACAGTGCTGCCAAATTTTAAGTCGATTATCGGGAATTTTAAGTAAGTCCTCTTCAGGGAATGAGGTGATAATTCCTCCAATTAAAAAATGACTCGGTGTGAGATAGCTGAAATCATTGGGATCAGATGAAATAGGAGAAATAAGTCTCGAGTTAAGAATTGCCTCTATTTGGCACAACAAAGTTGACATCTGTTCATAGTTGAGAACCCGATTCCCAACAACCCTCTTCAAGTGGAATTTAGTTGCTTTAATGCCTGCCTTCCAGAGACCGCCCCAGTGCGGACTGTTAGGGGGGATAAATTTCCAGCTTATTTCACGAGTAGCTAAAAAATCTCGGAAATAGTTTCCCTTTTGCTTAAAAAGATTATATACTCCTTTAAGAGTATTATTGGCGACTTGAAAGTTAGTGCTATTATCTGAATATATTATTTCTGGACAACCTCTTCTGGAAATAAATCTTTTTAGAGTAGAAATGGAAGCCTCTGATGATAAACTAGACACTAGCTCCGGGTGAATTGCTTTAGTCACTAGGCAAATAAATAAAGAAATATATGCCTTTGTAACCACTGCTTTACGAGTTTTACCTTCTTTCAATAAAATTGGGCCACCGAAATCTACACCGATTTTTGAAAATGGGCGAGAGATGGAAATTCTATCAGAGGGAAGCGAACCCATAAGTTGCTGAGCAGTTGATGCCTTAAATCTGAAACAAGTAACGCAATTTTTAACAACCTTTTTTATTTGTCGAAGAGCGTTCATACGCCAAAATTTTAAGCGAATATGTTCTAACATGGTTTGAGGACCGGCATGCAATAAAGTGAGGTTCACATATCTATAGAGCAGTTCGACGAAATGACCTTTAGAAGGCAATATAATGGGGTGTTTCTGAGAATATGGTAAATTTGACTGAGAAAGTCTACCTGTGATTCGAAGTACGTTTTGGCCATCAAGAAAGGGAGTTAACTGAATCAACGAACTAGATTTTAGGGGAACTTTTCTTTTTATACTGTCAATTTCCTAATACTGACTTTGGACACATTTAATTATCAGAATCAGACTATTACTAAGCTCGCTAACCGAAAGAGGTCCTGTATACCTTTGTTTAGATTTTGAAGAGTTGTTTGCAAAACGCAAACAAAATGCTATTGTTCTTTGAAGCTTAGAAAAATTCGAGAACTTTGAGAATATTTCCAAGGCTTCTGAGGGATGATTAGTGAACTTGCAGGACACAGTATTCTGTTCTGGTAGAGATTCAAGGGAAAGTGATTCTTTACTCAGAGATAAGTCCGGATTATAAAGAAATTTAGAACCATTCCACCACTGGTCGCATAATATTAGTGATGGTGGATCAAGTCCTCGCGAAATGTGATCTGCAGGATTATTTTCTGATGACACATGTTGCCATTGAGCATTGGTGGTCAATTCCTGAATCTCAGCGACACGATTACATACAAAAGTGGTCCAACGAGTAGGAGTAGCCTGTAACTATGCTAAAGCAATTTTTGAGTCTGACCAGAGAACAATATTAGAAAAATGGATACGAAAAATTGAAACGAGTTTGTGACATAATCTAGACATAAGTAAGCATCCACACAGCTCTAGTCGAGGAAGTGTTACCACCTTCAGAGGTGCAACTCTTGATTTTGAACAGATCAATCTGCAAGTTACTTCATTATTGGAGTAGATAGTGCGCAAATAAAATCAAGTTCCATACGCCTTCAGGGAGGCATCTGAGAATCCGTGCAGTTCGAATGTTTGGAATGCATGAGAAGGATCGAATAATAACTTTGGAATTTGGAGATCATTGAGAAGGAGAATTTATTTACTAAACCTTTCCCATTCGATTTGAATTTCCTCTGATAAAATGTCATCCCAATCCGATTAAGTTTTCCAGATTCGTTGCATTAATATTTTAACAGTGATTATTAGGGGACCTATGAATCCTAAAGGATCGAATAGGCGTGCAATGTGAGTTAGTATATTCCTTTTGGTGGGCGCATCCGTATTATTCATTAAAAATCCATAAATTTTAAATTCATCAGACAGAGGGATCCACGAAATTCCTAAGACTTTGTTCAAGGATTCGCTAATGTGCATATTTATATTCAAGGAGCTGTGCTTGTTAAAATCCATTTTATCTGGAAAGTTTTGTACATTTGATATCCACTTATGTAAGGTGAACCCATATGATTTTAACAAATCAACAAGTTCAAAATATAATTTATTTAAACCTTCCAAAGTGTCGGCGCCTGCAAGAACATCATCCACGTAGCACTGTTCTAGAAGAGCTTGCGAAGCAAGCGAATGAGTTAATGCACCCTCGTTGGCTATCTCGACTAATCATCTGGTTGCAAGAAACGGTGCACAATTTGTGCCGTATGTTACTGTCTGAAAATCGATGCATTTGAGCTCATCATCAGGATGATCCCGCCATAATATATTTTGTAAATGCCTATGTATTGGATTTATTTGGATTTGGCTTTACATCTTAACAATGTCGGAGGTAAGAACATATCTAAATACCCGAAACCTACAAACAATATCGAATAAATCGGCTTGAACAGTGGGACCTTTGTACATAACAGAATTCAACGAATTACCTGTATAAGTTTGCAATGACCCGTCAAATACAACCCTTAATTTTGTACTAACGCTTTCTTCCCTAATTACACAGTGATGTGGGAGAAAATGCCTTCTCGGTGAGGTTTTTGCCTCTACTACTGAAGGAACATATTTTGCGTGACCTAACTCAAGATATTCGTGAATAAACTTTCGATATTGCGCATATAGTTGTTCGTTTCGAATCAACCTTTTTTCCAACGAAAGAAATCTGCGTTTGGTCAAGTGAAAAGAATCACCCAAGTCAAGATTATCAAGCTCATCTTTTAATGGCAAATTGACGCCAAATCGACCTTCAGCAGTGCGCTGAGTAGTGGTAGAAAAAATTGCCTCGCATATTTTGTCTTCAAGGGAGAGAATTCTTTTGTGTGATATTTCCTCGAGTTGCCAAAATTTGGGAATTAGATCATTGATTTCATTACTGATGTTTTGAGTAAATAAACTGACACTTAGATTCGAAATACTACCAGACTGAGTACCTACTTTACCTCGTAATATCCAACAAAATTTACTATTTAAGAGAACAGGTAGATTTGGTCCTAGAGATATAATTCCTGGTTCAATTACATCAAAATATAAGTCAGCACCTATGAGCATGTCTATTTTCCCTGGCACATTGAAATTTGTTTCGGCAAGTTCGATATTTGGCGGTATTTTGAGACCAGAGACATCTATATGTGTCTGAGGGAGAGCACAAGTAATTCTGTTCAGAACGCCACAAGTTATTTTAAATTTATTTGTTCCAGAAGATTTTGATTCGATGATTAAATCGACTACATGTGAAATATATGAGTGGTACCTTGAGATATTCCAGACATATTTAAATCGGCCTTTAATGTTTCAATCTGTAATTTTTTGAGGACATCAGATGTTACAAAAGATGTTTGTGAAGCAGAATCCAGGAGAGCGCGGAGTTCAATACGTTTTTCACCATAAACTAAATTTATTTTTGTAGTTACTAAAAGTACATTTTGTTTTGTTGAAGACGCCATACATAAAGACTCAGAGGATTGGATTTTATTAGAAACTCCTTGTAAAATATCATTTGATCCCACATGTGATATATATGCTACCGATTGTGTTGGTTGATTTAGTTGTGATTGAGAGTTCTCGGAAGTCGACTGTGGTTTACTTTTAGAATGGTTGTTTTCCCTAGTTTCATGCAACAAAGTGTGGTGTTTACCACTACAAGTCTTACATTTTTCTCTAGTACACTGAGTAACAGAATATTTGCTACCTAAACAATTGTAACATAGTTTATTTTTGGTTACGAAGTCTCTTTTTCCGTGTAGAGATAATGCTTAGAACTTAAAACATTTGTAAATATTATGTTTTTGACCTTTACAAAATATACATGTTTGCTGAACATTCGTATGGAGAATTTTATCTGAGTTATCGGCAATTGAAGCATGAACTGCAATTTCACGTTGCTGACCCGGTCGCGAACCTTGATCATATGAGTGCAAACCTGTGTTATATGAAGATTCCCAAGCTGTAATTCTTTTGTCGAGAAAATCAAAGAATTCTTTGATTGTCGGAAGAGTATTTTGATCCCTTTCTAATTCGAATCTATTTCTTAAATTTCTATCGAGTTTACCAGAGAAAATATTCAAAAGAATTAAATCCCATTTATTCATTACTGTAATCTTTAGACCTTCTAATGCGTTTATATGTTGACGTACTTGATTGGTAAAATCGCGAAGACCAATTGGGCCTTTTTGTACTGAAACCTGTAATAAAGCATTGATATGATAATTGATTATCGGCATTTTTCTATCATAATGACTGCGTAAAATATCGAGAGCCTTAATGTAATTATCGTCAGTTATATGTAATTTCGAGATTAACGATGAAGCTTCGCCTTTCAAAAATGTTTTGAGATACATGAATTTTTAAGAATCCGCTAATCGCTCTTCATTATTAATTGATGCGGTAAAAATATCTATAAATGTAGGCCATTCACCATAATCTCCCTGAAATATAGGAACATTTATGCTCGGTAAATTAACCTTTACAGCCGGCTGCGTATTCGACTGAGAAGAGTGATTACTCCGTGCAGAGCCCCTAACAGATGAGCTAGATAATTGCTCTTGAACAAGAGACCTAATTTTACTATGACATTCAATATATTTTTTCTCAACTTCTTCCCGATCGGCAAGTTGTTCTAATACTTTATTTTCATCCTTTTCATCAATCAAGTCTTCAATTTCTTCCTGAATTTTATCATAGCTTTCGAAAGACTCTACGAGTAAACTTTCTCTAATACTTAATTCATTAACACCAATGTTAGAATCAGTGGAAATTGAAATTATAAAACGTTCAATGAGAGTTATAGCAGCTTTGCTGCGACCTCTTTTCCTAACTAAGTTTTCCATTACAAAATTTATAATTTTTAAATAAAAAGAAATCCTATTCTTAGGAAACAAACGGAATAATATTTTAGTAATGTTTTCTTGCAACACAAAATATTCAAATCTAAAGTGTTTTACTACAAATATAATCGCAAATCTCAATATTCACTAACTCACTAAATTATTATTATTATTTGTTTAATTTCCTAAACAGACAAGCCAACCTTAATTTCTTAGAATGAGAGTCCAACCTTAATGAATTCGAATAATTTGCCCAATTTATTCAAAGTCTAACTTTACCTGAACAATGCGCAAACTTCTTTTAAATGCAGATATTTTTAATTATCTTCTTCACTTGTGTACTACACTATATACACAATTATCACATGCAAATCATGGATTTTGAAACTAAATTTTGACCTTTTTGTAGAATTAATTTTCCTTAGCACAGCAGTTTATTAATAATGAAACAGATCGGACCTTAACTTTCCAATTTTGGTGTATTATATAATCAGTGTTCATTATTTAACCTTTTCGGGAGAATATTTCCTTTTCCTATAGGATGGTGAGAGACATTTCTTTAAACCATGATACCTTTTTCCTTGAGATTATCACTGTTTTGTCAAATGCCTTCCTTTTCAACCTTGTTTGCAATAAATTCATTCGATAGAGAATCCGGGACGAAGTGGCCAATGTATTGATAATTTGAAAATTGTCACTAATTCCCTTCAATGTATCATCGAGGATGTGGACTGTATTTTATTTCAATGATATGAACTCGTATTGAATACAATTTATTACAATAAACACAATCTTTTTACAATTTGACAAACAGTGACAGAAGTAAAAAAAAATTGTTGTAACCGTTAACAACTAATAATAGAGAGAACAATTGTTAAATATTATACACTATTAACTTTTTAACTAATTTAGGCGCGCTATACTGCCATATCTCGCCAACGTTCGCGGGCTGCCTCTTGTCATGCTATATGTTATTAAGGCGAACGTAGGCAACCAAACTAGCCTGTTTTAAATTGCAACATACACGTTTTTGAATTTCACGCCATTTGGATTAAATAGGAGCGCCAGCACGACATTCGTCTTTCCACACCCACTGGGACCGCATATAATGGCACGGAAAGAATTTGGTAACAATTTACCATGTTTGCCGATCGATGGCGTTGAGGTGAAATCTAGATTTTCAATGGGTATCGTCTGCTCTTGTTGAATTATCTTCATCGTGTGTGTTGTTTTTCTTAGTGGTATTGTATAAATATAGGTGTCACCACTTACGCGTATCAGTCTTAATGTTCGTGTTTGAAGGAGAAGGTCTTTTAAATTCTTTCATCAATAAACTACCCATTGAACTTCACTTGCCTAGCTATCAGTACTGTGGACGTAAGTACTACCCCCACCCCTTTTTGTAAAAAAATTTATTGTTTTTTTTGTGTTAGACGGTACAAAATTGGAAAAACGTCTTGATCGTGGAGATCCAGGCATCAACCCCTTGGACGCAGCTTGTAAACAACACGATATTTCTTACTGGAAGAATAAGTCTCTCGAAGAACGACACAAAGCCGATCAGATACTTGAAGATAAAGCTTGGGCTCGCGTCAAATCAAAAGACGCTTCTTTGGGAGAGAAAACTGCTGCATTACTTGTGACAGGCGGAATGAAGGTGAAAAGAAAGCTGGGAATGGAATGTCGCCACAAACGCCGTTCCTTGCATCGAGATGTTATTCTAAAAGTGGGAAAGTCCATGAAAAAAGGGGCATCTTTGAAAGACACCGCAACGTTTGCCTTACGGGCAGCCAAAGCACTTGTTAAAGAATTTGGTGGGAAAAAAGAAGTTGAGGTTACTCGAGTGATACCTGTAGCGAAATCCGGAGGCTTCCTACCGCTTATTCCTTTGTTTGCTGGTCTTTCGGCACTCGGAGCTTTCTCAGGTGGTGCTGCTGGGATTGCAAAAACCGTCATTGATGCTAAGCATGCGCAAAAGAAATTGAAAGAAGATGTACGTCATAATAAGGCTATGGAACGCGTAGGATCTGGTCTGTATCTGAAAAAGTATTCAAAAGGCGGCTTCGGATTGTATTTGAAAAAAAAAACTAATAAAGCTACCCAATCACGCACTATTCGACTTCGACATAGCACATTACGCAAAATCGCTTAAAATACCACATTTTCGAGGAGTTTTTATGCGGGACACTCTCCCCAAAGACGGGCCCCGAAGACAAGAATGTGCAGTGGTTAATTTGGATACCTCTAAGAATAGCGGAAGTCATTGGGTAGCTTACAGAAAGATAAACAACAATGTAGAGTATTTCGATTCATTTGGTAACTTGAAGCCGCCGAAAGAAGTTGTTAAATATCTTGGAAAAAGTGCGTGAATTTTCTACAACAATACCCAATATCAAAACTACAATAAAATCAATTGCGGTCATTTGTGTTTGGAATTTCTACAACAATGACGGAACTATTACTACAACACATCTACCATGGAAAAGCATTGAGTAGTTTCACTGCCGAAGAACTAAAGTACTTTCCCATTGAACATCTAATAGAGTGTGTAAGGCCTTCGGAATTGCTTGATATGTGGCATAAGCTTCCCAATGAATATCGAGCAAATTTTGAACTATAAATACGACTGCCTTGTTTTATCAATTACAATCGACCTGATTGGACGACGCATTGTGACGGACCTCCGAGTTCTCAAGCCACTTGTTTTCTTTGTGAACAAACAATAAAAAAAGATATTTAAATTCAAACATGTCTCGAATTTCATTAGTCATCATGTCACAGTTGCTGAGAGTTAACAGCACCAATCACGTGTTTCCCTTTCAACCTTCTACTCCTATTGTTCTCGATCCGAGGAATGATTACGAAATAGCTCTACGATATTTTCATTCGTATCACAGTATACCAAACATTGAAAATTGTACGTTTTACTACTACGATACCAAAGACAAGCTGCAAAGTTTTGATTTTCCCACTGAATGTTATGAAATTGCTGTCCTTGAAGAGTTTATCAGTGATAAGTTGGGTGCGAGCAATTCAACTAGACCGGATGATATATTTTCACTAAAACCCAATCACAATACGTTGAAATGTGAAATTTTCAGCAAATACAAAATTTCCTTCATGCAAACTGATAGTCTTAGGAGAATATTGGGATTTTCACTGAAAATACTCGACGCCAACAAAATGCACTATTCAGATCTTCCCGTCAAAATCACTAAAGTATCCAGTATCCGTTTCGATTGTAACATTACCACTGGAGCCTTCGATGCAAACAGACCTGCTCATACTATCTACGAATTCGTCATACAAGTAGATCCAGGATATTCCATTGACGAAATTCCCTATAATTTGCTCTACTTACCCGTTATACCACAACGTGAAATAACCAATATCACCGTCATCGCCTTAGACCAAGACGGTCAGCCTGTAAACTTTCGTGGAGAACTTAGTACTTTGGTGTTGGAGCTTAGAGTGCGAAGCAGATGGGACTAATAATCAATCATAAAAGACAATCTGCAGAGCTTCCATCTTCATTAGCTAAGCAGTCGTCAAAGCTAAAACAGCTTACGGTCGCAAACAAATTGATCCTATAATCGCTGGGTTTTAAATTGAAAAATGACAACCATGTATGGAAAACGTCTCCGTCAAAACGACAGCATGCCTTCGATGTTTCATATCTACCGTAAGCCGATGTTTGACGATTAAATTCGAAAGGCTGAATACAGAACCTATGCTCCATTTATAAAATCATTCAATTGCAGTGGTGACATTGTGGAGTTTACCATTAATCAAGTTGATTCGTTCTTTGCAATGAGCGAAACTTTGTTGTGCATTAAAGGTTTGCTTGAAACACAAGGAGGTGGTGATGTAAAATTAGCAAATAATGTTGGAGCCTTCCTATTCGATTAATGTACGTACAGTGAAAGTGCTAGGGAAATGAAAACAGTTCGGGATCCTGGAATAGTAAGTGCCGTGCGAGCTATGACATGTTATAACCAAGAAGATTCCAATCATATGGCTATAGCCGGCTGGAATTACCCAAAAGATCCTATTCTGAATGGCAGCGACAAATCCTTCAACCTCCAAATACCCCTCAAACATATTTTCAACGATTATCCCATGATTACATGTGGTCGACAAACAATACGATTAGTTCGAGCACGAGATGATAATGATTGCATATATATCACGGAAAACAATGTCGCTGGCACGCTCTCCCATACAACTGCTAAAATTAATATTACAAGTGTTGAACTAAAAGTTAAACATATCTTTCCCAATGATGATATAAAGATAAATCTCATGAAATCCATTCAAAAAGATCAACCTATAGTTATTCCATTTAGGAAGTGGGAGTTACACGAATTGCCCTCAATTACTAAAGGTGCAAGACGTGAAGTTTGGGCTGTTAAAACATCCACTTCAGTTGAAAGACCCCGTTTTGTTATTGTTTTCTTCCAAACCGACAAACGTAACGTGACGACAGCCGATCCTACTTTATTTGACAATGCCGACGTGCAAAGTATAAGACTGTCACTTAATGGTGACTATTGGCCTAATGAAAGAATGCAATAGGATTTCGCTAAAACTGACTACAATGAGGCATATTTTAACTATACTGAATTCTATCCCAACTACGCAAACTCCACACAGAAGCGCCCTCTGCTGGATTATTCTTCTTTCAAGAAGCGGGCATTGTTTGTTATCGATTGTTCGAAACAGGAAGAAAGCATGAAGGCGTCCACAGTCGATGTAAAACTTGACATTGAAGCAAACATAGGCTTTCCCGAAAATACCAAAGTCTATTGCATCATCATTCACGATTGCGTGATGGAATACTTCCTCCTCACCGAAATTGTTAAAAGCCTAAACTAGTTGATGATCAGAGTTAGTATTCGAGCAGACGTTACCATGAGAGTAGCATTTGTAGACATTCAAGGCTTTGTCGTAGATGGGCTTTTCGTTGCCAAAGCACTCACCATAGAAATTGGTTTCAAAAGTTCACATTACATATTTTTACCTCCGCAACCGTTTTCTACATTAAGTAATGTGGATAAAAATACTACATCCTATTTGGAAAGGAGTGTGCATGGCATTCGATACTCTTCAGGAGATGTAGAATATTCTAAAGTGAATGAAATATTGAAAAGCAAGCTATTGTATGCTGCAGACTACATTTACGTTCGAGGACAACAAAAAGCGGAATTTCTGCTAAAGAAATGTCACATATTTGGTGTTTTTCCACACATTATTGATGTTTGCAAATTTGATGGTACACCCTGTGAAACTGGAAACTTTGCTCAAGATTCAAACCCCTGTCACGCATCTGGACTATTTTCATGTACCGAAAGAAATATACAACGCCTCCGCCACTGGTTTTCAAATACTGTATTACCATTATAAATAAAGTTTTTTGAAAAAACATGGGTTTTCATTGAAACACTCTGTATATTCATCAACTTTTATATTACATGAAGATTTAAATTTTCGTTTTACAATTTTTGAAATAATTTTTAAAATTAAAACCGAGACAGATACTAATATTACACATGTCATGACAAAAACATTATTGATTTTATTTTTCATATTCTCCTCTGTTTCGTTGAACATGGTGTAGGTTGGATACGTCTTAATGGATAAGTAATTTGCGGTAATTGTCTGCAAGCTATAGACACCCAGTTTATACGAAGTCTGCTCCTCGTCTGACGACTCACTGGTACCCCATCCGATAAACTATGATTCTCTATTTGTTGCATAACCTCACTTTTAAAGAAATATCTTTATTCACCAACCAATGTCTGTACTCTTTCGAAGTCAAATTACAAAAGAGAGCGCTCCTCTCCGCACACGTTTGACGATGTGACGTGACAACGTGATGTTTGATGTAGGTCATTTTTCGGTTACCCACACTCTCCTACTTCACATCCCCGTTTGTTCGACGTCAATCGGATCATTAATAACAAAGTTTCATGCTAATGCCCCTATGGCAAACCACACTACCTTCCCCTCAGGTCATTTTTCAGTTACCCCCACCCTCCTACTTCTCATCCCCGTTTGTTCGGCGCCAATCGGACCATTAATAACAAAGTTTCATGCTAATGCCCCTATGGCAAACCCTACTCCCCTCCCCTCAGGTCATTTTTCGGCTAGTCACACCTTCTATTTACCAACCCATGCATTTGCGCAGCGCCCCCGCCCCCCATTACGCCATTCTGGCCACTTCGTTCCAGAAACGTCTTAGTGCATCTACTCATGTGTTATAACAAACGTCAAGTGCCACGTCATGTTTTGCATGAAATGTTTGCTAGATGGCGCTAGTGGTGGGCGGGAATGGATTCAGATATGGTATGATTGCGATAATTCGCGATAAGAGATTTAACGACACCAACAGATCCATTGGGTCATTAGTAACGTTTTGAAGTCGGGGTTGTTTCAACCAAGTGACTTATAGGTTGCTAGCTCAGATTCTACTAAATTTTGAATATGTAGTATAGTTCGATATGCTTTTAACGAAAATAAGGTCAAAACGGCATGTTGGAAATATTTTTGGAGCTAGAGTGTAGACTGACATCGCATATTGATCGGTTCGTTCCACAAATCAATATAAAATTTGTTTTCACGCAGGTGTTTTGGAAGCAGAGATATGGCTTTATTGATCACGAAAAGATATTTGGTGAAGTGATTTAGACCTGTACAGCGTTAGATACGTCTAATAGAATACAAATGCACTGAAATTTTCCTTATCGCACTCTACTCTTAAATTCCTTAAGATCCAACTGCGATAAGAGATTTAACGACACCAACAGATCCATTGGGTCATTAGTAACGTTTTGAAATCGGAATTATTCCAACCAAGTGACTTTAGGCTGGTAGCTCTGATTTTTTCGTCGACTGTTGATGCTAACATGCCTTAAATGAGTCATAGTCCAGCATCGCTCGTAAAAGTTGAGACGGTCTGAAGATGTCACACTTTAAACGTCACAACCTACTTTAAATCCCTTCAAAATACTTTAAAACGTGACAGCGGCGTTCTTCAAAGCTCTTCGAAACACTTCGAAACGTCTCGGAATGCCGCAAAAAGCTTCAGAAAACGTCTCAGAATGCTTGAAAACACTTCAAAACGTCTCAGAACACTAAAGGATACCAAGGTATAGAAAGAACTAGCTCATTCAACGGCGCTATGGCATACAGTAAACAGAGTATATAAGGACTTGCTACAAATATTAGAAGAAAGTATAACCCACTGAAGAAGATGGAACAGGAGAAAAACGAAAATTTACAACACTTTTTTTGAATCTTTGAAGCAAATAGTTAAGAAAGTCGCTAGCGAAGATCTGATGCTAAAAATCATAATCGTATCAGAACCTTTGATGACTACACCTAAAACTGACTTAAACACATTAGCTGATATTAAACCAGAAGGGCATTAGCGCCTAACTTCGCTGCTATTGGTCAGATTGAATGATACAAAGACTAGCGTACGCTAAACCTAACTCAGATATCACAATTAAAAGAAAAACATGCGTAGTATGTAAAGTCAGAAGGGCAGTAGGCTATAACTTCGCTCTTATTGGCTCGATCTGAATGGAGAAAACACAGACATAATGTAAACATGATGCAGATAGCATATTTAATGAAAAAACATGCGCAGTCGATAAATTCAAAAGAACATTACTGTATGTAGCTGAAAGGACCTTAGTTACAAACAATTAGATGGTTTAAAAATATTTACAGGTATGGTGTTGCTTCGATTGAATTCTGTTTCGTGTCTCTAGCTGGTCAGGTTCTCGAGGTATAAGCGAAAAACTGTAGCACCCTTATTAGTCACTTGGTTAACGCAACAACTATTGCAAAGTGATATTGGGGTCTTAAGGAAGCCATTGGTATCGTTAAATCTCCTATCACATTTCGATCTTAGTTTGCTAGAGATTTAAGGAATATATCAATGTAAATGGATACCAAATGCTATTGAAAACATACCTTCATCGCTACTTTGTTGACCAAATCGGCTTTAAGTGTTATGGTCGTCATTACTCCGTTCCTAATGAAGCTATCGCCAAACAGACTTCAGATTCTTGGTGTTTATACTTAATCCAATCATTTGAATCATTTGAGACATCACTCGACGTACTAGCTCGAATTTTCTTTTTTTTTAATACGTCCCACGCACATCTCTCACACATCTCACACACGTCTCATATCTCCGCTCCTAAAGCACCTACACGTAAACAGACTTGAGATTATTGATCTATGGATCGAATCGATTAATATGAGGCGTAACTCAGCACGCTAGTTGCCTCATGAATGTAAAAAAAAATTACGGTAAACTTAATGTGATAATAGTATCTAGATGTATTATGGTGGCTCGAAATTTTTTTATTTCAGATTGTTAGCACATGCGGTTCTCGAGTTATGAGCAAAACTCTGTAGCTTGCTTATTAGGCACGAGGTCAAAGTGAAATAAGTTGCAAAGTATTACTAACGACCTAAGGAATCTGTAGGTATCATTAAATCTCTTATCACAGTTTGATCTTGAGGAATTTTAGATTTGAATGCGATTATTAAAATTTTAATGTCTCAGTATTGCATTTGCTTCAAGAAACACCATGCAGGTTTTCTTTACGCGACCAAATGCCTTTTCGTCATCAACAAAGCTGTATCTCTGCTCCCGAAGCACCTACACGTGAACAAAATTCTGATCAGTGGATCGAAAAGAATAATATGAGACGTTACTCATCGTCCTAACTCATAAATTTCATTAACAAGTTGTAATTAGGGATTTTTGAGAGCAATTTCGTCAATGATACAACCGAACACACTACATACTCCAAAAACAGCAAAATCTAATACTACATCTTTTTACCGTTATTTTCGTTCAATAGTCGTAGCGAAAATTTAAAAATATTTTCTTATCAATTACGAAAATTATTTTAAAATTGCTAATAATTCCTTGTATTGCGGCATTGGAGAAATGATAAAGTATTTTTTGTTTACACAAAAATGTTTTCTCATCAATTACTAAGAATATTTCGCTGAAAAGTACAGTGTTTGCAGTTTCCGAGAACAATAGATCTTTATTCTGGCATAATCATTACAACTTGTTATGATATTGAAATACAGTGTGTGTTATTTTTTTTTATTCCTCACTTACATGTACTTTCAATTTATACCATATAAATATAGTGTGTGCTAGTATTTTGCATAAATAATTCTCCGTGATGTTCTCTTTTTTCAATTTATGCTGGTAAATTAAACACGTTCATAATTTTCTTTTATTATAAATACAGTGTATGTTGTTTTAAATATTTCTCAATGATGTTATTTTTTATAAAGCACATATGCATGATAAAACATACACCGTTAAGACAACTAAAGGATGTCCCCAAGGTGGAGTACTTTCACCACTTTTGTGGAACCTAGTTGTGGATGACTTCATCTGTAGGTTGAATGATCAAGGCATATGGATGCAGGGCTTTGCGGACGACATAGTGATTGTCACCAATGGGAAATTCCCGGAGGTGGTTATGAATGTCCTACAGCATAGGTCGGCAACCTGCGGCCCGCGAGACATCTTGGTGCGGCCCGCAAGATTCTCGTCTCAACACACATGACGGACGATATTATACACAATCGAGTGAAAGGAAGCGAGAAAGGGAGCGAAGGGGGTGCGGGGGGAATGAGAAGAAAGGCAAGAACGCTACACGCACCTCGCATCATTCCGTTGTCGACCGCCAGTAACAATACTCGTTCGCCCGCGCTGCGCTAACTACCTACCCACGTCGGCGTTTACATTCGCTGCAAGTTTTATTTTTTTATAAAATCTGTTTTGTTGTTTTTGTGCATTCTCTTAGTGTTTTTGGTAAGTACCTACCTATTGCATGATAATAATATTATTCCTAACATTACAAGTAATGAATATAACAATGCAACATTAAAGTATCCATGAGTTTACGACAGTTTAAAAAAAATTACGATAAACTTTTTAAGACGAGGTGCAATATGAATGTAATATTTTTAAATGAAATTTTTATAAGCAATAGTTATTAGCCAGAAAAACTCCATACACGTTGAAAATACCTTTCGAGAAAGAATAAATACCGCCGATGGGACTCGAAGTTACAATTGCCTTTTCTACAAAAAAATGAAGTTGGTAGGTTCTGGTGAAAAAATTAATAAGAAATAATTGTTGAAAAAAAAGCAATGACTGTTGAATGAATAAATACTTGTACATATTTAGTTATTTGGCGGAATGGAAATAAGCCGACGTTGCTCAATGGCGAGAGCATCTGACCGGCAATCAGAAGGCTGCGGGTTCGAGTCCCGTCGGCGTTATTCATTCTTTCTCGGCAGATATTTTCAATGCGCATGGAGTTTTTCAGGCTAATATTGCTTTTAAAATTTTCACAACGATAGTATTTGTTTACTCGTTGATAAATGTGTACTTTAGGTATAGTTGACATAAATTTTACGATTCTGTTTTTTTGAATAAAAATATTGCTCACTGGGTATTTATTTAAGGATTTTATATAGGACAAAACTATGACTCTTTCCGTAAAAACAAAAACATATTTTGTAACGTGCCTCCCTTCTTACACGTGGCTCCTGCCACAAGAACACGTCACTATGGACACCCTTGATGCAAAATTCGGGTTTTTAAATCTCGGGCGCCAGATTATTAACGTGGTTTGCTCCACGGCCCCTTGACTCTTAGCGTCAAGAGTTCCAGATAGCCTCAGATGGAGGTTACGGAAAATTCCAGGGGTCTTGTTGAATTAAATTTAACTAACTAGTGAAAATCGGGAAAAGCCAAATCTTGGTTCTCCAATCAATAAATTGCGGTTAAAAATGAAAATAATAGAAATTCAAAACTTTGATCTATTAATACTCTGTGGTCTATTTTACGAATAATTCTTTTTAGTGACAAACAAATTAACCGGGAAAAGAAAAGGAGGTATGTATTACCTATATCTGGGATTTTAACGGACTTAACGGTCAGGTTATCAAATACGGTTCAAATCGACCGGGTTTAACGGGGTCCCTAATGCACGATTTAGATCTGCCGGGTAATCAGACAAATTGTGGCTAAGCCTCTTCCAAGTCTGATTAACCCTTGAATCCAAATGAAACCGGCAACTATTATTCCGACGGGGGGAAAAAATATAAATAATGATTCTACGAAACGGGAAAAGAACGATTTAGATCTGCCGGGAAATCAAACAAATTGTGGCTAAGTCTCTTCCAAGTCTGATTAACCCTTGAATCCAAATGAAACCGGCAACTATTATTCCGACGGGGAAAAAAATATAAATAATGATTACGAAACGGGAAAAGAACGATTTAGATCTGCCGGGAAATCAAACAAATTGTGGCTAAGCCTCTTCCAAGTCTGATTAACCCTTGAATCCAAATGAAACCGATAACTATTATTCCGAAAAAAATAAAAATTTAAGACTAATTAGATCTGCCGGGAAATCAAACAAATTGTGGCTAAGCCTCTTCCAAGTCTGATTAACCCTTGAATCTACTAAAGCCGGTAACTATTATTCCAAAAAAAAAATAAAATTTAAGAACGAGTTAGATCTGCCGGGAAATCAAACAAATTGTGGCTAAGCCTCTTCCAAGTCTGATTAACCCTTGAATCTACTAAAGCCGGTAACAATTATTCCAAAAAAAAAATATTTTCCCACGAGTTAAACGGTACCCAACTATCGACACACAGAGTAAGAATATTCGTACTAGCATAAAATTAAAATATTATAATCCACTTGGATATCAATTTAATTTATAACTACTGACAACCAAAAGCATAAAATAATTCGAGAATCCACTAATAATTCATATCAGTTAATTAATATATAATAAACGCAGTAAATAAAAATTCGAAATCAAATTACGGTTGACAAATCTTTATTTTCAGATAAGAGAAACAAAATAAAAAACAAATTTCAGTTCAACAACAAAAGAAAAAAATAGCCGGTCGCAAAATTTTCAGAACCATACATTCAACAATTTAATAATAAGCGGCGATACGGAAAGTTTAGAATACACAGTTTATTTGTTAAAATTGATTTACCTTAATAAATACAGCCTACACACAAAATTTTGGTGCACTCAATTTTCACACTACGGTTTATCGGTTTTTCGGAGGAAAGTTTAACGGAGAATACTTAGAGCCGGAATCAAAACGCGAATAATAATCTCGAGAGCCGAAAAATGAACTGATTCTTCAGAGCCCTGAATGATGCGCGACAGCCAATTTATATCCAAAATTTCAGTTACAGTTTTCGGCCGTCGTCCCGGTGGCGGAATTAAAACGTGAAATTTATCTAGTTTCGACAAAAACTTGTAAGTATACTAGACGGCTCTCGATTAAATTAAAATGTTGTATATACCGGGCGTCCTTTCAGTTGAAAAATTTAAATATCGGAAATGAATAAATTGTGTATGGTAGAAGTTGGATTTGCGTAACTCGGACTTATACTAAAATATACACCGGTAATAGCAAAAAAATAAATCACTGCGGTAGTCGAAAGGGTTGTAAAGTAACGAGTTATATACACCCTAGTGGTAAAATAAAATATATTACGGAATAAATAAAAAAAAATAAAAAATTAAACTTGCAAAAAGCAGAAAAAAAAATAACTCGGTACACACCCCCTTTACTTCGGTAAAAAAAAATGAATGAGCGAAAGTGCAACTTTCGGACATTACATTTTTTTTTAAACAACAACTTACACCTAATAATAAAAAAGGTGAGAAAACAAAACGGTGATCCAGGGTGTAGCGTCTCACAGCCTGGAAAGTCGGCGTAGGGTCGCTTGGTGTGGATGGGGCGGTCCTCTTCCACGGGACGCCTGTCTTCGGTATGACCTGGAACAGCGTCCGGCTGTTTCCAGAGCGGGGTGGGGTCGTTCGATGCTACACTGGCTGGAAGCATCCTGCATTCGTCGGGGTTCGTCGCTACGGGAGACCAGGTGCGCTTGTACTGCCACCGATCGGGTACGGGGGCCGCGTCGATCACACGGACATTCTCGGGACATCCGTCCCACTTGTCCACATCGGGAACAAAACAGAATAGACGGCCTGCTGCAGTTCTCTCGGCGGTGTCCGGAGATTCCACATCTCCAACAGAGATCATCCGTCAGGGTGATGAACCTGCCGGCTACCATTCGTTGTCGTGGCAGATGGGTCTCTGCTGGTTTTTGCTGGGGGTGCGTTCCGTGATACATCATTGCTTCCGCCGTTCGGATCATCAGGGGGATGTTCCCCGAAGCCCAAATCTTCCATCTTTCGCTGGCGATGGGGATATCCGGGGTGTCGGAACGGCTAGTTCGGTCCAACTGGAGGCTGTCTGGGTCCGTCAACACAAGGACGTCCATCGGAGAGTCGGCATCCATCTATTAAGAAACAGAAGGATAGTGGCCTTTTCCCGATAATTGAGAATACGAACACAAACGGAAATTTTAAACATCTTACTATAAATTAAACGCACTCATCAAAGGTCGGACGGCGGTTAACAAGTCGGAGGAAGCATCACCGGGACCCTCCGTCCTCGTCGGTCGTAGATACGGACCCTATGCCATTTGGCGGGATCCGCATCCTTCGGGCGGAAATACTGGGCTTTCTCGGCCCAGTCTTTTGGCCATGGCTGTTTCCGGGGTGCTTTGGCGGCAAAATCTAGAATCTCCCAGCCTCGGATTTTCATGTCCAGAGCCGATGGTTCCGGGGAGGCGGAGTACTTCGGCGGCTCTAGCATCTCCCAAGGTACCTGTGCTGATGGGCGGGGAGGATCGTGATGTAAGGGGGTGAAAGTGTTGTACATCCCGGTGTCGCATTGCGACACCACCTCCCTGACCTCAATCTGGTCGGTAGTCCTCCCGTTGTCGTACGCTCATACAGGGTGCATATGAGCATTTTCTCCGTATACACCCCTGGAGCTGGCGGAGTGGGCGACCTTGGGGGAGTGTTGCCGGGACGGTACGGCGTCATGCCGAAGTCCTCGTCGAAGGCATCCTCGAACGCCTGGGACGTGACATCCTCGTTCCACCGCCACCAATCTTCCCCTGCAAAGAAGTCCTCGGTTGGTAGCGGGGAGCCGGAAGGGGTAATATCGCCCGTCAGGTCGATTGTCTCCTGGCCGTCAGGGCCTAGGCGGATTAACGGCGGCGGTAAGTCTTGTCGGTGCATTCTATGGTAAATAACAAAAAAACAAAGCATTTTACTCATTGGCGGGTTTCAAATCTTTTACATGTATACGATTATACCGCTTTCCTTTTCCATCTCGTAAGTCATATACAACGGGGGAAATAACGCGTACGACTTCGTACGGCCCGGAATATTTCGGAGCGAGTTTCGCGGCGACCTGATCAACGGCAGAGGATAGTGTATGATCCTTCTTCATGACTTTGTCTCCGATAGTGCACTTCCAGTCTCTACGGCGCAGATTATAGTTACGACTTTGACTGGTAAACGCTCGGGACAGGTGCAGACGGACAAGTTCGAAGCATTCTTGCAGTTTCTCTACTCGCAAGAGATGCGGTTTCGGGTCTTCTTCGGTAGGGTCGTCCAATCCGGCGTCTTCTTCCGGACTTTTCTTGGTGTCGTTTTCAGGAAGGAACGGAAGAACCGTGAATTGAAACAATCCACGTCCCGGTGCGGTAAAGGCGGTAATGGGTTTACTTTCGGAGGTTAACGGAACTTGCCAGTACCCACTCTTCAAATCCAAACTGGAAATGTACTTGGCTTTTCGCAGTTTATCCAGTATCGCATTAATAAACGGTAGAGGGTAAGCATCCTTCATTGTTACCTCGTTGACTTTTCGGAAGTCGATACAGAAACGGTTTTTCCCATCTTTTTTCTTCACAATGACTATTGGAGAACTCCACGGACTTGTAGAGGGTTCGATCACTCCCTCTGCTAACATGGCGTCTATTTCAGCATTGCAAATTTCCTGCATTTTCGGATTCTGGGGTCGGTATCTCTGTTTGATCGGACGTGGTTGCAGCAAACGGATTTCATGCTCAACTAGCGTAGTTGGACCTCGCAAGGATCCAAATTTAGGTAATTATTGGTCTAGGAAAATGTTTAGTCTGTCTGTCTGTTCTTTCGATAAATTTCTTTCGGTAACCGGAATGATGGTTTCCAACGGACATCCTATCCAATAATACTCCTCATCATCCCCTAAATCATCCAGGGAAAACGCAGATATTACAGAAGTGGGTTGCTCCTTGTCGACCCCTAACTCCAGGGAAGACGCAGAGACATCGGAACGAATTTGCTCCTTGTCCACCCCTAACTCCAGGGAGGACGCAGAGACTTCGGAAACAGGTTGCTCCTTGTCAACCCCTAACACCAGGGAAGACGCAGAGACTTCGGAACGAATTTGCTCCTTGTCCACCCCTAACTCCAGGGAGGACGCAGAGACTTCGGAAACAGGTTGCTCCTTGTCAACCCCTAACACCAGGGAAGACGCAGAGACTTCGGAAACAGATTGCTCCCCGCCAACCCCTAACACCAGGGAAGACGCAGAGACTTCGGAAACAGATTGCTCCTCGCCAACCCCTAACTCCAGGGAAGACGCAGAGACTTCGGAACAAGACAGATTTACAGACCGGCAGTCTTTCCTAAGACGGTGGGTGGTTTCTTCTCTACATATTATCGGTACAGCAGAATTGACTTCTTTCATAGGCCTGTTCACGGCCTCCAATATTCCAACAGGACTGGCCAATTGTGAACGCCTCACTAACTCATCATTCACGTATATTTCTCCGGTTACTAACTCCTGCCGGAAATTATACTTTCGGAGGACATCATGTCCTAATACAATGTCGGTTATTAGACCAGGGAAATGCTCCAACGAACCCTCCATTGTGACGTCATTGATTTTCCATTTCAGCTCATATATGTCGGTGATGGAGACTAGATTTCCATTAGCTAAACGGGCCTTCGTAGCTTGACGAGAGGTAGTTTGCTTTCTTTGGGAAAAAGTCTCAGCTACTTGATCACCAATATACGACTTTGCTGCTCCGGTATCCAATAATGTTCTAAACATATGATTTCCTATTTCAACGTCTATGTGCGGTCGGGGGTCGTTCATTTCTGCTGGCGGTTCGGTATGAGAGGCAAAGATTTGCGGAAGCTGTGTCGGCCTCTCCTCGGTACAGCTTCGTTTTAGTTTTCCTGCCTCCTTCAGGAACAGTCTCGGGAAAATACTCCTTCCTTCTGGCAACGAGAACAGAATATTTTTGGCGGGTTTTGACAGTTATTCCTATAATGTCCAGACTCACCACAACGGAAACAGATGAGTTGACGGGAATATTGTCCTGAAGGTTGACGAGTAGTATCAGGAGGCGGCGGAGTATCGGTCGGTGACGGTTGGCTGGGACCGGCGATGGGCTCTCTGAATGGCCCAGGCATCGTGTTGTGAGAAGGTCCATATCTCGGCGAACTCATTGTCTGCGGACGGGGATTTGGTCCCCGGTTCGGTCCAGTGTGGTTGGGTATAGACTGGAGTTCCTTCCTGAGGAGCTCATATTCCCTGACCACCTGACAAAAGGAGGAAAAATCGTCAAAGTCCCCTTTTCGGACTTGCAGACGGTATTCCGGCAGCAGGTTACGGTACAGCCATGCTAACTGCTGTTCGGGAGTTAGCTTTCCATCAAAGTCTGGAGTTCGGTGATGTATGTGGCGGCGGACTCATTCCTTCTTTGCAGACGACGGCCTATCTCAGCTTCTAAGTCAACTTCGTAGTTAACGGGATAGAAGAAAATTCGGAAGTCTGCCTCAAATTCATCCCAGGTCGTATACCTACTCCGGTTGTTGCGGTACCAAAATGCCGGTTCACCTGACAGTAATTCAGGTAGCAAAGGAAGCAAATTATCTTTTTGAACATTCCTTGCGGTACATATGTCTTCAATTCTTTCGATGAATCCGACCGGATCTCCTCGACTTCCGAAGCACACCTTCCAGTCATGCACATTCGGCGGAGGGTTGGCCATAACGGTTGGAACGGGTCCGGTATCGGATCGGTCAAAAACCGGTCGTGGAGAAATATGTCTTCTCGAAATTGGCCTTTTGGCCCTAGGCTCAGCAATCCCTTCTGACAAGCTTTTAAACTCAAGCGGGAAGAAAAATCTTCGTATATACCAAAGGAACAAGATCAGGGACAGGCAAAACGGTCCATTCAAACAGCATGTCCACAGGTTACTCTCAATCATCGAGTCGGTGGTCTTCTTAACAATCCGGAACAATAAAAGAAAAATCGAAAACGGAATACGGTCCCTGTTCAAATCAACAATGGGCAAAAAAAAACCGTAAAACCGTATAAACGGTCCAGCAACAATACGCTAAAAAAAATATCCACAGCGGTATTTCAGTTCCTGCTATAATCAGGTCTCTTTAACAATACGGTAAAATAACGGAAACGGAATAACGGTTCCAGCTCTAACAAATAATCAACTCTCTGCAATAATACGGTAAACAAAAAAACAGTCAACACAGACTTAACCGGTCCAAGCGAAAAAACGCTTCAAAAAAAAATAAAAATTTAAACCGGTATTAAACTGATCCTAGGGTAATCAACAATCGGGTCCCTGCTATAACAAAAAAAAATACGGCAGAAAATAGTCAAAACAGACTTAAACGGTCCAAGCACAAATAAACGCTAAAAAAAATGGAAAACGGTATTAGACTGATTCTACTGTTATCAACAATTAGGTCCCTGCTCGGGCGCCATTTTGTAACGTGCCTCCCTTCTTACACGTGGCTCCTGCCACAAGAACACGTCACTATGGACACCCTTGATGCAAAATTCGGGTTTTTAAATCTCGGGCGCCAGATTATTAACGTGGTTTGCTCCACGGCCCCTTGACCCTTAGCGTCAAGTGTTCCAGATAGCCTCAGATGGAGGTTACGGAAAATTCCAGGGGTCTTGTTGAATTAAATTTAACTAACTAGTGAAAATCGGGAAAAGCCAAATCTTGGTTCTCCAATCAATAAATTGCGGTTAAAAATGAAAATAATAGAAATTCAAAACTTTGATCTATTAATACTCTGTGGTCTATTTTACGAATAATTCTTTTTAGTGACAAACAAATTAACCGGGAAAAGAAAAGGAGGTATGTATTACCTATATCTGGGATTTTAACGGACTTAACGGTCAGGTTATCAAATACGGTTCAAATCGACCGGGTTTAACTGGGTCCCTAATGCACGATTTAGATCTGCCGGGTAATCAGACAAATTGTGGCTAAGCCTCTTCCAAGTCTGATTAACCCTTGAATCCAAATGAAACCGGCAACTATTATTCCGACGGGGGGAAAAAATATAAATAATGATTCTACGAAACGGGAAAAGAACGATTTAGATCTGCCGGGAAATCAAACAAATTGTGGCTAAGCCTCTTCCAAGTCTGATTAACCCTTGAATCCAAATGAAACCGGCAACTATTATTCCGACGGGGAAAAAAAAATATAAATAATGATTACGAAACGGGAAAAGAACGATTTAGATCTGCCGGGAAATCAAACAAATTGTGGCTAAGCCTCTTCCAAGTCTGATTAACCCTTGAATCCAAATGAAACCGATAACTATTATTCCGAAAAAAATAAAAATTTAAGACTAATTAGATCTGCCGGGAAATCAAACAAATTGTGGCTAAGCCTCTTCCAAGTCTGATTAACCCTATATACACCCTAGTGGTAAAATAAAATATATTACGGAATAAATAAAAATAAATAAAAAATTAAACTTGCAAAAAGCAGAAAAAAAAATAACTCGTTACAATTTTTATGTTTCTGTATTGTTGCAGATTTATAAACCCAAGATGGCTTCTAAAAAAAGGAAGATCGTTGATGAAAGACGGATTTTTAATGAAGCATGGACAAATTTATATTTTTTTATCGAATTTAAAGAAAAACCACTATGTTTAATCTGTCAAAAGAGTATTTCCGTAGTAAAGGAATATAACCTGAAGCGACATTATGATATTGAGCACAAAACTAAATTTGAGTGTCTTGAAGGGGAATCTCGAAAAAACAAAATCATTAACTTGAAATCGTCACTCAAAAATCAGCAGAATACCCTTAAAGTGGTAACAGACAAAAGCGAATCAGTTGTTCGTGCCAGCTACAAAGTAGAAGAGATAATTGCAAAGCATTGTCGCCCATTTACCGACAGTGAACTTGTAAAAGATTGTGTCTTAGCTATCGCGGAGGAAGTATGCCCGGAACAGAAAAAATGTTTGAAAACGTTAGTCTCTCTGCTAGAACTTGCACCAGACGCACTGAAGACTTGGGTGCTAACTTGCGTGAACAACTTAAGGATAAAGCGCAGTATTTTACTTACTTCTCTCTTGCGATGGACGAAAGTACGGACGTGTCGGATACGGCACAATTCCCTATATTTGTACGAGGAATTGACGAAAACTTTTCTGTTTATAGGGAGTTATTAAAAATGTGCAGTCTCGAAGGAACTACAAAGGGAGAGGATTCATTTCACCACTTGGACCAAGCTCTGATTTCGTGTGGCTTGAGCTGGGATAAATTAACTAGCATCACCACGGACGGCGGAAAAAATATGAGCGGTCATAATAAAGGTGTTGTCGGAAGAGTCAACAGCAAACTGCAAGAGTTTGAACAGCAAACTGCAAGAGTTTGGATCGGAAGTTCCATTTACATTTCACTGTATTGTCCATCAAGAAGCATTGTGTTGCAAAGTTTTATCGTGGAAAGAAATAATGGATACCGTTGTATCTGCTATTAATTTGATAAGAAAAAATGGGCTTACTCACCGCCAGTTCCAAAAGTGTTTGGAAGATATAGAAGCTGGATATGGTGACGTGATGTATTACTGTGATGTAAGATGGCTAAGCCGAGGAGCAGTACTTCAACGATTTTTTTATTTGATGAAAGAAATTTGTTACTTTATGGAGATTGAAGGAAAGGCAATACACGAACTTTCCAACCACCAGTGGGTTGTAGATCTTGGGTTTTTAACTGATTTGACTGCCGAACTGAATATACTCAATAAACGTTTACAGGGGAAAAATAAATTGATATGCAATATGTCTTCAGATGTTAAATCATTTGAAATGAAACTAACATTTTTTATCAAGCATATCGATGAAAGGAAACTCGATCAATTTCCAAATTGCAAGAAAGCAGCAGAAGAAGCTGGAATAAATTTTGTTTGGCAAAATACTAAAATGAAAAGTGCATTAATGCAACTACAAACTGAGTTTGAAAACCGGTTTGCTGATTTCAAAAAGATCTCACGTAAGATGGAGATTTTCGAAAACTCCTTTGCAGTAGATATCGGTAATGTACCAAGCGATTTGCAAATCAACGTGATAGATTTGCAAAGTGATAACACACTTAAAATGGCTTTTAAGGAAAAAACTAACTTGGTGGATTTCTATGGGAGTTTGCCTTCTGAAAACTACAAGGATTTAAAAAGGTTTGCTCAGCAAATAATTACTTGGTAGTACATATATTTGTGAGCAAACTTTTTCAATTCTGAATTATCGAAAAAACAAACACTGTTCTCGGTTAACGAATTCACATTTAGACGCAATACTGCGCGTCTCTACTTCAAAAATGCAAGCTGATATAAAAAAACTTGCAAGTCAAATGCAATCACAAAAATCTCATTGATTTTATTAACTACAATAAATGTCGTTAAAATATACACTTAGCGTTTTATTTTTAAAACTAAAATATTTGTACATAAATATTGTAGGTATACCTACTGCAAGTGCGGCCCGCACTGATCCCCATGAAAAATACTTGGCCCTTTTACAACAGAAGGTTGACGACCCATGTCCTACAGGAAGCGAATTGTGGAGGAATGGTGCCTTACAGAGGACCTTTCAGTTAATTCAAAAAAAAACAAACTAGTTGCTTTTACGAATAGAAGAGTTCTCCCGCATGGTAGAGTACTGTTGTTCGGAGAAGAACTAGAAATATCAAAAGAAGTCAAATATCTGGGAGTGACCCTTGATTCCAAACTGAATTGGAAGGTACACCTGGAAAAAATTACTACCAGGGCGACTAGGCTTTTCTGGTAATGCAGAAGAGTTATGGGCAAAACCTGGGGAATACGGCCTGAGGTGGTTCACTGGCTCAACACAACTGTGATAAGGCCAACGATCACCTATGGAACAATAGTCTGGTGGAGGAGGACAGAAGTGTCCTCTGCAGTTAATATGTTAACTGCAATCCAAAGACAAGCGCTTCTTGGTATTACCGGGGCAATGAACAGCACGGGGACGGCATCAATGGAAGCCCTTATTGGACTTCCTCCTCTAGAACTTTTTATAAGAGCGGAGGCAATGATGGCAATTCTTAGGCTGAAATCGGGAAACTTATGGTCCCCGAACAATGTTCGAGAAGGACACACTGATACAACTGGGACATTACTAGAAGAACCCATATTTCACATGAGTTTTGATAGCATGACACCAGAGAATATATTCACTGAGCGAGTGAATATCATCATCCCATCTAGGGAACATGTGATACACCCAGGTAATTCTGGAGAAATCATCTGGTTCACCGATGGCTCCAAAACAAACCATGGCACTGGGGCTGGTATAAAAGGACCTAGAAAGAGAAAGTTCTTTAGCCTTAGTC
The DNA here is from genome assembly GCA_947563755.1 of Lochmaea crataegi. Lineage (NCBI taxonomy): Eukaryota > Metazoa > Arthropoda > Insecta > Coleoptera > Chrysomelidae > Lochmaea > Lochmaea crataegi. Next base: position 31,961,593 of record OX387436.1, read on the forward strand.
GATATACGACTGTGTTTCAAGCAGAGACGATTGCCGCTATAGCCTGTATTGATGAAAACATGAGAAGGGGATATACCGGACAAAAAATTGAAATATTCACTGACAGCCAGGCTCTGCTTAAGGCTATCAGTAATCCTACAACTAGGTCTAGACTGGTGAAAAACTGCAAAGAATCCCTCAACAGGCTGGCAAGAGACAACAAAGTGTCTCTAATATGGGTGCCGGCACATGAGGGTATTGCAGGTAATGAAATGGCGGACCAGCTAGCTAAAGAAGGCTCTAAAGGAGACTTTATAGGTCCGGAACCGTTTTGTGGAATCACAAAAGATTGCATAAGAGGGGAAATCGGGAACTGGCTAGATAGGGAACACCAATTCAAATGGAGGGTGTCACAAGGGCACCTTCATACAAAGAGTTTACTGAAGGTAGACAAGGTACTCTCAACCAGGCTACTGAAACTGGGTAGGAGGGAGACATTTGAAGACAGTTACCGACCTGGTGACTGGACACTGCACCTTGAGGAAACATCTGTACAATATGGGCAAAGTTAGTGAACCTATGTGCAGAAAATGTGAACTAAAGAAGGCTCTAAAGGAGACTTTATAGGTCCGGAACCGTTTTGTGGAATCACAAAAGATTGCATAAGAGGGGAAATCGGGAACTGGCTAGATAGGCAACACCAATTCAAATGGAGGGTGACACAAGGGCACCTTAAGAGTTTACTGAAGGTAGACAAGGTACTCTCAACCAGGCTACTGAAACTGGGTAGGAGGGAGACATTTGAAGACAGTTACCGACCTGGTGACTGGACACTGCACCTTGAGGAAGCATCTGTACAATATGGGCAAAGTTAGTGAACCTATGTGCAGAAAATGTGAACTTGATGATGAAACACCTACTCATATACTCTGCTTCTGCGAGGACTTACAAGAACTTAGACGGAAGCACTTTGGAGAGGAAGTTATACAACCATCACAACTACTGAAAATCCCTCCAGCCAAACTAGTGCCGTGCTAAATGAAAACGCGGTATCTACGTACGGAGCGAAACTGAGTAATCAGGCGTTATAGTTTTTTCCTTGTACCTCAATGACTAATATTTTTTAGTGATAAAAAATGTGTTTTCATGAATTACTTCATATTAAAATTATCAGGAAAGACGAAATTTCGTCATTTCTTTTATCTACTAGCCAAAAAATCACTTACCGCGTTTTAATTTAGGTAACAAGTATAATTAGCAAATTAGTTTCCCAAAGCAAGATGCGGTATCTGCTATATTGAAACTGTTTTTAGTGTTCTTGTAATAATTGTAAAGGTAATAACCGTAAATTAATAAAATAAAAAATATGCATTCAATTATTATTTTGATTATTGTTATTAAATGTACATATTATTGTATATTAGTTTATAAAATATCGTGTAAATGCTGGTGTAGTAAATAATATAAACACATTGTTTAAATGTTTATTAAAAATGTAGAACGAAAATATTAAATTCTAGGTTACCAGACTAAAGAAAATATTGTTGCTAAATTATAAATGCATATTATGACTCCTCTAAAGATTCTTGGTGGTCTTCATGCGACATGGTTGTAGGCAGATTTTTCCAAAATATTTTTCGATTTTCTGGCAGCAACTCATCCAATTGTTTTAGAATACTTTCTTTTTTTTCTTTCGAAAATCCCTGGGGTCGATCTAAGCACTCTACACTTTTGAGAATTTCCCCCTTTTTCATTGCCCTTTTCATTAAAAAGTCCAAATTTTTTGTAGTTTTCTCATTAAAGGAATTTTTATATTTTAATATATACTGACCACGTTCGGCAATAATTTGGACAATGTCAGATAAATATGGACGATTGTCTTTTTTTAATTTTTGTTGGGATGTGAGGTTTTTCCAATTATAAAAATCAGTGTGCTCCATTTTTTTGACTTCCACGTTTCCCTTTCAGGCACTTCCAACTGCATCAGAAAAATCATTGAAGTCATAAATTTTCTGTTTTCTCTTCATAGAGAGCTCGACCTGATGGTGGAAACTGTCAGCCGACATAAATGTGTGGCTTAAAAGTTATACCTTTTGCCGATATTTCATCAGAGTTCACCATTCTGATTGAAAAAGTGAACAAAGTCCAATTTTTATTTTGACTGGCGCAATTATCCAGCCATATTATAAAATTTGAAGCATCTCTGTGCCACTTAAAAAATGCATAAAATGTGCTAATTAAATCTTCTTTACTGCGTTTACTTATGGCCTCGTGCCACACAACCGCATAGGGTTTACTTTTCTGCGATAATTTTCCTAAAGGAACGAAAGTTTCATTGTATGCTATTAATCGTTTTATAAAAATTACACATTTAAACATATCTAATCTAGGCAACATGATAATTTTTTGTAAATCAGTTGAAACACACAGTTTTATTATCAGAGGAACTTTCTGATTGTTTCTTATACAGTTCCCGAGATTCATTTGCACGCGTTATGTGTTTATTCCAGCATACACAAGTAACACAAGACTCTACTAGATTATTTTCATTGTGTTCGTGCATTTTAAATGCCTCGCATACTTCGCACTCTTCATGCCCAAGTTTTGCAAACAATATACCTCTTTCTTTGATCTTCTTTCGGTAAGTTTCATACGACACTTCAGTGTTTGGGTATTTTTCTCGAAAATCCTTGTCCATAATCGAGACTGTTACGTCACTGCTTAGATATCGAACATTTGGAGCGTGTTCTCTCCGATAATGTGACACACAAGGGTTGAAAGACTCGATGTGAACAATTATATCTTTACAGTCTATTTTGCTGTTCGACACTTTTCCTACATGTCCGTGAGGAAGCGCTACTAACTGGCCTTTCAGGGTTTTTGACAATGTATCGTGCAAAACTCTATCATTATTTTTGTTGTAGCCTAACGTTGTTAAAAAAAAGGTTTTGCAAAGCTCTACCATTTCTCCACTTTCATTGGTAGAAAAATATTTGAAAGTATTTTGTTTCCTTGAACTCTCAGTTGTCCTGCGTTTAACTTGCAAACGCTTGCAAGAATTCAATAGGAATGTTCTTCTTTCCATACTGGAAATTTTCCAAAATTCGCTATTAATCTTTGTCCGTAGTTGTTCAGAAATTAAAGAAGAGCATTTCTTCTTACAGCTGCTTTTGCATCCTGGTAGCACTGCGTGAACTTCAGCGAGCTTTCTTAACTTTAATGATTTACGGGTTTTTAAATCCGTATCATACTTTTTTCGCTTACGGATAGTTCCAGTTTTTGTATAAGATACATCCACTAAATCTGCGGCTCTTGTATTTGGATTTTCAGCGGCGTCATTATTTGATATGGGTTGTTTGCTTCGTAAATGTATTAGGGGAATATTATCATTGTTATCATTTGCTTCTTCTTGAGGTGTATCAGGTTGTTCATTAATTATTCCGGGTGTTCTTAAAAATTCATTTTGTTCAAAAACCTCCTTCTCATTGATTCCTAGTCAGCAAGATAGGTATAATTAAAATATTGTTTATTATTATTGTACAAATTAAACCTACCGTCATTTTCAGAATTGTTTTCTTTATTAATGTTTAAGCTTTGGTATTTGTCAGGACTGCAGCATGTATAACAAGGGCTGCTGGAGCTGGGAAACACATTGATGTTGTCCAATTCAGGCAAATTTGAGCTTTTCAACCAAGCTTTTACTTTCTGATTCGAAATAGTACATGAGTTACTCAATTTAATGAAACCTGTAGTATTTATAGATGGTATATTTGCTGGCTGTAGTTCGTGTAACACATAACTTGAATGTCTGTAAGGATTCAAGTAAATTAATTAATCGGATGTTTTAATTATAACATACTTATAAATCACAAATTCAAAAAACCATTTTTACTTACGCTGTCATCTCCGTATTATGAATAGCTGGTTCTTCCAAGCAATCATTTTCTGATTTGTCGTTTTGTGCAGCTAATGCTAATATTAATTTGGTTCGATTACTTGACATGATACAAAATTTTAAGTCAATATGTGTAACATGTAACTAACTATTCACATAAGATTTAGAATATATTTGTCACAATTAATTGTTTAAATAATACTCTTTTCTAAGTGACACCTTGCACCATAAACTAACACAACTCGATCAAGTTGAAAACTAAAGCGTTTGTGTGTTGTGAGGAAATGCCGCCAATTTATGCACGTGTTGCTAAGAGAAAAAGCGGCATTTGCGGCATCCTTAAAGAAAAGGCCGTAACTACATCTGGTCCGTTGGTAGATACAGCTTTATTACTAAGTTTACGGCGTTTTCGTTAAGCAATCAGGAAAATTCAGCACATACGGCATATAAAATATACACAATTTACACATTAAAACTGTAGATACCGCTTTTAGAAGTTGTAAGATGATATTTAGACTCATAATAAACCCAAGTGTAACAAAAACTAGATTCCAGATTTTTTTGCAGATACCGCGTTTTCATTAAGCACGGCAGTATAGAAGTCACGAAGCTTCTGGAATGGAAGTAGATAACATGAGAAATGGTACAAAGATTCAGATCAAGTGCCTGGGCTGATGAGCACAACCCAAATTTATGAATGAATGAATGAAATATCGCTGAATTGAAAACACCCTTTATTTTTTCACACACCTTCAATTTATACTATTTTAAATACAGGGTGTACTATTAATTTTCTCGTTTTACTTTTTTTGCTAGAATTTGATAATTTTTTTCTGTTTAGTCAACTCAAGCCAAAAGAAATTTTATATTCAAAGTTCATCCAGCATCAAATAACAAAGCGTAGCAGCTGAAGTAAAAAGTGACGTATATTATATAAAGTAAGTGGTATTTTACATAATATACTTTTTTCAATTTATACTATAAATATAGGGTGTGCTATTTAGTTTTTGAAAATATTTCTAGATGTTTTTTTTATTTTATAACGCTGGCTTGTTGGCTCCACCTCAATGAATTCTTTAAAGAGAGGTTTATTATTCTCAAGATACTTAATCGACGTAGATGTTCTATAAATGTTCGATGTGCGCTACTTTAATCTGCATATATATTTGATTATGAAAGGGTATGACATTTTTAGGGGTTTTTCGAGAATATAAGCTCCAACAGGCTAGGCGTACCTCGATATTTTCAATCTCCAATGCTAATGTTTTTCCTGTTGAAGTTTTTCGAGAAAATAAGCTCGCCAAGCGTACCTTGATATTTCCAATCTTCAATGCTAATATTTCTTCTGTTGAATTCAATGTTTTTGTCTGCAGGTTTCCAGACTCATCGTAAGGGATCTGTCTCGATTATGTCACACCTCACAGTAGTTAAGCGAGAGAGCCGTGCGCGCGCTGTAATAATTGTATACGCTCCTGACTGAGACCGTTATCATCATAAGGGATTTGTTTCGATTACGTGACACTTCACAGTAGCTTAGCGGGAGAGCCGTACGCGCGCTACAATAATTTCATACGCTCCTGACTGAGACCGTTATCATTGTAAGGAATTACTGCTTGTAATGAAAGTAGCTGCTTTCATATTGGCAACATTGTTTATTAGCACCGTGCACAGTTTACCTTTTGCTACCAATTTTAAATGAGAAAGCTGGAAATATAGTTTTTTAATGTTGGCTGCAACGATATCAGGTTGGCATCTATAATCGTTCAGTTTTCAGTCCGACCAAAAGTCTACCTTATACCCCGATTCGTTCATTTCTTTTATTTGCTTTGGATTGTTTGAACTGTTTAGACATATATATTGCTACAGATTTTATTGAAGTGTTATTATTATTCACATGTAAGTTTCATGCTGATAATGTTACTATAAACTTCTTATTCTATTCATTTTTAGGATGTCTATCTTTGAGGATTTGGTTAAGTATATAGCTACCATACTGGGGTTAATAACGCCCAATGACGAAATGAAGTTTCGAGAAGGGCGGGTCGAATGTTTGAAGGCGATGCGGAGGATCCGGAAGGCTTTGAAGGATGTAAAGTCGTTTGGGGAAAAGCAACATTTAGAAGCCTGTTTGAGAAATATCAGAACTATGCTGAACCAAATTAAGGCTGAGCAAAAGAAAGGAGCTGGATTATCATCACGATCCGAAACTGCAAGGGACCGTATCAGATGGGATGATTCTGAGTCAACATTCAATAGTCGCATTAAGACAGCAGTTATCTCTAATCTCAAACATAAAGACCCCTGCTCTTTCCTTACAGATTGTAAAGCGCTGTTCAGGATTCGAATTCAAAATGCCTAGAAGAATGATGCTGCAGTGAAAGTTAACGCCGCCTTTTGTGAGGAGTTTGAAGTAGTAAATGGAGATAGTGTACAGTCTGAGTACAAGTACTTTACTACTTCCAGTTCTCCCATATACCGGAACACTGACGTAGCTGAATGGTTTGAATCCAAGATTACAGCTCCCATCCTCAAGGAACTTGAAGAGTTTCAGGAGCTTGACTCAGGATGGGCGTTGAAAAAAAATTATCAATCTCGGGGTGAACATCATTAAATATGTCCCTCAACTAGGATCCTCCTGAGTTGCTCGAGCAGATCAAGCGCAAGAAAGCCTGAATCATCTAGAAGGTCGGTTGTTTCATTTCTCCCCCCCCACCCCCCCCTGCGGCAATAGAAACTCTCATTTGATGACGTCATACCGCCACTTCTCATCAGTGTTGAAACCTGAAGGCATCCATTTTCCTATGACCCCCAGCTTTTGAAACGCTCCCCACTTATCTTACGAATGATAAGAAAAACCGCCACGTTCAAGACAGATATGATGATACTGAGACCCCCGTCAGGTATCACTTCGTCTAAATTAAGTTTGTCTCGTCTGCTATCTAAACGACTTAGCAATGAGGGTCACACAAAATACTTCTGCGATAGATGTCTCCACTACTGCAGGTCACAGGAGAAGCTTGATAAACATATCGAGGACTGTGTGAAAATTAACGAGACCGCAATGAAAATGCCTGAGCCTGGCAAAAACATTTTAAGATTCAAAAATAATTAGAATAAAGAAAAAGCTCCCTTTATAATATACGCAGACTTGGAATCTGTCTTAATGTCAGTTAAGGATGCTGAGAAACCACAGAGGAAGCAGCATCACGTTCCAGCTACCGTAGGATGCTGCAGTGAAAGTTAACGCCGCCTTTTGTGAGGAGTTTGAAGTAGTAAATGGAGATAGTGTACAGTCTGAGTACAAGTACTTTACTACTTCCAGTTCTCCCATATACCGGAACACTGACGTAGCTGAATGGTTTGAATCCAAGATTACAGCTCCCATCCTCAAGGAACTTGAAGAGTTTCAGGAGCTTGACTCAGGATGGGCGTTGAAAAAAAATTATCAATCTCGGGGTGAACATCATTAAATATGTCCCTCAACTAGGATCCTCCTGAGTTGCTCGAGCAGATCAAGCGCAAGAAAGCCTGAATCATCTAGAAGGTCGGTTGTTTCATTTCTCCCCCCCCCACCCCCCCCTGCGGCAATAGAAACTCTCATTTGATGACGTCATACCGCCACTTCTCATCAGTGTTGAAACCTGAAGGCATCCATTTTCCTATGACCCCCAGCTTTTGAAACGCTCCCCACTTATCTTACGAATGATAAGAAAAACCGCCACGTTCAAGACAGATATGATGATACTGAGACCCCCGTCAGGTATCACTTCGTCTAAATTAAGTTTGTCTCGTCTGCTATCTAAACGACTTAGCAATGAGGGTCACACAAAATACTTCTGCGATAGATGTCTCCACTACTGCAGGTCACAGGAGAAGCTTGATAAACATATCGAGGACTGTGTGAAAATTAACGAGACCGCAATGAAAATGCCTGAGCCTGGCAAAAACATTTTAAGATTCAAAAATAATTAGAATAAAGAAAGAGCTCCCTTTATAATATACGCAGACTTGGAATCTGTCTTAATGTCAGTTAAGGATGCTGAGAAACCACAGAGGAAGCAGCATCACGTTCCAGCTACCGTAGGATATTACATAAAATCTAGTTACGATGAACCTATGTAGGTTGAATAAAAACTTATTTTAAGGTAATTGGTAGTTTTTATTAAAACATCTCGTATATTCCTCAACTTTTATATTACATGTTGATTCAAATTTTCGTTTTACAGTTTTTAAAATAACTTTTAAAATTAAAACAAAGACAGATACTAATATTACACATGACATAGCAAAAACATTATTGATTTCATTTTATATATACTCTGTTGAACATGGTGTAGGTTGGATACGTCTTAATGAATACGTAATTTGCGGTAATTGTCTGCAGGCTGATTTGTCCTGCTGTTTAGGCAACCAGTTTATACGAAAACTGCTCCACGTCTGTCTTACTTCTTCTTCCTTGTTCCCACCGGATGAACTAAGATTCTCTATTTGTCTCACAACCTCACTTTTATCCTCATAAAAAGCAATATCTTCATTTAATTTACCAAATTTCTTAATAAGCTCCTCAATTCGACGTCTGTACTCTTCTGAAGACATATATTATAAAAGAAGGCACTCCCACATGGTAACACGTAACATTTGTCAACATGATGTTTTACAATCCATATTTTAGTTTACCTTGTATATCGTACACTATCTCAAATCCAAAGAGTTACTTTCAACCAACCACCGGTATGAGTTCTGGGACATGACGGAGGCGCTAACATGGGAATCTCCATATGGAAATGTCATCTATCACCTGCCACGTGTCTCACCTGTCACGTGTGTCATCTGTCACATGTATCATCTGTTACAGGTGTCATTTGTCACATGTATCATCTATCACATGTGTCATCTATGTCACGGTGTCCCACCCTCTCCCATGGCCCACCTCCCAAATTTAGACTGGTTAGGTGAAATACTATAGACGCCGAGGTCCACGGTTCAATTACCACTCAAGTCGGAAAATTTTTCAATTTACAATAAGTCAACGATGATGTGAATCTCCATAAGGAAATCGCGAAAAAAGCTAAGGTCCATTCTGCCAAAATTTTCTCAAAAAGTGGTGGGAGTAAATCGCGCGCATGCGTCAAAGCGTCGAAAACGACACATTGACATAAAAACGTCGTTTTCATCATTTTCACGTCAAAGCGGCGTTTCCGTTGTTTTTGCGTCAAAGCTTCGTTTCCGTTGTTTTTGCGTCAAAGCTTCCGTCTGTCGTGAAAATATCCACTGCTATTTGCTATTCCCACTTCGACCTCGTTCTTATCTCTCCTTCTACCACTTATTAATTAAATATGAATTAAGAATTCACTATTGAAATGTAAATTCCTTTCCTGGTCAAGACGTCTGAGCTTGACATGAACATGAGACGTAAGTCTGTTATCTTTCACTTGATTTCGTGTATTTAAACAGTGGCAAAGAGGTTTCATTCTTCTTTCCTGTGGACATGTGTTAGTAATAATTTTATTTTTTCTTATCTTATCTTCAAAAAGTGCATTCATGGGAATGGTAAGTTATTTCGCTTAAATATTGTTAACTATTCTTTCCTAGCAGTTTTCCACTTTCCTATCTTTATTATGTAGCAATGTCGAACCAGTGAACCAGTGAACCAGTGAATATAAATCAATATGATTTTGTTTTTTTTTGTTCTTTCATATTTCTTTAATATTATCTTTGAATATATTTCAAACCTCTTTAAAATATATAGATATTTAAAATATGTATGTATTTACCGGTATAGAATCGGTTATTCGATTTTATTGTGTTTTTTATTTGCTTTCTTTGATTATTTTTTTAAATTAAAATACAGGATGTATGAACCACGTTTTTAAATGATTTTCTTTAACAATGTAATAGCAAATTCATACTCTTAGACATCCTGGATTTTGTAAAATGGGGTTAATTTGTTCCAGTTACAATTATTGTTTCTTAGCACTTTACCTGGACCCGAAACTTAACCTGGACCCGAAACTTTACCTGGACCTGAAATTTTACCTGGGACAAGGACCCCATCTGAAACCAGGACAGGATCCAGAACTCTATCTTTACCTCTATCGGGAATAGTATCCAGGACTTGATCTGGAACCAGGACTCCACTCCAGGAAAGTAAAATATCTATATCACCGAGATTGCTTCTTCAACATAGAAACATAGAACTACTCAACAAAAAAAATTAGTCATTTTATTTTTTCTTCTGTTTAATTTGCTTAAAAAGTAAATATACAACTTGTAAATTTAATAACGTTGTTCATGAAGTTTATTTTCCCTTCCAATATTACAGGATTTGTCGTTATAATGCTGATGTGAGTAACAAATAAGCTAGTATTATTCAGGGTGGCGCCCACTTACCTTTCTTAACTTTCATAATTTTTTCTTTTATTAATTTCAGTAACTTGATTAATAAAATAATTAACTTACTTCAGTACCTTAATTAAAATAAATTCCAAGTAGGATTTTCCGAGAACCGGTAAGACTACTCTCTGAATTTTTACTAGTTTGGTCTCAGAATCTACACCTGAGGTGCTCTCTAAACTGAGTAGCCGTTGCAATTCCTTACAATGATAACGGTCTCAGTCAGGAGCGTATGAAATTATTGTAGCGCGCGTACGGCTCTCCCGCTAAGCTACTGTGAGGTGTGACATAAACGAGACAGATCCCTTATGATGAGTTTGGAAGCTTGCAGAAAAAAACATTGAATTCAACAGAAGAAACATTAGCATCGAAGATTGGAAATATCAAGGTACGCTTGGCTTGCTGGAGCTTATATTCTCGAACAACTTTAACAGGAAAAACATTAGCATTGGAGATTGAAAGTACGCCTGGCCTGTTGGAGCTTATATTCTCGAAAAAACCCTAAAAATGTCATACCCTTTCATAATCAAATATATATGCAGATTAAAGTAGCGTACATCGAACATTTATAGAACATCTACGTCGATTAAGTATCTTGAGAATAATCAACCTCTCTTTAAGGTAAAATTCATTGATGTGAAGCCAACAAGCCAGCGTTATAAAATAAAAAAAACATCTAGAAATATTTTCAAAAACTAAATAGCACACCCTGTATTTATAGTATAAATTGAAAAAAAGTATATTATGTAAAATACCACTCACTTTATATAATATACGTCACTTTTTACTTCAGCTGCTACGCTTTGTTATTTCGCACCCCGGCAAGAACAGTGACACAACTCAAAAATGCAGTATTTGAGAAATAACAAATAAAAGAAAACTACAAAACTCATATTGAAATAGTATAAGCTCCTTTTAAATTTCGAGTAGTTATTTTTGGTAGTAAATTCAATTATAATATATAGAATAATATCATGGACCTGTAAATCAGTTTTTGTCAAATATGTGGTGTTACCAGGTCAGGTTAGGTCAGGTCTCTGAGTTATGTCACTTTTCTTGCTTTTCTAAAATCAGTTGTTCTTTGTTGTGACCCCTTGAGTAATACTTATGTCACTTTCCAAGCCCACTTAATTAGAATAAAAAAAGGAAGTTTAAATTAAGTGCTTTATTAGCTTATTTAAAATACAAAAAAATTACATGAAAATAAAGTAGTACACAATTTATACAAACATCGAGTCATAAATGGGCTTATACAACGTGGGAATACTTTTTGCTGAGATAAGTGATTTAATATGAGCTTTCTTTATGGCAGAAATCTCCATTTTTTTCTTATATGCCGGAACGCACTTTATTGTAGAGATGCTCTCTTGCCTTCTCCTGGTATTATTGACATTGATCTGCCCATAATCTTTTTGTTCGTATGTAGTTTTCACAAAAATAATGCCGGGATCAGTCTTCTTTTAGTTCGGTTCTTTTAGTTCGCTAGTTCTTATTTGTTCGTTGTTTGGTGTTTTGTTAAAATTTGATCCTATCTGTTCAGAAAGTTTTTTTAAGTCGACAAAATCCTCGTAACTCAATTCTGTTACTTTATACGGATTTCCAGTTTTCCTCGCAGACCGAATTAATCTGACGTAATCAGTAGGAATATAGATGGGACCCGATTTAAGAGCTCTTTTAATTGACTTCTCTATGACAGAGTGCACATTATCTCCTTCATTTTGTGTGTGTCCCCTGATCAAAAATTTATGTGTGATCGATTTGATTTTAAATTTTTGCACAGCGTACAGGTACATGCCCATTATGAATTTGTTCTTTTGCTGGCCACAACAATTATCGGAGTAGAAAACAATTTCAAGGTTATCGTCGTTTCTGGTGTTAGCTTTTTCTTCTAAGTATTTCAGAATGCAAGTGCCGATTTCTATGGCACCTCGATTTCCTTGACCCTCATGCCAAAAAAACACTCGACTTTATCTGACTGAAGTTCATTTATAGTTAAGTTGTAGCTGTTGATTTTGCTTTTATAATAAAAGGTAGACGTATCTCCTCTTGGTGCTGGCAGCACCGCTTGGAGATCGTAAGTGGCGACTATAATTTTTCCTTCGCTTTCTTTTGCCTTCTTTTTGTCCTCTTCTTTTTCTGCTCTTGACAAAAATTTCTCCTTCAAATGTTTATCATATTTCTCATGTATCGCTTCTCTTTCTTCTACCCTTGCGTTGTTATACGAGCTGCATAAGTCGCACTGATCTTTTTTGGGGGTGAAAAAAGAGAAGTTAAAATTGGTATTGAAAATTCGGGAATACATCGTTAGATTTGCAAACGGAAGGTTTTTTTCAATGCACTCGTTTTTGTAGTCACGGTGTAAATCAGCCAGGCTTTTTCCACCCTCTATGAACTCCCGAGTAGTTTGCGCGCGCAGGTAATGACTGTCAATTCTTGGGATAGTATTAATATGAGCAACAACACCATCTTTTATTGCAGAATCTACTTTAAAGTGGTGTCCGAGTTTACCTCTTAGATCTTCTTGAAGAAATCCTTCGTTTAATTTGGTTACTACAGTTCTAATAACTCGGTTGTTGATGTCCAGCGTGGCCATAAAGAAAAATTTGCAAACACGTACGTTTACTTCGTTGATTACGAAATGGAATGCGTGGTTACATTGGCGCCTACTCCCTTCTTTTTTGTACTGATACTGAGGTCTAACGGCGGTCATACTTCTGCAGATAAATAATCGTTGGGATTTCAGACTTTCGAGTGACCAGTAATTTTCAAATATTTCGAGCCTTTTATTTTCTTCTATTTTGCTTGAACATTTTAGCTTACATTTTTCACCACACGCTGGCCGTACCTTTCTTGCCTGCATTTCTGTTTTGCGAATTGATGATGATGTATAAGGTTTTCCAGCATTTCGGAGAAATTTTGCTTTAGTCTTCTTCCATTCAACTGGATTGGCTTTCCTTTTCTTACCTTTTCGCTTATTATCTGTTTGGGTATTGTCTGATTCGGCACCTTCTGTCTTGTTAGTAATAATATTTTCATTCTCTTCCAATCCTGATGACTCGGACGTGTTTTCAGAATTAGGAGATGATGTATAATGAAAATCTGGATCTATGTCTGAATCATCTGCACTTTCATCTAATGATTCTTTTTGTTGTGGACTTGGTTCAACCCGTTGGAGCCTCAATCGCATTGTATGCAGATTTTCAACACACTGCCATTTAGAATGTGATCCTTGATCTTCTGGTACTGTGTCGTTGTTCAATTCCGTCTCTTTCGTGGCACTTTCTTGTTCTGTGGTTTCTTCTTCACCGTACTTTGGTCTAAAATGTGTCGTTTGATCTTCCTGTACTATCACTTTGGAAAACTCCGGCACTTCAATCACATTTTCTTGTCCTTCGCTTTCTTCTATATTATTCTCTTCATAAATCTGACTTTCGTCGTTGTTTGTCTCAGTTTGCAGCCTTTTTTCGCCGAGGTCTCTGTTAGGTTTCACGCTTTCTAAAGTGTTCTCCACTTCACCAATCAAGCAGGTTTCTTCGACTTCCATATCAGAAATAGCAGCTGCTAGCATTTTTCTACCTCGGTATCCTTGCTCTGGGTTCATAACGAATCTACAACAAATAAATTTCAAGCTACATTATTGATGTTTATTTCCTAGAGTAATATTATTCGAAATTACAAGGTTAGGTGACTACAATGTAAGACGTACTTTTGAATTAAGAAAAGTGACAACACAAAATACCGATATTCTAAGTCAGGAAAAGTGAGACAAGTCGAAATAAAACAATACAATAACTGACATTTAGAGATAATTCATTCAAGAAAAGTGATACAACACCAAACACTGACCGTCTCCATCAGGAAAAGTGGCACAAATCGAAATAAAACGGTACAAATCAATAGATATAGTGATAACTGATTCAAGAAAAGTGACATAACACAAAACACTAACACTTTCAATCAAGAAAAGTGGCACAAATCGAAATACAACGGAACAAGAAAATAGATTTAGGGATAATTGATTCAAGAAAACTGACACTTTTATGCTTATGACAATATCAAAAATTATATTTCACTTACCTTACTGCACGAAAACTGTCACAACTCGAAATGTTACGCTTTTCTTGACCGACAACATGCACACCTTCTTGTAACAACACTGAAGTGACACTGTTCTTGCAGTGATGAACGTAAATTAGCCTAAGAGTAAAACTGACACAACTGCCTCCTAGCGGATAGATTGGGACTTAGAGATGTGTCGTTTTTCGTGCACGTGAGGATACAAAATACGCATTCATTGCTGTTATAAGCTCAGAATTCGTATTTTTTGAGTTGTGACACTGTTCTCGCCGGAGTGCGATTTGATGCTGGATGAACTTTGAATATAAAATTTCTTTTGGCTTGAGTTGACTAAACAGAAAAAATTTATCAAATTCTAGCAAAAAATGAGTAAAACGAGAAAATTAATAGTACTTCCTGTATTTAAAAAAATGTGATAAAATAAAGGGTGTTTTCAATTCAGCGATATAAAAAATAACATCATTGAGAAATATTTAAAACAACAAATACACTGTATTTATAATAAATGAAAATTATGAACGTGTTTAATTTACCAGCATAAATTGAAAAAAGAGAACATTACGGAGAATTATTTATGCAAAATACTAGCACACACTATATTTGAATGGTATAAATTAAAAGTACATGTAAGTAAGGAATAAAAAAAACACACACTGTATTTTAAATAGTATCAATTGAAACAAAGTATATGTAAAATACCACTTACTTTTATTCAACACTTGCACTTTGTTTAACGACTATTGAAATGCAGCTAGGAAAAGGTAACTATATTCACCATCCACTTATTATATTCTTTTGTACAAAATAATGAATGATATTTAATCAGAAATGCTGCTGTTATCTTATCAAGTTGTAATGATTATGCCAGAATAAAGAACTATTGTTCTCGGAAACTGCAAACACTGTACTTTTCAGCGAAATATTCTTAGTAATTGATGAGAAAACATTTTTGTGTAAACAAGAAATTATTTATCATTTCTCCAATGCCGCAATACTAGGAATTATTAGCAATTTTAAAATAATTTTCTTAATTGATAAGAAAATATTTTTAAATTTTCGCTAGGTCTATTGAACGAAAATAGCGGTAAAAAGATGTAGTATTAGATTTTGCTGTTTTTGGAGTATGTAGTGTGTTCCGATGTATCATTAACGAAATTGCTCTCAACAATCCCTAATTACAACTTGTTAATGGAATTTATGAGTTAGGACGATATTATTCTTTTCGATCCACAGATCAGAATTTTGTTCACGTGTAGGTGCTTCGGGAGCAGAGATACAGCTTTGTTGATGACGAAAAGGCATTTGGTCGCGTAAAGAAAACCTGCATGGTGTTTCTTGAAGCAAATGCAATACTGAGACATTAAAATTTTAATTATCGCATTCAAATCTAAAATTCCTCAAGATCAAACTGTGATAAGAGATTTAATGATACCTACAGATTCCTTAGGTCGTTAGTAATACTTTGCAACTTATTTCACTTTGACCTCGTGCCTAATAAGCAAGCTACAGAGTTTTGCTCATAACTCGAGAACCGCATGTGCTAACAATCTGAAATAAAAAAATTTCGAGCCACCATAATACATCTAGATACTATTATCACATTAAGTTTACCGTAATTTTTTTTCGTTCATGAGGCAACTAGCGTGCTGAGTTACGCCTCATATTAATCGATTCGATCCATAGATCAATAATCTGAAGTCTGTTTACGTGTGTAGGTGCTTGTTACCTTGATTAAAAAGGTCCTGTTAATCTCAGGGTGGGATTCGAAATAAAAAACTGATATAGTTGAAATGTTGATTTAATATAAAATATTGTTGGTTGTCATATGGATAACCAAAAAAACACAAGGCCTTGCCTAAAAAGTGGTAACGCTAAAAACTTCCTAAAGTAGTTCCGCTGTACCTCACGATTTATATGAAGTTGGCTTTCACAAATTATTTAGGTTATTCTAGGTTAATAGAAAGCATGGGAAAATTTATAGAAAAAAAGAAGAAGAAGTTTTACACTATCCAATCTAACCTTAAGGGTGGTTGGATACAGGATGATATTAAAGAACTACCCCTTTCTATGCATACGCTGGTGTACAAACTATAGTGATTGTGTTGGTAACTAAATCTATGATTTGTCCTCAACAGAGGGTAAAGACACCAGGAAACTAAGTTCCTCAGTAGGTATGACAAAATACTCTACTTAGACTACTTGGTTTTACATTAATATATGTTATTCTAGTGAAAGGTTGGCCTCTACTCAAACCACTGGTTTGCTTGACATATGTACTTTATGAAGGTTACCTGTTAACGATCGGGTGTCGTGGTGTGTTCCTCCAAAAGAACTGATGGTGGCTTACTATATCCTGGAGGTAGAGGTGTATCCGATATGATGACTGGGTGTAGATGATGTACCTTATAGATGATGTCGATGCAGGAATGAAATGAAGATATCGATGTATAAAATAAAGCCAAAGAATGAAGAAATAACCAAAGAAAGAAGATAGATAGAAGAACGAAGAAAAGAAAGAGACCTAAAAAGGAGCTTGTGTAAGTATTTGGTAATAATAATTAAATGTTAAGAGGGTTGAGTATAGTAAACTGACAAATTAAACTCACCGTAGAAGTTGTGTGGCCTCAAAGTGGTTTCGCCTGCGGATGTGGAGACAGGAATTTAAGCTGAGCCAAATAAATATCCACTTATACAAATGGTAGAGCTCCAACAGGATCACTCTAATAAAATGGTAGGTAGAGAGTTTATTTTTGGATGTTTGAAAGAGAGGCACAAATAATTCTTTGTCCCGTAACATGCTTTAGGAGCGGAGATTTGAGACGTGTGTGAGATGTGTGAGAGATGTGCGTGGGACGTATTAAAAAGAAAAAGGAAATTCGAGCTAGTACGTCGAGTGATGTCTCAAATTATTCAAATGATTGGATTAAGTATAAACACCAAGAATCTGAAGTCTGTTTGGCGATAGCTTCATTAGGAACGGAGTAATGACGACCATAACACTTAAAGCCCATTTGGTCAACAAAGTAGCGATGAAGGTATGTTTTCAATAGCATTTGGTATCCATTTACATTGATATATTCCTTAAATCTCTAGCAAACTAAGATCGAAATGTGATAAGAGATTTAACGATACCAATGGCTTCCTTAAGACCCCAATATCACTTTGCAATAGTTGTTGCGTTAACCAAGTGACTAATAAGGGTGCAGTTTTTCGCTCATACCTCGAGAACCTGACCAGCTAGAGACACGAAACAGAATTCAATCGAAGCAACACCATACCTGTACATATTTTTAAACCATCTCATTGTTTGTAACTAAGGTCTTTTCAGCTACATACAGTAATGTTCTTTTGAATTTATCGACTGCGCATGTTTTTTCATTAAATATGCTATCTGCATCATGTTTACATTATGTCTGTGTTTTCTCCATTCAGATCGAGCCAATAGGAGCGAAGTTATAGCCTACTGCCCTTCTGACTTTACATACTACGCATGTTTTTCTTTCAATTGTGATATCTGAGTTAGGTTTAGCGTACGCTAGTCTTTGTATCATTCAATCTGACCAATAGCAGCGAAGTTAGGCGCTAATGCCCTTCTGGTTTAATATCAGCTAATGTGTTCAAGTCAGTTGTAGGTGTAGTCCTCAAAGGTTCTGATACGATTATGATTTTTAGCACCAGATCTTCGCTAGCGACTTTTTTTAACTATTTGCTTCATAGATTCAAAAAAAGTTTTGTAAATTCTCGTTTTTCTCCTGTTCCATCTTCTTCAGTATGTTATACTTTTTTCTAATATTTGTAGCAAGTTCTTATATACTCTGTTTACTGTATGCCCTAGCGACGTTGAATGAGCTAGTTCTTTCTATACCTTGATAACCTTTAAAGTGTTCTGAGACGTTTTGAAGTGTTTTCATGCATTCTGAGACGTTTTCTAAAGCGTTTTGAGGCATTCCGAGACGTTTCCAAGTGTTTCGAAGGGCTTTGAAGAACGCCGCTGTCACGGCTTAAAGTATTTTGAAGGGGTTTAAAGTTAGTTGTGACGTTTAAAGTAGGGCGTAACGCGTTCAGAGACATCTTCAGACCGTCTTAACTTTTACGAGCGATGCTGGACTATGACTTATTTAAGGCATGTTAGCATCAACAGTCGACGAAAAAATCAGCGACTAGCCTAAAAGTCACTTGGTTGGAATAATTCCGATTTCAAAAGGTTACTAATGACCCAATGGTGTTGTTAAATCTCTTATCGCAGTTTGATCTTAGGGAATTTAAGAGTAGAGTGCGATAAGGAAAAGTTTAGTGCATTTGTATTCTATTAGACGTATCTAACGCTGTACAGGTCTAAGTCACTTCACCAAATGTCTTTTCGTGATCAATAAAGCCATATCTCTGCTTCCAAAACACCTGCGTGAAAACAAATTTTATACTATTGATTTGTGGAACGAACCGATCAATATGCGATGTCAGTCTACACTCTAGCTCGAAAAACATTTCCAACAAGCCGTTTTGACCTTATTTTCATTAAAAGCATATCGAACTATACTACATATTCAAAATTTAGTAGAATCTGAGCTTTTTTTTTTTTTTTTTTTTTTTTCGGGCCGAGATGGGAAACTCATGTTCGAATGGGTCCAGGACCCAAACAGTGTTGGACTCATCCCCAAAGAGATGCCTACCAACCAAACCCACCTCAAACTCGCCGTTACCCCCGCCTCGGAATCACTACCCTAGCATACTTCGAGACAGGCGGCGGTCCCTCGCACACTCTCCGCTCACACTGTCATCTTCTCCCTTCTATCACTCCTGCCTCTCATGCCATATCGAGTCCTTCTCTCCCCCTTACCATGCTCTCTACTACTCCACTCACCTCCATCCATTCCTCCTCCCCCCTCAACATTATCTCCACCATGTTTTCCCAGTACACCGCCTCCCCTAGTTTCCTCTACAACTTCTTCAGCACTTCCTCGTTCCTCCAGCATCTAAACACATGCCCCACATCATCCTCCACTTCACACCTCTCGCACACACCAGTCTCTCGTTTCCCAATCTTGTGGAGGTACCCTACTCTCGGCCCATGTCCAGTGAGCACTTGTGTCAAGAAGTAGTTCACCTCCCCGAATTTCCGGTCCATCCAATCTCTCCTATTCCCAATCGCTCCTTTTAGCGCGCCCTCATACTCCTCCCACCTTCTCTCCATTTCCTCCTCCATCCATTCCCGTACCTCTTCTTTGGTCGCACCCCTCCAGCGTTTGCTCCTAGCTCTAGCCAACACGTCCAATGGGTAGGACCTTGCCAGCACCGCTGCTGCCAGTCCACCCACTGTCCTGTACCCCTGCACCACCCTCAGCAGTATCCCTCTCTGCACCCGCAGAAGTGGCCTAACCCTCGCATTCACCCCAGCTCTTTCACCCCACACCTCCGCACCGTACATCACACTCTGCTCTACCGTCCTACCAATTACCCTCCTCTTCCACTCTCCCGGCCCTTTCACATTACACATCAATCTCCCCAGCCATGCTGCCCTCACTTTACCCTTCTCTGCCGCCTTTACCATATGGGTTTTGAAGGATAATTGGCTATCCAACCACACCCCTAGGTATTTCACAGACTCCTCCATGCGAATTATCCTTCCCTTAACCATCACCCCCACTTCCCTTGCCCTGCCTTGTCCCTTCACTAGCAGCCCCACCGTCTTCTCTTCCGCCACTTCCAGTCCGCACCGCTCTATCTTCTCCACAATCTTCCTGCACATTCTCTCCGCCTTTCTTTCTATCTCCGCCTCTCCCTTTGCCGTACATACCAGACACACATCATCCGCATACACCGTAATCTCACATCCCTCTTCACATACTATCCCACAAACCTCATCAAACACACACTTCCAGAGCGTCGGTCCAAGAACCGAGCCATGAGGCACTCCAGCCTCCATCTCATATCTCCTCCCTCTGGAGTCTACAATCACTCGCCCCGTCAGGTAGTCCTCCACCAGGTTAACCAACCCCTGCTCCACTCCAAGCCTCAGCAACGCGCTCAACACTGCCCGTTTGCTGACACTGTTGAACGCGTTCCCGACGTCGAAGAACATGAGTAGGGCCAATTTCTTCTTCCTCCAGCTGCCCTCCCTAGCTCTTTCCACCAAACCCATCACCTTGCTCAGTGCCGAGATGCATGATTTTCCCTTCAGAAACCCGTGCTGGTTTTCCCTAAAACCCCCATTCCTACCAACTTCCTCCTCAATCCTATCCTTTATTATTCCCTCCATCAATTTAACCATACCACACAGCAGACTGATGGGCCTGTAGTCACCCGCCCGCTTCCCCTCTCTACCCGCCTTCTTGAGTAGTATCACCCTAGCTACCTTCTTGAGTAGTATCACCCTAGCTTCAGGATTATCGCCCAATTTCTACCCTCCTTTTCCTTCTCCCCATCTGTATAGATTGTTACCTCCGCCACCTCTCACCCACGCCACCTCTACCTGCTCAAGCCTGTGGAGTCCAATGCTGTCCCCGCTCCCCACTACCCCAAACAGTCGACTCATCAGCTCAAACACCTTTTTCTCATCCCTACAATCTCCCTCCATCCGACAGATCAACTCCTCCGTCTTCACCCTTACCCCATTCCTTTCCGTAGTGCGTACCTCCTTGACCCACTCCATCTCCTCTCCTTTTCCGCCTAGCATCGGGTACCTATCCCTAAACATCCTCTGTATTCCCTTCTCCATTCCACTGTCTTCATTGGTCACCCATACCACCTTTACCTTTTCATCCCCTAATATTGGATTTCCCACCTTCACCTCTATTCCCTCCCCCTTTTTACCATCCCAGTCCCTATCTCTAACCTCCAGCCATCCTTCCCAGTCTCTTTGCCCCACCTCCCATCGTGTTTGCATTATCCCGTTGCTATCGTCCTCCCCCCTCAACCTCTCCAATTCCTTGACCCGCCCCTCTGCCGCTGCCTTCTCTTCCTCCAGCCTTTCCACCTTCTCCTCCAGTCGCCTTACCATATCCTTCAATCTCTCTACACTCTCCTTCTCTTCTTCCTCCCAATCCTCCATTTCCTTCTTTCCTTTCTCCTTCAGTTTCCTCTTCTGTTCCTTGTCCTCCAGAGGCGATACCTCCTTTCTCTTTACTCCAGTATCACTCCTCCCTCTCGTCTCCCCCGCCTTATCAGGCGTTCGTTTTACCTTCGTCGACTTACCAAAAATTCCATTTCCTTGCCTTTCTTCATCCATAACCTCCTGTTCTATTTTTCTTTCTTCTTTGTCCATATTCCATCCCACGAGTAGCTAGGGAATTGAATGTCCACCACCACAGAGCCCCGCTTGTGGTGGTAAGGCTGGTTACTCCGGGAGGTCACCAGGTATCCCGGAGGCACCGTTTCTGACTGACTTTCGCGCAGCCATTCATCCATTGCCACGGTAGCTAACAACGTAGATTACGGATTGTTTTATCGAGGTTTACTCCTCTAGGCTTTTTCTCACGGTTGCCTCCGGACGCAGTGGCTTCCGTTGCCTACACTACACCACAACATAGCTGCCTTCCCTATGTCGCTGGTTTTTTATCGAGGTTTACTCCTCTAGATTCCTGGGAATCTAACCTATTAGTCGCCTTTTACGACAGATGGGCTATCCCCTGGGGGTATTCTTCTGAGCCCGCCCCCAGACGGGCCAGTAGAATCTGAGCTAGCAACCTATAAGTCACTTAGTTGAAATAACTCCGACTTCAAAACGTTACTAATGACCCAATGGGTCTATTGGTGTCGTTAAATCTCTTATCGCAGTTTGATCCTCCTCTCCCACTCTCCTGGCCCCTTCACATTACTCATCAATCTCCCCAGCCATGCTGCCCTCACTTTCCCCTTCTCTGCCGCCTTCAACATGTGTGTTCGGAAGGATAACTGACTATCCAACCACACCCCTAGGTATTTCACACACTCCTCCATGCGAATTCTCCTTCCCTTCACCATCACCCCCACTTCCCTCGTCTTGCTCCGTCCCTCACTAGCAACCCCACCGTCTTATCTTCCGCCACTCTAGTCCGCACGGCCTAACCTTCTCATTCACTCCCGCTCTTTCACCCCACACCTTCGCACCGTACAGCATACTCTGCTCTACCGTCCTACCAATTACCCTCCCCGTCCCTTCACTAGCAACCCCACCGTCTTATCTTCTGCCACTTCTAGTCCGCACCACTCTATCTTCTCCACAATCTTCCTACACATTCTCTCCTCCTCTCCTTTCGCCGTACATACCAGACACACATCGTCCGCATACACCGTAATCTCACATCCCTCTTCACATACTATCCCACAAACCTCATCAAACACACACTTCCATACCGTCGGTCCAAAGAACCGAGCCCTGGGGCACTCCAGCCTCCGTATCATACCTCCTCCCTCTAGTCTCTACTATCACACGTCCCGTCAGGTAGTCTTCCACTAGGTTAACCAAACACTCCCCCACTCTTAGCCTCAGCAACGCGCTCAACACTGCCCGTTTGCTGACACTGTTGAACGCGTTCCCGACGTCGAAGAACACGAGTAGGGCCGATTTCTTGTTCCTCCAGCTGCCCTCCCTAGCCCTTTCCACCAAGCCCATCACCCTGCCCAGCGCCGAGATGCATGATTTTCCCTTCACAAACCCGTGCTGGTTTTCCCTAAAACCCCCATTCCTACCAACTTCCTCCTCAATCCTATCCTTTATTATCCCCTCCATCAATTTAACCATACCACACAGCAGACTGATGGGCCTGTAGTCCCCCGCCCGCTTCCCCTCTCTACCCGCCTTCTTGAGTAGTATCACCCTAGCTACCTTCTTGAGTAGTATCACCCTAGCTACCTTCCATCCTTCTGGAAACTCTTCCTCCCTTAGCACCCTGTTGAAACGCTTGTCACCCCCTTTTCTCCCTTTACTGGAGTTGATATGACAAAAGGGGGGGTTTTCTTGAAAAATATATAACGATTGCCGGTTTCTCAACGGAGAGGGGTCGAGGTGGTAAAATAAAAGACAATTATTTAATGGTTTCACCAAATTATTTTACGTTTACTAAATCATTGATAGTCACTCACTTTTATGTCCTACAGTTTTCTAGGTGTAGAGTAGGTCTAATGGAAGGTGGCTCACGCCGTTGACCTACTTTCAGCTGTCGCTGTCAAGTGACAATCGAAAGCACGTTGTTAAATATTAAACTAACCTAATACAAAAATAAAATATAAAATGGTTATGTTTAAAAGTAATATGTACAAGTGGGCACAGCTGATGGTTAAAATGTACAGTATAAATGACAAAGTACTAATATACCAGATGGTAGAATGGCTTCCAAGAGTATACTTTTGGATTACACTGAGGGGTTAGTATTTCAATTATTAACTAGGAGATATCTATGAGCAGTTGTCACAATAGGTTAGATTTATGTAGGTTCAACTTCCTAACGAATTGAGCAATGAAGTATAACAGTAAACCCTGATAGAGTTGTTGACAAACTATCTGAGACACCTACAAGCAGCAGGCACAGTTCTATAAACGATCTTACTTGGAATGTATCAGTTGGTGTCTTCGCAATATGTCGCAGGAGCTGGACGAATGGGCCTGATCCTCTACTGGTAAGTTTTCTGCCACTCGTATTCCTTTTGCGTAACTTACACGGCTTTGTTACAGACTAGGAAGAGATCTAAGAAGAGAAGTCACAAGCCGTCAGTGGAAACGACTGTGAAGATGGTATCGAAGACTTCTAATGAGAAGGTGTATAAGACGATGTACTGAATAAGATGATGAATAAGACGGTGAATAAGATGATGTCTAAGACGATGAATAAGATGACGAATAAGAGATCTGAAATACGAAACTCTCATGATGCCTAGGTCAATAAGAGAGAAGAGTGGGTACTTACCATGGATGGAAGGTGACCTCAAAGTAATATCCTTTTCCCTGTTAGGAGGAAATCCGCTAGATGCGTTTAAATAACCACTTAAGGTAACACTAAATTTTCCTAACAGATTACGATTGTAGCTGGGCTAAATCCGAAATAACTTCGAAAGAGCACAATTCATGTGACCTCTTGAAAAGCACCAGCACAAGAATGGAGGATTATGGACCAGTCCAAGCCTCACAAGGTCAAGGTCGGTCTTCTTCTATTTATTCACCCTTAGCAACAGGTGAGCAGGTCAAAGGTTAATGTAACAAGTAGCTGTATAGTTCATTGAACTTGACTTAATAGGTCGAAGGCCTCTTGAGAATTTATCAAAGATTCATTGTCAGAAAATGTAAACATAACCAAATAAAGTTTGGGCAATGATGTTGAACTATTGATTATTAACTATTAATTATTTTAGTAAATGGTTTTAGAGCAATATATACAAGGTGAGTGGTGGATTTCACTTACATTCATAAATACTATTTATCTTAATACAATTGTAGGGTCAAAGTTAAAAGATCTCTTCAATACCCAATGTTGAATTGAAACCGTTACAACTCTCCCCTTACCAGAAAAAGGTTTTTTTCCTTATCAAAAACCGTTAATATTTTTTTTCCAAAATTTTACCTAAATGAACTAAAACATAAATCTAAATATATACAACTAACAATAATATCCTATCTTAACTTCGTCTGGTGGGTGACTTTTCAAGTCTTTGGCATGCCACACTCCTCTACTACGTCCATTCAATTCTATTAGCTCATATGACCATGGTGAGAGAATTCTATTAATAATAAGTGGTCCGTCAAACTTGTGGGCTAATTTAGCTGTAACACCTTTTGACTTATCGGACTGAATTTACGCACGTTTCCAGACTCGCTGATTGAGGGAAAATTTCTCATCTCGCCTTCTCTGGTTGTAGCGGTGACGGTTGGTGTTGAAAGCTTTCTTGATTCTAGATGCTACGTCTTGAAATACCTCTTGCAGGGCATTGTTACGCGTCACGGGATCATAGACTTCGTCGAAAGTTTCAATTGGGTCGCTTTCACGCCCTCGAAAATCTAATTCTCGGGAGAAAACAATGAAGTTTGGCGATAGTTTAGTAACTTCGTGCCGACCAGATCTCATAGCACAAGCTACTTTTTGTAGATACCTGTCCCACATACGATAGTTATCCGCAACGTATGAGCTGAGAGTAGTCTTCAGGACTCGATGATACCTTTCGACAGCATTGGCTTGCGGATGAAAATTTGCCAAGTAATTTCTCCCAACTCCGTATTTGTCGAGTTTGGATGTTACATGAGTGCTTTTAAATTGTTTTCCGTTATCCGTGATAACTTTATCGGGAATACCAAACATAAGAAGAACTTGATCCTCCAAAATCTCCGCGATTTTGGGGCCCGTAGCGCCCGAAGGGGATAGAATAGGACGAACTTACTGAATAAGTCACTCACCGACAGTATATACGAGTATCCCGAGGAAGACCTAGGAAGGGGACCTACCAAGTCAATACATAGTACTTGAAACGGTCGGGTAGTAGAAGGGGCGATGCTAAGCATCTGACCTCGAGGAGCTTGTTGTTCTGGCTTTGTTCGTAGGCAGGTAATGCATCGTCTTATACAACGAGCTACATCAGATCTCATTTTCGGCAGTAATAGTGAAGATTGAGTCGCCCTAATGTCTTAAAGACACCTAAATGGCCGCAAGTGGGAGGTTCATGATGGGCTCTAATGAGAGTGCTTCGTTCTTCCTTGGGAACGACCTTTAACCAGTGTGCGTCGTTTAGAGCGAGATCGGGATAGGCTGGTTTCGCTAGCTTGAAGAGACTGCCGTTTTCAACTCTCCAGTCTGGATATTTATCTGGATCTTTAGAGACTCTCTGCAACTGGCGCTTATACCAAAGATCTCTGATTGGCGTAGCTTCTGGTGTAGGATGTACTGCATCCACGCAGGTAACAAACCGCGACAAAGCGTCGGGTACGACATGTTCAACACCTTTACGGTGTATAATATCAAAGTCGTACTGTTGCAATCGTACTGCCCATCTAGCCACGCGACCGGACTGATCCTTGAAATTATATAGCCACTTAAGGCTGTAGTGATCTGTGATGACTTGAAAGTGGGTACCCTCAATATATGGCCTAAATTTCTCCACAGCATGTAGGACCGCCAAGCATTCTTTATCGGTCGTACTAAACTTGCGCTCAGCCCTGGTTAGGGACCGACTCAAGTACGCAACAACTCGCTCACCATCATCATGCATTTGTGACAGGGTGGCACCAATGCCGTAATCACTAGCATCAGCCTGGATCGTGAATGGCAAATCAAAATTCGGGCATGTAAGTATTGGAGCAAGGTTTTCCTTGATTTTTCTCAATGCGTCTGCACAAGATTCATCCCATAAAAACTTTGCGTTTTTGCGCAGCAAGGCCGTTAACGGGGCTGTTAAGGTAGAAAAATTTGGGACAAATCGCCGATACCACGAAGCTAGACCCATAAGTCGGCGAACCTCAGATACTGATTTGGGATCAGGAATGTTAAGGATAGCTTCCACCTTACCAGGGTCCATTAGTAAACCAGAGGAATTTACTAGATACCCGAGATATTTTAATTCCGGTTTGCAGAAGTGACATTTGTCACGATTTAGAGTTAACCCAGCTTCTCTTAGTTTGCCTATGATAGTTGCCAACACCTCTAAATGTTTTTCAAATGTTGGTGTACAGATAATTATGTCGTCCAAGTACACAAAAACGAATTGTTCAAGTTCGTATCCAACGACATGATCAATGAACCTCTGCCAAGTGCAAGGGGCTGTATGTAAACCGAAGGGCATTCTTTTAAACTGGAACAACCCTCTGGTGGGAACCACAAACGCAGTAAGTGCTCTGGACTTCTCCGCGACCGGAATCTGCCAATAAGCCGATTTAATATCTAGCGTAGTTACATACCTTGCACCCCTGAGCTTATCTAGTGTCGCTGCTACGAACAGGATTGGGTAAGCGTCTTTTTCGCTGACCTGATTCAGTTTCTTGTAGTTTACGCAAAATCGGTAGGTACCGTCAGACTTCCTAACTAAAACTAAGGGGGACGCCCATGGAGAAGTAGAGGGTTCCACTATATCCTCGGCCAGCATTTTGTCCAATTCGGCATTCACCTGACGTTGCAGGGCAGGGGAAAGAGGATAGTGTCTTTGTTTGATGGGCTGTGCCTTGGTACGAATCTCGTGTTCAACTAGATGAGTGCAGCCTAACTTGTTTCCCATGGCCTTGAAAGTAGACTCTATCAAGTCTTCCAATTTCGCCTTCTGAGCCACCGATAGGTGCTCTAATGA
This sequence comes from Lochmaea crataegi, assembly GCA_947563755.1. NCBI lineage: Eukaryota > Metazoa > Arthropoda > Insecta > Coleoptera > Chrysomelidae > Lochmaea > Lochmaea crataegi. Next base: position 31,989,173 of record OX387436.1, read on the forward strand.
CTGAATAGCCGACACTTGGGTACAAGGAAGCTCACCCTTAGTCCTAAAAGACCATTGTCCTGAATACAAATCAGGCACAATTCCCATAGAAACCCAAAAATCTATTCCCAAGATAATCGAATGCGGCAGACTAGGCACTACCATCAACTCTAACACCCTCACTCTGTCTTGTAACTGTACAGGAGCCATAATGGATCCTAGGATTTTGCACGTACCACCATTTGCAACACACTCTCCTGAAGATGGAGACGTGTTAAGAGAACAAACTGACTTAAGCTGGTTCCATCCGGAGCCACCAACAACTGTCTTAGAACAACCGCTATCCAAAAGAGCCAAAAATTGTTTTCCTAATATGTTAATCGTAAGATAGGGACGATCGTCTTCTTTTGAATGGGAAATGACGAAATCTAATAATACTGATAGGGACGATGATGATGAAAACCTTGATTGGGTCGGAATTTCGGCAGTGAGTCCCCACCGACCTATTGAGGACCCGTCTTCCTGTTTTTTGAACAGGAAGGGCAGTTTCTGATCATTACTCCTCGATAACCACACTCAAAACAAAATTTTGCCTTAGGATCAGGGCAATCACGGAACTTGTGTGTTTCCTTCCCACAATTCCAGCATTTAGGTTGCGTCGAGGATACTTGTGTTGCATCCAGAAGGGTCGAGCTAACTTCTGCCCTACTTGTCTCTGTTGGTATTGGCCTTGCCAATGACACATTTTGGTTTTGAGCGGGCCTACGATATGCCAGCTCTGGTTCCAATAGAGTCCGGTACGAAGTTGGAGGGGGGACAAATTTCTTCACCCTCTCTTCAGTCTCCTCAATGGCTCGGCCCAACTGCAATAATTCTTGTACGGTGTTCACCCGATGAAGAGACAATTGGGTTTGGATATATGAAAGTAGGTTTCGGCGGATAATATTCACCCTATTTTCTTCTGACGGAGGTTGATCCAATCTCCTGAACAAATTCTCCATAGCCGTTATGAAATTGAGAACCCTTTCCTGAGAACCTTGTGTCCGTCGACGTGTCTCATCCCAAAGACTGTACTCGTAATCGTACGGCCGAAATGCTTCCTTCAATTTCGAAACCAAGTCCTCCCACGATGTAAACGTACACGTTCTGTACCAAAACAAAGCATCCTGGACAAATAGCTCTGGGGCCGATCGAAGAAGTTGTTGAGTACTAATCCCTCTGGACATTCGTAACTCTTCAATCCGTTCCAAGAAATCGTTCACGCTTGTACGACCATTGAATTTTATGTTCCACCTGTGAACATCAGAGTAGGAGTGATCTCTTGTTTCCTGAGGTCTGCGAGCTGAAATCGGAGAGATGTAAAGGTCATCAAATTGATCTGGAAGTCGATCTGACGCTGGCAAATTTTGATACGTTAGCCTGCTGAATTCTCCATACGTTGCTAGACGTGAGTCATTGGGCAAAAATTGTACCTGAGAAACATTTCTAATGGGTGCATTTTCTCTATGTCTCACCAAATCTAAATCGTAAGGTACATAGCTATTCTGATATCCGCTGATTGGTGCTGAGGTAGGTAATGGATCTGTTCGCGGGGTTACATAATCTGGAAGTTCATATGAAACATCTATGAAATCTCCTAGTATCGGCAAACTTCTCGAAACCCTGTGAATGGGAGGATTCGGTTCGTCAAGGAAAGAAATAAGCGGTTCATCTACATTCTGAGGGCAGGAGCGGTTTGGCTACGCTCTGGTTTCAGTAACCCTTTCTGCTCTCTCTTGACCGTGTATGGTGACTGGTGTCTTTAAGGGGGAGGCTACGCCTGCCCTAGCCAGGGGGACTGCGGCCGCTTGGTGATCAAATGACGGGACAGTGCCCTCACGAGCCGGTCTGTATCCTCCTGGTGGCCTAGCTGATTCGTAAGCTAGATTGAGTCTACCAAATAATTGTCTCGCTTGATCAGCCAGTCTGAATCGCCTTGTCTCTTCCTCTCGGCTAGATCCTCTAACTCTATTCAACCGATTCGACAGATGTTCTAAACGAGAATAAATTCGGCGGAAATTATTTTCTGAGTTTTCTGGATCATACAAGTCTATTTCCTGTGTCAGTTCCTCGACTTTATTTCTACATACCTCGAGTTCGTCTAGATAGTCTAACTCCAAATTTATTTCCCCAGTCATAACACCTGTTTCTTTTTCCCGCTTCAGAACTTCACGTAACGCAGCTCGCTTTTCTGCTACGGTCTGGTAACCTGGTAAGCCTCTTATGCGCAATTCATAAGTAAGTTCATCACTTTTTAGCCTATTGACTTCCATTTTATTGTTTTCTATGCCAATCTCTAACTAAATATACCCAAAACCCCACCCTCACCAAGAAAAAAAATAAGTGAGAGAGATCAGAATACAGCGACAATACAATACAATATTAAGAAAAGTTTTTATTTTTCTTGTAAATATGGAAATAAATAGTTGTAGGTAATATTTTGTGAGTTAGCATTAATTGTTAGGATAGGTAGTAATATATTTTAAGTTTAGTATAGTTCTTAGTAATAACTAGTAATAGTTTGTACCCAATATAAGTTTGTAAATATATATATTTAAGCTATCTACCGAATTTTAAATTTTTCTTACTAATACCTGCTCAAACAAACAAAAAAACATTATCTATTTGTTAACCATAAACTACTATATTCATGTGAGCGTTTGTTCAAAACAAAATTCTGAAATTTTAAATTATTACTTATATTGCTCCGAAAATTTTTATACTTACGCCTATGGTCGCAAAATTATCCAATTATTATTAACAAACCAGTAAATTAAGAGCTAAAATAATCCTAATGAGATCCTTACAATCAAAACAACATATAGATTTAACTATTTTGTATAAATTTTTCCAACTAAGAAAGAAATACTTCCAAAATAAATATTAGGTATCTATTATCAAACCAAAATAACAGAGATAATAAACCAGATTTTAAAAAAAACTAGTTAATTATATATAGAACCTACGACCGAAATCTATATCAATCGAGTGATTCGGAATCGATATCTACTCGATGCCTCACAAATTGTTTACAATTCGACCACAGAAAAATATCGGATCGATAGATTATGTGTCCTAAATTCTAAACTTATACCAGCCACAGGTAGTGGATGTATAAACCAAACGTCGATGACCACAAATTAGAATGACGTCGTGAGTAGAGTTGAAAATAATACCAAGTTTGAAAAAACCCAAAACAAAAAAAAACTGCTTTATAAAAACTACAACTTCAACACCTCCAAGAGAAGAACAAAAAAACCATGAAATTTCTATGAATATGAAATCGCTTGTGCTATTGTTATTTTATAGGTGTACAAAAAAACATACAGGGAACAGGGAACACCCTTACACCCACTGCAGCAAGACGTAAAAATGGCAACCTTCAACGTAAAATAAAATAATGAAACTAACTTCAACCAATTGTTGGGCGCCAAATTTGTCACCCCCTTTTCTCCCTTTACTGGAGTTGAGGTGACAAAAGGGGGGGGGGTTTCTTAAAAAATATATAACGATTGCCGGTTTCTCAACGGAGAGGGTTCGAGGTAAAATAAAAGACAATTATTTAACGGTTTCACCAAATTATTTTACGTTTACTAAATCATTGATAGTCACGCACTTTTATGTCCTACAGTTTTCTAGGTGTAGAGTAAGTCTAATAGAAGGTGGCTCACGCCGTTGACCTACTTTCAGCTGTCGCTGTCAAGTGACAATCGAAAGCACGTTGTTAAATATTAAACTAACCTAATACAAAAATAAAATATAAAATGGTTATGTTAAAAAGTAATATGTACAAGTGGTTAAAATGTACAGTATAAATGACAATGTACTAATATACCAGATGGTAGAATGGCTTCCAAGAGTATACTTTTGGATTATACTGAGGGGTTAGTATTTCAATTATTAACTAGGAGATATCTAGGAGCAGTTGTCACAATAGGTTACATTTATGTAGGTTCAACTTCCTAACGAATTGAGCAATGAAGTATAACAGTAAACCCTGATAGAGTTGTTGACAAACTATCTGAGACACCTACAAGCAGCAGACACAGTACTATAAACGATCTTACTTGGAATGTATCAGGTGGTGTGTTTCCAATATGTCGCAGGAGCTGGACGAAGGGGGCTGATCCTCTACTGGTAAGTTTTCTGCCACTCGTATTCCTTTTGCGTAACTTACACGGCTTTGTTACAGACTAGGAAGAGATCTAAGAAGAGAAGTCTCAAGCCGTCAGTGGAAACGACTGTGAAGATGGTAAGACTTCTAATGAGAAGGTGTATAAGACGATGTACTGAATAAGATGATGAATAAGACGGTGAATAAGATGATGTCTAAGACGATGAATAAGACGATGAATAAGACGATGAATAAGACGATGAATAAGACGATGAATAAGACGATGAATAAGACGATGACTAAGACGATGAATAAGACGATGAATAAGACGACGAATAAGAGATCTGAAATACGAAACTCTCATGATGCCTAGGTCAATAAGAGAGAAGAGTGGGTACTTAGCATGGATGGAAGGTGACCTCAAAGTAATATCCTTTTCCCTGTTAGGAGGAAATCCGCTAGATGCGTTTAAATAACCACTTAAGGTATCACTGAATTTTCCTAACAGATTACGATTGTAGCTGGGCTAAATCCGAAATAACTTCGAAAGAGCACAATTCATGTGACCTCTTGAAAAGCACCAGCACAAGAATGGAGGATTATGGACCAGTCCAAGCCTCACAAGGTCAAGGTCGGTCTTCTACTATTTATTTACCCTTAGCAACAGGTGAGCAGGTCAAAGGTTAATGTAACAAGTAGCTGTATAGTTTATTGAACTTGACTTAATAGGTCGAAGGCCTCTTGACAATTTATCAAAGATTCATTGACAGAAAGTGTAAACATAACCAAATAAAGTTTGGGCAATGATGTTGAACTATTGATTATTAACTATTAATTATTTTAGTAAATGGTGTTAAAGCAATATATACAAGGTGAGTGGTGGATTTCATTTACATTCATAAATACTATTTATCTTAATACAATTGTAGGGTCAAAGTTAAAAGATCTCTTCAATACCCAATGTTGAATTGAAACCGTTACAAGCTCGCAGAAGTACTTCCCATTGTTATCCAACAGCCTCTTCATCATATCTCCCCTCAGGCCATCTATCCCTGGGGCTTTCCTTACTTTAATGTTCCTTCCCCCCTCCTGTACTTCCCACTTCTCTACCGGCCTTATCCCCCTCATTTTTCCTACCCCCCTAGTATCCTGGACTTCTCGAATTCTGCCTCCAACTCCTCCTTCTCCCCCTGTGAACAATTTGCCTATAACCTTCTTCTCCCAATCTTCCTCTAGCACTTCGTTCCTATTTCCACCCATATTCTTCACCGCTATCTCATATGCCTTGTAACGGGTCAAAAATAACGTTATGAATTTTCGCATCTCTATCAAAATCTATTAATATTAATTAATTTTCAAAGTTTCACGGATGTCGTTCTCGACGGAATCGGCCTACTATGTTGCCAAATGACCCTCTTTTCAATTGTCTTTGATGTTTGTTGTCTATAAATTTATATTGCCGTTAGATTTCAGCTTAACCAAGTCTTATAGAAGCTCATATTATCCTTTGGGATCTCAAATTTTAGATGAGATTCTATGTATCATATTGTGTGGTGTTTTATAGAATTTTTGGTCTTTTTCCACGGTAACGCCATCTAGGGGTAGAAAATATTAGTACCATACTTGTTTCCGCTGAAGCGTGGGAGGTACTCCTTGTCCTGCAGGTTTGGGAGACATTTTCTTCGTTTGACCTTTGTGCATTGTAGTGTGAACTTTCAATTTCATTCGTGATTCTTTTTTTAAGAATTAAAGGATCATCCTACGTGGGCTCTATTTTGAAAGTCTATATTATATTTTGGGAGTAGTATTTAGTTGTGGCCAAATTGATATTTGGTAATTTTGGTGACCTCCCAAAGTAATTGCTTGAATCCAAGGATTTATACACGACACGTGGCAAGGGTCTTCCAGGCGCTGTGTTGTAAACCGACAGGTGAGTACTTTTACGCATTATTTCTTATTGCGACTTTACGTTCTTCGTGAATATTTTGCGTAATAATAGTTTACAATTTTCTTTATTTTGTTTAAGAGTCATTTCTATTTCATATCGTAAATATAGTTGTTCTCATACAACTGTTATTTTGTAACGTATCTTATCTGTAAATTATTCGTTATAGGGAGAATACACGTGGATTTCTTTTTTTTTGCTAACGGCGTCAAACTTGATCCCACCAGCCGAGACTTCAACCTAAAAGCCCCTTGGCCAGGGTAAGTAATTACAAATTATGTTTTTTTTGTATTCACGTACTATGGTACACGTTTTTTTTTAGGAAGGTATTTCCACCTCTAGTTATTTAGTTATAATTTATTCTGGTTTGACGGTTTTTGTTTCATTTCATTAGTTGCCAAACTTAATAAATCTCTTCAGAGTTAGATATAACATTATTAGTTTATAGCTCTATTATTGTAGTATTTATTATTTCTTTTAAACAAATATTGGTACGATTAGCTGTACCGCAATTGAACTCTGTTGCTTTAGCAAAGTATACTTATTGGTGAACCGGTTTTATTTTATGTCACTCACATAAGAGTAACCATTGTTATACTTTTGTTACAGAAATAATGTTATTTTTATTTTATAGGGTTTTTATTTTGGGCATTGATTTGGTGCCGAATCCTTCAGTCGATCTTTCTTCGTGGTGGTCTTCTCTTTCTCCATCATCCTACGCGGCTACTAACCTGCTTCCGCGGTATCTAGAGCTGCGCTTCCTGAACCAAAGCACAGAGCGAACCGTTCGTCTGCTTCTGCGACACCCCTGGTTAGGCCTCCTGAAGCAGGGCACCAGGGCTTTGACATCGGACCAGTCTATCAACCACCGCTGGAAAACACGCAAGTTTACGACCTTTATTTTTGTTTTGTTGAATTTCTTACCTTCGGGTGTTTAGTTATTAATTTGTACTGCATTTGCTTAGTTCTCCTTTTAAGAGTATATCTTTGTGGTTGTTTCATTTGTATGTTATTCAATAACTTATATTTTGTTAGCGGGATACTAGGGTTGTCGGGTTTCGTTACTACTTCATTGTCTACTGCATTAGGGTTTTTGCCTGAGCTCAAGCAACGCCACAGTTATATATGCACTTATATCAATTGTTTACCGTTTGCTCCTCATTGCCATAGATGCCTAATAATTATTGTGGCAACAGTAGTAGAGTTAAGCCCTTAGAGTACCGCAGGGTAATAAACCTTTACCGAAATATATGACCTAAGATTAGTGCTTTGTTGCTACCCTATTACGATTTTATTTTTTTTTATTTTTTTTATTTGTATATTTATCTAGTGATCCTTAGAACTATACCCTCTGTAACAAATAATACTACTCAATTTTTGGATTGTAATAAACGTTGAGTTTAGGTAAAGCGAGACTTTGTTTTTTTTTGACACGACTTAGGCTGACCTTTTGTTAAATTGGTGGTCAGTATGACTACGGTTAGGTGCTTGGGGTCAATTTAACTGGCGCCCCTCTTAACACCAGAATAATTTTATCCTTACTCGAGATCGGACCACTCCCGTCTCCACTTGAGTCTAGCCGCGAGCCCTAAAAACTTTGAACGCGTTTGTCACGTTATATTTCTGGCGCCCAACGTGGGGCACGATTTCGAAAACTTAGAAAACACTTGTCTTCGAATTCGTTCGTTTTTTTATTTAGAAGCTTTTCAATTCTTTAACATTTGGATGATTTGGTTTCGCTTTACTAAAAAAAAAATATATATAAAATTGAATTTATTTTCCAGCTATTACATATATGGGAAAAATAAAAGGTAACGAAAATTCAGAGGTAATTAGTTCGAACTAGTAGTATAAGTGGGGGTATTGTTCTTATTTTCATGGTATGATGTACATAAGTAAAGTACATTAATGAGTGCAGATTGTTACAAGAAAATTATTTTTGGAGTTTGTCTTTATTGGGTAGTGCTTACTGTGGTTTTATTTTTTTTTTCTCCTTACGATGTCTCGTAAAATGGTAATTGGTCGCCTAGACAGAGACGAACTTGAATATGAACTCAATATTAGAGGTGTTGAAGTAGGGACTGTAGATGAGATGAGGCAACGTTTAGCTATGACACTGAGACTAGAAAAGAGCGGTGAAAGTTTCAAATATCCAGACTATCCTTATCCGTTCGAGGAGGATGCTGTTGCAGTTGAAGAAAAGTGTGAGGAGCTAGTTGGCAGAATAAATTCCTTTACAGGTGGTCCTCAGAGCGGAGAGGCTATTAAAATTCAGTCCAAGTTGTCGCATATGTTGGGAAGGTTAGACAATATGGTTGTAGGTGAGACAGCAGCCAACAGATCTCGGAAAGCCACTTTGCTAGCTAAAGTGTTGTTGTTCGACTCGTTGCATGATAAACTTCATCCCCCACCTCCTTCGAATGTTCAAGTACAAATACCTCCCGCACTCGGCGCGTTGCAGGCAGTAGTTACCAATCAGTCTTTTCATAGTGGTGCAGTTAATGCTGCTAGTTCTTCTCCAGTCCCACGGGTGGTTCCAACTTCGGTGCCTCAGGGTAAAATGGTACCTCCTTATAAATGGGGATTGGAAAAGTTTTCAGGTTCTCCTAAATCCCTTTCTTTCTGCGCTTTTTTTGAGAAGGTTGATGAGCTACGAATAGCGCGCCATGTCTCTAAGGATGATTTATTGGAGTCTGGTATAGATTTATTTAGTGATAAAGCTTACCAATTTTACAAAGATGTGAGGTTACGAGTAAGTTCCTGGGACGAGTTAGTTGTCGAATTCCGTTCGGAGTATCTCACGGCTTACCACGATGACGTACGATTTGAAGAGTTGCGAAAGAGGACGCAGCATTCTTCAGAGTCAATTGGGGTTTATTTGTCGATTATGAATAGCTATTTTCGTAGACTTAGTTGCCAGGTTTCTGAAGAAGTTAAGCTTGCTATTGTCCAAAAAAATATACACCCCTTTTATCAAGATCGACTTAGGGATCCAATGCCAACCAGCTTGGAGGAACTTAGGGTAGTTTGTCGTCGGATGGAAGAGCGTCGAGACGCCATAAATAGTTATGTGGAGCCTTCAGGAAAGCGGGTAGACGCATTGGAAAAAGATTTAGCATTTATTGAGTCAGAAAAGAATTTCGATGAGGTATGCTCAACTAGTTCTTCTTGTACTTCTCCCAAACCTGCTCCTAACGTGGAGACGACAATTGTATGTTTTAGATGTCGTCAGCCAGGCCATCGTGCCGTGGGTTGTGCCTTGCCTAAAAAGGTGTACTGTTTCAAATGTAAACTAGAAGGCCACACTGTAAGAAGTTGTCCAAATTGCAATCCGGGAAACGGAGTGAAGCGCACCTAGTAGGTCGAATAGGTAGTGCTAGTGGACAGTCGACCACATTACAACCAATATTGGACTACATCTTGGATCACGCGGTGAATGATGAGAGGCCGTACCTTAAGGTTAAAGTACTGGGGTTAGAGATTCTTGGCTTACTCGATTCAGGAGCTTCTAGAACCATTTTAGGTAGTAGTGGATGGAATCTAATTCAGAGTTTAGGATTTACCATTGATGGTAAAAAGAAATCTGGTTGCAGGGTAGCTAATGGTCAGGTTTGTGATGTTACTGGTGAATGCTTGGTACCCTTTAGCCTTCGAGATAAATTCCGAGTTATTTCCGTTTTGATAATTCCTGAAATCCCCCACTTGTTGATCCTAGGAGCAGACTTTTGGAAGGTCATGGGTGTCGTACCGGATTTGAGACACAACGAATGGTATTTTTCAGATTCTCCCGTAGTTGTTAACTCCGTAGATCATTTGCGTAATCAAACTATCCTTAGTGAGATGCAGAAGATAAGGCTAGATGCGTTGGTTAACCGTAATCGAGAGATAATGGGCATAAACCTGGGATGTACTAATGTCGCAGAGCACAATATTGTTTGCCACGCCACTCCAATAAAACAGAGATACTACCCCGTATCGCCGGTGGTGCAGGCCCACATTGACAGAGAGTTAGACGAGATGTTGAGATTGGACGTTATTGAAAAATCTAGGTCACCCTGGTCCTCTCCGATACTGCTTGTAAAGAAAAAGGACGGCAAGTTTCGCTTTGTGGTGGACTATCGGAAACTTAATTCCGTCACCGAGAGAGATAGTTATCCCTTACCGTTTATTTCCCATACCCTTGATAAACTGCGAAATGCTCATTACTTGTCCACAATGGACATTAAATCTGCCTATTGGCAGGTACCAGTAGCAGAGACCTCAAGACCGTTTACTGCTTTCACTGTTCCAGGTAGGGGGTTGTTCCAGTTTAAAAGGATGCCGTTTGGGCTACATAACGCCCCCGCGACCTGGCAATGGTTAATTGATACTGTTCTTGGTCCCGATCTTGAGCCCTATGTTTTCACATATCTTGATGATGTCGTTGTGGTTACCGAAAATTTTGAGAAACATCTATATATCTTGGAGCAAGTTTTCGAACGATTGCGTAATGCTAAGTTGACAGTCAGTTGGGAAAAATGTGAATTCTGTCGTCCGGAACTTAAGTATTTAGGGTATATCGTTGACAGAAATGGACTTCACGTTGACCCTGATAAAGTAAAGGCAATGTTGTTACTTCCTACTCCGACTACTGTTAAAGAAGTTCGTTCTGCTCTTGGTACCTTCTCATGGTATAGGCGGTTTGTCCCCGATTTTAGCAACATTGTTTCTCCCATTACTGCTTTGTTGAGAAAAGGTAGAAAGTTTAATTGGACCCCAGACTGTGACTATGCCTTCCAGAGAATTAAAGAGTGTTTGGTTAGTGCTCCATGCCTTCATTGTCCTGATTACGATCTGCCATTCGCCGTCCAGTGTGACGCCAGTGCATATGGTTTAGGAGCCGTACTGTTGAATGAGCACCCAGATGGTGATCGCGTGATATGTTACCTCAGTAGGTCTCTGACCAAACAGGAAAGGAACTTCTCTACGACTGAGCGCGAGTGTCTTGCTGTTCTGTGGAGTATCGAAACTTTGAGGCCATATCTTGATCAAATTCCTTTTAGGGTCATTACGGATCATTATTCCCTAGTCTGGCTACAGAATTTAAAAGATCCTACGGGTAGACTCGCAAGGTGGGCGGTGCGCTTGCAACAATATGATTTTCGGATAATACACCGTAAAGGCAAAGAACATATTGTCCCCGATTGTTTGTCTCGTTCTGTCCCGGTACTAAATTCCGTAGAACATGTAGCAAAAGATCGTTGGTATGATTCCATGTTAGAGAGGGTCACTGAAAATCCGATAAAGTATGCTCATTGGAGAGTTTGTGACGGTAAACTTTTTAAATATGTTAAGCCTAGGTGGACTGTTCTAGGTGAAGAATTAGATAAGTGGAAAGAGGTTGTGCCTAAGTCTAATAGGATGGCTACGATGCGATTGTTCCATGATCCCCCACTATCAGGTCATTTGGGTGTTCTAAAGACCTTTAAGAGAGTTTCGGAGAAATTTTACTGGCCCAAATTAAAGAGTGATGTTTCACGTTATGTTCGAAATTGTTTGAAGTGTGCAGAACATAAAGTCGATGTGGGTGGACCACGTGGACTTATGACACCACAACCGAGGGAAACTAGGCCTTTTGAGATAATGACGTCCGACCTAATGGGACCATTTCCTAGGTCTACTGCTGGGCATACATTTGTTTTAGTGGTTACAGATCTTTTTAGTAAATTTTCTTTTAGTTTCCCACTGCGATCAGCTACAGCTAAACTGATGATCAATAGGATCGAGGAGGGTGTTTTTCTGGTATTCGGGGTTCCCCGTATGTTGATTTGTGACAATGGCACCCAATATACCTCGAAGGAATTTTCGAATTTTATGGAAAAGTATGGAGTTACCGTGCGTTACAATGCGTTGTATCACCCGCAGGCAAACCCGACGGAAAGATACAACCGTACCCTAAAAACAATGCTAAGGACATATATTACCGACAATCAGCGTCATTGGGATGTCAATTTGGCAAAGTTGACCTGTGCTACCAGGACTGCCGTCCATGAATCCACTGGCCAGTCACCATATTTTGTTTGCTTTGGGAGAAACATGGTTTTGGATGGCGAAGAGTATAAGAAGAAACATAAGCTAAGAGAAAATATAGAAGATTGTGCAGACACCGGGAAGGATAAAGGTGAATTGAGAGCCAAGGAATTTGCCGTTCTATTTGAGGAAGTTCGTAAGCGGTTGGATGATGCCGCCAAAGAAAAGTGAAAAGGTTTATAATTTGAGAAGGCGCCCTCAACAGTTGGATCTTAGAGATATTGTGTGGCGAAAGAATTTTGTTCAATCAGATGCCGCGAGGCATTTCTCCAGCAAACTAGCTCCGAAATGGGTCGGGCCTTTCGTCGTCCAGGAAAAGGTATCGCCTTGGACTTATAGACTTGTAAATCAAGATGGGAAAGACCAAGGTGTTTGGAATATTAGGAATTTGAAACCGGCTAGCGCCAGTGAAAATTTATGGGGATAAATTTTCTTGTAGTTAGGGGGGTGTGTAACGGGTCAAAAATAACGTTATGAATTTTCGCATCTCTATCAAAATCTATTAATATTAATTAATTTTCAAAGTTTCACGGATGTCGTTCTCGACGGAATCGGCCTACTATGTTGCCAAATGACCCTCTTTTCAATTGTCTTTGATGTTTGTTGTCTATAAATTTATATTGCCGTTAGATTTCAGCTTAACCAAGTCTTATAGAAGCTCATATTATCCTTTGGGATCTCAAATTTTAGATGAGATTCTATGTATCATATTGTGTGGTGTTTTATAGAATTTTTGGTCTTTTTCCACGGTAACGCCATCTAGGGGTAGAAAATATTAGTACCATACTTGTTTCCGCTGAAGCGTGGGAGGTACTCCTAGTCCTGCAGGTTTGGGAGACATTTTCTTCGTTTGACCTTTGTGCATTGTAGTGTGAACTTTCAATTTCATTCGTGATTCTTTTTTTAAGAATTAAAGGATCATCCTACGTGGGCTCTATTTTGAAAGTCTATATTATATTTTGGGAGTAGTATTTAGTTGTGGCCAAATTGATATTTGGTAATTTTGGTGACCTCCCAAAGTAATTGCTTGAATCCAAGGATTTATACACGACACGTGGCAAGGGTCTTCCAGGCGCTGTGTTGTAAACCGACAGGTGAGTACTTTTACGCATTATTTCTTGTTGCGACTTTACGTTCTTCGTGAATATTTTGCGTAATAATAGTTTACAATTTTCTTTATTTTGTTTAAGAGTCATTTCTATTTCATATCGTAAATATAGTTGTTCTCATACAACTGTTATTTTGTAACGTATCTTATCTGTAAATTATTCGTTATAGGGAGAATACACGTGGATTTCTTTTTTTTTGCTAACGGCGTCAAACTTGATCCCACAGCCGAGACTTCAACCTAAAAGCCCCTTGGCCAGGGTAAGTAATTACAAATTATGTTTTTTTTTGTATTCACGTACTATGGTACACGTTTTTTTTAGGAAGGTATTTCCACCTCTAGTTATTTAGTTATAATTTATTCTGGTTTGACGGTTTTTGTTTCATTTCATTAGTTGCCAAACTTAATAAATCTCTTCAGAGTTAGATATAACATTATTAGTTTATAGCTCTATTATTGTAGTATTTATTATTTCTTTTAAACAAATATTGGTACGATTAGCTGTACCGCAATTGAACTTTGTTTGCTTTAGCAAAGTATACTTATTGGTGAACCGGTTTTATTTATGTCACTCACAAGAGTAACCATTGTTATACTTTGTTACAGAAATAATGTTATTTTTATTTTATAGGGTTTTTATTTTGGGCATTGATTTGGTGCCGAATCCTTCAGTCGATCTTTCTTCGTGGTGGTCTTCTCTTTCTCCATCATCCTACGCGGCTACTAGCCTGCTTCCGCGGAATCTAGAGCTGCGCTTCCTGAACCAAAGCACAGAGCGAACCGTTCGTCTGCTTCTGCGACACCCCTGGTTAGGCTCCTGAAGCAGGGCACCAGGGCTTTGACATCGGACCAGTCTATCAACCACCGCTGGAAAACACGCAAGTTTACGACCTTTATTTTTGTTTTGTTGAATTTCTTACCTTCGGGTGTTTAGTTATTAATTTGTACTGCATTTGCTTAGTTCTCCTTTTAAGAGTATATCTTTGTGGTTGTTTCATTTGTATGTTATTCAATAACTTATATTTTGTTAGCGGGATACTAGGGTTGTCGGGTTTCGTTACTACTTCATTGTCTACTGCATTAGGGTTTTTGCCTGAGCTCAAGCAACGCCACAGTTATATATGCACTTATATCAATTGTTTACCGTTTGCTCCTCATTGCCATAGATGCCTAATAATTATTGTGGCAACAGTAGTAGAGTTAAGCCCTTAGAGTACCGCAGGGTAATAAACCTTTACCGAAATATATGACTTAAGATTAGTGATTCTCATATTATTAGTGGTTGCTTTGTTGCTACCCCATTACGATTTTTTTTTTCATTTGTATATTTATCTAGTGAT